>JARHVA010005445.1:0-730000 GCA_037957365.1 Torreya grandis | reverse complement strand
GTTCATCCAATATTTTAATCACTCCTCAATGACCTTATACATTGTCTTTTAGCACAACTGACTCCACTTCACACATTTTCAACCATTCAAAAATGACTTGCCTGAGTTTTGTAAACAGGGAGTACATATAGAATTGTCTTTGCATTCTAGTTCCTTATTGGACTTAAAATAAAATTTAAATTCATGAAAGACTTCTTATTTGAAATATTACACCCATTGAACAACACAAGCTCAATCTAATCATCAAGTTTGTAAAGGGTTACCCTCTTTGTCAATCTGTAATCCAATATAACCATACATAGAGCACTTGAATAAATCCTACAAACATTTGTCTATAAATATGCATTACGAGATCATGGTTTCCAAACATTTTAAAAACTTTCAAAGTACCTGGTTCCATTCATAAAACTTGTCAACATAATGAAACAGATACATCATTTTATTTTATTCATTATTTTTATTAATTATATGTATTTACATGGTAACTCTATCTTGAAGACATATTATAGAGTCAAAATCTTATATGTGTTTTTTCATTCTCGATACCTCTACCTTATCAACCTACTAACTGACTCCCTACCTCTTCTCTCACTTCTATCTATGAACCAAATACTCCATCCTATTCCAAAACTCGTTATATCTATAACATAAAACTACTTTCTTGCAACTAATTTCCTTGGCAACTGCCTTCCAAAAGGCTTGACATTTACATTTCTTGTTTATGCCACTTTATGTATGGGAATAACCTTCTTATTCACACCTATACCCCTACATGACTCCTTACTAACATGACACTCTTTGAATCTACAAAAAAATGCTCCTAACACACTAATTACAATTCAAAAATTCAAATTTGTGTTTTGGCGGGAAACTCTTCCCAAGCTAAGAACACTCAACCTAAGATACCTAATGAATTTTTTCACCCTTCTTGGGTCTTTTTAGGACCTATAACACCAAATACAAGCCAATAATGATGTAAACACACAAATTTATATGAACTTGTGTGATGCCCTTGCATCAATAAGCCAAGTGGTCACTTTATCCCATCGATAGGGTTGTACATACAAAAATTGGTTTACATCAATTTAATCAGTGGTTAATTTTTTCCCATTAGTATGTATTTAGATAATAGGAAGTCAAAACTAGTATAGCTTCTCATCAGGCCCCTATAAGTTCTACCAAATCATTAGTGTCAGTTTTAGTTATCATCTTTGTTCTCTTTGATAGTCCATTTTAGATTAGATTCTTCTACACCATCACTCCCTCAACATCTCCTTTGATCTTCCTTCATACCTGAAGAATGGTTCCCCCAAGACTGGGATGATCATAAGGCACTGGTCTTTCTCTATAACTTCCTTCATAATGTGCATGACCACCACTAACATATTGTCACTTCCCCTAGAAATAATGCCATCACAATCATATACCCTATCCTTTCCATATCCATTCTATACATAACACTTAGATGCATAATGGTCATTACCATATCAATTATGACATAATCATTTTCACTATATCAACTGACACCATAGTGGTCCCCATAACAAGCCCCTCTAAAATGATCTCCATGGCTAGTACCAACATACCTAGTGCATGATGAAAACCTATCTCCAACACTCCACTACCTCATCTATTATCTTATGAGGTTGAGCCATGAGAATCTTTGTCAAATTTATTATTTACAAATAGACACAACATATTTTAGCTTACAATTCCCTATAGCTTGGAAAAAATTAACCTAGAAAACCAAACTGATAAGAATCACAAATTTTTATCCTATAGGGATTAAATCTTCACAAAGAACCAACCAAAGTTTGGCTTCAAATGTGTCAAGAGAATTTGGATCAAATATCCCAACATTTTTTGAACAGATTTGCTTTTACGAGGCATTCAATGAGATGTTACATCAATTTTGATCCCAACAACCACACCATTGTTGACAATAGCTTAGTGGCAAGAATATAAAACCTGATTTCAAACTATGAACAATAAATGATAGGAAATACTAAGCAAGATAGCAAAAGATAAAACCAAAGAAGCCACAAAATTTAAATATTTTATTCCACAATGGCCTATTTTTCATTCTCCATACATTTGCTTATATAAGTTTTTCATCTTCTTTCCTAACTCTATGGCTTCTCATTTGTCTTTTTGCCTTTCTTTTGTCTTTTCCTCTTTATTTTGTCTCACATGATTTTTACCTCTTTTTACATAAATTATAATTAAATTCATTTCCCTATACCTATGATAACGCTTGCCCTTTTGTTTTTTTTATCTGTGATGTGTTCTCCCTACCTAAGCGAATCATTCCCTTTTTACATGTTTTGTTATATATTACTTGAAAAATTTCCCCATTTGAAGGAGTGAGAAACTTGGCTTAAATAATAGTTTTCCATGGATTGGTAGTTGTTTGCTTGAGTCTCGATGATAACTTCATAGTTATTAATTTTATTTAAGATTTAACTTGCCTAATGTTTAGACATCCATCTTTCTTCATTCGATTGATAGTAGACAAAGCCAAAAAGTGGATGTTTTAACTAATCCTCAACCCATTTACAAATTAAATTCCTTTGTATCGATATCAATTTATATTTGATCATAAAAGGGTGAGCATCAGTGAAAATGTGTACATCGAGGCAACCTATTGTAACGTCCTTATCATTCTATCCTACCCATAGAGGTGAGCCAACAATTTATCCATTAGGCAAGCTTAAGTTTCATTTTAATGAAAGTGGAATCCCATAGTGCATTTGTGTATTTCTAGCATAGTGTAAAATCAAGATAGGTTATTAGAAGTTTGCCTTAAACATATTTTAATATATTTAAAATTTATGACTTTCACTCTACATAGGGAAAGACAAGATTCATACGTTCAAACCTATAGGAATAAAAGCAATGATAGATCATTTAAAATTGATTTCCTTTTCAAAATATTATAGCCAGGCATGCCCCAAAAATAATATATCTTTCATAAGAAACAAAGGGTTGCAATAAAGGCTTGACATTGGTCTACAAGTTTTTGGAAAGAAATGAAACATAACATAACATAACATGGATGCCTTGAGGAGACTACTAACACATCTATGAACCCTTCTAGATGGTATTGGATTTTTTTAAAAGAGATTATGATACCTATAATAGGTAAATAACAATAAAAATAAAAAAGAACACAACTAAGAGGGCAGCTTCTTCACAAAGTTTCAAGGTTCTTAATGTCATTAATGTTGGGGCAATTATTTGCATGAGCAATTAATGCTCTTTCTAGGTGGTGGTGCCCAAAAGTTTCCTCACATTTTTATTTAAAAGAGAAACTTTGCACAATGCTTCAAGCCATGCTTGAGCCCAAAGTGAAGCCACACCATATTTTTGTTGTTAGCAGACACAAGATTATGTTTTCCATATATTCCTATATTAGACTAAAATACATGCCAAATGAAGCACCACCAACTTCTAATTATTGATAACAATTGAACCCTTCCCATTTGCTTCAAGGGCCAAAATCCATCTTAGAAAATCAATACAAAAATCACACGTTAAAAAAATACTTTTCAATTTATTAAGGAAAATATTTTTTGTTAAATTTTAAATTAAGGGTTAAAATTGGAGAGGGGAGATTTTGAATATATTAAGGAAAATAAGTTTTATTAAATTTTAATAAAGGGTTAAGATTGGAGAGGGGATATCTCACACTATCCTATGGTGTTTATTTGTTGTAGACTAATAGCTGTTAAGATTCAACTTGTATGTGTGTATTCATAGTAATTTACTTTCATAACAATTAATTGATTTTAAAATTAAGTACACAACAATCAATCTTTCCTTCATCATTCTCCATCACAAATCTCAATCCACCTATCCTTTAGTTCTTTGGATTCCACCCAACTAATTACAATTTTTTCCATCTTGCTACCTTCCTCCTCTTCATCGATATCTATAGTAATACAAAAATGTGTATTTTGTTGACATTCTAGTTCATATATTTTATTAGTACTAGGCTAATTAACAAGTAAATAGATTTTTGTGACTTCATATTTTATTATACACCTTAAAACTTTAAATACCTTGGGGGTGTTACACTCTTGTAACATTTAAAATAATATAAAATGTTGTTGTAACTTGTAGATCATAGTACAACACTCATATCACTACACTATTATAACATTGAAGTATTTTGTTGTAAACTTATATTACAACAATCTTTTTACTATCATCCTTATGCATGACTAGAAGCGATGCTTTCCTTTTATCCAACTTAGTTTTAGTTATTGGTTTTGAATTATCTCGGTATTCCCTTAGAACAATAGGTGTAAAATTGAGATTACACAAATAGTCATCTATATTCATTGGAACTTCATTAACATCAACATCACTATCTTCTTCTTCCATGGATATCTGATTTGGATTCTCTGAGTTAACTACTAAAGGAAGATCTAGTATTTCTTATTATTGTGTGTTTTATAGTCAGTTGTTGACATGATACATATATAATTAGCCCTTTTTCTTTAATCTCGCTTGAATCTCCAACTTTATATATATGTATCCATTGTAGTGGTATAATTTGCGATGGAAGTATTACTATAGATTGAAAATCATATTTGATTGTGGATTGTATCCATTAGTTGGATATACTATTTTGGAGTATATAAAGGGTTGATTATTTTTAAAACATATATACAAATGACCCCATGCATAAGATTTACTCACTAATGCAAAGTAGATGGTGTATGCAATAAGAAATGCAACAGATCTATAAATCTATCTTATCTTGAAAAAGATAAATCCTACTTACACTTTCGATTGCAGATACATTAGATATTCAGGGTCATGACCATGATGGATCCGCTAGACCTAGCCAAGGGATCTCTTACCACAATAATATCACTAGGGAGGGTTCCAAAGCCTCCAGGCAAGAAAAACTATGCAATAACCCTAACTAGGTCCTATGTTGACATATTCACTAAACTAATAAAAAGTAAAGCAAAATTTAATCTAGTGCTCACCAAAGCTTGTGGCACAAAGTGGGGATAACAAACATGAAAAGTAAACATACATAGAAGACATATACTGAAGTCAATGTATATAGAATTCTAATGCATGGGAGAGAAGTACAAATTCATATCTATCTAATCTTACAAAGGAGGAACAAAGTTAGGAATATTTACCTTTGAAGGCAAACCCACTGAGCCTCAATCTCTCCCTTGGTCAAGGTGATTCCCAAGAGGTTGTTGTGGTATGCAAGGATGACAAGGATAAATCAGCTCTAGGCTACACAACCTATCAATGCATCCAAAAGACTTCTCCACAAGACAAGATCCATATCTCCAAAGAAAGTATGAAACCCTAAGCTATGTTCCTCAAGTAGAATGGTAGATTAGTAGATGTGAAAGATATATCTCTTCTTCTTCTCTTCTCTTATAAATGGCAAAATGGATGTGTTTATATCGACAAATCTAACCCTAATCCTTTTTGGAAGTTTAGGTTGACAAGGTCAACCCAATCGACCTAGTATCGTTTATTGACAAAAGCAAATTAGGTCATGGTTGATGGGGCTGACAGTGTAATGTCATTTGTCAAAAAGGGTTTTAGGCTAGGGAAGGGCTAATGAAGGTGGCGAATGACCAGAGGAGGGCACAAAATAGGAGGCAAATCTTAGGGAAATGTTTTTAGGAGATGAGTGTGTAGATAGTAAGTGGTAATAAGGGAGAATAATCATATGAAATAACAATGGTCTACCCACCCCTTTCTTGGTGCACTCTTTAAGGTGTGCACTCAAAAAGATTGAGACTCGACAGGTTCTTGTAAAATATAAATTGTTAATAATTGGTAAAGTTAACAAAAATATTGTGTGTATACATATGGTATAACCTCCATTGCATGTATCTATGGGCTACCTAAGAACAAGTTATAATGCAAGTGATTAGGAATTACATGAAATAAAGTAGCTAGAGTCTTAGGCCCTACTTTGAAATCCAAAGTAATAGAACCTAAAACTTGACAAGGCATATTGTCAAATCCTTTGATGTTCTTATATGATTTTATAATAGAATCCATATTGACACCCAATATTTGTAAAATGTGATGTTTCATATATTCAGTCCTAATTCATTATCTATAAAAACTCTATTGACTCCATTATTTAAGATTTTCACTTGAATAAACAATGGGAGATGTTAATCTATAATATGCTGACTAAACATGTTATTTATTTCAAAATATATCACATCTTTAGTATTCTTCAATGTGTTAACAATAGACACAAAATAAGTAGGTTCTATGTCACTATAAAAAAATGTCACATAAAGCTATATATAGACTTTAGTTTTAGATAAGTACCCTCTTGAGTAGTTATAACATGAAAATTTGAATTGGGTAAGTTGATCAATGATATCATACCTTTTGGTTGGATTGGTTGGTATTGTGGGAGGTGGTTGGGGATGAGTTATGTTGCACATTATGGGGCACCCTACCTATTTTAGTTACAATAACATGAATTACGAGACCCAATATAAGCCTCAGGAGAATAATAGGAATGGGATAAAAGATATCACGACCTTGAGGCCTAGGGGGAGGAGGAACGAAAGGACTCATTTGTGCCCTTTAACGTCTAGTAATGATTGAAGGGATTCAAAATCTAATATTAAAACAAGATGAATTACTAAGGGTGATAAAATATTTTTCATCATTAATTTCACTACTAGTTGTATTAAATTTGATTCTATTCATTGCATGATTGTGAAAGATGTTACATATTTCAGAAAAACAACAGGTATTTGTGACTATTAACGATTAAGTTATAAAATAAACACAATGCATATCCATTATAGCCGTGTGTAATATGTGAATGAGGGAAAATAAAAAATCAGTGATGAAAATAAAAAACAAATTTGAAAATATGAAAACCTAGAAAATGAAAGGAAACCCTAATGAATCTATGGGTTTACTATTCTCAAGACAAGTAACAAGTTTACAAATATGTTATATTTATTATTGGATTAATCTGACCCTAATAAGATAAAACTAACAGGGTATTTAAATTACTTAAGATGTATAATAACTAGACAAATATAAGTGCAACTAACATAATATAAAAAACATATTACTTATGGAAAATGTTAAAGGAATAAAGTACTTAGCTTGTTTTGGGTCTTTACAGGTTTGTGATAGGGAACAAACATCAATACCAATATGAAATAGGCCTCTGAATGCTTAGATATAGAAACAAAGGGTCTATGCAAACCTAGACAAGTCCTCGCTACTTGGATGCCTATGTAGGGTGGCACTGTTTGTCAGAGTGTAGAATTATCGAGTGTATTTTTATCAATATGTGATGGTGTCGCTTATGGCACCTATGTTTTTTAAGGGCTCATGTCCATACAAGTGTCTTAGATCTCATGCGAATAACTTTGTTATCCTTATCATTTCTTCAAAACCCTACCTGTGTACTATAAGACAACTGTAAAATTGGGACAATGGGTGAAAGGGATGGTCACACCCATATATTAGTGGATGACTATGAGCAAAGGTGAACAAGAGTCATGTACATGTGCATAAGTCAAATATGTTAGAGATTGGTTAAATCACACATCTTCAAGTGTCTAATACCAAATTTGTTTGTCTGCGGACATAAAAAATGTAATTAAAATTGCTCGTAAAAGTCTTCAACTACCTAATACAAATACATGATTGAGTTATAATTGGGTTAATCCCACATTGGTAAGCATTGTGAGAAGAAAGGTGAATTATAAGGCATTGCACTTGCCAAAAACTTTTCCAATAGGGAAAGAGGTAAAGGATGAGAAACCCAAAGCGGTTTATTAAATTCACCATTCTTCCCCATTATAACAAATATTTACAGTACTTGTATGTTGAGTGGGTCCCTTTGCTTTGTGATTATCACCAAAACTACACGAAGAAAGAAATATCATTGTGTTAATGACTACTCATGGAGGTCATATTGAGATGAGTTAAAACACTCGTAAGTAAAAATCCAACAAAAATCAATAATATAGTCTATTTGACTGTCACATGGAAGTTTAAACCTTAATTTTGAAACCCATTTGCCCATTATATAGAGGTTTTTAAATTTTGCTTGGAGAAGTATCACACACACACACACACACACACATGTTCTTATAATATAAATCTGTATATATATAAAATTATAATTGGCTATTTAAAGTAACTAATACACGTTCCTTATAATTATAGAGCAACGAGGACCCATAAATGTACAATAATTGTGGCTAAACTATGTATGAAACTAGGTAGGAACATAACCTATGAGGAGATTATAAATGGTAATTAAGGAGATGAAATAAAATTTGGGCTAATGGATTGATGTGTACATTGACCCAATTAGCCATTTTCGAAATGATAAAAATACTTTTAGCTAAATGGCAAAGATTAATCACTAAAATTACCATTGCTTGTAATATCGATAAATACTTATTTAAAGAAACCTATGCCATTGGCAACGCTTCACGACACAACCAACAACAATAGTATTAATATCAGTTTTGTTATTACACTAAATGTAGATGTAGAGTGCATGATTCAAGATTGAGAACAAGAGATATGGCGAATAAAGAATCAATGTGGAAACCTTTATGCCTTCAAAAAATGCACATAGGCTTTGTAAGTTTAAGAGAACATAATGAAAACAAAGACATAAAAGGTGAATGTGGAAAAATATTGACAACGATTATTATTGATGAATCTCAAAGTTTCCACCAACTTTGAAAGTGGTTGTAACAATTCAATATGCGACCAACAATGTAAATATATTGCTTTTTTAACCTATGATTTCATACGATAATCGTTGTGGTAATTCAATGCACGCAACATATGATGTTTTTTTAATTTTATTTATGTATAATTGCATTCAATGTTTGGAAAATATATAGAAAATTAATAATAAAATACTAAAAACATGATAGAAAATGTTAATAAATTGATAGAGATATTTTTTCTCCATTTTGTTGAATTGAGAAATAGTTTAATTTATCTAGAAAACTAGTCTTGGCATTGTCTTCCAACCACTTGAAAACAAAGAAAAATAATCCTCTCCATTTTTACTTTTTTCTAAAATATAATATAAATTATAAAACTAATATTAAAACTTTAGAATACGGGAAAATATATGCTTGCACATTTTTTAATTCAAATTAATAACAAAAGGTGATTACAATAGATACCACACAAAGAATACTAAAAGTCAACATAAATTGATTTTACACTGTACATTCAAATTTTAATAAATATATTATATAATTTGGTCGAATTCACATGCGTTGAATTCAAGAGACCTATTTTATTTTTGAAAAAATTATAATTTTTTTTTCAATCAAATCCATCATATAAACCTCTGAGTTTGAGCATAAATATCTATCGATTGCTTCATTTTTGTATTTTATTTTTGATTAAATAATAGTTAAGCATATGATTTCTCGGATTATAATTTTGTGTATTATTTTTACTCGATATTTTGTGATTCATCATCAAAAAATGAATCACAGACAATGAATCAAAACGTGTCAAATAAAAATAGTACACACAATTACAATCCCAAAAATCGTATACTTACTTTTATGAAATGCGAAAACATCAAATCTCTTAAATAATAGCTATTAAAGTGTTCCAATAGTTAGTGTAAGAAATATGAAGAGGAGGGGTTTAATTTCCATCACATGATACTCAAACCCATAAACATTATCCAAACCCATCACCTTGACACGGTGGCAAATTCATCCCTCGTGGCAGCTTATGTGGCAACACGTCAGCATCATCTCAGCTCCGAACAATGACGACCCCCTGATTAAGGTGATGTCAAACCCCATTATTTTATCCTTTTTCCGGCGGAGCTCTCCCTTAGAAAAGGAAAATTATTAGTAATGTTGGCCACTCTCCGCCGTTTTAGTGTTTGGACAGTTGGGATTATGTCGTTTTAGCGGTTTCTAAATTCCGTTCACATAAACCCTCGATACCCAAACTAGATTTATCGCTAATATCCGGAAGGGTTTTCGACACCGTCATCAGAGCTCTGTTAAGGGTTTTTGTTTTTGTAGCGAAAAGTTTTCTGGGTTTCCTTTCTTGAAGAGGATTTTTTCGTGGGTTTCTGTTTTTTATTTTTTGTTTCAGGTGTCTACAATGGATTCATTCGAGCCCATGTTGAAAAAACCCCGCGGCTATGACACAGAAAATGTAGCAGGCAATGAATTAGCATGGACACCTGGGGTTAATAATCTTGCTGCTGGGGTTAATTACAGTAGTGGGTCTATCACTAACTCCAATCCAAACCCCAACCCTGGCACTGGGCTGAACAGTTTTATTCCAAACCCTAACCCTAATGTTAACCAGGGGGTTAATGAGGTGGTTCCTGGCCTGGGTTCTTCTTTCCCACCTGGGTCATATGGGACGGGTCTCCCGGGGTCATATGATGAGAATGGGGGGGATTTTGTTGGAGGAGGGTTTCAGCAGCAGCAGCACCAGCAGCAGCAACAGCAGGGTTTTAACGGAAGTGGTGATATGGAGTGCAGACGTTATAATACTCCAGATGGGTGTCCTTATGGCGTTAACTGTCGCTTCAAACATGGCCCTACAGGTAATTGTTTTGCTTCGTTACATTGTTTGTTTAATTTTTCTTCACTACTTGATTGTGAGCTTTTATCCCTTTTTGTGTTTTTTGGGGGTCATCTGCAGAATTTGTTTTTGGCCTTAAACATTGCTCATATTTTGCTAGGAGTTTGTTAAATTGATGTGTCTTCAGCTTACTGATAAAATCACAGATACAAGAGTTTCAGAAAGCTGGTTTTCCTATGTAGAAAATCGTAAAATATGTCTTTAGCCTATTGGTAAACCCACATATATTGCAATATTCCCAGAGTTTATCGAAAACTGTATTTTCTTTCCTTGTTTAATGCCATGATAGTTCTATTGAGAATGTCATATTATCTATAATTGCTGGATGTCATGGAAATGCTTTTGAACTTCCATTAACGTACTCATGAGATGCGTGAAGTTTTAGAGATTGTTTTCCGCAGCTGCATTTAGTACAAAGTTCTCTTAGTCATACCTTCATCAACCCATTTCTCAAAACTGAAGGGAAACTAAATGTGATTGAATTTAAAGAAAACTGCATGTTTAAGCGCTCTTGAGCTGTTGTATGAATGGGGTGTGTAACCTCTTGGAAGTCCTGATTACTAGGTGCAAGGCCAGGTCGCAACAATTATTACTATGCAATGGTTCATTTCGCTAGTTGCAATCCCACCGCCTGCCCCTGTGAGCATCATTTCATACAATTGACTGCCAAGAGGTTTATTCAAGCTCATAAGAGATTGGTAATAGAAGAAAATATTACTCTTGAGAAATGAGTAATTGAAGGAATGACACTGTATATTAAATAATGCCCACGGCTTGGATTTTTTGATTTGGCATTTCAAGCCAAATTGCTGTGAGCATCATTTCAAACAATTGACTGCCAAGTGGATCATTCAAGCTCATAAGAGATTGGTAATAGAAGAAATTATTACTCATGAGAAACGAGTAATTGAAGGAATGACACTGAGTATTAAATAATGCCCACGGCTTGGAAAATCCAAGTGCTTAGAAATTTGAATACTTTTTTCTTTTTTGATGTGCCATTTCAAGTCAAATCCCTTTTGCATTGGCATTATTGGGCCCTGCTAAAGCATATAGCTGCTCCCTGTTCATTTTTTGGTATTATCATTATTGTGCCGAACATGTGACATATGGCCCTATGGGTTCCTTCTTGTGACATTTGTTTCATTAGATATGTGGTCCTGAGATTGGATAAGTAAAATCCACCACATCTAAGCATCCAATCTAGTAGACTGAACAAGCTTTTTGTTGGTGCATCTGATGAATGATGCAAGAGTCAAAACTCTAAAGCTCCCATAAGATGAAATGCCTATGATAACATTTTTTTGCCGCCTTTACATTAAGGTTTTGTGAACGTTTATTACGTTGAAAGGCGTTCTACAATGACAGCAAGGGAGTATAATGGATTGAGTTGTTAACAATTATGTTTGATCATAAATTTGATGTCCATTTGATTGTCATGGGAATTTCAACCTTGAATTTGATGTCTATTTATCTGTCACTTAAAAGTTTTTTATTTTTTCTTGGAAAAGTCAGTCGAAAAATTGTAATATACTGGCCATATGGTAGAGTTTGGAGCCCCTCTTTTTTCCATTAAGATGTTTTCAAGCCCAACACAATGATGTAGCTGGATTGATGTCATTTGTCACCAGTCAGTGGGAAATTGGCAGAGAAGGTAATGGAATTATTAATCAATATGGTATGTGAAACTCTAAGATAAGAACTTTGAGATTGATATCTCTTGGTGTGTTTCAGATATATGTATCTAAGATATCTGTACTAGTATGTATTTGTGTTTAACTGACATGATGAGTGTGCTCACACTGTCAAGATATAGGTTTTAGAACTTGGACTTCAATGCTAAGTTCCCAACTTTATTTTGCAGTGTACAGGTTGAAAGGAAATGCATAAATGTGATAATACAGAAAATTGGATGATGATAAGTCCTCATGATAGGTTGACAAGAGCAATAGTGTCTGACTGAAATACCATGATAGGACTTATAGTTGTGACATGTCTTATTCTATTTGACTTGGGATGTTCTTGCAACTTTATCAACCTTCTGAATTCGCATGCTTGCTTATGTTGTATGTACTAACAATATTAGTTAGTTGGAATTTTTCTTAATAGAGGATAATTATATTTATATGATTTTATTTGCAGATGACAGGGAGCTCAACCATCAAATGCCTCCTTCTGGAAGCAAGACAAAACCTTGTATGAAGTTCTTCAGGTTTGTTCTTGTTTTCCTCTGTATAGATCTTGCAGTTTGTATTCCATGTTCATATTTGACACACATACATAACCTGGAGGCCCTGCTAAACACCCTAAATTACAGGCATAAAAAAAGATATAAAAAGTCCAAAGAGCTTGAACTGTACTAGTATTTTGTCTTTCAGGTGTAGCAAATCTCTGAAGGCAGCAGTATTTCTTTGAGATCAGCTTTCAGTGGCAAGTGATTTATACTGTGATTCATGTGTCAGACTGTGTTGAAGTTCTGATGAGTGATATCAGGTACATGGTCTGGTAGTGCCTAAAGTATCCGCTTCATTAAGTGGAACCTAAAAGAACAACTTCTTTAAGTGGGACCTAAAAGAACAAGTACTCTTCATTAAGTGGAATCTAAAAGAACTAAATTTGCTTCATTAAGTATAACCGAAAACTTAAAAGAATAGTTTCTTTAAGGTGGAAGCTAGAAGAACAACTTTGCCGAGTGGAACCTAAACGAAAATTTTCTGATGGAATCATGTGATTAAACCGGTTAGTACATTTGGGCTTCCCTTTGGGATATTTAGATCTAGCTTTAAAGTTTAAGATGAATAATAATATAAATGGTCATAAGCTCTCAATTCAGTAAAGAAGCCATCTAATGTATAACTTTTTTTGGTTTATGAAAATTAATATATAATGAACTGTCATAAGACTTTGAATGCTAGCTGCCAAAAACAAGTATGCAGGTTGGCTGTATGACTATTCTGACGACTAATTTCTTTTTATCCTGTTCAACTCTTTGTTTTGATTAACAGCGCACACCAATATCTAGCATCCTAGTAATTTATGTTCCTTTATATATTTTGAGGTGCATTTCCTTTTATGGCATGATTTAGTTTGAAATATATTGCAAAAATGGTTGCTGAATCTATCATCTTTCTTGATTGGCACAGTACATCGGGATGTCCATATGGTGAAAGTTGCCATTTTTTGCATTATGTGCCAGGAGGTATCAATGCTCTTGGTCTGGCTCCTGTTCAAACCATGCCTACCAATGTAATGCCACCGCCAAGGAAACATCCTGGACCAGCTGCAGATCCCAGCGTAACTGTCAATGGTTATAAGACCAGATTGTGCAACCGCTTCAATACTCCTGAAGGCTGCCGCTTTGGAGACAAATGCCACTTTGCTCATGGAGAAAGTGACTTACGAGCCCCAAATAATCTTCGTCAGCCCAATCGGTCCATGACAAATGAAGTTCCAATGCAGAGTGCTCCTGTAATGTATAATAATGGACCTTCAGCAATGTACTCAAACTCAGCAGGCTATGTGGACACAACAGGATATGCGAATTCGGCTACCTATTCTGGTAACACATTTCCTGGTACACAGACTTATGGTGAGCCTACTCCACCAGGTGTGGTGGCTAATGCACCTTTTGTGCCAAATTATAACATGCCTGTGGAGAATTCGTCTCAGTTTGCAGGCACTGAGGGAACAGTGCCAGCAGGATCCATAAATGGTAATAATGTACAGGTATATTGATAGCATGGCAACAGATTATGGATTTCTGTTTTTAATTGCATGCCCACAAATTTGCATATAGATGTTTCGACAAGAAGATGGTGGTACTCCAATTCAGATTTCCAACAAAATTCTTCTAATTGAGAACCTTAGCTTAAGTAGATTAAGGGACTTAGTTGTAGGACACTTTTGTTCCAAAGAGGTTTGGGGTTACCGTACTCATCAGATCAGTGTTTCTATTATGTCTGGTAGTAGATATGATTTTTTGGATACACACTCCTACTTCCTTTGGTTAACCCTTTGATTTTGTACTCTGGGAATAATGTTGTTAGTCTGTTTAATTTTGGGAGTATCAGGGTATTCTTTTAAATTTCACTTGAGGAAATGAGATGTCGTGATACTGACTGGACAAGAAAGGCCTAGCGTTTAGTGATTGGCTTACATGTGATTTCTTAATAACTTTGCCATTGTCATGACATGGTTTTGTGGCATTAATTTGTAAGTTTACTTTCATTTAGTGTAAAATGATAGAGGCGAATTGGGTCCAGAAAGAAGCTTGCAATCAGTTTATTTGTGGCATGAATTTGTAAGTTTACTTCTATTTACTGTAAAATGATAAGAGGCGAATTTGGTCCAGAAAGAAGCTTGCAATTAGTCATTTGTGGCAGTAATTTGGAAGTTTGCTTTTATTTAGTGTAAAATGAGAGGCAAATTTGGTTCCGTTAGAAGCTTGCAATTAGTTATTTGTGGCATGAATTTGTAAGTTTACTTTTATTCAGCGTAAAACGATAGAGACAAATTAGGTTCAGAAAGAAGCTTAGAATTAGTTATCTGAGCTTCACAGATGTATGAACAAAGATAAATTAAAAAGTAATGTCTTAGATTCTTAACTATTTGATTTGGTGGATGCTATATTGACATTTGGTAGGATTCATCTGGTGCGCCATTGTGCCTTTTTTGTTTGTTTCTGATATATTTTGTGTTACTGTTTTAGCAATTTTGGTTTCTTTCTTACTTTTCAGCAGGTAAGTCTGTAGCTCTACATGTGTTTTTTAGCATTTTTCACCGACTTTTTCATATTCAGTTGCTGTTTTGAGTGGTTTCTTTGTTGTCCAATTTTTCTAGACCTCCAGTTCATTATCTGAAGGGAAGATATCAATATTTAAAGGGAAATAATGTTAGAATACTACATGTTTGTTTTAATCGGATGGTAACAAGCTTTTTAGCGGTGGTGGAGAGCTTGATTTCCTCTCCAGGCTATTAGCTTATAGAGGTATTAGGAAAGAATTGGCATAAATACAAATTTATGGGATGCCTTTGCCTTTGGTTTATATTGTGAATGAACATTTGTTTTTATTTTTTTAGTATTTAGATTTTTTGTTGTGATTTTAGATATGATGGGGAATAAATAGAGTTGTATTTGCTCTCTGTTGGTCTGTGCAATCATCTCCAACAACTTCTATTCTAACAGCTTATGTATGTTATGTGCATGCATACACTGTGTATGTTAGATATGCCATTTCTTTCTCCAGGAGAAAGTGTCTATTTCTGGTGGAATATTAACTTATTTAAAATGATATATGATACTTGTATTTGTGATATAATTGATTACAATAAACAATTTTGTGATATATATGTGTGAGAGAAAAGGAGGTGTTATTATTACGATTTTTTTTTGAAATTATGAATTGTTTTGTTTGTGACATTGATGTTTACTCTGTATGATGGAATATAGTTTATAGGGTCAATAAATTTAAAGATATTATTAGTCACCAGATTTGTTTATAGTTGTGAGAAGCTTTAAAACATTTGTTCTGCGAGGGTGGCATTAGCATTCACCATTTTGACATTGGGCCATGCACTTCGCAACTTTTTACTCTCCAGATGGTTAATGAAATTATTTGCTCAATGGACAAAAAGGCTCATCTTGAAGTGTGAGGCTCTTCTAGGGTGGCATTAGTATAATCGACTCCACTCTTCAATGCATCCAACCCCTATCCACTCGAGGCTTTCAACAATATACATCCAACCCTTTTCCAAGTGGTGGTAGATATTGGGCTACGGACTATTAACATCTTTAGTAGCAAAGTTTAAAATCTTCATGGTTGGTTGACACTTTATTCATGGTCCTATGATGATTTGGGTGTTACCTTGCATTGTGAAGTTTTTAACGTGTCGAGACAGCTTTGTTTAATGTGGTGTTAAATATTGGGTTATGGACCATTAACATCTTGATTAGCAAAGTTTAAAATCTTCATGGTTCGTTGACATTGTATTCATGGTCCTATGATGATTTGGGTGTTACCTTGCACTATGAAGTTTTTAACATGTTGAGATGCAGCTTTGTTTAGATAAATTTGTAGGGCTAAATTCTTCTACCTCGTTATTTGGTTCCTTGGCTGATTCATTTGGGAAATTCCGTGCATACAACTCTAGAGTCTTTTCCAATATTACCTTTAGATGTTCCCATAACTATTGAGTTCAAATTTAGTTTTCTTTTCTTTTTCAATGAGGTTATGGGAGACTTCTTTTGGATTGAAGTTGGTATAATTATTTTATTTAGTTTTGTTTTAGTGAAATGTGAAACATGTATGTACCCCTACTTGTTGGATTGGCATGCATACATTTTTTTTATGAGGTCCTTATATTTGGGGATTTGAAACCTTTATTTTTCTTGATATAAACCAAACATTATTAATTCTATTTTTAAGTTTTTTGGAATTGCATTAATAATGTGAGCATTCTTGGTAGGCTAGTGTTTGTAATGTAGGGGCATCCAGGGTTGCATGCAATTTTGCGTCAACCCAAAAAATGTGAGTAGGATAAGTAGCAATAAGTGGGGTTATAGATCTTTGATGTTAGAAAGTTTGTGGTATTTTTGAGTTAATTTTAGTACATCTTTGGTTCATCTTGGTTCTCTGTACCATTGGTATAAGTTGGTGCACGCTACTTTTAGTGTTGCAATTATGAAAAGGAGCAAGGTTACGAGTTGTTTCCGCAAAAGCTCTTTTCTTGGAACTTGCATGTGGGGTGTGACTTGTTCAAGTAATTTTGAAATTTGTGATGAGTTTTGGTGATGTGTTATGGAACATGTGATGTGTTATGTAATTGTGATGTATAGTGATATGTTACAATCATTTAATAATTTTCGCTAACGATAATGGAGTAGTTGAGAGCATTAATGTAAGTAGGTGGATTGTGTATTTATATAAAAACACCTTTACATTTGTGAGGGTACTTTTGGAGAAGTTATTGACAAAGCCTTTGGATGTCTTTTAAAGAAAGAATGAACTTAGATCGGTTCAAATTAAGAGTTGTGTTAGTCATAAATCTGAAAATGAGGAACACTATAACGCCTCTCATTTTGAGACTATGATAATTTTAAATGTTTGTAATAAGGGTGTAGTTGTATGTAAACTATAATTACGCATTTTAATCAATAAAAAATGTTATTTGCATTTACACATTGTTTTCGTGCGTAGGTTGCCCTTCAATGGACCCTAATTGTGACTACATCATTTGGTAAATAGTAGTCAAATCTTTTGGAAAAAATTGTGTGAAAAACGTTTGACCCGATGTTTCGGATTATTTTGATTCCTCTAAAGAGGGATCATAGGGGGTTGATCCAAAATGTTAGGTCCAAAGTTTTTCATAGTTTTTTCCAAAAGATTTGACTACTATTTACTTCATGGACAGTGAAAGCATCAAATCTCTTATGCATCATTTGGTATCAGGGCAAGTTTTTAGTCCTTGCAGGGTAGTGTTGCTTTTTGCATTTGTGAATGTGGGTAGATAGTAGTTGTAGACATCTTCCAACAAGATTGTTAGATAAAAGGTGTAGACGTTCTTTGATTCAAGGAAAGAAATAGCATGCCAAGAAGGTTGAGATATCTTGAAGAGTTGTTTTCCACAAGAAATTGTGTAAAAAACAAAGTGAGAGGTTGAGTGTGTGTAAAGATATCTTCCAACATATAACAAGGGTGGGGTAGAAGGTGTTAGTGCATTAAAGTCCCCTCCACAACAAAGCAAAGTGGGTAGAGGGTAGAGAAATAAATTGCAACAACAAAGTTGTGTGTAATTTGTTCATCTTTTGTAGGTGGGTAGATAACTGTAAATATATATTCCATTGAATAAACAGTGGGTGGAGGATGCATATAAGTATGTACCATCTTATGTACTTGGGCAGAGACCAAAGAAAGAAACTATAACCTGTGTAGGATTGCAATAGTGGGTTGAAAGTGAAGAATTTAAGAATGAAGTGATGAATATAACTTGCGAAGTTACAAAAAGTGGAGTTGCCAAGAAAGTAACCAAGAGTTGTTTCGAGGAGCGGATTGAGTGAATAAGGCTTTGAACAAGCCTTAGTAACAAAAGAAGATAACAAAGAAGAAATGGTAATAATACATTGTCACGAGGAAATAGAATGGGTTGAGGAGCAAGCAACCTAAATGACAGAGCTAAAGAATAACAACTCGAGAATATATAGAGAGTAAATCAACAATACCCAAATCAAAGATTGAGAAGCTTAAAAAGGATATGAGAGGGTGCAAGTCATTATAGACATCATTGAGGAAGAAATTGCAACAACAATAATAACCGCAAAAAAAGGTGAAGAATTTGAAGATGAAGATGAATCCCTCATATGTAAGGATGACAAGGATGAATGTGATGAACAGGCAAATTATTATGACTCATAAGGAGGAGAAAGCCTTGATGACTACCTTGGTATTAAATATTGTGAGCAACAAATTGTAGAGTGAGATGAAGGATTTCCCTTGAGGGAGGATGGAAGAATTGAAGGTGAAATTGAAAATGTAGAAGCAAAACACTTTAGAGCGAGAGAAGAAATTAAAAAAAGACCGTCTTTTAGTAGACGTGGATACATGGAAGAGAAGTGCAATTATGTGCACATGATGAAGAGAGCAAAATGGTGGTCGTAGATCTATATCTACCAAAGCAAATAGGAGCAACAACAATTTAGAGAGTGGTCCAAGAAGATCACATAGATGGAGAGGAAGAAGATATTGAAGATGCATTCTTGGTATCTTTAGTATTTGATTATGGAGGAGAAGACATCCTCATTGAAAAGGAGGAAGCCAAAGAAAAAGACAACAATGACAATGAGTAAAAAGTTTCCTCCTTGAAGGCATAGAGGAAAAAATGAAAGGAAAAGAGTTGCATCATGAGCAACTAAAGCTTGAAGAACATAAAGTATGGAAGAAGTGAGAGTATCCTCACAAAAGGGGATAAAATTGAAGACATAGAATAATCACAACAGTAGAAGTGAAGCAAAAGAATGCATTTTGGAAGGTAAAGAAATACAAAGAAAGATGAACCAAAAAGTGTAAGCTTTTGCACTTGGAGAAATTTATAAAGAAGTATCAAAGCAACTAATTTCTACATCAGCTTTCATGTGTGAAGAAGAGAAGATAAAAGGAGAAAAGAAAATACAAATGGATGTGAGAATAAGGTAAAGAAGAGTGTGATGCTAATTACACATGGTATGCGTTTAATGCCAATAGAGATGAACAAAAGGAGTAGCTATCAACTTAGAGCTAAAGAGGAGAAAATAAGAAGAGGAGAAGATGAGTAGCTGATTTTTATATCAACCAATGCATGCGAGGAAACGAAGAAGGGCGCAACATAGGCATAATTGGAGAGAAGAGCATAAAAGGTCTCTTGAGTTTCAAACTTCTAATTTAATATATGTTTTTTAGTGTGTTAATATATGTGTAACAAAATAAAGAGAAGGCATTTACAAAAGCTTCCCAAAATGGAGTGGATGAGCTAGTTGAGCTAATAGGGAATGAAGATGTTGAGGAGATAAAAGGGTTATTTGAAGCTCTTATGAACAGTGAAATTGATAGTAGAGACCACCTATCAATAGAGGTGGATGAGTTGTTCATAGTTGCATTACATATAACTAAGGAGGAAGAGAGTAGAGTCATTAAGCACCAAAGTCATTTGGTTTGGATAAATACAAGAAAAAAAGTTCTAGTGAAGGAGAAGTGTCAACTCCAGATTTGGCTTGCCCTTTGCTATTTGTGACAGAGTCTTGCATGATGCAATACTATAAATCCTCGAAGCATGGTGCACGTTGCCCAGACTATTACATACACATGTACCCAACAAATATGGCTAGAGATCATGGCGCACACCAACCACACAATAACAAGTGCACATGTGCCTGACAAAATAGTCAGAAAGATGGTGGAAGTGACAATTTGACAACAATAGATTTCCAGAGTCAACGTGATTTGTAGGAGGCAAACGATAGAGTTATGATTGAAAACTTGGCTTTGATAGATAACTAAAAAGGGACAAAAGATGAGTTACTGATCTTGAATAACATGCCACATTAATTGTCAAGTGGATGACAAGCATTAACTGCAGACGAGTTGCTAGATGACACACAAGGCAATTTTGAAGCTTATATAAAGGAATACACTTGATAAGGGAGAAGAGAGCTGGGAAGTGACAATGAAGTGTTGCTTTATTACTGCTAGTATAATTAAGAGAGATAGTATAGTTAGTCAATTACTTAGTATGAGTACGTGCATGTGAGCACCTTGTAACCTTGAAAAACATTGTAACCATGAATTTTTGAGTTATGAATAAAAGTATCTATTAAAGCTATCATTGTTATCATTTTTGAATAATATTAGATGATACGTTTATGTTCTTGTTTGTATAAGTGCATACTTTTTTCCATGCGTTGCTAGGGAAATATAGTAAATGCCTTAAGTACTAGCACATATGTCTATGATGCCCTCACACCACTACACACAACTACCCCCAACCTACCCCAGTTCCCCTCTATGATTCAGGTGAGTGCGCAAGTAGACTTGTGTGATATGTTGGTGCATGATTTATTTTGTTAAATGTTGGATATTGCAAATGGACTGACGTGCTTAGACTTAGCCATACCCGCAACAAGAAGGAAGATGCATTTGTAGGTCACGAATAATTTTAGTTTTTAGATGCAAAGGTTGATCCAAAGAGCATTTGGATAAGAGAAGTTGAAGAGTGTCACACATGTGACATAGAGGAAATAAATCTAATGTTATTATCAGTGCAAGCATGTGTAGAGGAAAATAAGATTACAACATAGATCTCATTAGAGGAAGAACATCACAAAATTGCAGCACTTGATGAAAATATGAAGAAATCTTAGAAGGAACAACATTCCAAAGGGTGTTGGATAAATTATTTGAAGACATCCTAAAGGAAAATACTTCAAATAAAGATGTTATTTTGACAAAGGTATTCAAATTTTTTGGTATTGCAATGAGGGCAACAAACATGAATACTATCATAAAGATCGAAGTGGAGGTTATGGGAAAACATATTGAATCCAAAAATATGAAGATGGCAATAGGGCTAGAGATGACAACTAATATGAGGTGGGAAGAGTTGCAATCAATTGAAGACAGTTGGTTTGAGAATCCAATAGTAGGTTGGAAAAATGATGAGCAAAGCCACAATGGATTTTGGTGGAGGTCAAGCTATGATGGGTTTAAACCCAAAAAAGAGTGAAATAACAATACAAAGACAACTTAGTGGAGGTGGATGGAGTCCCACAAGAGCATGAAAATGGAAAGAAAAAGTTAATTGGAGGAGGAGGGGCTATGGTTCAATAGTTATTTGGAACAGGAAAATATAATTAAATGAAAATCTTTTGGGACATTTCACATGGTGGAAGGGCATATTGTGGCTTTATGCTTTTATTCAAAATAATGGTTCTACTATCTAGTCCCAGTTTGTGAGTACTATGCTCACAAAACTCTTACATTGGTTGTATGATGTAGGAGCATCCAGGGCCTCATGTAATGTTGCATCAATAAAAAATATATGAGTAAGATAGGTAGCAATAAGTGGGGTTATATATATTTGATGCTAGAAGGTTTTTCAGTATTATAGAATTAATTTAGCATGTTTTTAGTACATTTTGGTTTTGCAGATTATTGTTATAAGTTGTCACACAATATTGTTCAATGGTTCAATATTTGAAAACATAAATTGTAGTTATGAATCTATTTGGAGTACTCAGAGCACTCTTCATTGGATTGTGACATCTAGTAACGTGAATCTAACATATGAACAATCTTAACAAATGTTACAACACCTAAAATCCTAATCTAGAGTTGTAAATCAACGAAATCATAAATAGAGCTACAAAGCTTGCGATAACTTGTAGATTTGCAAGAAGTATGGAAATGACCCAATGAACCCATTTGTCAACTCAGATCATACCGCGTTGTTACGTATTTGTATGAAATTAAAAAAATGCTATAGGTTTTGCAATAATGTGTAGTTTTATAGGGACATTCTTATCATCATTCTAAAGCTATTTACCAAAACATATCTCACCCCACTATCATGGTTTTCCTATAAAATATAAAAAATGCTATAGGTGTCATGGAAACTCACGATTATACAAGAAGCATATTGACATAATTTTGAGTCAATATGTCAAATTAGTCTATGACATAAGGCTATGGTTTGTTTCATAAAATCTCTTTTTTTGAACCTATGCATCATTGATTTCCAATAGGTGCGACATGTTCAAGCAATTTTGGAATTCATGATGAGCCTTGGTGATAAGTTATGGAACCAATGATGTGTTATGGGCATTGGGAATGTATTATGCATTTAATAATTATGATTCATAGTGATGTGTTGCAATCATTTAATGATTATGGCTAATAGTGACATGTTACCAATATTGAATGATTATGAAAATAGTGGGCAGTTGAGAACATTAATGTAAGTAGATGGATTGTGTATCTATATAAACACACCCCTAAATTTGTGAACATAGTCTTGGAGGGTCATTGACAAAGCCCTCGGAAGTTTTTTAGAGAAATATAAAACCTAAATCGCTTCAAGCAAAGATTTATGTGAGTCATAAATATGAGAGGATGAAAGGGTGCAACACATCTCATTGTTAGGTTGTGGAGCTAAAAGCTTCAACTATGCAGACGAAGAAAGGAGGATGCTGAAGTTTCAGAAGTACCGGCGTCGGTAGTATGAACGACGTCGATCATGATCAGTGCAGAAGGCAACTGGCATCGACAGGGAGTCAGCCGACGTCGGCAGCACCAGGCAGGCAGGGACCGACGTCGATCTCCTGTGTGTTCCAAAACTGTTCGTTGCACAAATTGTTAGTTAGTTGAACTGAGTGTTTGCATGTAAAGGCTACTTTGAGTCTTGAGCTGCGTGGATAATTATTCTAAATTAAGAGTCTAAGTTATTGTTTAAGTCTGGGATCTATTTATAGACCCATTGGCATGTATTGTAATTATGAGCTGATAAGGAAGGCAAGGAAGATCCTTCCATTGTAAGATCATTGAGTTGCAGGTTGTTGCAAGCTCATAGGAGATCTACATGTGTGAGTATAGTCTGTTGAATTGCAGGTTGCAGGTTCATGGGAGATCAACTTGAAGTACTTTAGAGTGCTTGGTGTACTGGCAGGGTTATTACTGACTGGTTGGAGAGGTGAACACCAATTTTGTGTGTGAGTTGTGTGTTGGGACCGTTTTTGGTAGGAGAGTGTTTTTGAAGAAGAATTACTATACACTTGAGGTGTGGCAAGCCTCTGTAAGGTGGAAGAGAGTGGCGTCTCTTTATTGTATTCTTTTTTGTACAAGTATTAATACAAGATAGTGTATTGTCTCTCATATTCTGTGCTATGTGTGAATTCTAGTTACTTGTACTTTTGGTATAATTTTCGCATGTTTAATTGCTTGTATTTGGTAATCATATTATGCTCTTTCTGAGGAGCAAGATCTTAACAAGTGGGATCAGAACAAGGTGTGTTTGTTCTTGGATTCTCCGACAACTGGTATCAGAGCTTTTGGTTGGGATACTAACAGATTGGATTAGATCTGGTTAGTGTGTATTGATTACAGGTTACTCACAGGGGTTTCTGTTTGAGTGAGAGTAGAGCAATGGCAAAAGACAGTAAGCTACGAATGGAGAAGTTTAATGGGAAAAACTATCAATTATGGAGGATGCAGATTGAAGATTATCTGTATCAAAAAGATTTGTACTTACCGTTGGGTGGGGTTGATTGCAAGCCCCAGGATATGAAGGATGAAGAATGGGAGGTTCTTGATCGGAAGGCTCTGGGATCTATAAGATTGAATCTTGCATCGTCTGTGATTTCTAGCTTATCACAGTGTAAGACAATGGTAGAGTTGATGGAATCTTTGGCAAATTTATATGAAAACCCTCAGCTTCGAATAAGGTATTTTTTATGAAGCAATTATTTAATTTGCAAGTGTTAGATGGTGGATCTGTACATAGCCATCTTAGTGATTTCCATGGTTTGGTAAACCAGTTAAGTTCAGTCAATATTGTTTTTGATGATGAAATTAAGGCTCTCTTAATCTTGTGTTCATTACCTGAAAGTTGGGAGAGTTTGGTAATGGCAGTTTCTAATACTGTGTCTACTTCAAAAATCTTAAAAGTGGATGATGTTGTGAGTGTGATCTTGAATGAAGAGATACGCAGGAAAAGCACAAGTGAATCATCAGGGAATGCTTTGAGTGTTGAAGGTAGAGGAAGGCAAAGAGAGAAGATCGAGCGTGGGAGATCAAGGTCAAGGATAGGCAAGAGATCCAAGTCCAGGTATGGCAGAATAACCTGTTGGAAATGTGGAAAGCAAGGGCACTTAAAGAGAGATTACAGATCAGGTGAAGATCAACATGAAGGACATGAAGAAGAAGCAGGTGATGCAGGTATTGTTGCACAAGATGCTCTGGTATATTTTTTGGATAAAGTAGAATCTTGGGTTTTAGATTTTGGTGCCTCTTTTCATGCATCCCCAAATAGGGAATTTTTTCATGAGTATGTCCAGGGTGACTTTGGAGAAATTTGTTTAGGGGATGGTAAGCCTTGTCAGATGGTTGGCAAAGGGAAAGTGAAGCTGAAATTATAGACAGGTAACACATGGGTGTTGAAGGAGGTCATGCATGTCCCAGTTTTAGAGCGAAATTTGATTTCTGTAAGAAGTTTGGGTGATGAGGGTTGCATAGTAACTCTCACAGCAGACTCTTGGAAGGTTACCAAGGGTGCACTTGTTGTAGCTAGAGGTAAGAAAGTAGGTACGTTTTATCTATCTACTTGTATTACTGATTCTCTTTTTGGGTCATCTACTTCAATTGTAGATTCAGAGATGTGGCTTAATAGGCTTGGTCACATGAATAAGAAGGAGATGCATGTTCTTGAGTCAAAGGGTATGCTTTCGGATTTGAAGAGCATAGATCAAGATTTCTGTATGCAGAAGAAGAAGGTAACGTTTCTTGAGGAATCTAATGTTCGTGACAAGAACAGGAAAGCCTTGGTTTTCAAGGAGAAGGTGACGGACAGAGTTCAGCACAAGGGGTAGAAGAATTCTGAGTAGATCAAGGGTGATTTGGACAAGGGTTTGATCCAAAAGGAGCTCGCAAGAAAAAGTTAGTTCTCACAAGAAAAACACAGAGACCGACGACGGCAAGAAAATCGATGTCGGCGTCTAGACAGGGATCGATGTCGACTACGTGCAGCCTGACGTCGATGACTCAGGGCAGATAAACACCAACGTCGGCAAGGGGGAACCGACATCGGCGATGAGGTAGTCGTAGGGAATCGACATCAGTCGGGTGCAGACTGAGATGTAACCGGCATCGGTCACTGAGATGGATTTTGGGTGGACAACAAGCTGTCAGGGAGTCTCAAGCACCCATATGGAGGACTTAAAGGGTATGTAAGCCTCAAATTCATCATTTCCCTTCTTTACACTACTTGTTGCTCACTTATGGTAAGGAACCAGGAAGTTATTAAAGAAGCAGAGCAAGTAGATCCAGGAAACAATGGGAGCTTGGCATGGATGAAGGATATGATTTCTTAGAGGAGAACCAAATAGGGGTTTTTTGGTGGAGCAGCTAGCTGGAAGAAAGCACTGAGAGACGAATGGATGTTCAGGATGAAGAAGAGCGGAAATGGATACGTGAGACAGAAGGCCAGGGTATACGATCTTGTATAAGCTGTAGGACAATGGAGGTTTGACCATTGTGTTTCTCTTTACCAGGTTGGATAATATTAGCTACATTATCCTATTACTGTATGATGTGCTTGTTGTAGGGTTAAATATAGAGGGTGTTGCTGAACTAAAGGTAAAGCTAGTTCAGAGGGGTGTCATGAGGAACTAAGAGCAGCAAGATTCTTTGGCATGAGTGTGTTCTAGAGACATGGAAGGTCATATGTTGACTTTGTTTTAGGATGATTGTGTGAGACCGATTAGGACGCCGATGGTTGGACAATTCACAGAACAGTGTCTTGATTCACATAATGAGGTTAAGTGCATGGTATGTACTAGACCTGAGTTTTCCCAAGCAGTGGGAGTTGTCACAAGTTTGGAGCCAATTCGGGAGAGAAGCATTGAAGGGCAGTTCAGTGGATTCTTAGAGGGACCAGTAGCAGGTGCACATGCTATGCAGGTTCAAGTTATTTTCTACATGGGTTGTAGATGTGGATGTGACAGGTGATTTGGGTGACAGGTGATGCACCACAGGTTTTGTGGTGGTTGGTCTTCAAGAGTGATCTTGAGGAGGGATACAAAGCCAAGAGAACAAACTAGACAGAGTATAGGTACATGTACAGTTGTAGCTGTTTATCTCTAAGTGGGAGATTGTTAGGTTGTGGAGCTAAAAGCTTCAACTATGCAAATGAAGAAAGGAGGATGTTGAAGTTTCAGAAGTACCAGCATCGGCAGTATGACCGACATCGATCATGATCAGTGCAGAAGGCAATCGGCATCGGCAGGGAGTCGGTCGACGTCGGCAACACCAGGCAGGCAGGGACCGACGTCGATCTCCTGTGTGTTCCAGAACTGTTCGTTGCACAAACTATTAGTTAGTTGAACTGAGTGTTTGCATGTAAAGGCTACTTTGAGTCTTGAGCTGCATGGATAATTATTCTAAATTAAAAGTCTAAGTTATTGTTTAAGTCTAGGATCTATTTATAGACCCATTGGCATGTATTGTAATTATGAGCTGATAAGGAAGGCAAGGAAGATCCTTCCATTGTAAGATCATTGAGTTGCAGGTTGTTGCAAGCTCATAGGAGATCTACATGTGTGAGTATGGTCTGTTGAATTGCAGGTTGCAGGTTCATGGGAGATCAACTTGAAGTACTTTAGAGTGCTTGGTGTATTGGCAGGTTTATTATTGACTGGTTGGAGAGGTGAACACCAATTTTGTGTGTGAGTTGTGTGTTGGGACCATTTTTGGTAGGAGAGTGTTTTTGAAGAAGAATTACTATACACTTGAGGTGTGGCAAGCCTCTGTAAGGTGGAAGAGAGTGGCGTCTCTTTATTGTATTCTTTTCTGTACAAGTATTAATACAAGATAGTGTATTGTCTCTCATATTCTGTGCTATGTGTGAATTCTAGTTACTTGTACTTCTGGTATAATTTTTGCATGTTTAATTGCTTGTATTTGGTAATCATATTATGCTCTTTCTGAGGAGCAAGATCCTAACAAGTGGGATCAGAACAAGGTGTGTTTGTTCTTGGATTCCCCGACACTCATTTTGAGACTTCGGTAATTCCAAATATTTATAATCTATGTATAGTATGTATGCAAGCTATAATTCCTCATTTGAATCAATACAAAGCATTGTTATTTACACTTAATTATATTATTTTTGTACGTAAGATTGCAAGTTAATCTATTTGTTATGTTTAACCCTTTTTGGATATATGGTGTTAAGGGTTAAGAGGGTAGAATAGCCTATACACAAGGATGGATAAAACTATTATAAATCAAGCTAATTAATTACAAATTCAGATAAATGAATATTTTAGATTAAAATATTTAGATGTGCTAAATATAGAAAGTACCAAATTCAAAAGATGTTATATTAATTTCAATGCCAATGAGAAATGATTCTTAGCTGGATTTATAATGTGCAGGTGGATCTAAGTTGTACAAAGGCAAAAGTTTATAGGATCAAGATTTATGAGACAATCATCAAATTTTAAAAATGATGTTTCTAGAGCTATGGACACTACTGTTGATCTTCGGACACTATCATTGATGTTACTATGTGTTATATGATGCTACCATCCAGTAAAAATATGTGTTGGATTGTGATGTGATCGATTTCACTATTCTAAGTTTTCTATCACTTTTGTAATGATGTATTCAGATATGGAACACATGATGTATATATTTGCTTATAGATAAAACCCTAACTCTTTACCCTTCTTCACCCTTGGGACGTGTTTGCCAAAAATGGGTTAGTGGGCTCATGGTTTCAAGCTGACATTAAAGACCCCTAGACAATACTCCAAAGGAGGGCCTCAAACTTATGTAGTTCTCCCCTATGTATGGGAGTGTGTGTGAAAAATGGTGTAATATGCTATATGTAGATGCATGTAATGATCTAGCTTGTAACTTGACAAATATTGTTCATAGGATACTCTTTGGATGCTTTAGACCTTTTGTATGATTGTTCCTATGACAAATAAATAAATAGGGATGAATATGGTAGAATAACTTAGTTGTGTGATTGATTGAATAAGCTTTAATAGGTGCTTGATTGGTATTCACTATATGATTAATGAGAAGGCTTAGACTTGTAATTAGACCACACATTTTAAAAATATCTCACAGTAGGGTTCAATAAGACAAATACACCGATCCATAGGTTCTAAATAATTTAAGATTTGGATGAATTTTGAGTACTAGGCACTAGATAAGGATTTGGACACTAGCATCGATGCTAGTGTCCCTCTATCATCGGTAGTGTCTAGAAGGCTAGGAATATATATATATGTATATATACATATACATATACATATAAAACTGACAGTGTAAGATATATATTGAGTTTTGAGTTTTCTATAGTGTACAGGTAGTCGAAGTCATCGAAATGATAAGGGTCACACTATAAGACAAAGGGCACAGTGAGATGGTGAATGTAAGCCTTTCAGTAATACGAAGGTCTAGAATTGAAGGTAGAGATTTGATTGATATTTATCAAATGTAAAATATTGAGATACCATAAATATTTAGTTTTAGTATCTACATTTGCCCCATCCCATTCCGCCTGCCTCTTTAATCTAGTAATGCATAAAGATGAAATTACTAGGTTAAAGGGGAAATAAAACCTGGGTGTGTACAACACACCTTATCTTTGTCTGAGCCTACTTTGAGTGTTTTTTTGGTGTATGACCTGTAACAAAGAACATGTTACAATATAAATTAGTGCATGTAATCTAAAATTTGAAATAAGCAAAATGCTTAAAAATAAAAGGAAGGAAGGAGTACACGTGTGTCGATGCAACCATGTTGCCCTTTGGTACTTTGACTTGGTAAATATGTTATTTTATGAAACATTGGAGCTAAGAGAGGTTCAAACCTAAACCTTGGATATTTGAAGGAGATTGGAAGGTATTATACCCTCGATTTGGTGTAAGGATGAGTTGTGACATGATCACTGAGCTCACTAAATCTCACTAGCACAATTAAAGTGTGTATATATAGTTTGATGAGGGTGAGTGATTTAATTAACTCATCTTATAAATATGGTGAGGTTGGGTGATTTAATCAACCCAACCTATAAATTTGGTGAGATTGAATGATTTAATCAATTCAACCCATAAAGATAACCACCAGATGTAGATAGAAAGTGTTTGATAACAATACTTCCTGGTTTAAAATAGTGCTTTTGGTGATAGTAATCTAGAGATATAGTTGGTAGCTTTTGAAATTTTTGGTGCACTAGAATGGCATGGCATATGAACCTCTAATATGTCTCAAATTGAAGTATATGTGTTACAAATATGAAAAACTATGTTTTAAATCTTTTGAAAATATGATGTAATGTAATGGATTCTGACCCAAGTGTATATTTGAATCATGTAATTGTACTAGAGATTGTGCAAATGTGGAGGTCATGTTTTTTTGACATTCCCCCACTAAAATCTAGAGATACTAAGTACTAAGTGTGAACATCATATATTTATAACGTCCCCCCTATAAAATATGGAAACTATGTAAATATGGAGGTTGTGCTTTTATGACATGCTTCCATTGATATACCCACCATTTTGAGGTGAGAGAAATAGAAACTAGTAGGTACCTTACCTTAAAAGGATAAGGTAATTATATAATCTATGTATGAATCATGTAACATATAGGAGTAACATGTCTAAGTAGATATATCTATGAAGCGCATAATATATGATCACATAAAGTCCTAAAATGCATGATATGTATTATGACAATGTCTAAAAAGAAATAACACAAGCGCAATAAAGAATCAAACATACACACAAAATCACTTAATGTAATGCCAAAAAATGGTCCAAGGAGACCTCATACAAGGGGCATATTCAAATTCTGCACAATCAAAAGAAAATGACATATTCAAATGTTTCACAAGTAAGACAATAGCAAACAATGCAATATGTAGACACTAGAAATCTATACACTATGGCTCGAGATATCACATTAACCTTTAAACCATCCCTTGGCCCCCCTTTTGATTAAATTATTTATTAAATACCCTTTTGTACTCATTTACCTCTTCAGCTAATTCAATTATTTAAATAAATTAGTTAATTCCTATTTCCACCTCACCTACCCAAACCCATGGCTAGTTGATTGACACCTAACCAAGAGATCATTCTACCCTGACATTTAATGCCCTAACCTAAAATTATTCCTCACATATCTCCATGCCACTTTAAATACTCTCAGATAATTTATCAATGCCTTAATTGCCAATCATTAGTATAGATGACTAATTTTATCCATTTTGACCTCTTCTCCCTAACCATCAATAGTCGACCTTTGACTGATAGTGGTTGACTAGGACCGTCAATGGTTACATAATGCTAGACTAAGACTTGTGTCCAGGTGGTGGAATCATGGAGGATGGAACATGGATCATTTAGATCAAAAGACAAACAACTCTTGGTGAATCAGAGCTGAACCAGAACTAGTACAGAGACTTAGAAAACACCTCACCATCCCAACACAAAGGATTCAAGTGCCATTACTCTACCAACATTTCTCTAGGATCCACAACAACTTACAACTAACTTCAGCATTCTCCCAGACCAGCAACACCTAAAAGCTAAGTATCTGTGTTTTTCATCAACATTCAATAAATAACTTTTATTTGTTTCATTACTTCTATCATTTCCATTCTCTACACTTCATTCCTTGTGTTAGAGTTTCACAACTCTAGACACTTCACCTTCTACCCCAGACCACCCCTAAACTATTATTACACCCAATATCTAAACCATATACCTCTAAGAATTGATTTATCTCTCACAACCAACATTCAATCCAAATACAACCTCCATAACCTCTCTACAACTCTCCCCAACATACTTCTTTTTCAAAATCAAATTCCATAGTAACCACCGACGACCATACCTAACCGCTGATAGTTGGCCCTAAATGCTGACGATCATACCTAGCCATCGATGGTCACTATGTGTCCATTTTTATAACGAGCTGATTTGACCCATCCATCCGTACTCAAATCCCACTTTTGGAGTTTCTATTTTATCATAAAGTTTCAACTTATTTTATAAATCAAATTTGAGTAATTTAACATTAATATTCAACCATTTATTTTTATTTTTAATCAAAATCACTTGTTTCTTTTCAAGCATTTCTTGTATTTGATTTCAGTACCTTCTGTTATTTCATGCAAGCATCTATTTTTTAGTTTATCAAAACTTAAATATTTTAAAAGTATGGATTGACAGCCTCTAAGGAATCTTGTGCTTCTTGGATTTAGCTCATGATAAGTAGTCCACCCTACTATCTCACTAATCAACCTTTTTCCTAGTGTTTTCTTATCCATAGGTCATCCTCCCTAGACAAAGAAGAGTATAAACAATCATTTGGATTCATGAATGCATAACACACTAGGTTTTTATACCATACCCCTCAAGTTTCTTCTTAGAAAATAAAACAAAAAAAATAGTGAAAGATTTTGGCATGCCCAATGGGATCCTTGAGTCTTTTCTTGGGTTTATTAGTTTGCATTTAGGTGTTTTTTCTTCTTATTTTATGCTCATTTAAACAAAATCAAAATTTCTTTTGGGCTTAAAAATCACCTTTCAGACATTGTTTTCTTGTATAGTTAGCTCACATAGTGTTGAGGATCAACCAACAATGTTGATTACAATATGAAAGCAATAAAATACAGAATTAACCAGAATGATAAGTAACTAGAATCAGAAATAGCAAAGAACAAGAGATACAAAAAACCACCTTAAAAACTTGTATTAAACTCTTTACAAAGGAATACAATTGAAAAACATCTTTTTCTTCCACACCTCTCTCAGATGTACAGATCTCTATCTAGATCTCTTTCCCTCAAGAGCTCTCTCTCTCAATTACAATCAACTCCAACAACCTGGAATGATTCACATGTACAATTCTGTACTGTTCAACATTACTCTTACAATAAGCTATGAAGATCTAATCGTATATATAATAATTAGGAAACATGAGCATACAACTGTAGCCATTAGATGCACCTCCTAATCAAGGGCTCTAAACAGTCTTACTAATAATAGAGATGCAGACTTAAGACTATCACTTAATCCTAACATGCAAACACTCTGTTCTGTCCACAGAAATAGCTTTTTGGATGCACAGGTAACCAACATCAATTCCTTGCCTATTTGCCTGTGACCAATGTCGGTCGATCCCTACCGACATCGACATCTCCTGGTCTGCTCCTGACCGACGTCGATCGCTCCTGACCGACGCCGGTGACTGTGTAAACCTACAACTTCTTCAATGCACTCACTTGGTGAAGCTTTTAGCTCCACACCTTAACAATCTCTCACTTGGAGATAAACAGCTGCACCAGTACCTGTACAACAACATCTTCTAGCTCCTCCATCTTCAACTCAATCATGAAGACCAACAGAAGTTGAATGAAGATTCAACTTCTTCTTTGTAACTGGCTTGGTTAACATATCAGCAGGATTCTTATCTGTATGGATCTTCTCCAGCTTCAACTCACCATCCTCCAATACCTATCGTATGAAGTGGTACCTAAGCTATATGTGCTTGGTTCTTGAGTGAAAGGCTGAATTCTTAGCCAAATGAATTGCACTATGACTGTCACTATACAATCTGCAACTCTCTTGCTCCTTTCCTAACTCTTCTATGAACCGTGTCATCTATATCATCTCTTTGCTAGCCTCTGTGACTGCAATATATTCTGCTTCTGTAGTTGACAAGGCAACAACCTTCTACAAATTTGATATCCAGCTAACCGCCGTTCCACCAACAGTGAAAACATATCCTGTGGTGCTCCTCCTGCCATCCAAATCACCTGCCATATCTGAATCTACATAACCATGTAGAGAAGTATCTGAACCTCCATAGCATAAATGCCTACTGCTGGTTCCTCTCAGATATCTAAGGATCCATTGAATTGCTTTTCAGTGTTCCTTCCCTGGATTGGCCATATACTTACTTACAACTCCCACTGCTTGGGCAATATCCGGTCTAGTACAAACCATTACATACATTAAACTCCCTACTGTGTAAGAATATGGAACTCTACTCATGTACTCTACCTCATCATGTGAATTAGGACATTGTTCTTTACTCAATTTAAAATGTCCAGCCAAAGGTGTGCTTACCGGTTTTGCATCCTGCATATTGAACCGTTTCAACACCTTGTTCACAGAATCCTCTTGAGACAAAATCAACCTGTGATTTTTCCTGTCTCTCTTAATACTCATGCCAAAGATTTTCTTTGCTGCTTCCAAATCTTTCATGGCAAATATTTGAGCTAATTTCACCTTAAGCTCAGAGATATCCTACATGTGTGATCCTGCAACTAGCATATCATCCACATACAACAACAGAATAATATATCTACCATTATTTAATCTCTTAAAATACACACAATGGTCAGATTGACACTTACTGTAGCCATGCTTAGTCATAAACCTATCAAATCTCAGATACCATTGTCTAGGAGCTTGCTTGAGGCCATACAAGCTTTTCTTCAATCTGCACACTAGCTTCTCCTTACCTTTGACCTCAAATCCTTTCGGCTGATCCATATATATTTCTTCATCCAAATCTCTATGAAAAAATGTTGTCTTAACATCAAGCTGCTCAAGATGCAAATCCTCAATAGCAACTAAAGATAATACAGTCCGTATAGAAGTCATTTTAACAACAGGAGAAAAAATCTCACCAAAGTCAATACCTGGTTTTTGTGCAAATCTTTTCACTACCAACCTGGCCTTATATCTCATCTATCCGTTCTCACCTTCCTTCAATCTGTAGGTCCATCTATTCTTCAGTTTCTTCTTTCATGCTGGCAACTCAACCAAATCCCATGTTTGGTTCTCTTTCAAGGACTCCATTTCCTCAACCATGCCACGCTCCCACTGATTCTTAGATTCTACCTGTATTGCTTCTTAAAAACTCTCTGGTTCTCCACCATCAGTAAGCAATAAATAGAATAATGAAGGGGAATATCAAATTGGAGGTTTACTTACCCTTTTTGACCTCCTGATGGGCGTCTGAGACTCATTCACAACACGCTGTCTGCCCAAATTCTCTGACAGTGACCGACCTCGATCACTTCCAGGCCTGTAATTGGTCGACATTGATTCTCCATGATCGACCTCAGTTCTTTCCTGGCTGACGTCGATCACTGTATGACCGGCATCGATTTCTATCCTGTCGACGTCGATTCCTACCTGGCCGACATCGATCTCTGTGTTTTCCTGTAAGTGATTATTTCTTCTTCTCGTGAGCTCATTTTGGGCCGTCACCTCATCCAATTCTCCATTGCTCTGCCCAGATTGATTCAGCTTCTTTAGCTGATCACTATACATCACTTTTTTATTGAAAACAACATCACGACTCTTAATTATTTTGTTAGTTCCTAGATTCTAAAATTTGAATCTGAAATCATTAAAGCCATAGCCAATAAATGTGCACCTCATAGACTTAACATCCAGCTTCTTTCTATTTTATTTATCAACGTGCACAAAGGCTTCACAACCAAAAACTTTGAGAAATGAGAGATCTACCTTTTTACCTGTCCATGCCTCTTCTAGAATTCCACAATCCAGAGCTGTAGAGGGTCCTCTGTTAATCAGGTACACTACGATATCAACAGCTTCTACCCAAAACTCTAAGGGCAAATCAGCATGCAATCTCATACACCTTGCACGCTCCATTATTGTTCTGTTCATCCTTTTAGCAACTCCATTTTGCTGAGGTGTCCTTAGAACCATCCTTTGCCTGCGGATTCCATGCATATAACAATAACCTCTAAACTTATAGCTACAGAACTCACCGCCATTGTCAGATCTTAGGCACTTCAATCTTCTACCTGTTTCATTCTCAACCATAGCTTTCCAAATCTTAAAAGTCTCAAATACATCAGATTTCTTCTTAATACAATAGACCCATACCTTTCTTGTAGCATCATCAATGAAAGAGACAAAGTACTGTGATCCTTCAATAGAAGCAACCTGAGTTGGTCCCCACACGTCTGCGTGAACAAGCTGCAACTTGTGCTTCTTTTTTGTTGACCCAGTCTTGAGAAAACTCACTCTCTTTTGTTTTCTAAAAACACAGTGCTCACAAAAATCTAGATCTATGCTTTTCAAATCTGAAAGCATACCTTTTGACTTAAGAATGGACATTCCCTTCTCACTCATGTGGCTGAGCCTAGAGTGCCACAATTTTGCATCCACATCTAAAGTAGATAATACAAAAAGAGAATTATTAGTAACACAATTACATAAATAGAGAGTACCTACTCTCTTACCTCTGGCCATTACAAGTGCACCCTTGGTCACCTTTCAAAATTCAGCTGTGAGAGTTACTGTACAACCCTCATCCCCTAACTTTCCTATAGAAATCAAATTCCTTTTCAAGTTGGGAACATGCATGATGTCTCTCAACACCCATGTGTTGCCATTCTACATTTTCAGCTGCACTTTTCCTTTGCCAACAATTTTACAAGGCTCATCATCCCCTAAATACACTATTCCAAAATCTTCATGGACATAGTCACTAAAATATTCTCTATTAGGGGTTACATGGAAAGATGCACCAAAATCTAACACCCAAGATTCTATATTATTATGCAAAGAGAATATTAAAGCATCTTGTGCAATACCTGCAACCTTTGCTTCTTCTTTACCTTCGTGCTGATTGTCCTCCTTAGGCTTTGACCAGCAATCTTTGCTTATGTGCCCAATTTTTCCACAATTCCAGCATTGTGGCTTCCTGCCATTTCTAGATTTGGATCTACCTCTCATCTTTGACTTAGACCTTGATCTCCCTTTCTTGCTCTTCTCTTTCTGCCTTCCTCTGCTCTCAAAATTTAAAGCATTCCCTGATGTTTCCTTTGTACTTTTCCTATGAATTTATTCATTCAAGATAACACTAACAACATCCTCTATTTTTAAAATATTTGAAGCAGATGCAGTATTACTAACTGCCATTACCAAGCTATGCCAGCTTTCAGGAAAAGAACATAATATTAAAAGAGCTTTAATTTCATCATCAAATGCTATTTTGACTGAATTTAATTGATTTACAATTCCATGAAAATCATTTAGATGATTAGATACAGATCCACCTTCATTCATATGCAAATTAAATAACTGCTTCATAAGATATACCTTATTAGAAGCTGAGAGTTTTTCATATAAATTTGCTAAAGTAGTCATTAACTCTACCATAGACTTTGCCTGTGATAAATTAGATATCACAGTGGATGCCAGACTCAGTCTTATAGACCCCAGAGCCTTTCTATCAAGAACTTCCCATTCTTCATCATCCATGTCTGTGGGCTTCTTTGCAATCCCACCTAACGGTAAGTATAGATCTTTCTGATATAGATAATCCTCTATCTGCATTCTCCAATGTTGATAATTCTGTCCATTAAACTTTTCCATTCTCAGTTTACTTTCTTCTGCCATTGCTTCTCCCACTCAAACAAAAATCCCTGCAGAAACACCTGTGAGTACTTTATAATCAATACACACTAACCAAATCTGAAACACTTGTTAGTCAACCTGAGCTCTAATACCACTTGTTAGGGATCAACCAACAATGTTGATTACAATATGAAAGCAATAAAATATAGAATTAACCAGAATGATAAGTAACTAGAATCAAAAATAGCAAAGAACAAGAGATACATGAAACCACCCTGAAAACTTGTATTAAACTCTTTACAGAAGGAATACAATTGAAGAAACTCTTTTTCTTCCACACCTCTCTCAGATGTATAGATCTCTATCTAGATCTCTTTCTCTCAAGAGCTCTCTCTCTCAATTACAATCAACTCCAACAATCTGGAATGATTCACATGTACAATTTTGTACTATTCAACATTACTCTTACAATAAGCTATGAAGATCTAATCCTATATATAATAATTAGGAAACATGAGCATACAACTACAACCATTAGATGCACCTCCTAATCAAGGGCTCTAAACAGTCTTACTATTAATAGAGATGCAGACTTAAGACTATCACTTAATCCTAACATGCAAACATTCTGTTCTATCCATGAAAATAGCTTTTTGGACACACAGGTAACTGACATCAGTTCCTTTCTTGTTTGCCTATGACCGACGTCGGCCAATCCTTGCCGACGCCGACATCTCCTAGTCTACTCTTGTCTGATGTCGGTCGCTCCTGACCGATGTCGGTGACTGTGTAAACCTGCAACTTCTGCAATGCGCTCACTTGGTGAAGCTTTTAGCTCCACACCTTAACACATAGCTTAATTAATTAAGTAAATTAACCATAACCTCACTTATTTGCACATATAGACCAAACCACTTACACCAAATCAAATATCATAACACTTGACATAAGACCCGACTAGGGTTTCATCTCCTAGTGGTAAACCTTCATGCATTGGCTATCCCACTTGGACATCATTACCAAGGGGATAAACCAAAACTCAATTCGCTGATTGATTAAATCTATGGCATTTGATATATCTTGGTTAAGCACCTGACACCCTTATCGTTGTAGTGTGTGAAGTGAGGGGGTAGGCCCCAATATCAAGCCATGTATCCTTTCCAATACAGACCCCTTTGTGCCTAAACTACTTGAAACCAACCATAGACTTATTTTCTAGTACATGTTTCAAAACCAAGTCGAGTCACACAATTCTAACTTATGGGATAAGCCACAAGTGAGACAAAAAAATCCTTAGGATTTAATGAACTTTATTGTGTGTTTTATCTTCTTTGACTTTTTCTTGTCTTCTCTTTGTTTGAGTTGTGAGAAATCTAACTCCCCTTGGAAACCTTCTACCATTTTGCCTTCATCCACCTCATCTCCATTGCCTTATTCAATGGGGAGCCCTCCTATATTTTCTCTAGGAGATCCTAACTTTGTTAGACTCCTAGAAGATAACCCTTTTTCCTTAAGGTTTTACCTTGCATCACGAGCCACTTGTGCTCCCAACCCAACCTTACCTACAATCAATCCAACTTTACCTACAACCAACCCAACCTCACCTAAAATCAACCCAACCTTACCTATGATCAACACAACCTCACCTAAAACCAACCCAACCTTGCCTATAACCAAAACAACCTCACCTATAACCAATCAAATCTCAACTACCACTAACCAATATCCTTTCAACACCTATTTGATCATTGTCATAACCCACCTCAACTACACCTATCTTAACCTCGCCAATCTTTGGATTATCAACACCAACTACTTCAATCTCATCAAATTTTAGACTACTTACCCCAACCATCATATCAATTATCTAAAACTTCTTTGTGGCAACCCTCTTTATCTCAAAACTAAGATTTGGTCTATCCCCTTAGCCAACCAACAACTATAAACCTACCTTACCCATCTTATCAACCATACCAGCCTCATCAAATCCAACCTACAATTATCAACCCACCTTACCTACCTTATCAACCATACCAACCTCATCAAATCAAACCAACAACTACCAACCAAGCCTTTTTAACTTATAAATTTTATCAAACCTACCCAACCTATCAAACCAACCAATCTTATCCAACCTACCCAACTTATCAAATCAATCTGATTCATTTAACCAATTAACTTCATCAAACCAACCAATTAGCTCACAACCTCAAGAGCCATTGGTGCACCCCCTTCCTAGGCAATATACCTTACTAGGGGAATCATATGCCTCAATCCTTGACAAACTTGTAAGGGCTTCTATCATTAAAATTTCTCAAATTAAACCTATCAATAGTTCTCTTCCAAAACCAATTTGGTTTATAGAGAATGACTTTTGTGCTTATCATCACATAAATGAACATGTGATAGACAGATGTGAGTATTTTAAGATGTTTGTTTGAAATCTTATTGATCAAAAGGAGGTCCCCAAAGATCATCTTCATGTTCCCCTCAACCTAGCTTTGAATGTCTTCAAGTAATCCATCCTTAAACCTCTTCCTACACCCATTGTTATGGAAACCAATAATCAAAACCATAAAAACAATGAGGTCCATGCCTTAGATTTGGTCCTTAATGAGCCTATAACTAAGGAAACCATAATTGAAACCCAAACCAATCCACTTATCAACTGAGTGCAACCTTCCCAACTTCAGTTTGCCATCATCACTAAGGAAGAATCAACCTTAACCCAACCACTTGTTGACCAAGTAAACCTTTTCAACTTTCTTTCAAAATCATAATTAAGGAAACCAACCTACCTCTTCCACTTCCTATTTTAGTGGATCAAACTCTATCCAACCTACCCTTTCCACTTCCTATTTTAGTGGATCAAACTCAAGCCAACCTACCTTTTCCACTTCTTATTTTAGTGAATTAAATCTCAACCCAACCCAACCTACCTCTTCCACGGCAAACCCCAAATCAAACCACCTAAATAAAAGCCAACCCAACCTCACCTATATCCAACCCAACCTCAACAACAACCAAGTCAATCTAATTACTCAATAATCTATTTATTTTCATATACATAATGATATTGTCTTTGGTTTTATTCCCTTTAGAACAGGGTTAAATCTTTGTCACCTTACCTCACCCAACAAGCCAAATAAACAAGCAAACAAATCAACAAACCAAATCAACCACTTATCTTACCTCCATAAAACAATCAAACCAATGTTTAAACCAAATTAATCAACCAAAATCAACCCAACTTTTAACCCAACCATAACCAATTTATCTATCAACCCACACCAAAATCAACCCTTCATTCGAGATCTCTTGAATAAAAGTCACAACTCCCATTTTATCCAAGCTACCCACACCATACCTAAGCTCCTGCATTGGGCTAATCAAACATTCTTGTCCAACCTATATTTTTTCTAGGATGGTGTTACCAACATCATTACTAGACCCAAAACCTACCCAAATCTAACCCAACAACGTTTCTCTCACCTTAGCATCATATAAGAAATCCTACCTGAACCACCACCTACAACTTGAACTCTAACTAAAAACTAAAAATTAACAACTAACAACCCTTGGGAGGCAAATGAATTCATCTTCATCCTTACTAAACCCTCTTTCTTAACCAAAAACTTCACTTGGGAGTCTTTTCCCACCTCAACATACATGGAAAAAGTAGTTGGAGGAACTCTCCCTCCAAAATGCTTTGACCATTCCCGTCAACCTAACCTCACCTTACTAGATTAACACCAACCTAAGACCAAAACCAACCCTTGGCACTTATACCTCAACCTAGCCTATCCTATCCTATCACCAAACCAACCTTAAGCCAACCTTGAGCTTAACCAACCTTTAACTAACCTAAGCAAATTATTCAACTTTGAACCATGCCTTTAGACCTCTTCTACCCTTAAACCTTGATCAAAACTGGTCTCTAAGGAACCGTCACTAGCCAACCCCTGATCTCCATCGGTTACTATCATAACTGAGGCCTAACCTGAACCTTGCCTTTTTACCCAAAACACTTAAAACTAGCTTACCAAATATTCCCCAAACACCATTATAGCTAAAACCTAAAGCCTCATTGTCATCACCTAAACAACCTTTCATCTTGCCTCTGTCAATCCATAACTCTTTTCCATGCCTAATCTAGTTTCAGAAAGTAACTATGGGACATATTATCGCCTAATTGGCTTAAACCATTTACATGTAAATGTGGATCTACAAAATATCAGAGCCTTAACCCCTCAATGCTTTACATTCACATCCATTATTTTGTTAAACCAATTTCTTAGTCATTTTGTGTCTAAACTTAAGCTCATCCCTTATTTTCAACCACCTTCATATCTTATTTTAAAGACGATCGATTAAAATAAGATCATGTGATTATCCGTCATAGCCTTAACCTAATCATAAGCATGGGTACCACAATTATCCTCATGACATGATTCTGATGGACACTTTTTGTCCCTTAAAGGATGGATCCCCATGGTCATTATCACTTAAGCCTCTTTTACCCATCATCAACCTTCTTGTGCTATGGTTTTGCCTCCATAAAGGCAAGCCTTAGGCCTTTATAGACTAGTCCATGTCTAAAAAAACATAACATTAATTTAGGATACCAAAATATCACTTGGGTCATATCTAAAAATATAACATGCAAACTGCTCCCTTGAAGGAAGACTACCCAAAACTATCAAAAATTGCTTAAAAAGGTAAACTGATCCCTTAAAGGACAACTATCAACATTAAATAAATCCAAAGCTTAGATCACTCCCTTAAAGGATGTCTAAGTCAAAATTTTGTCAAGTAAGAAATCACTTGGAAGCTTCCCACATCGATCAACTTCCCAAACCCATCAAACACAAGCATCAAAATACCCCAATTCAAATGTCAAAAGTCAAAACAAAGCAATCTCAAGAAAGCTTCAATCTGCTTTCACATGCCATTCATAGATTTCTCACATTGATCAATATACACCAAACTTAGAGCATGGACTTATCTATAATGGTTCATAGGTCACCTATAGAAGGGACAAGACATTCTCACAATAAGGTTACACTACCATCCATTCACCTATTTCATCCATATCCCCTTTTACCCCTATACAAATCAAGGGATTTTGAGTTTACCTGACACTATGTGATCAATCTACCTTTTTAACCAATGAACCAACAATAATGCAAAGCATGACAGGGGTCTATGTTCATAAGCCTACAACTTTTGCCATTTTGGTCTTTTTCAGTTAGATCGTTTAGCCTTCTTATACTTTCTTGACCACTTGAGAAGGCGTATGTCTTCCCAATTTGAACGCCACCCAACCAAAATTTTTCAAATAGTAGCCACATTACCACAACCATGTACCAACAGAAAGCACCCTATTCTCCAACCAACCAACCAACTAAATGACCTTGACTTGGTCATTTTGGCCTACCTTTCACACTTTTTGTGACCAACCTCGCCTTGGTCATTTTGACTGCACCAACTACTTTGCCATACTTGACAACCTTGAAACCATGAGATACTTTTACACATTGACCATTTAGGTACCTTAGAGCATGACCCATTTGTGTTCTTGACACTTGTGACCTATTCTATTTTCACAGGCTCACCCAAATTTTGGACCCCTATGAATCTAGACACCTAGCCTAGAAGACTTGAATTTATAAGAGTAACCCATATCATCTATGCCTAATGCTAAAGCCTAGTTATCCTATCACTTATCCTTATAGTGACAACCTTATTTTACCAACTACCTCAACTGTGGTAGCCTAGTCTATGCATGATCTACGATATCGTATTTAGTTATATTCTTTGTTCTTATTCGTGCTTACATATCCAACCAACCAACCCTATCACCCACCTATCTAAATCATCAAACCCACACCCAATTTTGTTTCACCTTATTGATTCCTGATTTGAGGGGAGACACCTCCTCCTATAATTGGGGCATCCACCCTTCCACCACCCTTCCACCAACCTTCTATTTTTTGTTTTATAGCTTGCTGATACAAACTACACAATAAAAAGGAGAAAAATGTAAACACTAAAAATCCATACACTACGACTCTAGATGTCACATTAACCTTTAAACCACCCCTTGGCCCCCCTTTTGATTAAATTATTTATTAAATACCCTTTTTCACCCATTTACCCCTTTAGCTAATTTAATTATTTAAATAAATTAGTTAATTCCTATTTCTATCTCACCTACCCAAACCCATGGCTAGCTGAAAACACCTAGCCTAAAGACCATTTCTACCATGACATTTAATTACCTAACCACCTAGACTTATTCCTCATGCATCCCCATGCCCCTTTAAATACCCTCAGACCATTTACCAATGCCTTAACCACCAATCATTAGTGCAAATGGCTAATTTTAGCCATTTTGACCTCTTCTCACTAACCGTTGATGGTCAACCCTTAACCGATAGTGGTTGACTAGGACTTTTGATGGTTACATAACATTAGCTTAAGACTCATTCCTGGGGGCCAAAATCATGAATGATGGAATAGGGATCATTCAGAGCAAAAGACAAATAACTCTTGATGAACTAGAGTTAACCCAGAACTAGTTTAGAGACTTAAAAAACACCTCACCATCCCAACACAAATGATTCAAGTGTCGTCAATCTATCAAAATTGCCCTAGGATCCATAAAAACTTTCAACCAAGTTCAACATTCTTCTAGACCAGTATCACCTAAAAGCTAAATATTTGTTTTTCATGAAGATTCAGTAACTAGCTTTTATTTGTTTTATTACTTATGACATTCCCATTCTCTGCACTTCATTCCATTTGTTGGAGTTATATAACTTTAGACACTTCACCCTCTACCCTAGACCATCCATAAACCATTATTACACCTAATATCTAAACTATATACCTCTAAGAATTGATTTCTCTCTCGCAACCAACATTCAACCCAAACATACTTCTTTTCCAAAACCAAATTCCATAGTAACCATTGATGGACGTACCTAACCACCAATGGTTGGCCCTCACTACCGATAGTCACACCTAGCCACTAACAATCACTGTGTCTATTTTTACAACAACAAACTAATTTGACCCATCACTTTGTACCCAAATCCCACTTTTGGAGTTTTTGTTTTATCACAGAGTTTCAACTTATTTTTTGAATCAAGTTTGAGTAATTTAACAATAATATTTAACCATTTATTTCTATTTTTAGTCAAAAATCACTTGTTTCTTTTCAAGCATTTCTTGTAATTGATTTCATTACCTTCTATAATTTCATACAAGCATCTATTTTCAATTTATTAGAACTTAAGTGTTTTAAAAGTATGGATTGACAACCTCCAAGGAAAATTGTGCTTCTTGGATCTAGCTCATGCTAGGAAGTCCACCCTACTATCTCACTAATCAACTATTTTCCTAGTGTTTTCTAATCTATAGGTCATGCTCCCCAAACAAAGAGGAGTATCGACAAATGTCTAGATTCATGCATGCATAACACACCAGGTTTTTCTACCATACCCCTTTCAAGTTTCTTCTTGCTTTATTCTTAGAAAATAAAATGAAAAAAATAGTGAAACACAATACACTCAAGGAAGTGACAATATGAATAAATGAAGTATAGGTAACCAACATAAATATATCATACTAGTCTCTGCATATATGTGTTAGAAAAAAAATGTCATGTAACATAACATATCAAGTACATTGTGAAATATATAAGCATGGATATATATATGTGTAAGTGTTCATATATAAGCTTAAACATGATAATGTAGAAACAACCATAAATGATATGTAACCTTTATCAATCATGATCAATGAAGTAAATACGCCCAATGTACTATAAGATGCAGGTAGAGATGTCCAACATCTATATGTACATATATCATGTGTCTATGGTATGATTGTATCACACTCAAAGATGCATAAAACATGTATCTATATATAAAAATAAAAATATATGTTATATATTAACATGAAGCAAACAACATAGGTTCCAATGATCTAATAAACATGAGAATGCCATTTTTTTCCCCTAGGTTATTTGAATGTTTTTGCATTTTCTTAAATATTTGATTTTTTGGTTATTTTTTTAAATTTTTATAAAGAAAGGGCTAGTTGATTATCCCATTTAAGGGATGCTCATAAAGTTATCTATAATCAGAATATGGTGAATCAACTTGGTGATACTACCAAGTAGTATGTATAGGTGTCATATTTAGATTTGGATAGTTGACAATACTCTATGCATGTTTCATAGGAGTAGTGGCTGTGAATTAATATTAGTAAAAGCAGTGGTTTATGGAACCCATTATTAAGTGATCTTTGGTTAATTTGGATTAGTAGTAATTGGAACATGTTTAGTTTCTTTATGTAATTGGGTATTTTATGCAGGAGTAGATGATGATTCCATGGAATCCAATATATATCTCTGATGCAAAGGTCTCTCAAGTATAGATTGCCTAGGAAAGGAGATTCCTTATTGCTTACCCTTTCACCGCTAATTAACCTTAGTAGGTTTAATAAGTATCTATTTGGGAATAAACTTCTCTTGTTCTAGTGGATTTTCACATGGAATTCCAGAAACTATGACTACCATGCTGGTATGAATGTATTTACTACACCCATTCATTGTGGAAGATACTGCATGGAATTTATGTATCCAAAGTTGTCTTAATAACATACCAAAGACTCCCATGTATAATATAACTGAAAGGTAGTAATCACATGTGCTTGACAAATCTATAAAGGTAAGTCAATCTCACCAATAACATGTGATGTCCCATTGAATACTTTGACATTTTGGCTGAAGGGTATAAATCATCATGTGTATATCTCAAATTGTAAATAATGTCATGGTGCATAAGTTATCACTATAACCATTATCAATCATATCACTATGTATAGATTGATGATCAAGGCATGCTCAAATAAAAAATGAATGAATATCTGATTCAACAACTACAATTTCATTATCATCAAAAGAAATAGAGGGTTTTTGAATCATAGGAGGTATTGTGCACATATACCTACCAATAATACTATCTAATGTGTGCCCATAGTGTTATGGAGGAGGATGTGCATGATATGCCATTTTTACTTCCAATTCTTTCTTATAATGATCTTATAATTGATTGTTAAATGTATTTTAGTTTTGATGGTCACCAGGTTGTGAACTTGAATCCATTGGAGGATCAACAAAGGTAATATGTTAGTTATCAATAAGGTCTTGGTTATTGTGTTTTAATGTATACCATCTATTTGTAGAATGCCCAAGGCCTTAGTGATGGTCATAATATGCATTAACATTTATCCTTTTAGTAGAGTTCAACTCATATCAAATTCTATAGGAGGTAAAGATATGAAATGACATTGCATAATTAAGTAGCGAAGCTAAAGACTTAGGCAAATGTGTAAATTTTATCTTAGGCACATTAGATAAGATGAGGTGATTAGCTTGCTATGACACTGCATTAACCATTATGGTTATTTCCTTTTCAAGCTTTGTAGGTTTTACCTTATATCTTGGTTTGATATGAAACTTGGTTGAATATGTAGTCGGTGTGTTTGATACATACTTAATCTTATTCAAGGAAATAAGTTTCATTTCTTGATCTCAGATAATATGGCATAAGCCATCAAAATATTTGAACTTCTTGAAAATAATAGACTCATGTAATGGGGTAAGTAAACTTTTATTAAAGATGTCTACTACCTCTACATACTTTTATTTTTTAATTATTTGATTAACCAATCCTTCTCTTCCTGAATTATATACTTCATTCTCTATTTGTAGACACCTAAATCTAGTCACATATACTCGATCATGCTAATTCTTGACACATCCTAAACCACTTGAATTACACCCAAATACATTACTCTTATTCTCTATTCCTCTGGTTAGTTATCTACATGTGGGATTGACCCCCTTTTTTCTATCACTAATATACAATAATTTCCAAGTCAAAATTATCAAACTGCCTTAAACTACTCACAAACTACTTCCAACTCCATGATAGTTATCCTTAATTTTATAGGATAGGTCCATGCTAGGTAGACATGTCTATTGCCACATACCTATCCACCTAGTGTGGCCTCATCCACATGCCATTTATCAACTAATTTCTAAATTTATAAACATTCCTTTGGGTCAACCTGTACATTTTTCAAGTCGACTAGTAGGAATTATTTAATCGCACTCCTATAAATACAAATCAAAGTCTATTCATTATGAGCTAGAGCTGGGCACTATCCATTGAGTAATTATACACTACTATACATTTAAAAATATTTCCTATTCTTCCTAAATTCAAGTTCTTTCACTAAGATCAGTCATAAGTTGAAGTATTTCAAATCAAGTAAAGAGATAACATTGTCAAGTATCAAAGCCAACTTACTAGTTACATGCATATAGTCAAGGAACACAATTATACAATCACACTAGGTAGGAAAAATACATGTGGCTTGATTATTTCCTTAGGAGTATTTGGATACTTAGGAAAAAATCATTTATCAAAGGGAGTTGTTAGGATAAACTCAACTCATTACACTTCCCCTTTTTTTATGGGTTTCTAGGCTCACAAGTACACCTAGGGTTTCCAATGTAAGGAGAAGGAAAATACAGGTTTTTGTGTGGCACTATAAAAAGTGAAATATCTCATCCCTCTCAAAAAATATATGTGTAGGTGGTAGAATAATTATAATTTCTTCATAGTCAAGGAGGACAAGTCCACAATTAACATACAAGACTGACTTGCATTGTCATCTAGGGAATGTAAACCTATCTAGACATAATCATTTTTTTTTTTTGAATATAAACTATTATAATATATTTTTATTGTGTTTCTCAATATCAGACCCCTGATACAATCAACCAAAAATTAAAAAATGCTAAGTAATTGGATCTTTGGTTGTACTAACTATTTTTAACATATGCCACTTATTAATTAATTTTAATCATTTCCACTATAGATTAGGATTTATGATTAAATGTCATATATTATAATCTAAATAATCTATCAAAATTTTATACCCATTAAACACTATTTATTAAAAAAAATGGTAAAACATATTGGTGAACCCATTTATTGCATGAACATTACCTTTTGCTTTATATTCTATGGTTTCTATTGAATTCATGATTCTCATACACTTAAGAGAAATTTGATCATCCATTACTAGATTTGATTGCCCATTATTCTAAGATTTATCTTTGACCTAGGGTTTTGGATTGAATTCCTAATTTCCCTGCACAATATTTTTTTCTTTTGTTGGATTTTAATTTCATTTTATTTTTCTTGCTTTCTATAACTGTGTTCTGATAATTGTAAAACTCATAGGAATTGTTGTTCTAGGTAAAATGGTCATCAATTTTACATAATTTGTGGTGTGAGGCATAATTTTATGATAATGAAGATATTAAACAACACTATATATATATATATATATATATATATATATATAAGTTTCTATGTACCTCATGGTATATCGAAAACACCTAATTTTTTACTTTTTCAATCATAAGAACTCATTCAACCTTTTGGTTTTATTGTTTACTAATAAGTGGTTAGCCATGAGAATTTATTCTCAATGTACCTTAGATATGGGATAAAACATATAGAATGATAGAAACTTGTATATTCAGATCCATTTTGGGCCTTGTTCACTATGGGATCAGTATATCTCAGAGCTTGTAAATGAAATGTACCTTGCCTAGTTTACAAAATGAAAGGTTCACAATCAAATTATTGACAATAATGAAATAATTTTGCTTATAAATTTTTATATGAATATTAAGTTCATTATCAAATTCTATGTTATTTTTTGAGGTGTTATTTAGATTCACTATATATCTGTATTAATTGAATTCAAATATCAAAAAAAGGCTAAAATGACTAGTGTACAATCTCAAGCCTTCCTCAACTCATATTATTGCAATATTATATCACACCATGATTCCTATATGATACAAGCACTATCAAATCATTTTTTTAAAAATAAACTATGAATTGTGAACAAGAACACTTGTACATTTTAAATTCTACAATGCTTATTATGCACCTTATTAACATACTTATCATGACTATTGACATTGATAAAATTAATACAGAAGAACTAGATGAAATTAATGACAAAGAATTCACATAATATATTAATGCTTATCCATATAAGATAGACATATTACCATACATTGCAAGAGATCAACAAAAAAATGCCTCAATCCTCTACATCAGAAGAACAATATGATCCCTTATGTGATCTTAATCAAGTTAATACTTACCCTTAAGTGTTCTAGTTTATACTATTTCCTCTATTATTATATTGACACCTATAATTACATATGTGACATCATCACTAGGTATGGGGTATCACAAGGTTTACAATAAATAAATAATCCTATTTTTACATAAGCATCATACACATCTTCTTTGATTACTATGTATGTTCCAAAACTAACCACGACTAATGCACATTCCTTTGAGCAAAATATTATAACATTACATGCTAAGGTGTTTCAATTAGATCAAGGTGTTTGTAGAGCTATATGTTCAATGGATTCCCATGCTTTGATTCATAATCCTTTGACACCCGAGATCGTATATTACCCATTCTAGAAGGCTTTGTAGCTCATAAACTATGACTCTATGAAGGTAAAAGTAATTACAAACAACATATTCAATCATTCCATGTAGCATTCTTGGATTATCCTTATAATAACAAATTATTAACTAAGTTGATATCATGAAGCCTCAAAGAATATGATTTTGTGATGGTTCTATGATATTACACTCTAATCCGTTAACATATTCAATCCTTTGGCATATTAGTTTCTGCCACTTCTCTATTAACATTGGTGAAATACTATCTTACGCACAAAATATTAAACTCAAGCAAGGGTCTAATGAATAAATCATCAAATATGTTATTCGATACAAAACTATGCTAGCTACGATGACCAATTCTATGGTAGATAATGAATTACAAGATATCTTCATGCAAAGTTTTCTAGAACCACTTCATGAGTCCATCATGTTCAGAAAATTCAAATCTTTTGATGAGTTATGCCACATGTTCAAATAAAGAGAAGTCAATCTAATGGGTCTAAATAAACTTAAGTATAAATCAAATACTTCAACTATTGCAAATATTAAATTTCAAAGAAAACTAAGCTATAAGGTCAAATCTAATGAAAACACGAACAAAGCAAAAACAATAGTTAATGTAGTATCACAACCAATGAATAAACTTTAGTTGATAGCTCTACCAAGGAAGTAATTTTCATAGTTACCATCACCTCCTCTTATATTATTATATAAATTACTGGATTTCAATCTCATATCTCTCCGTCCACCATTAGAGTTTGATATGACAAAGTCTCAACATTTTTAATAATAACATATATTGTGACTACTAAAAATGTGTTGGACATTCTAAAAACAAGTGTTACAAACTAAGACATAATATACAAGATGTTATTCATGACAATAATATTAAGCTAAGCACACCCATAGAGGAGGACAGACCATAATAAAATGAAAATGCAAAGCTGAAAATATTCAATAATCCAGTTAAAAACCATGACACAATGAAAAATATAGATAATTTAGAGGTACATAATGCACACAACATACATCCCCATACTTTGAAATATATGTTGGAGGTAAAATCACTGAGGTGGGGGGTGAATCAGTGATGGTAGATATCTAACTTTAATTCCAAATCTTTTATACTATTAATCAATCAACATATATCAACTTGATCAAACAACATTAACAAGATAACTCATTAATTCAATGTATACACAAGATCAAACACACAACACAGTTCCTGTGGGAAACCCTCATGGGTAATGAAACCCACTCTCAAGCCTACAAACACATGGACTACTTATCCTATAAGATGATTATAAACAAGAGATGTTTTTAATGAATCACCCACTTCATAAGTATCACCCACCCCTAATTTTGAACAAGCACCCACTTTCTCTAGATGTTGAGTACCCACACAACACCTATGAAATCAATAACTCTATAATTTTTATTGTATATCAATTTTATGGAGTCATAATGTATAAAAAATATCTTCAATATTCAACACTCTCTCAACCCTGCTTTTCATAGGCAATTCATCCAAAGCACCCTTTTGGATCTCTCTAAGTTTTTTTTCTCATCCTCAGCCACAAACCTGCAACAAATCTGTAATCACAATAGAGACATGGCCAAAATTTCATCCACATAGTCCTCTCTATGAAATACCTCTTAACTCATCAACACAATAAACACTTTCTCTTCACTCAACTCATACAAGTCTCTATCTGTTTCTCAACACATATTCCTCAAGTCTGCACAAGTCTATACAACAAGCCTAGAAACCATCATATTTGGTTTCACCTTTTATAGAATCTTCATGATTATGATTATCAAAACCTTACTTATCAACCACAACACATGCCTTCACCCTTAAGTCATCTAACATGGGTGACCTTTAAGAACAACTCTCTTTTAAAAAGGCTTAAGTCACCTTTTAGGTCCGATGAAGACCCATTCACCTCTTTGACACTTCTCTAAGAAAAATAAAAACACAAAAACACTTTAAAATACATGGACCCATGCCAAACAATCTATAGGTCCTCCTTAAGTGATAATGACAATCACAACACCCTTCTGCTAAAGCTCAATTTAATCAAACAACATCTTATGCACACAAACACCATTTGATCAAACAACATCCTATGCTCTTCATGGAGTCTAAAACACTCTCTGATAGTTAGATCATTGTGAAACATTGAAATACAATCAATAACAACTCAATTACCCTTCTTGGGTTACTTGTAGAGCATGAATGAACACAATCAATTTTGAAGCTCAATAAATTTAACTGTACAAATATTTAGACCTTCAAATGAATATTTACAGATGCATCTTGAAGTCTTGTACAATGTTGATTTTTACTACAACATCAAATTCTACATAGATCGAATGTTATGGCTTAAAGACCAAGTACTAGTCTTTCCTTCATTAAATTCACATATTTAAATCCAAACAGTTACAGTTAAACCTTGGTCACTTAGAACACATCTCATGTTCTTCACTCAACTCGCTCAACTCGTACCATCAATCTTATTTAGAAGTAGCTCAAAATTTAACTCACAGTGCTCTATTTTCCAAATGTTAAACCTTGAACATGTTGACCTCATCTTTTGCTTCTTGGAAACTATGGAAAAATGCACTCCGTTGATCTTTGTGGATCAACTAAATCTTTATCTTGCAATGCTTACCATTATATCTTGATCATAAATCCTATGATTACGACACTTGACACCCTTACATGCCTTCTAAACACTTGTTGTTAGTCCATGTGATTGGGCCACTTGGTAATCTCTCATGATTTGTTGATATTTGTCTTGTTTTGCATCATTGATCTTCTTAAGTTTGAAATACCGCTCACCATTTATCTTCTATCAGATTAGCGAGCTTGTGACACTTGTCACTAGAACATGCAACCTTTGATATGTTGACTTAATATGCACCATTGATCTCAATATGTATGATTAATCACTCACCATTGGATATTCTAGACCAATGACCTCAGACTTCAACGTGAATAAACTTGATGGTCTATGGCCCATCAAAGTTTACTAGATCAACTTTGAAGCTTTATATCTTGATCTAGAAATCACTTCAAGACTCCAAATTGTTAGGGTAGCTTATTGGCACTATAGACAACATATCATTATAAACCTTTAACCACTATTGAATTTATTCATACTTAAAATAAATGCACAAAATTAATGGTTCATAGATATCTGCATGACGTGTAGTGATGATATGGCTAAGTATAGGAACTTAGTGAACTTTTATCTGAGAGGCCAACTTTACACCCATATATCCTTAGCTACGCTCAACCTCATAACCTAAAATTTGAACCATATGATATCCTCACATAGGGGAATCCATCCATGTATCAATATTATCCTAGAACATTCACATGTGAAAAATATGACACCATTAAACTACTTAGATTTTTCTACCATAGTACCAACTATGCCTAGATGAATATAATGAACTATATGAACATCATGCATTACCATAATCACTTTAAGCACTATTTAAAACCCATATGACCTATGTAACATGATATTATAATCTATAACATTCATAAACTTCCTATCCAAGTGTATATTGAAGATCCATGCTTACATACTAGGCTACCAAGCCTATGTCAAAACATTGTTCACATGCTTGTCTTCTCTCCTTGACCTGAAACCACATCAACATGATACATACAATATGATAAGCCTCAAAACATAATTACCTTAGATTATATGCATCCAAATCCTAACTTTCACAACTTCAAACTCAAACTCATCATCATCATGACATCATCACTTTGTCATTTCCTTTGACATCAATGTACACATGACATCAATGACAACACTTGATGAAAATATCACCATTTTTCATTGATGGAAACCTCTTATTTTCCTTATCCCACTTTTTAAGTAATGACAAAGTGGACTAAATAGCCACCAAGATCCTCTTAACATCATGAATGTATTCAAATATACTTCTAAGTGCTCAGGATATTTACATACCTCATATGAAACAATTGCTCCCCCTTTGACATGCATCAATCTAAAATTAGACATATATGATCCTTGGAACTAAAAAAATAATAATATATCTTATAAATATCCCCCTAACATCATGCTCCATCTCATGTCATTTGTTATTTGATATCCATTAATCTGAACTTGGGCTATTCTGATCCTTGGACCTGTTTACTTGCAGAACTCACAAGCTCCCTTTGATTATGCATGAAGATTCAACACATTTTCTTCAATGAATAGAAAATCTCAAAAATTATTCTTCTTAAATCATGCATGGATCCAAAAGTCACTCAAACTATCTGAGTTATCTCCCCCTAACTCTGTACATACCACCTTGTACTTCTCAACCATGTACCATGACAACACTCTTTTTTGATCATACACTACTATTAATGAGTACTAAAACCACATGAACACCAAAATATTATTAAAATCACCTTGAGAACACTAAGAGGGACTCCCCCAAATATCTCTAAGCCATTTCACCTCTTGAGCATCTTTAGATCTCCATACACCATGAAGAACCACCACACAGGCTTACTAGACTTCTCTCTCAAGCCACCTCAAGGACCATCAATAGAAATTCATGCCATTCATCAATTAGGAAAAATGATCTAAACCAACTTGAGAAATTACCTTGGAATACTAATTCCTTTATCTTTTAGATAAACTAAGCATAAACATCAAATCTTCATACTAGTCCTGTCTAGACTCCTTGTAGCCCTTTTAGACCTTTAGAACCAAAGTTCATGAATACTCCTAAAACACATAATTCATCACAACATCTGAAGTAGGATTCTAAACTTATTTCTCCCCCATAACCAACCACATCTTCACATGAGCTTTATTATCTTAAAACATCAACAAAGCTTGACTAACATCCACCATTCTTCCTCTTTATTATCAAGTGTCTCCTTGAATCCTAGATAGAGACACCCTTAACTCACAATATCCTAAAACAATGTGAAACCAGGTGTTACCAAAAAATCATCATATTCCTTCTCTTCTTTTTTCATATGATACTAATATATATTATTCTTCTTCTTATTAGGCTTAAGAGAAGCAACATGCTCATCCACTATAATATTCTCCTTGAGTTTGGTTTCTTCATTCATAACATGAGCAGACAATGAGAGCCCTTGGCACTCTTCAACTTCTATAACATTCTCCACCATAGAAAATAGATTAATTAGACTTTCAAACTCACCTAAATCACTCATATAAGGTTTATCATCCATTTTCTTACCATCCTTCTTCTTCTCTATAGTCATTTTATTTTCTTGATCTTTCAGCTTAAACTGATCTGCAACACATTCTTCTAAAGCAACTTTCTTATCAACCTTTTGACTAGTGTGATTAGCATTAATAATATTTGGTCTCCATAAATGAATGACCTTTCTTATGCAAAATGGAAGCTTCATTTCCTTTTAGATACCTTGAGGACCTGTTGAATCTACTAGGCCTAAAACTTTCAATATGACAACTAAAACAAATAACATCATTTGTACCTTTTGATAGATTTGAACTGGGATCAATATTTGGAAAAAAAATATTTTTATCAAAGCTCCATGATGTCCATACTTGACTGACTTCCTTATATAGTCCTTAGTTTTATGACCATATTTATTACATGTATAACAATGATCATGGAATAAACTATCATACCTTGAAGCATTTGATTGTCTAACATACCTTCTTGTATTGTTTTCAAAGCTTGCATTATTCTTATCTTGCATAGTTATAAATGTTCCTTTTCTAGCTTGTCCAACTTGTCTATGAGTTGTTCATGCTCTAATCTTAAGGAATCAAGATTACTCTTCAACTCATCATGCTCACCTTGCTTTGAACTCACCATGGTATTGGTTTATTATAACTAAGTCTTGAGATCATTGATAACTTTTTCATCCTCTTTGGCATATTTATTAAAATTAAATATCTACTCTTAAAGTGCTTTGATCATAGCCTTACACTATTCATTCTCTTTCTTCAACTACTTATCCATCTTATGATACTTAGGATCTCCTTCAAGCTATCAAGCTTCCTCTAAAGGACCTACTCTGATACCAATTATTAGAGGTGCAATCACTGAGGGGGGTTGAATCAATGATGGTAGATATTTATATTTAATTCTAAATATTTTATATTATTAATAAATTAACATATATCAACTTAATCAATCAACATTAACAAGAGAGCTCATTCATTCAATGCATACACAAGATCAAACACACAACACATAGTTCCTATGAGAAACCCTTATGAGGAATAAAAATCACTCTCAAGCCTAAAAACACATGGATTACTTGTACTATAAGATGATTACAAACAAGATACCATTTTAGTGAAGCACCCACTTCATAAGGAGCACCCACCCCTAAGTTTTAAAAAGAACCTACTTGATCTAGATGTTGAGCACCCACACAACACCTATGAAATCAATAACTCTAAAATTTTGATTGCATATCAATCTAATGGAGTCAAAATATATAACACCTCTCTTGAATACTTGACACTTTATCAACCATAATTATCATAGGCAATGCAATTAAATCACCCTTTTGGATTTCTCTAAGTTTCTTTGCTCATCCTTAGCCACAAACCTATAGGAACTCTGTAATCATAATAGATACATGAGAAAAATTTCATCCACATAGTAATCTCTCTGAAATACCTCTTAAATCATCAACACAACATATACCTTCTCTTCACTCAGCTCATACAAGTCTCTATTTGTCTTTCAACACATATTCCTCAAGTCCACACAAGTCTATTCAACAAGCCTAGAAACCATCACATTTGGTTTCACCTTTTATAGAGTCTTCATGATTATTATGATCACAACCTTCTTTGTTAGTCACAACACATGCCTTCACCCTTAAGGAATCTAACATGGATCACGTTTAAGCACAAACCTCTTTTAAATAGGCTTAAGTCACCTTTTAGGTCCTATGAAGACCCATTCACGTCTTTGACACTTCTTTGAGCAAACTAAGAACATAAGAACACATTAAAATACATGGACCCATGACACACAAACTATAGGTATTAAGTGATAACAACCATCACAACACCATTATTCTAAGGCTAAATTCACTCAAACAACATTATATGCACACAACCACCATGAATGAACACATAGTCACCTTCTAAGCCTTTGATCATACTGAATATGATTGATCAAACCTTCATAAGCCACATTGATGGTCCTCAAGGAGTCTAAAACACTCTTCGATAGTTATCTCATCATGAAAAATCAAAATACCATAAAAAACAAGTTAATTACCCTTCTCGGCTTACTTACAGAGCATGAAAAAACACATAGTCAACTTTTGAGCTCAATACTTTGACTGTACAAACATTTAGAGCTTAATATAAATATTTCCAGATGCACCTTGAGTTCTCTACAACTTTGATTTTTATTGTAACATCAAATTATACATAGATCAAAATTTATGGATTAAAGACCAAGTAGTGGTATTTTATTCATTAATTTCAAATATTTAAATCCAAATGGTCATAGTTAAACCTCGATCACTTATAACACATATTGTTCTATTCACTCAGCTCACTCAACTTGCACTGTCATCCTTATTCAAAAGTAATTCTAACTTTAAATTGCACTTCTCCATTATCAAAACATTAAAACTTGAATATGTTGACCTCATCTCATGCTTCTTGGCAACTGTTAACAAACATGCTCTGTTGATCTTTACATATCAGTCGGGTTTATCTTGCAATGCTCACCATTAGATCTTGATCAGAACTCCCATGATTATGACACTTGGCACCCTCACATGCATTTTGAACACTTTGATGTTAGTTCATGTACTTGTGCCACCTAGAATTCCCACATGATTTGTTAACTCTTTGACTTATCCTAAACCGTTGATCTTCATAAGTATGAAATGCCACTCACTATTGATCTTCTGTCAGATTATCGAGCTTGTGACACTTGTCACCAATGCGTGTAGCCTTTAACATGTTGACTTCATATTCACCATTCATATCAATATGTACAATTAAGTTATCACCATTGGATCTTCTAGACTAATGACCTCACACTTCAACGTGAATAAACTTGATGGTCTTTGGCCCATCACAATCTACTAGAGAAACTTTAAAGCTTTATAACTTGGGTTAGAATTCACTTCAAGACTCCAAATTTTCAGGGTAGATTTTTGGCACTATAAACAACATTTCCATGTAAACCTTTGACCATTATTGAAATTTTTTGTACCTAAAATAAATGCACAAACTTATTGGTTCATACATATCTGCATGACATGTAGTGACAGTCTAGTTATCTTTAGGAACTTAGTGAACTTCTATATGAGAGGCCAACTTTGCACCTGCATATCTTTAGCAATGCTCAACCTCATGACCTTAAATTTTAACCATATGATCTTATCGCATAGGGGAATCCATCCATCTATCAAGATACTCTTTAAACCTTCACACATGTGAAATATGACACCATTAAGCTGCTTACTTAGATTTTTCTACCATAGAACCAACTTTGCCTAGATGAACATAATGAAGAATTAGATGAAAACCATGCATTCACATAAGCATTTTAAGAACTCTTGACACCCCATATGACCTATGCAACATGATATTATCATACATAACATTCATCAACTTCCTATCCAAGCATATATTAAATATCCATGCTTACATACTAGGCTACCAAGCCTATGCCAACACACTGTTCACATGCTTGTCTTCGCTCCTTGACCTGAAACCACATCAACATGCTATTAAAAAATGATAAACCTCAAACAATACGTACCTTAAATTTTATGCATCCAAATCTTGCCTTGCAAAACTTCAGGCTCAAACTCATCATTATCATGACATCATCACTTAGTCATTACCTTTGACATCAATGCACACATGACATCAATCTTTGACACCAGTGACAACACTTTCCAAAAATATAAACACCTAATAGCTGATATTATTGATATAATTATAGGTACATCAATTTCATGTTATATGATCACATTTGATGATAATGATATTATTGATGATGATTCAGATAGACATGCACTCTTTATTCAAGCTTATATCAACAAACAACCCATACACAATGTCATGATTGAAAATGACTCAAGTGAAAATAAATGTACGATGACACTTATTTTTACTTTGGGGTATATAAAGTAGGATTTATAAGATACATCAAAATTATTCAAAGCATTTGATGGACACATATAAAATACTCTCGAGCTTATAATACTACTCTTTTAGTTTGGCTCAACAATAATGGCTTCTTTGTTTAGAGTCTTACAAAGCACACAGGTATTTGACATGTTATTAGGATGCCCTTGGATATAAAATATCTACACAATGCCATCATTAATAAATTGATGTCTTAAATATATACATTACAATCAATTGGTCAAATTTTTAGGCATTTGAAATGAGTACCCTATATAGTCAATGGTATCTCCTCCTCCCCCACCACCAACGCAATTAGTTACTACATGTTTTCAAGAGTATAATGTAGAGACAATTGTTTTACCTATGTAATATATTTATATACAATCAGTTCAGAGCAAAAACATACACCCTCTTAGATAATAAGATGCATATTAAAGATTTATTCAGATTTTAGATAGATCTTCATCTTCTACAATGAATGAAAGGGATACACCTCAGACAATTCAACATGTTTCATAGTGAACACAAGGAGGAACACCTTCTACTACTATCTAATATGCTACACCAAGTTTTTCACCCTCTAGAGTTACACATCTTGTAAGATATCTTATGAGCTTTGATCAAGTTACATTATAACTCTTGGTTACTTTTCGGAATTAGATTCATCTACATGTAGTCCTTTTTATTCATTATAATTTACCCTCTTAGCCTATGATACATTCAGACACTATGGTCCTCCAATTAATGGGATCATTGGCTAGTTTCTCTTATATTTTTCACACAAAAATATAAAAACATTCAAATATTTCAAAAATACAAAATATTCTCAAAATATAAAAATGAGGACTTGAGCATGACATGAGTTGCTAGTTTACTTTACATATGTTATTTTATCAAATACTTAGCAGATAACATATTATTTTTCATACACATGAATTTCATTAGGTACATGTGTGTGACAAATGACATATATATTATACATGGATTCTTAGATGTTGGACTCCCTTCTACCTAGTGGCCATGCCTATGTTGGGGGCATCTTATTCTATATGTTACATTATAATTGGTTATATCTATCTATGACCATTTTACCATGTTGAGCTACATATCTTATTAATTTCTTGGTATTTTCTCATATCTGACATTATGCTACATGGATATGTTATTTTTTCTATGATATGAAATTGATACATATGGATGGTGTAGACTATTTTTTACTTATTCTATGCTCCTTCGATGTTGTTAATTTATTGCATGATAGGCTAGACATTGCTTGCTTATTGAATGTGGACACTTGGACCTATGTGTATTTAACTATAGGGATATGCTAGTGGCACTAAGTTGATGGTTTTAGATCTTCCAATTTATTAAAATATTATTTTAGATTATCCTTGGTCTAATTGCATGAGAGTTATTGCCTCTTCAAATAACCAATGCAGTAATTTTAATCATGATGGCAAATTTTATAAGCATGAATTAGATCCCAAGTCATGGGGTCTAAAATTACCTAATACCAAAATGAAATACTAAATCACCAACACTTATCATATCAATATTCCCCCTCTTCCCATGTTCATCAACATGAATCGTAATCTCCAAGTCACCCTTGTAAAGTCTAATGATGATGAACCCAATGAATTATAAACTATTATCAATACTATTAGATTACCTCCTTACATAGAATAATGGATTCCTCCATCTATCTTACTACAAGATAGGACATTTAATTTAATTTATAGTGATACTAAAATTACTCCCCCATACAACACCATCAAATATTTATATATATAATACAACTATATTTTCAATAATTTTAGGGTAGAAAACATCTTTCAAGATCCTCTATCTTTATACCCTCCAAATTTTAGTAACATTAGTGTATCTACCGAGGATAATTATATTGAGACTACTTATAAAACCTCTCATGTTTTAAACATCTCTCCATCATATGATGATGATTACATAATTTTTTAATCCTATTCAAATAACTTGGATGTAATTAATTATCACAAAACCCTTACTAAAATGCATGATTTCAGCTATGATGTTCATTTAATTTATATATCTTATGTTTATACTAATGAAGATCAAGATCCTGAAGGTTATGTGTCTCCTTCCAACCCACCACTAGAAAAGACTTTATGGGTTGTCTAGTAGCTATTTGACTTTGCCAAAAAACTTGATAATATCAACCAACATGATACTATTCAAAAATATTCTAACATTCCTAACATTATCTTTCAACTCGATCCCATCAAACTTATCACTCAAAATTTTAAATGTACTAAAAAACCTAGCATAGTTCAATCTCACCTTTTTGAATGAACCAACCAACCTGATAAAATTCAATCTTATCTTTCCAATAGTATTTACCGATCACTACCAAATACTTATGTAGTCATTTTAACATCACATGATATTTATAATTATATCAGCCAAGATGATACAATCAAAATCCAAGTTGCATTAGATAACTGTAGTGGTCATGCTAATCTAATTCCATCTTGTCCCACTACACTTGATTGTATCAGTCATGCCCACATTGCATAGTAAAATAAATCTAATCTAAATTTGAAAGTAAATGTAATCAAATAGTTGATATTGAGGTAGATGTTGAATATTAAATCCCATTACCTATGATAAACTCCCTTGCCAACATCATACACTTGGCCATTTTTAGGATAAGGCTCCTCACTTCATTAATTTCATCCCTTATATTAATCTTAGCATTGATCATATTTCTAAGATTCCTTTAGCTCCATATCAATTTTAAGATGGAAATGTCATTCTTGTCAAAGAAACTTAGCTAGTTAACTATATTATAGCCACTAATCCCAAATTAGTTCTTATCTCTAAGGAAATTATTCTTGAAGAGAAAAATAATTATAGCTTATTTTAAGATAAATATCAAGAAGTATTTGTATAGTCATATGAATACATTCCCAACATTGACACTAACTTAGTTTTCCATTACATAGTGATATATCTAGATGAGAAACATGTGCACCGAAAGCAATGATAGTTCCTACCTAAAGTTTACACCTTATGCCATAAATAAGTTATCAAGATCCTATATGTTAAGTTCATTAAACCTATAGTTTTCTTAGGATGGATATCCAACATAGTACCTATTTTTAAGAAAGTCAATATGGGCATTTGCATCTTTATGGATTTTCATAATCTCAACTTAGGATGTCCCAATGACAACTTTCCTTTACCTTCAATTGATGTTATTGTTGATTTTGCAATTGGCTATGAGATGCTTTCCCTCATGGATGAATTTTTAGGGTATACCCAGATTCATATTGCTCTTGAAGATAAACATAAAACCACCTTTACAACTAAGTGGGGAACTTATTGTTATGATAACATTCACTTTATCCTTAAAATTTTTGGAGCAACTTATCAATCACCATGACCCACATATTCCATGATCTTATCCACAAAAATAGTCAAGACCTATGTGGATAATATTATATCCAAATGAAAGGATTGTGAAAATCATGACTATGGCCTAGCTATCATGTTAGATCATCTTATCAACTACAAAATTAAACTAAATTCTCATAAGTGTGTTCTCAGTCTTACTTCTATAAATCTCCTAGGATTCTTTGTCTCCTTATGAGGAATTAACATGGATCCCTCCAAGATCAGTGTTATTCTCAACATACCAATATCTTGATCTATTCCTGACATATGTACTTACTTAGTAAAACTTGGGGAAATCCAAATATTTGTTCCTAAGTTAGCTTACCATGTATGTTTATTAAACTCCCTTCTTAAGAAATATTTAGCACTTAAATGGATTAATGCTTGTCACCAATCCTTTGATAACATGAATAAATAATTACCACATTCTCCCACACTTATACCACCTTCAAATGACTACCTTATTATCTCTTAGACCTCATCTACCCACATATTAGTTAGGGTAATGCTTGTGCAACAAAATGAGTGAAGCAAAAAATATACAATTTAATATATCATTCATGCCTTGATAGAATATGAGACCTGATACATAAATGTGTATCATGACTATCTGTAAATTTATTTTATACCCAAAAATATTCATAACTATATCTTATATCAAACCACCTTTATCATCGTCCATTTTCCCCCTTTTTTCCATTTATTATTTAAAGATTTATTACCTAGAGACTGAATTAAAAAGTGGATGGTACTCTTACTAGAGTTTGACTTAAGGATCATTTCTTCAAAATTAGTCAAAGGCCAAGTGATCACCAATAAAATTATTATTGTAACCCTACCAACTATACAACACCTTTAATATATCCTTCTAAATGAGGATGTCCTCTTATTCAAAGGTATGGATCAAGTTATAACTTAAATACTAATTCCATAATTTCATAATTGATCTTGAGGCTCAATCCTTTAAAAAGATATAAATATTAGTCTCTAATCTTAAATCAACTACAAAATATACTATAGAATAATTACCCAAAGTTACCATAGATATGCATGAGAATACTTAGACACTCCACTTTGATAGAGCCAAGTGCCTTAAAGGAGATAGTGAAGGATGTGCCCTAGCTAATCCTTATATAGAAAATAAATAATAAAAAGAGATAAATACAAAACTATCATACTTAAAATGCAAATAAGCATCGATCTAGGTATTCCTTTCTTACATGCCTTAGGAGATTCACAACTTATATGCCACCAAATATGTGACACATATCAATGTAAAAGAGAAAATCTTATTACATATCATCAAATCACCTCTACTCTTGCCAAAGAGTTTGAAAATTTCATAATCAAAGAAATTCCATGAGATCAAAATGCTTAAGTTGATTCTTTTACTTTATTATCTTATCTCTTTCATCCTCATTAGGGATTGCATGAATCACAGTTTCTTATCCACAAGAGGAAAACTACATCTACATTAACATCAAAGGATGACTCTCTTATTTTCCACATTGAAGCTTCAACCAATTGACAAAGCCTATGGTACAAAGAGAAAATAATGCTAAAGTTGATGTATTTGTTGTATCCACTTCATTATTGACTCCTCATTCTGACATCAGTAAATATAAATACACTATTGAATTAGTATATAGACCCATTGTGCTAGATAATTTAGAAAGTTAATAGGTATTCAATAATGATAAAAAAAATACTGATTTTATTGAGAAAGTAGATATATTAAAAAATGTCTACTATGAAGGAAGTGATTCAACATATAGAAAATTTTCAACAAAGATTGAGAAAGAAAAAAAATTTAATGAACAAAATTAAGAAAGAGTAATTAAACTAAAAGGAAACAAAAAATTATTAAAGATTTGGATTCCTTAGAAGAATTTTTTTATAAACATGATAGGTTTATTAAAAATAAAATGAAAAAATATTCCCATAACTCATCTTATTATGAAAAAGTAAATAATTTATTCGAAGAACAACTAATAATGGTGAATTTTGGAAAATTTTGTTTACTTGATGAGCAAAGACTATTTGTTTTAATTTTTAAAAGGTATATTGATATTTTTTTCTATTTGTATGTTGATCTCAAATATTTTTGGCTAGAGGAAATGTAGCATATAGTTCCACTCAACCCTGATGCAAAACCCTTCAAATAGAAACAAAGGAATTATAATATGAAGATAACTAGGACTATCTTTGAGGAATTTCAAAACATGTTGAATGTTTGATTCATTTTTCCCATTAAACATTAAACATGGGTGGCTAAGATTATGCGAGTGCAAACTAAAAAAAGGAAAAATAAGGATAAATGTTGATATTAGGAACTTGAAGAAAATATCCTTATAAGATAATTATCCATTGCCCATCATGGATCAAGTGTTGCAAGCAATTATAGGTTGTTAAATGTTCATTATGTTGGATGGTTCTTCAATATATAATAAGATTGAAGTAGCTAGGGAAGATCAACATAAAACTACCTTCACTACTCCTTGGGGCATGTTTTCATATTGACTAATGCCTTTTGGTCATATAAATATAGGTGAAATATGTCAAAAAGTAATGGATCTTAATTTTAATTTTTTGAAGAAAAATATAATATTGGTTTATTTAGATGACTTGACGGTATTTTCTAAGAGAAGATAAGACCATTACAAGCACTTAGAAAGGTATTCAAGAAATGTCAACTTCGTAGCATTTCATTGAACCAAAATAAATTTTTATTTGGGGTAACTAAAGGTATGTTTCTTGGACATATAGTGTGAAAATAAGGAATCAATATTGATACTAAAAGAGTTGAATCAATTCAAAAATTATCTTTGCCAACTCAAGCCTAGATTTCATTCATTCTTTGGCAAAGTAAAATTCTTAAGAGGGTTCAAACCTAATTTTTTAGAGCTCATGAGACATATTTATGATATGATGAAAGGTAAACATTCTTTCAAATGGAATAATGAAGGAAAATATGCTTTTGAAAATATAAAGACTGAAATTCCTCGCACACCTACTTTGTATGTCCATATTTCATCATATATTTTTATTATTCAACTGACACTCTTAGCCATCTTGGTATTGAGTAATGAAAAAATAATTGAGTCACCTATTACCTTTATGAGTTTTAGTCTCAAAGACTATGAACTTAAATACTACCCTATTAAAAATCATGCACATGTTGTCAAAGTAGTCAAACAATTTAGATACTACATACTACATTCTCACTCCATTATGATAATACCTAATATAGTTATAAAATCCATTTTGATGCAACAATAACTTGAATAAAAAAGAGTTAATTAGATTTCAAAGGTTCAAGAATGTGTTATGGAAATAAAACCCACGAAGCTAGTTTAAGGTAAAGAATTATTTCATCCTATGGTAGAACAAATTGATGACTAGATATTTGTTGCTCTAATAGTTGAAGATGATTAAGTAAATTAAAATTTTCCATTAGTACTATTTATGTATTTTATAGGTGAATGATTTTAAGCTATTACATATTTATTGACATATGGAAAATGTCCCCCACATTTAGATGTTAGCCAGAAAAGAACTATAAATTTGAGAGCAAGTAAGTATGTTATCTATGATGTTAGTTTGTTTACAAAGAATATTAATGGTTTATTTTTGAGATGCGTGGATAGAGAACAAAAAAATAAAATTCTTGAAGCCTTTCATGACAAATTGTGTGATGGTCATTTCTATACATTAGTGACAACATATAATATTTTGAGGGAGAATTATTATTGGCCATCATTATTCAAATATTACAATGAAAGGATAAGAAAATGTGAAGCTTGTCAAAACATTGTTAGCAGGCCAAAACTTATAGCCTTCACACTTAAGCCGATTGTAATTTGAGATCCCTTTAAATAATTGGGATAGATTTTAACATAACACTGAATCCTCACTTAATTATAGGTCGTAGCCATGTTTTCAAAGTGAAAAATTACTTCAGGAAATGAGTTGAGGCAATTTTAGTCAAGCAACCAACTTCAAAATAAGTTTGCAACTTCGCCAAAGAGAACACTCTGGTGAAGTATGGTATCCCTCAGAATATAGTGACTGATAATGAATTAAAATTTTCTTCAAATTTTTTTTTTGGATCGTTTTATGGGTATGGGATTTGTCTTTCTCATCATTTAGACTATTATCCATAAGGAAATGGTCAAGATGAATCCAAATATAAGAATAGAGTCATAATTATTTGTAATTTGTTGGATAAAAATAGAGAAATTGACACAAAAATATATATGATGAACTATGGGTATACTACATTATGCTCAACAGAGCCATTGGAATGTCTCCATTTTAATATATGTACAAAACAAATGTTTTAATACCCATATCAATTGAATTTCCTACATTTCACTTGTCAAGAAAAATTGAAAATATAAAATATAAAATTTCACTACGTAAAATAATTTTATATTTGAGAATACTTAAAGAAAAAAGAGTGAAATTTAATATACTTGAAAAACATCAAGATCAAGTCAAAACATTATTCCATAAAAAGGTAAATAAGAGTGATTTTCAAGTTGGAGATCTTTTACTACTATGGGAAAAAGTAAAGCAACCCAAAGAAAGTCATGGTAAGTTTGACTCATTGCAGATAGGTCCATTCAAAATCAAGCATTTATTTGGTGATAACACATTATAACTAGCATACCAATATGGAACATATCTTATTTTCCTTATATTGGTAAATATTTGAATCACTATTTTAATTGAAAAAAGGTTATCATCTACATGTAAATAGCTAAATTTAAGGATTTTGTTGTGTTTACTTTCCTAGTTTATTTTATGTTTCTATTTTTTTTTGTCAAAAATGAATCCAAATAAGAAGTTATAAGGTAAGAAACTCAAGGAGGATGACATATCTGATATTGATGAAGATAAGCTAATTGCTTTGTTTACAAAGAAATTGAAAACATGGTTGAGAAAGTATAAGGGTAAACTACCCTTCAAATGCTTCAATTGTGGAGAGGTAGGACATTTTTATAATAAGTGCCCTCATAAGCATAAGAATAATGATGATGAAGAGCATGGTGATGGCCAAAATGAAGATAAGAAGACATACAAGTCGAATAAGAGGAAGAAAGGATTCAGATAGTATGACAAGAAGAAGAAGTTCTTCAAGAGCAAGAAGAGTCTCTACACCAATAAATATTATAACCCATCAGATGAGAGTGAGGATAGTTAATCTAAGTTTGATAATTAAGATGATGGTCCTATTGAATATAAATCCCTTTTCATGGCTAAAGAAGGAAGTTTCTCATATCAAAAAGAGTCTACTTGGAGTGATTCAGATGATGATAAAGATGAGGTGGACTGTGAGACTCAATTAATAAATAATCTTGAAGAAATGAAGATTCAGAATAAGATAAACAAGAAGATGAAGTCTCAAATCAAGGACTATGAAGAGAAATTTAGTGTGTTTGAGGTAAGAATGAATGAAGACACCAAGGAATATGAAGATATAGTCAAGCATCTTGTTGTCAATTGGAAATCCTATTTACAAGCCTAAAATCAAAAGAAGATGAATTTTCAAGGTATGTAATTGAAAATGAGTCATTAAAACTTGAGTTAGAGAAGAAATCTAGTAAGATATAGTCATTTATGAGATTTGAAAAGAGGTCAAGTTATCTAGATAATATTTTGAGTGGTCAAAAGCATGCAAGTGATAGAACTAGTCTTGAATACAAAGAAGAACAAAAAAATGCAACTCAAGACAAGATGAAGACTAATATAAATTAGACCTTCAAGGTCAAAATTTAGTAAAGGAATGAAGATGTTGGTAGAGTGAAGAAAAATTAGATTAGACAACCAAATGCCATGAGGTATGTGAGTTTCAATGGTTATCGTTACACATGTAATCAATTTGGGCATAGAGCTAGATAATGTAAGAGACCTGTTATAAATGAGTTTGAATGGAAATATGATGGAAGTCATTGGTAAAAAGGCATGAAAAAAGTTAAATGCTTCAACTATCTTGATGAGGGGCATTTTGCTAAGCATTGTCCAATAAGGTAAGGCAAGTGAGTCTTCTTCCATAGGAGTAATTTATTTCAATTGTGAAAAGAATGGACATATTGAAATATTTTGTTCTAATTAGGAAAGGAAAGATAAGATTATTGAAAAAGGTATAGTGTGATTCAACTATCAACATAGAGGTCACATTATTATATTCTACAAGTAAAGGCCTACAAAATAGAATAGGTTTAATCAGGTTCTTAGAGTACAAGAAAAAAGGAAAGTTAACTCATCAAAACCAAAGGTGATGAGTTTGAGTCATGATGAGTTTTTAGGTCTAAGTAATCTATTTGATATGGTGGAGAATGATACAAAAGTTAGAGAGTGCCAATAGTTCTCATTGTCTGCTTATGTTATGAATGAAGAGGCCAAGCTCAAGGAGAAGACCAAGGTTCTAGTTGAGGCTAGTTCTGAGGTGTGTTTGGATGCTAATCAACAACCTGCTATGTGTGATTAGGTTTAAATGTTGGTTCCTATGTTGTCAAGGTATAAAGGTGATGTTTTGCAATGCAAAAAGCTACTTTAGTGATGAAGGTTTGTCAAGTTATCATAATTTCTCCAAATGTTGTATATCCTATCATAGAAGAGAAAGTGAGTGATGTAGAAAAGGAACAAGTTGTCAAAGTTTAGACTAAGGAGAAAAAGAAGTATTATAGCTATAAAAGGATTCCCATGGTTACTGAGGGGATGTGGGCCACTTTTTTCTTCACTTTGTTTTAAGGGCATTGTGGTGTAGAGGAGGTCTCTGTCTATTCTTCTTAAGAGACTCCTTTTAGCGGAGAAGCAAGTTTTGTTGTGGTGTTCTTCAAAAGTTCCTAGAAGGAAAGAGATGAGTGTTTCCAATTGGAGTTGGTGTGTCAAGATGGGAGAAGTGCTTTGATGAGGTCATAATGATGTCATAAGGTGTTTTTATTGTGTATGCAGTGTCTACAAGAACCAAAATGGGTGTTTTAGGTGTCATAATGAGATTGATGGAATGTCAAGAAGAATTTGGTGCTCATAAAGGTTTTTTCACTTTTTAGTGATGTGTTCTAGGTGGTTTTGTGTCTTGATGATCATGTTTGTGCCTTTTAGATGTTTTTGTGTGCTCCCAAGTTTATCTTTCTTATTACAGATCAAAGTTAAGGTATAGGAAGTCAAGGTTCTCAAAGATGTGAAGTCTCAAATCTTGGTCTAAAAATATTTGAAGGTTGTTCCATGTGTGCAATAAGTTTTAGAGGTGGGCATTTACTATAAAGAGGTTTGTTGACCTTGTTTGTTTTGAGATTATAGAGTTTTGGGCTATGTTATAAAAGTGGTTTGACTTATGATTTGAGGTTTGAGGCTTCTTAATAGGTTGAATGGGCTGAATGGGTTGTCAAATAAAGATTTTAAGATATTTTAAGGTTTTTTTTTTTCAAATTATTCAAGTTTTTGTCAAAATAGAGGCCTAATTGGCTAGTAGATTTGTGAAAGAAGTATGTTGCAGAGGAGGATCTAGGTCAAAGTGTTTCTAGTAACACCATCACCAAATTCATTCTTAATCAAACCATTTACCACTTTGGTTTTCCCCATATTATCATTTTAGACAATGATGGTAACTTCAAAAATAATGATAAACAACTTTATTTTAAATTCAAGATCAATCAAAAATTTTATACACCTTCTCATCCATAATGCAATGGCAAGCCAAGGCTACTAATAAAATTCTCAAAAAAATTCTCTAAAATATAATTCATGAAACCCACATGGATTGGCACCTTCATATTTACCCTATTATTTAGGCCTGTCATACTAGCATACATACTACCATTGGGGCAACACCGTTCTCTCTAGTCTATGGTTTTGAATCAATTCTTCCATTAGAAGTCAAGATTTCCTCTATTTATATATCTCTTCATGGTATCATTCTTGATGAAGAATTATGTGAAGCTCACCTTCATGCCCTTGATTTCCTTGATGAACATCATCTTTTTACTTTACAACATAACCTCCAATACAAGGCTTGTATTGCCAAAAAATGTAATAAAAGTGTTAAAATTTGCACGTTTAATGTTGGTGATCTTGTCCTTAAATTAGAATACACTCATTATAAAGAAGGTAAATATTCCCAAAAATGGTGGGGCCCCTATTTAGTCAAAGATGTTCTTGGTCCAAGTACCCACCACCTTCAAACCAATGAAGACCATGTTTTCAAAGAGCTCACCAATGCACAATTCCTCAAAGTATTTTGCCTAAACATTTCCTTATTTTCATGATTTTTATATGTTATCTATCTAAATTTTTTTACAAGTTACTTACATTAGTCTCTCCCTCAGCAGTAGTTCTCTTTTTTCAAAAACCTTTAGTCCTTCCTATTTGGTTTTTTGGTTTCCCCTTTCTCTCATGAGTTGTATTGTAAAACTACGGATAGAACCCGATCTTCTTCATGATGTACTATAGTCTTATTTATTTTCATACTCTTTTTACACACTTTTTGGCATCCCTTGGATTTCTATTTTGTGATTTACATTGAAGACCATGGATAGGACTTGACCTTCCTCACAAAATACCATATTTCTTATCTCATTTTTTTTTTCACATGATTTTTGGCACCCTTATGGGTTTATCTTTTATGAGTTATAGTGTGTTGAGGCCAACATACCCTCATTTTTTTGAAAATTGAGACCCTTGAGAACCTTGAAGATTAAACATAAAAATATGGCATGTTAGGATCATTTGTAGAATTTGAAGATCATCCACTTTGTTAAAAATAGGTTTATTAATCCTGTTAAAAAAATTATCTGACCATTTAGCATTAAGTATCTATTAGATAGAAAGGTTAGGGGTGATATTTGGATGAAATTAAATGAGATGAGTAGAATTAGTGTCGACTAATGGTAATATTAGTGATGATAAATGAAGCAAAAAAATTGAGGTGCATATATTTTCCCTCTCCTTGAAAGATCATTTTGAGTGGATTAAGTGTAAGGAGTAATGGTTTTTTGAATAAAAACCATTTTATGGATGAATGTTAATAGATATGATGCCCCCTCGAGGGGACATGTGAGGAAGAATGAGATAGATGGCCACTTAAAATAGGAAATAAGGGGTGGGATGCGATGGATAGATGAGGGGATGGGATGTTAGATGTGGGATTAATGATAAAAAAGATGAGTTTGACTTGAGCAATGAGATAAAAAATTAATGATGCCCCTAACAAATATGTATGCACACAGAGTGAGAATGATTGTGTTATGATTTTTGACACATCCCAAGGTGGAATCAATAATAACATGAGGATGATAAGACAAAATACCTCAAGATTTTGATGTATCCCAAGTAAGGATGCATGTAAGGGAGAGTTTTAACCCAAGACAAGAAAATGATTTTGATGAGATTAATGATGAGTGTAGCTCAAAGTAAAACTTGAGTGATAATATGAAGGAAATGAGAAAGAAGAAGATGACATTATTGAGTGACCAAAAGATGAAGGAGAATAATTAAAATAAAGTGCATAAAATCAATGAGTCACAATGTGATTAATAGTGATGGTGCCTCTAGCAAGGACATAGGCCTCATAATGAGTGATAGATAAAGTTACAGTTCTGGTCATGCCCCAATCGAGGGAAGAACTATAAACTTTAAATAATGAATTCACCAATCAATGATAATGGATGATTGATGGAAAAAAATATGGATGTTATGATTTATTAGGGCTAATCGATAGGTGCAATGATTGACAAAAATATTAAGAAGATGATTGCAGGGATGGTAATTGATCAACAACTTGATTGATTGATATTAGAACTCAAAAATATGATTGATGTAATAAGTTAGGCTAATGAAGTGATGAATGATGGGGAAGAGGAGAGAATGTCTGAGCTGAACTTAGACATGATATGTGACTAAGTGTTGCCTACATAGTCTGACAAGACGTCATGCTAATATAGTTTAGATGTAGCAAAAAATGACAATTGATGGAGTAGAAGATGATGATGACTATGATTTAGAGGATATGAATTAGATGATAAGATGAGGAGAAAATATTAGATGTTCATCGAATAGGTCATGATGATTAAATTAGTGATGGGAATAAGGATGATTAGATGAGTAGATAAATGATGAGGGTATAGATGATCAAGCCACCATAGCTATCCTAAGGCTCATCATAGTCTAAGAAATCCATTAAATATAACACTTGGTTGGATTACCCAAGATATAAGTATGACCAAGATGACATTATGCCAAAGTGCTTGGGAAAATAACGAGCTTTGCATCATCGAGGGCATTGATAAGAATTATTATAAATTTATTAACCTCATAGCATCCTCATTCATTTTCTAATATACACAAAAGAGATGATGTAAGACTATATATAAACCAACATAAGACAATAATATACATGACAAAGGACATTCAAACAAGCCAAAAAACAAAGAGCAAACAAGTAACACACACAAGTATTTACATGCAATGTCACAATGTCTTGTCTAATGATGGGATGAGTTCTTGGATGATGGGTTGGACTAGGATGATAATGATGTGATGATGATGAAATTTGGATTAAGGATAGGAATTTATAATAGATGAGGGACTTAGATTAGGATTAATATTTGGATAAGGAAATGGATTTGGATTAGAAAAGGGATTTGGATTAGGATAAGGACAAGGCTACTAAAGACAATAGGGTAAGATGACTAGGATTAGAGGACAAGACTAGATGGCGATAGGATAAGACTTTAGTTGGGATAATTGGGATATATATGATAAGATGACATATGTCAAGATAACTTAGATGTTTTTGTCTTTTGTGGATTTTATAATTTTTTGAAATATTTCAATTTTTTTTGGATTTTTGGAATATGTATGTACATTATACAACTAGGGGTTCCTAGCAAAGGGAATGCCAAGCCTAGAAACCAAGATAAGGACAAATAGATGAAATAATGGATGGGATGACATAAGGATGAGGATAATGATGAAAAGGGGATAAAGACCAATGGAGAATGGACTAGGGGTCACCAACAACCACATTGTGAAGGAACTAGATGTTTAATTACCTGAGTGTTCATTTGGAAGATATGCCAAGATGATTCCAAAATATTTATCAAGGCACCTTCCATGTCCCTATGACAAGGTTGATAAGGGGTGAGATGAGTAGGACTAAGTGATAAGATAGACATGGATGGGTGATATAGACAAGGTTGATAAGGGGTGAGATGAGTAGGATGGATTTTTCCCCCAAGTGTTGAGGTAAAATGCAAATAATAGATTATTTTATCATGATGTTGGAAACTAGTTTTCATCATGGTACTTTCCCAAGGTGCCAGTAAACTATTTTTCACCTTTGAATGAATGATTTTTTATTTCACTTTTTTAATTTATATTTTATTTTTTCACTTTTTAGATGACATCTTGATTTATTGGATATGGGTATGTGATGTAAGATGTAGAAATTTGTGTAATTTTTACCCAACACTTGTTATGGAGATATGTGATTCTAAGACCATGCGATGGATGCTAGACTCTTGGATGTCCTAGTAGCCTTTGGTGATTCTTGATTGAGACACCTCCAGATATCTAGGCCAGGTATCTTTATGGTATGATCCACACTTATAATAATTGGAAAATATGTAGAATATAATGTATATCAACACAACCACTAGATATTGGTAGACCAAGATGTCCAAATATTCAATATATGTAGAAATAGAATACCATTAAGGTAGGTCAACAACTTACAATACTCCTTTAGGAAGGAATATCTCCACAATGTCTCTTTGAGGGGACAACCTCCAATATCCTCTTATAATAGAAGATTCAATGCTTACTTCATTCTTTTACAATGATATTCACCTCATATATATAGACCTCTAAATAAATAAGAATGGATGGGTAACCTCTTAATCCCAATGTAGGTTGACCATTACCAAATGCACTGATTCCATAAGTTACTCAATTATCCTAATATATTAGACCCATATAACTAACTAAGGGGGATGTGTCACACATGTTAGCATCTTCATCAACCCATATAAATTAATATATCATATCCCTAGATACATAACATTCCTTCCCTCCTTGACATGTTTCATCCCCGAAACATAGGAAGAAACCAAATAATGAGTGTGCTTTAAATCATTGCACACTTTTCTCCAATCTTGATTATCTAGCCATCCATATGTGATCTTCACAGGGGATAGATCTCCAAGATTGTTTCCAAATTTCATTGTGATCTTATAATTTCATTCATGATCATAACTATACTACTTTGGTGTCCATGCATAATTATTCCTCTTTTGATTCCATGTACCATATTCTGTTGCACTACTCTGATTCCATCCATAGCCATAGTAGGTATTATTCCATGCATAGTCATAGTGATTTCTCCATTCATTACATGTTTCATAGGCCACTACACTTCTATGATTCCATAACTAACCATAGTAGTCCTTTGGATTCCATGCATATCCATAATTATTAAAACTCTGATTTTCTATATAGTCAAAGTCCCTGTTATTATGACATTCCCTCACATGGCTCCATGATTTTTTCCTCTCATGATGATGTGGGTGTCTATATAACTCAATTTTTTTTGATACTTTGACTTTATAAACCTTTTCTTCTACCTCTTTCACCTTTTTCTTCTTTATCTCTTGAGTAGATGAAGTGTTCATTTCAAATTATAGTGTGTCCTTATCTATGTCATCTGAATCTTCCTCATGCTCCTCTTCACTTGCTTTAATCTCATATTTATGATCCACATTGATTATTATTTAGGCCTTTCTAAATAATATATCCTATAAATTAGATTTCTTCTTCCTATACCAAAAATTCATGAACTTCTTCTGAACATTAATATTGATTGTTCAAAAAGTCTCTAACCATGGATATCCAAGAACCATATCCACATCATCTATATCTAAAGCATAAAAATCTGAATGCATAATTTTTTTTTCCATAATGAGATTCAAATATTTAAACATTGAAATATTCTTACCATCTATTTAAACCTCCTTGATATTCTTTGCTTGAACGTGTAGAAGCTTGGCCACATTCATGTTGATGAAATTATACTTGCTAGTAGGGTTTATGGACACAACAACCTTATTCTTTTGAATGCATCCATGAAATTGAAAAATTGACTTAGCTTTATTTGGAGTCATATTATTTGAATGCTTATAAGCCAATTATTCTTATTCTTCTTTGATATCCTCTACCTCTCCTTCTACACCATTTGTACTCTCCTCATTATCATTACGCTCTATTTCTTCTTCATCATCATCACTTGCATATTATTCCTCATTATCATTATTTTTTTCCAATGATTTTTCTTCTTCATCATCTCCATTCTCTTCTTCATTACCATATATTATTTTATTCCTCTTCTTCATCCTCTTTTTCTTTTATATCCCATCAATCTAGAAAGACTTGTTCTGTTTCTTTCCATGAAGAATACCTTCGTGTGAAGTTCAACTATTTAAACCAATGTTGTGTAGGCCCAAACAAAGAAAGAGACAAGAATATTTTCCACAAAATTGTTTGAGTATTATTCTCATTAAAAAGGAGCCACCATTCTCTAGCATCAATATTATCCTCCCCTAAAAATACTTGCAACTTCATGATCCACACAAAAAAACTAAAGTTAATGAAATAACCTAAAATGTCAATAATGCATTATAAACTCATCCAAATATTCCCAAATGTTTATTGTATATTAGTCTTATTATATTATAACTTTAGTAAAAATGTTGTGAAAAAACTCCAAAATTTTTGGCCTATAGAGTGAATATATGCAAAATCATAAAATCATAATAACTCACTAAAACCAATTCCAAAAATTCTAAAATTTTGTCTATATTTCTCATGTGCATTTTTATAGAATTAGTAAATTTTTTGAAGAAAAATTAATTATATTTAGGATGATGTGGTGAAATTAGTACAAAACCTAAAAATTGTATAACTCCCTCAAAAATGATCATAAAAGTTTGATTTGTTTACTTTGACTTCCTTAAACTATTCTTCATCTCCAATAAAAACATTGTGTAAAAATTCACAACTAATTGAAATATATTGATGATTCCAAAAAACTAAGGTTTTGCTCCACACAAATTGCCCAAATCAAAGCTCTGATACCACTTGGTATGATCCACACTTTTAATAATTGGAAAATATGTAAAATATAATGTAGATCAACATAACATAATAGTTATTTTTGGACCAAAATGTTCAAATATTTAATAAATGCATAAATAGAATACCCTTAAGGTAGGGCAACACCATACAATACTCTTTTAGGAAGGAATAACTCCATAATATCTCTTTGAGGGGACAACTTCCAATATCCTATTAAAATAGAAGACTCAATGCTTAATTAATTCCTTCACAATGATATTTAGCTCCTTTATAAATACCTTTAAATAACTAATAATGGATGGGTATCCTCCTAATCCTAATATAGGCCAACCATTACCCAATGCACTAATTCCACAAGTTTCTAAATTACCCTAATATATTGGACTCATATAACTAATTAAGGGTGATGTATTCCACATGTCATCATCTACATCAAACCATATACATTAATATATCATATCCCTATATACATAACACTTTGTCACCCCTATGAGAGACAATACTACCTAGCAAGGTGATGTGATGTGAGGTATGGATTGGATTAGATCTTGATGTTGATGGGGGAGTAATGGACTTGAATGGAGGATAGGATCATGATAGGATGATATGATGGGTGATTGGGGATCATGACTAGCATTCACACACATCATTGGAGATGTTGGACATTCCACATTTGATTGGTGACATATGATAAATGATTGTAGGAGACCCAAGACACTTTAACTTTGTGATTCTTTGATCTAATTATTTGAAGGATTATTGATCATACTAATAGTGATTTTGACATTATTTTGTTCTTGAGACTTGATTATATCTTACTTTCCCCCTAGTGCCTGACTTTGGGATTTACGAGAGGAGATTGATTTTTGACTTGATAAATGATGATTAGTTTGACTTTGATGGTCCCCTAGTACCTGATATTGGAATTCACTAAGGGGAGACACTTTATGATTAGGGTGATGACTTGAATTTTCTTGACTTTGAATTATGGGATCAAAGATGATTTGATCATATTGGATGACTTTTTGAATATGGTCTTGGACTTCTACTTTTATGGCACAAATTATGTTGTTCAAGGAGGAGTACAATGATGTATGTTCATGTTCATCCTTATAAAGGGAGGTGATTAAATGATCATTGATAAGAAGAAAGGGGTCTATGATGGATGAAGGTGGTGGGGATGGTATGATGAGGTTAATGAGTGGTGATGGGGCAACATGGTCCTTATAGGGGTTCTTAGGAGACCCAATTTTGACATCGAAGAAGATCTCTTCAAGATCAGAAATATTAACTAAGATAAATGATCTAATGACTATGAATATATTACAATAAAAAAAGTATAAATGGGTGATTTAGGAAAGGTTTTAAATGTTTTAGAGGGATCTTAAATAAAATTACTTATCTATAGACTATTTTTGGCCCTATATTTTATAACACTAACTAAAGAGGCAAAACTAATCTTATAGACTAATATCCCATCTCCAACAGTACAATCAGAGTAAATTACTTGGGTGATATGCTTTTCTTTGGTGCATCACAAGTCAAAATGGCTAATAAATGTTTATTATGGTATAACCAAGGGATTCAAGGCATCTCCAAAAATTATGAGGTATGGTGAAAATAAAATATCTAATTAGTGATGTACAATGGCTTGAGTATTTGTAAAGTTACACTCACACCACAATATCCATAAAATATATCTCTGCTTAGCCTATAAATGTAGTCACCATGTAGATTTAAAAAATTTGGAATATAGTTTCTAGAAAAATACAACCAAACAAAGAATAAAGTAAAATAAAATCAAAATATTTTTTGTGTAAATAAAACAAAAAAAATCATCTCAAGGTCAAAATAAAGATTTTCAATGTTAGATGTAATCTGAGGTTATACGGGAATTTATTCATTGTTAGATTAAGTTTAAATATAAATAAGACTTACTTGTGGTTTATAAATTATATCTAAATTTAAATGTTATTTTATTTCAGTTTCCAAAATTTAGAGAATTTTATATTAAATCCTAAGACTAAATTCAATCAAACAACAAGAAATGCTCTGAATAAAATATGGGTTCACTAGAATGTTTAATGCTCTTGTTTATTTAACAATAAAATACTAAAAAGAAAAAACTAAGAACTCATTTAAATCTATGAATATACATATCCACATGTGAAATACATAATATAATGAATTTGAAATGAGATTTTAATAGTAAATCAACAAATAAATATGTAAACCTAGATCAAATTGAATTTAACTTTAGTGTACAGGCTAATTATTGATGAAAATTAACTGAGGATACCTATGAAATGTGTCACAACTATAAGAAGTGTTTCAACCTACACTAGAATTAGGTAGCACTGGTATAATAAGGTTGTATTATGACCTTATCCATTGATTGAAGACACATCTTCATTAACTATGCAACTATAGTTTTGATCTAAGTACTTTACTTATATGTGAGGGTTTTTTGATTGATTGTGTATCCTTATTTTATACATAGAATACTTACAAGATTAAAACCATAGGTATGCATAGTAAATGTAATGGAAATCAAAGTCCAAGGGAGGTAATTATGCAAGGGGTATAAAAAATATATTCATATAAAACCCTACATAGTTTAATGTTGCCTACATAACACAAAATGGCCTCATGTCAATGTAGTTTTCCTGCCTAAGTTTATGTGTGCAATGGTGGATGCAATATTAGATTTTATTTTTCCTATGATTACCCTTGATTCAATCATGCAAATGATGTATAGAGCATTAAAACATCTAAATAAATTTGTGATTTAGAATAAATAAGTATATATAAACCTTTTATAGCTTTTTGATAATAAAGATTCATATTAAGGTCCTAGAAAGACCATTGTTTATATATAAATCTTACATTATGATTTGGGGGTTTACTCATGCATACAAGAACTAAACTAGAACTACGAACATTCATAAAAATGAATGTTAAAAAAATAAAAACTCTAAAAACTTCTATAGATTATGTAAGGACAAGTATACATTACATGAACATGGCACAATGCAACCTTTTCCAAAAGCCATAGAATAAAAGTTGTAAGGATATAGAATGATATTGGGGATCATTAAGGTAGATTTCAGTAGAGTAAATAAAAATAGAAAATTCATTAAAATATTTAAACATGAGATATAAGTCTAAGGATTGAAATAAAAATACCAATAACTCACTTTTTCATCATCAATAATTTAATAAGTATTGTTGTGGAAAATAAATGTTTTATAAGTGATTATGTTAAACATGGGTGTCAACAATTTCCCACACTCCATGTATATTTTGAGATAAAATTGTATTCAATATTATTTTATTGATCAATTTCATGTTATATAGTATATGCAGTGTACATAATAAGTATGGTAATAAAGGCTTGTTACAATCCAACCTTGGAATGACAAATTTAATCATCAGATGCCTAATGACATTTAGATTCATATTCAATATATATAGTCTCATCACTCAATGACATTTATTGATTAACCCAATATGCTTAATTTTCTCCTTCTATGGTATATTGGACCTATGAAAATTCCACTACATATTTGGGAGTATGTTGAAATTGATATTTAATCAACTATGTTTATTTAGGAAAGACATTTTTTCATTTCCAAGAATCATTATTTTTCAATCATAGAGATTCAGATCAATAATATATAATTTATTTTCCTTTAAATACTATTTTAAAGTGTATGATTATTCCACCTACTACATAACCAAAATAATATTTAAAAACGAGTAATGTATCGTATTTTAAAAATATGAGTGAATTTTAGTTATGTAAAATTATGTTAGATTTGACATTTATTTTTATATATTGAATTTCGTACAAATAAAAAAATATCGATAAATTAATAGACTTTTGAAGCTTCACCCTTCTTAAATTTTATATATAACTTCCATTATATTATTTTTAGTAACATCTTATGGAGACCATATGTTATATCCCCATTAACATTTTATATACTATTTTAAAAATGGATGTACTTAATATCTTTTTATACTTTTTTATTTTAGTTGTTAGAATTTGAAATCCTAAAATTCTTGAAATTGAATTTAAGTTCACATGTAATATTCAATTATGGTGATATATTTTCACACTCAAGTATTATAGGTTAAACATTTAGCATTAAAAATAAAAATATTCTATGTAATGCATATTGAGTTAATTAAGGTTTTAAATATTTTTATTATTTTATAATATTAGTTATAATTAATTGAGATTTAATTAATGGAGTTTAACACCTAAAACTTAATCCTAAATACTAATATATTTTAATATTAGGGATTTATCTATTTAGATACATAAAAGGTTCAAAGTTTAAATTGATAACATAGAATCAGAGAGTGCAATAAGGAAAAATATAGTTTTAAAGTTAAATTTAATTTTTGAACATTCTTCTAGTATTAAAATTTCCACTTTAAATATCTAGTAAGGAGAAAATATAAGATCTAACAATCTTTGTCTATAACACCTAAAATTTAATTTGATAATTGTCACAACTTTAGTTGTACATTTTCAAAGTCAAATTTATATAATATATTTTTTTCAATCTTGTGTAAAAAAATATCATTTCTATTTTTATGTATTTATATATAAATTAATTTTTTTTAAAAGATGTTCTTAAAATAATATTTTATTAACAAGGGACATCTCTTCTATCAAATTTACTTAAAGATTAAACTTAACTTTTAAAAAGATTAAAATTGACTCAGAATCGAAGGCTACACCTAAAATAGAGAACTATACAAAAGGTAAATGTCTACCTTTCCTATAAATTTCATAAGAGACTTACCTTAAACAAATATCAGTAAAAGAAATGGGTCTCCTCTAGAGAATCATAATCAACCAATGTGCGATTGACGTAATAAACTGCTTGCTTGATATGTTGATCATCATGTTATGCTAAGAGTGCTCCTAATTCATGATCTATTATTGAGATATATAGTAAGAAATGCCTGTTAGGTATAGGTGGTACTAAAATAGGAAGATTAAGAAGATATTACTTGATTGTATTGAAGCTTTCTTGAAAGGATTTATGGAGAGGTTATTTCTCCTACTAACCCAAGTCAATAAAATGACTGGGCCAACTATTGTGATTGTATATATGGTCATTTATTGATGTATGTTTCATGGGATCTACACCACCAGGAGGTGAACATAGAGTGTTCCTCCAATTTTTGGACCATATTTTAGACTCTTTTTAAATATCTTGTTGATATTTATATATCTCTTCCTCATATTAATTTAGATCTTAGTTTCACTTCATCAATAGCTTCCATTGATTCTTCACATCAGGACATTTTAAAGGATGTGTAGTGTAGTCACATGACATGTACTGAGATTCCATCTTCCCCTATTATTAATATAGAGTTTTGAATTAATCCTTAAAGATATTCCAATGATTCTTTGTAATATGATTACATAAATCTTATGGATTCACTTGTTGGGACACTTTTCTACCAGAAGTCTCTTATTTATTTGTAGAGTCTCACATTTCATTTGGGATAAATAGACATTGAGAATATGTGGGACATGTTTCTTGGGATCTACCAAAGGTTTTTGAACCATTACTATGTAGATAAGTCCATCAAGAATCCATTTCCTTGCTTGAAGGCACTCAGACCCTGCATAATACATAGAAAAGACCTGAGTGGGCAAATTGAAATGCTTAAAACTCCTCTAAGGATTTGCATGTAGAGCTAAGGTGTTTAGGGATGTTTGAGAGGGTCTCCAAGAAGCCCTCAGTGGCATTGGTTTAGAACTCCAATGTATAGTCTTTATGAATAAAGGTTAAGACCTAAAATTGCTAAAAACCCTCATGAACCCTCTCTAAGAACCCTATTGGAAAGATAAGACAAATGAAACATCCAAATGAAGTGTAAAGGACATCAAGATGATTTGAAGCTATAGAGGACTCTTCAAGGCTCCTCCCCATGCAATTGAGTTGTATTGCACTTGTATAGATGGTGTACAATAGGGCTTTATTTAACAAATTTAAGAGTTTTGCAGATATGGAGAAGCTTCAAGTGATGCAACAAACTTAAACATAGTAGTTGGGGAATCCAATGTTTTGAGATAAAATTCAATAGCTATAATTTTTGTTTATGGGAATGGGTCTTTCAACCTCCTATATAACTCATGAAATCAAACATTGAATACACTAATAGATTTATTGGGTATGGTAAAATGATATATATTGTTTGTTAATAATGTGCTTAATAAATAATCCATTATTTAATTATGTGTCTCAAACTAATGTTGGGAAAAATCCTCCTGTACCAAGAGGATGGGTGGGTGTGGGATAATAGATTAGGATTTTTAGACTAGATAGTGGTATGATTTAAATGTTAAATTGATTGTGAATTGCTTGATTTGAGATTCAAAATGGATCCAATGGCTTCCTTAGATTGTATTTTGTAAGATACTATATGATTGTTCCATAGTCATCCGGTGTCCCTATGATCATCGGTGTCCCTCCTATAGGCATTCTAAGAAACACATGGACATCCTACAATGTGATACCAACCTCTATGGTATCCCCATCCACCACCCATCTAAATTTGTTGATAAAATGTTCCCATGTTCCAAAGAACATGACTGCAAGATTAGTACTCATTGGGATATGCCTCATCTACATGATACTTCCCAAGCCTAACGCAACCAATCTAACTTTGTCCACATCCATCAAGCACTCTAGTAGATCAGGCAGCCATAAAGCATCCACTAATCACCAATATATCTAGCGTCTCTACAAAATATCAAACAACAAAGGATGAATTATATCTCCATGTCACTCATAATCAAAATATATTCTTAAAAATTTCACAAAAATAAACTAATTTACTTTAATTTATTCATTTTTTTATCGTATTGACCTATTTTCAAACTACATCAACCCTTTTAATACTAAGTCAACCACTGTATGGCTTAACAATATTATATCATCCCATTTTCACCTAGTAATACTATATCGACCACTTAAAAAACAACTAAGTCAACCATATACTACTAAGTCAGCCACCCATTGATATAAAAAACTAAGTCATCCTTCTTTCTACTTAGCAGTACTATATCAACCACTTAATTAAAAACTCAGTCAGCCATATAGTACTATGTCATCCCCATTCTTCAACAAACTAAGTCATCTATGTACTACTAAGTTGGCCCACTATTTTTTTCGTCTTCTGCAAACTAAGTCAACTTGGTCGACCTTGTTTATTCATTACAATGAATTTTTTATTAATTACCATAAATGCCTTGGGCATTTACTAGTCTGACTCTTTCCTACCCAATACCCTGTTTGACCCCTAGTGTCCCTAAGAATTTCCTAGGGTTCATTATGGTATCTAAATTTTTCCTAATTGTCAAATTTATATAAAATACTCAATTTCAAATAAAAATGCTCAAAATTTTGAAATTTTTAGTTACTTAACTGTGCTGCACTCACTATGGCTGCTATGCATCCTCCCCATCTCAACTATCATCTCGTCATCATCTTGGTTCTCTAGGCTCTCACTAGGTCTCTTAGAGATATATTTTTATTAGAATATAAAAAAATAACAAATGAATTCTTTTTCACCCTATTTATATTTGCTATTCAAAATTATTTACCCTTCAAATACTTACCCTGTTAGATTCTTTATTTTGATCATATATTTGTTTCTACTAACTCTTTTTCCAAATCATAAAATGTTATGTTATCCTAATGACATAGAGAATATTTCTAACTACTATATGCATATGTTGCAAAAAATTTGATTTTTCATTCTTTTTTGGTAATCTCTATAGGTTTGTCTAATGTTATTAAATTTGGACACCTTCACTTTTCTCACATCTCCTTCTATATCTATATCACTAAGGTAAGTAATGGTATGTTTTTTTAAATTCTATCATTTCATTTATCTTATTTTCTCCTTACTACACTTTATTTAGCATCAACGTTATGTGTCATCATGTTCTTTTCCTGAAACACCATCCCCTATTGCACCTACGTGACACGTGATGAGATTTTAGTGGGGCATACGTATACACATAATATTTTCAAATTTTTATCAATACTTGATGCTTTCTATCTTGAATGAACCCATCGAGTCTCAATATTTATGAGTGCATGCCCTAATGGGTGCACTGAGAAAGGGGTGGGCAAACCCTTGGTGCTTTGTAGGATTGTTGTCTCTTTTTTCACTTGCTATCTACACACTTGTTTCCTAAAAACCATTACCTTAAGCTTTGAATCCTATTTTTCACAATCCTCTAGTTATTTTCCACCTTCTTTAGCCCTTTTCCTAACCTAAACCACTTTTTGATAGTTTAGATGACTATGTCAGCCACATCAACTTTGTATCCTTATTGATAAAACTTATTACGGACTAGGTTGGCCCTTGACCGACCTAATTTGTGACCCAATTAGTTTTTATCAATTATAATACTAGGTCAATCATGTCGACCTTATTAGTCAGAACTTTTGGAAGGGTTTAGAATTATATCTTCTTATATAAACACAATCATTTTACCATTTCTAGATGAAGAGAAGAAGATATATTGTGCATCTACTTATCCACCATTCTACATGAGGAGAAATTTTAGGGTTTCATAATTTTTTTTGAGATATGGATCATGTCTTATAGAGAAGTATTTTAGATGCATTGATACATGCCAAGATATTTGTAATTAAAATACCACGTAGCCCTTCATGGAAATCAGTAAATAGTTATAAAAATTTTGGAACATAGTTTATAAAACAAGCAAAGATAAATAAACATGGTCAGAGAGTTGTCAAAATTGGTCATGAATCCCAAAAACAAAGATTATTATTATCCAATTATTAGGGAATTTGGCATATTATGGTTTTGAAGAACTTAATCATTTCCCCAAGATTTATGTTAACTTTCAAAACTATAGCTAAGGGTTTTGGAGACCTAAATATTTTGAATGGTTTCCTAAATTTAGTTCCCACTTGTATACTATCTACCAAGAATGACCCTATATTTATGGGAATATAATTTTGTTATAAGGGTCAAATATCTATTGATGGCATAACAATCCTTTATTTGAAAACCTACATCATATCATGCACATATAAATGATACTGAACCAAATAACACTATTCTAATCACCAACACCATTTTCATAAAGACCTCTAAGGATTGTAAATGCCTCTTCCATACCATGTTATGGGTCAAGGTTTAACCTCTTCATGTCTTATCATCGACAATCTAAGCCAGATAACATCATCACACTAGCTACAACCCAACAACTTAGCCTTCCCACTATTGTGCATTGCAAGCTATAATCCTTGGGGTGGATTTGATAAGGTACAAATATATAGGTTTGGAGGCAATGCACATTCTAGTTTAAATTTGAGCCTATGAAGGGCACCATCATTTGAAACATTATGCCTCTCAAAGTCTATAGCATATTATTAGGGAGGTTGTACTTGTATGACTGAGATTATACATATCAATCAAAACTAAATTTTTTGGATGTACACACAAAATATTGCTTCTTCAATCTCTTATAATCAACTCTACTAACCAGAGTCACATTGGTCTCTTCTAAAAAATGTCATAAACTAATCATGCATGTGCATAGTTTCATGTTGCTCATGGTTTGTCTTAAGACACCTGTGTAGGACATAAAATAAGAGTTTATAGTGTGATCAATAAAATCAATGTCCCAATAACAAAAACTTGACAAGTTATTGAAAACACATAATGGATTCTTCCTAGAGCTTGAATTTCTTCCAATGTACTATGTAATAAAACACCACATATATTTGTTCCATTTACAAAAAACCCTTTGTATCATAAATAAATTTGGGAGAATGATGAATCCTGGTGTTAAAAATAGGAGGTCCTTGATCAGGGCAAGATAATATCTAGGTCTTCTCCTTGTAAGAGTCAAATTTCCCTCACACCCAAGAATAATGGTTCATATCATCTATCCATTGACTATCACTCACTCAATAAAATCATGGTAAATATCAATGTTTATTTTTAAGCGTTGAAAACCTCTTAAACCAAATATAAGGTGTATAATACTTCACCAAAATCAGAAATAATAAGGAAATTTGAGTGGACTTGGGATCAATTTCATGGACATGTAAATATTATAGATTGTACTTGATCATAAATGTTAGGAAGTCTAGTGATACACTTGTGTATGTCTTCAGCTCCTACTTATCCATAAAACAAACAAATACAATTATATGTTCCCATAAAACCACTATGGCCTACTTACACATGGGTTAATATTGACATTTATAGCCCTCTCTAGACTATCCACAAAATTACAATCTTGGCAAAGCAAGAATATAGACACAAATGAAGAGACTTAAGAAACTTTGATATTACTTGATTATTATATAAAACTTGAGGTTATATTCTTATGGTACTTGAATACATATTCAATCTTTATCTCAATATGGAAAACCAATGCATCTATTGGTTTTGTCTATTTGAACTCAAAAGACTCAAAGCTATCTACAAGCTAATTAAGCCTAAATGCCTCAAAAGGATCAAAATAATAAATATTTTAAAATAGGGGTATAGATCAATCCAAAATACTTTATCACAATATTTTTTAGGTGAATCAACTTTTGAAACACCTTAGAAGGTTTGCTATAAAGAATTTTATCAAAAACCTCTCATAGACTTACTAGTCTTAATGTTGCTCTAACATGCCAAAACCCATTCTGTATTAAATTAGAACTTCAAAACACCTTAGACATATGTATTTAGGTGTTTTATGTATTATAAATGATTAGATAAAATTTTTGGCTTTCAATTTCAATATTTTACCCAAAAATTCATAAAATCATGTTTTGTCTATTAGACCTAATTACCCTCTAGTAGGTCAAAACTCAAGATATAGTTTTTTTTACAATAAATGATCCTTTTATGAGGTATGTACAAATGAATTAAAGGTGTTTCAACATTTATTTGTATTTTACATACTCAATTTTTAAGTTTCTAAGCTAACCTCTCTCCTCACTATCAAAAAAACACATAAAATAGGGTATCGAGGAGCCCAATCAATGAACCGTCTGCATGGAGATGTTAAAATGGGAATTTTTAGGCTATAATGACCTTTATATGGTCTTGATCAGGCACCAAAATCAAATTTGTAGTTGGTCAGAGGCATTCCTGAAGATAATTCACTCATCCGTAAGTGTGCAAAATAAGCAAACTTTGGTCACATGTTACACAAGAATCATGAGGTCTAGAGATGAATCGTCAATTCCTACATGTGTAAGGATGAGTCCTATAAGAAAGCTAAAGAGTATTTTATTTAAATCATGATGGATGAGACATAGAAATGAGGTTTCTCTCATGGCTAAATCTTTTAGAATGGGGTAAAAATTGGTTAGTGGGGGCCGTAGAATCTGACTCATCAGCCCAATCGATGAATTTTCAATGCAAACACATTTGAAAGGGATTTTTTAGGCTATAATGAACTTTTTATAGTCTTGGTTGAGCCCCATAAGTAAAATTTATAGTTGGTCAGAGGCATCCCTGAAGAGAATTCACTTGTCCCTAAGTGTGAAAAATGAGCAAACTTTGATCATGTGTTGCACAAAAACCATGAGGGGTAGAGATGAACCATAAAATATTACACATGTAATGATGAGTCCTATAATAAAAATCAAGAGGATTTTATCTAACTCATGATGGATGAGATGTGGCAATGAGGTTTCTCTTGTGGCCAAATCTCTCATAATGGGTTAAAATTTAGTCAATAGTGGCCGTAGAATCTAACTCATCAGCTCAATCGATGAATTGTTAGTGTAGACACATTTAGATGGACATTTTTAGGCTAGAAAAACCTTTATCAAGTCTTAGTTAGGCCCCATGAGTGAAAGTTGTAGTTGGTTAGAGGCATCCCTGAAGAAAATTCACTTGTACTTGAGTGTGCATTTCCATCACATGTTACACGAGAACCATGAGGGATAGATATGAAACGTCAGATATTACACATGAAAGGATGAGTTATCTAAGAAATCCTAAGAGGATTTTATCTAACTCATTATGTATGAGATGTGGCAATGAGGTTTCTCTCAGGTAAAAGTTGGCTAATGAGGGCCATAAAATATGACTCATCATCCCAATCGATGAACTGTATATGCAAACACACCCAGTTGGGATTTTTTATGCTAGAAACACCTTTGTCTAGTCTTAGTTGACCCTTGGGAGTGAAAGTTGCAATTGAATGGAGGCATTCCTAAAGAGAATTCACTTGTCCCTGAATGTGTAAAATGAGTGAACTTTAATCGCATGTTGCATGATAACTATGAGGCTATAAATGAATCATTAACTCCTACACATGCAAGGATGATTCCTCTAAGAAATATTGAGAGTATTTTATCTAAATTTTAATGGATGAGATGTGGAAATGAGGTTTCTCGCATATCCAAATCTCTTCAAATGAGGTAAAAGTTGGTCAATGGGGCCCATATAATCTTACTTGTTATCCCAATTGATGAGCTATCTATGTGAACACATCTAGATGGGTATTTTTAAGATAGAACCACCTTTGTTTTATCTCAATTGACCCATGGGATGAAAAGTTTTAGTTGGTCAGAGGCATCCCTGAAGAGAATTCACTCATCCCTAAGTGTGAAAAATGAGCAAACTTCTATCATTAGTTGCATGAGAACCATGAGGGATAGAGATAAACCATCAGTTCCTACATGTGAAAGGATGAGTCCTATAAGAAATATTAGGAGGATTTTATCTAACTCATGATTGATGAGATGTGGCAATGAATTTTATCACTATTAAATCTCTCAAAATGGGGTAAAATTTGGTCAGTGGGGGCCGTATAATCTGATTCGTCAACCCAATTAATGAACCAACTATGTGGACTTATCCAAATGGGATTTTTTATGCTAAAACCGAATATTTTCAGTCTTGATTGACCACTAGAACCACAATTTATAGTTCATGAGAGGCATCCTTAAATAGAATTCACTCATCCTTGAGTGTGAAAAATGAGTGAACTTCTATCACACATGACACAAAAACCATAAGGGCTAAAGGTGAACCATCATCTCCTACATGTACAAAGACAAGTCCTCTAAGAAATTTCAAGAGGATTTTATCTAAATAATGATAGACAAGACATGGAAATGAGGTTTCTCTCACAACTAAATCTCTCAGAATGAGGTAAAAGTTGGTCAGTGGGGGTCGTAAAATCAAAATCATCAACCCAATTGATAAACCATCTATGTAGATATGTCTAAATGGAAAATTTTAGGCTAGAACCACCATTGTATAGTCTTGATTGACCCCTAGAAGTGAAAGTTGCATTTGGTCAGAGGCATTCTTGAAGATAACTCACTTGTCCCTGAATGTGCAAAATGAGCAAACTTTGGTTGCACATTACACGAGAACTGTGAGGGATAGAGACAAACCATCAAATACCAAACATGAAAGGATGGGTATTATAAGAAATTATAGGAGTATTTTATCTAAATCATGATATAAAATACATGGCAATGAGGTTTATCTTGTAGCCAAATCTCTTATAATAGGATAAAAGTTGGTTAATGGGGGCCACAGTGATGCAAGAACATCTTCAATAGCACCATGGAGGACTAGTTGCAAATGAAATTTTAGTGTAAAAATTCAAATTCTGGTTTTCCCTCCAAATTGTGTAGATTTCAAAATTTCACTTGAAAGTAAATGTAATTATCAAAAAGTGAAAGTGAAAAGGTGAAAAGTGATGGTTAGGCTATTGAGAAAATCAGGGGGAAATGGTTGAAACTATTTTCAACCTTAGTAAATTGTAAAAACTTAAAAACAATATTTTGTTTTGCCTTAAGCCCAATTTGGGCGTAGAAGTTAGAAGGGAGATTCTTGAAAAGAGAGAAAAAAAAGAAGAATTCATTAAGGAGAGGAGAAGAGAAGGAGAGAAGAGGAGAGGGGCGTAGAAGAGAAGAAGGACAGAAAGGAAAAATCCTCTCATTCAAGGGAAAGAAGAAAGAATGAAGAAAAGAGAAGAGAAACAGTGAGGGAGGACCTCACTCAAGAGATGTTGAAGAAAAGAGAAGTAGCAGATTTGATGTGAAGTTAAGACTGTGTAAAGGAGAAAGTAAGGCTTTGAAAGCCATGAGACATTGATATTGACCTGTCAGTCTTCTAGTTGATCAAGAAATAATTAATGTTTTGTTTCATGTTATGGTTTCTTTATTGCAATTCTGGTGACAGGCCTGCCTATGTGAATGTGTGTGTATGTGAAAGTATATGTGTATGATGGTTTTCTATAGAACAAGAAGAAAGACTGGTTATTTTTTATGTGGGAACAAGTTGAATTTAGTATCATTGTGACCAAGAGGTCTTAGAAAGCTTTGAAAGCTTAAGAAGCCTAAACAGGCCTAAACAGGGTACTCAGGCCTGTAAACTTACAACCCACTATCCAAGGGAAAACCCATGTATAAATGTTTGCATAAGGTTTATTATGACATGAAGACAGGTCCATTAGACAAATATAAACTCAAGGGAAGAGAAACAGGTCTTAAAAACCCCTTTGATGTCTTAAAATCTCCAACTATTTGCTCTCGGCCTGTGTATGACAGTGTACAGGAAAGGTTAAGACATTTGTATGTTTTGCAAGGTAAATGGATTGATAAGGCCATTTTTGATATGAGTATGGAATGGAGAAGTCATGTAAGATAGTGACATGTTTGTAAAGCCTCTTGAAAGTCTATTAATCATTGAAATAGAAAAGAAACTAAGAACCCTGTTGACTGTTATAAAAATACAGTCAAAAGACACTGAGTTGTTGAGTATTGTCAAGCTTAGAAGGTTGATATAGCCTGGAGGATGATTGGAGAAGATGTAAGGAAATAATACAGACCCTATAAAATTTATTTGAACCTTTGAAACAAGCTAAAACACTCCCAACAAAAATAATAAGCTCTCAGCCTGTGACTGTCATGGGAAAATCCCGAATTAGGTTCAAACCCTCAAAATGAGTTTTAAAGCTTGAAAAATCTTGAAAATTTCAATTGCCAAGTGGATCCTAGGTGCATGTGAGATGAAGAGCATAGGCCAATATAGGAAAAGTGGATTTCTCCAAAGAAGTGCACCAAAAAACATTTGATTCACCTGTAAGAAGATAATGGGTATCTAGAATGGTGCTTTGTTTGATTAGAAAGTCTATACTTTACTCTGGACAAGGTATTTTGCATTTAAGGAGGGCTAATTAGAACACGGCTTAAAGAAGGAAGTACAATTCCATACAAAGTAACCTTAGGATATTTTTTAGTATGATATAGAAGGGCTTAATGGGTATCCAGAAATGGTTTTACTTTCATGATTGAGTTAACCTAGAAGTATTTATGGCCAATAAATAGGGAAAATAGGGCTACAAGGAATGAATGATCTAGATAGGCCTGTATAAGAAGTTAGCTTAAAATTTGATGGTTACAGAGCAGTCTTAGTGTAAGGTCAGTTTTCATCATTTGGTATCAGAGCTTGAAGCTCTTGAGATTTGTTGAGAAAAGGTATGTATAACCTTTGATATTTGACTTAAGTTTATTGTGTTGAGAAGCAATCAAGTGAAGAAGTTGCAGGTTCAAGGCAGCCAAGCCATTGAGGCTTAAGAGGAGAAGAAGCCAAGTAAGGCTTAGTGAAGAGCCAAGAGAAGCTCTAAAAGAAGAGCATAGTGAATGCTCAAGAAGAAGATCTAAAGCAAGGTAAGCTTGGATTTATGATTTGTGTTTGTTGAAGTAAAGAGTTGCTGCAGGATTAAAAAAAGGATCAAAAGTCCAGGATGCAAAAGGCCTAGGTGAGATCAAGAAGATTGTCAAAAGACCAGTTAAGGAGAAAGGCTTGGGTGAGACAAGGGATCAAGAGACCAAGGTGGAAAAGACTTGGGTGAAGATCTTAGAGATGGAAGTGTTGTTGAAGGCACTACAAAGCAGCAAGGTACACGAGGGCACCAAGAAGAAAGCAAGCATCAAAGGTATGAACAGTTTTGTAATTGATAAAGAGATTGCTAATTTGAAGAGAGAGTTAACTAAGATTAAAGATGAGTATGAGTCTTGGATGTAGATGGACAAGCAAGCATGGGTATGACCAATGAGGAAGAGGTTGAAGTGGCCAATAGATCTCCTAGTGAAAAGGAGAAGAAGGCAAATGAGTATGGAATGGGGAAGTCATGTAATATAGTGACATGTTTGTAAAGCCTCTTTAAAGTCTATTAATCATTGAAATAGAAAAGAAACTAAGAACCCTGTTGACTGTTATAAAAATACAGTCAAAAGACACTGAGTTGTTGAGTATTGTCAAGCTTAGAAGGTTGATATAACCTGGAGGATGATTGAAGAAGATGTAGGGAACTAATACAGACCATATAAAATTTATTTTAACCTTTGAAACAAGCTAAAACACTTCCAACAAAAATAATAAGCTCTCGGCTTGTGACTGTCATGGGAAAATCCTGAATTAAGTTCAAACCCTCAAAATGAGTTTTAAAGCTTTAAAACTCTTGAAACTATGTAATTTGACCCTTGATGATGTTATAAAACTTTTGGAAGTGGTTTCAAGGTGCCACAGTATGGGTAAGTATGGAAAAGAACAATTGCCAAGTGGATCCTAGGTGCATGTGAGATGAAGAGCATAGGCCAATATAGGAAAAGTGGATTTCTCCAAAGAAGTGCACCAAAAAACATTTGATTCACCTATAAGAAGATAATGGGTATTTGGAATGGTGCTTGGTTTGATTATAAAGTCCGTACTTTACTCTGGACAAGGTGTTTTGCATTCAAGGAGGGCTAATTAGAATAGGGCTTAAAGAAGGAAGTACAATTCCATACAAAGTAACCTCAAGATATTTTTCAGTATGTTATAGAAGGGCTTAATGGGTATCCAGAAATGGTTTTAATTTCATTATTGAGTTAGCCTAGAAGGAGTTATGGCCAATAAATAGGGAAAATAGGGCTACAAGGAATGAATGATCTAGATAGGCCTGTATAAGAAGTTAGCTCAAAATTTGATGGTTACAGAGCAGTCTAAGTGTAAGGTCAGTTTTCATCACATAGAATTTGACTCATCAGCCCAATCAATGAAACATCTACATGGAAACATCTAAATAGAAATTTTAGGATAGAACCACCTTTGTCTGATCTTGATCAACCCTCAAGACCAAAATTTGTAGTTGGTCAAAGGAATCTCTAAAGAGAATTCACTCATACTTGAGTGTGTAAAATGAGCAAACTTCTATTACATGTTGCATGAGAATCATGAGGGATAAAGATGAATTGTTAGCTCTTACAAGTGCAAGGATGAGTCCTCTAATAAATCTCAAGAGGATTTTATCTAACTCATGATGGATGAGACATGACAATGAGGTTTATCTCGTGAACAATTTTTTTTTTATCTCTTCTAAGTGAAAATTATTATTGTAATTTAAATTTCCATAAGTTTACTATTTATTTAAGAATATCTAAGGTAGGAACATAATTTATTTTATAGAAACTTATATTTTCATAGAACATTTGTTATTTTTATATTATGAAGTAAATTCGAATGAAATAAAGTATAAATGCACACAAAACAAGTATATAAAGACATTCAATAAAACCATCCTCATATCTCTATATTAATCTCTCATATTTAAAACTCTATTATTTTACACTTGAATAATATTTAAAAGGATTACAAAAGATCTATCACTATTTATTCTAGACCTTTCATTTCTTTCCTAAAGGAGTGTTTATGTATTATGCAGACTTATAATATAAAACCATGCTCTGAATATATATAAAATGATGCACAATAAATAAAATACTACATATCACACACTTGTCATTCATATATACCATTTGATTCACACTCTTATATCTACTATGAACTATATTAAATATACTCAAGCGATAAAGTAGGAAACTCATCAACATTAGTACTACCATAGTGAGCATCCACCTCGAGCTCAACCTTATTCATCACATGAGTGACTCTAGGTTGAGACATAGGACTACTGATATGTTTTCTAAGTTATTCCAACCCTTAAAAAATAACAAAAAAAGACCATGTATAGATAACTAAATGGTTAAGGTTAATATTTATTTTAGGTAAATGGTCAAATAAGCCTTTCTATCTTTAGGATGAAAGGCTTTAGATAAGAAGTGACGAAGGTGATCAGAATGAATGATAACATAAGTGGTTTGATAAATCATATAATGTTGAAGTTTTTTAGCTATGAAATATATGGCAAGGCAACCACAGTTGAATTTTGTGTAACTTTTCTCATAATCAATGAGGCTTTGTCTGATATAGTATATGACATATTCTATTCCAGTATCATCTTGGTGGGCAAACATTGCCCTAAATGATATGGGTGTAGAAGAAGTATACAGGATTAAAGGTCAATCATTTGAAGGGGGATAAAGCATAGGTGGGTGGAGCAATGATTCTTTCATATTATCAAATGCTTTTTGACAAGGGTCTATCGATTCTAAAGTATTACCTTTCTTAATAAGAGAATTGATGGAGTGGATACGGTAAGCCATTTTGGGGATGAATGAAATTTTTACCTCAAGTTTAATGAGATAAGTATAGATGTTTGGAATGGATTGAGGAATAGGCATGCTGATGATAACATTAATCTTGGCAAGGTCAACATAAATACCATAGAAAGAGACTAAGAATCCTAACATTTTTTCAATTGTGACATCGAAGACACATTTGTAAGGATATAATCTAACTTTGTATTTAAGAAGAAGGTAAAAGATGATAGAAAGATCAAATAGATGAGTCTTGAGACATTTGGACTTAGTAATGAGGTAATCCACATACATTTATACAATTTTATGGATAAGATAATGAAAGATATGAGTCATTGCTCATTGATAAGTAGATCTAGAATTTTTGAGTATGAAGGGTATTTTAACATAGCAATAGGTGCCCCATTCCATGGTGAAAGTTGTCTTATGTTAGTCCTCAGGAGCAATGTGAATTTAGTTATAACCTAAGAATCCATCCATAAGAGATAACATTTCATAAGTAGTTGTGGAGTTGACAATGGCATCTATTGAAGGTAAAGGGAAATTATCCTTGGGAAAAATAAAATTAAGATTATAGAATCAATGTAGATGAAAATAACCATGGTAATTTTTTTTGAACAAGGACTATGTTAAAAACCCATTAAGAGTAATCCACTGGTTTGATAAACATAACATCAATAAGTTTGTTAATTTCTTTGTGACTTTAGGTGGAAATGTTCATTGCTTTTGATGCACAAGTTTGGCATCAGGATAAGTGATGATATTATGTGACATAATGCTAGGGTCAATACTAGGCATGTCCTTATAGGATGAAACAAAGATATCATGATATTTATCAAAAAATAAACTAAAGTTATCATGTTTGGTAGGTGAGAGTTTGAAATAAATTGTAGTAAGTTGAGTGTATGATGGAGTACCATATTCAATGCAAGAAGTTTCTTTGATAAACATATTATTGCCATCTTGGAAGTGGTATGGTTCATTAGGTAAATAAAAAATTAGATTAGCTTTAGGATAGATGCTAGAAATGATGTTGTTGAAACAAGGGGCTTTGTTTTTGAAATTCCTAAGTTTATGATGTTGTTGAGGAAGTTGAGGTTCTTGGGCATGAAGTAATTCAAGGATAACATCCTCATTTTGAAAAAATGATGGAGAAAAATAGTAAGGTTCAAAATTTTGTATGGCCAACACATAATTATAGCATAACAAAGAATTTATTTAGATGAGGCATATAATTCATTATCATGAGAAACAAATATTTTTTTAGAAGGTCAAGATTTTTGAAAATATTTACTCTATTCCATATTGTTCATAAAATATGTAACCAATATAATAAAGCAAATGAAGCAATTTATAAGGTTTCATTTGTAGAAAGATTTAAATCTACACGTGAACTTATCCAACTAGGAGGTTGGAAGAATCTTAAATAGGGGAAAAAATACATAATAAATACATGAACAAGATAAACACTTGTTCACACAAATAAACTACTCAACACAAAAATTATAGGAGAGAAGGTGCCTTATTTTCATGGAACAACCTATTTGGGATTATTTTGATAGGGCATTTAATTTTTTTGAAATTGGTATGGGTCATAATAAATAGCATATGTAATACTTTTAAAAGTGGTAAAGGTCTATAATAATAAAAATAATGCATTTAACTATTTATATAGGTAGAGACATGAAAAGAATAAGAACATGCAAATGGAAGGCATCCAAAACACTCAAATGTGTTGTCCATACTTAAAATATATGAAAATTATCAAATAAAATCTTGAAATGAAATTAAAACATCTTCCTCATCATGAAAACCTCTCTCATGGCACCTAAAATAGCTGTAAGTGCAAAATAGATAGTTTGCAAGCATATACAAGCCTAGAAGAGGTTTTCTTAAGCACTTGAGCTTTAAAAAAACAAAGAGACCCATGTAAATGTATTTAAAATAATGTATAAACATCTTAAACAAACAAACCCATCAAACCAAAGCAAGAAAATCTAAAACAAGTGCAAACAGTGACCCCCTCATGGATTGAAGTGTATAAAAAGCTGCCTGGAGTGTTACCAATTATTCATAAAGAAAAAAATATTAATCTAAGACATATTTACATGAAATTTAAGTATAGATATATAATTTTCACCCACCAAGACCACTCTTCCCAACTCCACCTATATGGTCCACACCAAGCACTTGAAAATGGCCTTTCTTGGCTTGCAAAGAGAAAATGGAAGAAACATGAGCAAAATTGAACCTTTTGACATCCTCCTTGAAAACCAAGAATTAAAAAGAGTGTGTGTAGGTTAAGAGGCACTCCAACCATGTTATTATCATTACAATCCTTAGAACAATATTTAAGATCATTAAAGCAATAGGTATTTTGACTTAGATAGAACATTTAACATATAGCTTGGGTGACCATATTAGTGCCGTTGATGTTAGGATATACAATTCCTTACATTTTTGGTTCTCCTCATCTCTTTCCCCTTTATTTTTTGAATATGTTTCAATTTCCTTTTGTCCATTACCCACATATGTTTTTTTTCATTCTCATTATCCTTTAAAACCCATATATGGTTTTGATGTGTAATATTGTTCCCCTATTGGATATGGTGAGTTAGTTGGGTGTATTTTTTCACAATCTACTTTGATTTAAATTTTTATTTAGGTAATGTAATCAATTTTCCTCTACCCCTTTCTTTCCCTTGTGTTTCTTGAATTATTCATGTTTGTTGCCTTGTGGAAGTGATTATCAAGTGCTATTGACTACCTTTGGCAGGATAACTATGAGTTTTTTACCCTTGGTTAGTCTGAAATTTTGAGCCTACCTCTACTTTAAAACACCTTTATATTATTTTACATTAACATAGAGATTTTTTTCACCAATGTTTGATAAACTAGTATGTGGATATCCCAACATGTGTGATTGAATGTGTGATTCCCATTCCCCTATCATTGCACCTTTGTATGGGTATAGGGGATGTTGTAAGAGGTCTAAAAGGATTACCAAACCTCCCTACGTAATTTTACCCCTTCGTGGCCCCTATGTTTGTGTTTTTATTTGAGACCCTCCCATTTACTCCCTATTGCTCATTGTATGTTTCTCTACCATTGATGTTTCTACATTTTCATTTATCTTGCATTGCTATTTCCCAAGGGCATAAAGTAAAAGGGTATCCATCAAATCCAAAACATGTATGAATTTAAAGTCTAAATATTTCCTACCATTAAATCTTGAAACCCTAAACCCTCTATAAAGAGGACCCAAATTGACTCAATCAGTTATAGTTCAATCAACATAGTGTAATTGTGCCTCTAAGAGCAAGTGCTTTAGTAAAACCCTTGGAAATATTATGAGAATAATTTAGTATCATAAATGGTAGCTAGTAGGAAATAATTGAAGATGGAAGAAAAAAAATATCTAACCTTTGACAGTGAAGGGAGGGTTTTTAAGGATACAGAGCTAGACTTGGTGGCCCTAAATGCTCATGGAGTAAGAAACTAGTCTGAATTATTTTTCCTAGTGGATGAATTGTAGCCCATCTCTCAGGGGGAGAAGAGAAATGCCACAACACATCAAGGTACAATGACTTAGTTACAATTCTAATGGCCAACCTCCACCATGCCACAACAAAACCAAATGTAATGCATTATATTGATGTCCTTACTCCTATATAGGTATTTTATATTAGAAGTCTGCATAATACATAAAGACTCCTTTAGGAAAGAAATGAAAGGTATAGAATAAATAGTGATATATATTTTGTAATCCTTTTAAATATTATTCAAGTGTAAAGGAATAGAGTTTTAAATATGAGAGATTAATATAGAGATAAGATGATGGTTCTTCTGAATGTCTTTATGTGCTTATTTTATGTGCATGTATACTTTATTTCATTTGAATTTACTTCATACTATAATGATAACAAATGTTCTATGAGTTATATTCTATGTTTCTATAAACATTCACTAAGCATGAATAAAATTAATAATCTAACTTGTTATATTTCCATATGCATTCTAATTTTGTAATTTCATTAATAATCTAACATTCACAAGCACAGATGCTACAACAATTTGCCCAAATTCTTCAGACACTCCCGATGGGAAATTCTAGCTCCACAACTACACTTCATGGCTCCTCATCTAGAGAACATCCTTTCAGTGCCCCAACACCCTTCAAGGTTTAGGTAAATTTTGATATTCCTAAATTTGAAGGCAAAATCAATGCTGATGTAGTAGAAAATTGGTTGGATCAACTATCTTCCTACTTCTCTGTAAATAAGTTCACCGATGGAGAAAAGATCACTTTTGCTCTTTTGAAAGCATCATTGCCCATGAAAAACTAGTGGGAAGTATACAAAAAGAGGTTCAGTATAGATGACATTGGCCTTGAGGTGGAACCTACCTAGGATGATTTCATGGAAGCAGTGAAAGAAGAATACTATTCCATTGGAGCATATGATGATCTGTGTTGTTCCCAAAATGTGTCACTCATTTTTGGGGACAACATATGAACTATTTTGGTCTTGTAGGCCAAAATTGTCTCCTCCCTTCTCAAAAAATGTTCTGAGTATTCAAATTCTTCATTATTCAAACTTTTTCAGCTAAGGGACTCATAGGTTCAACAGGTTCAATGACTTCAATAGGCGAGCTCTCACAAAGAAATGAGTTTCCAACACTTAGGCAATTTAAAGGTTGGTTCAATGCTGAGGTTCAACCGAAAGGTCCATCAGAAAGATTCAAACCAAGGATTGAGCCATTGAACCCCACTTCCAAAGGTTCAAAGGTTCAATGACATCAATAGACTTAAAGAGTTAAGTGCTTCGGCAATTTCAAAGTTTAACCGCTTCGGTAAGTTCAATGGATTTGAAAGACTTAAAAAAATAAAGGTTTCGAAGAGTAAAGATGAACCGTTAAACCATTGAACCTTGAGCCAAAATGGTTCAATGGGTTCAAATGTTCAATGAGTTTAATAAGATCAAAATACTTAAATGAAAGAAGGCTTCAAACAAAATATTGAACCGTTGAACCGTCGAACCATAAGTCAGTTCAATCAGTTGGTTCAATCAGAAGGTTCAAAGGAAGGAGTCCCAAAGCCCAAAGGACAAGTGCCCTTGTGGAGGGAAAATGGAACAAAAAGATATCTTTCAAAGGGATTTTTTGTGGCAGAATTTTACAAGTGAAATCCTTTAGACAAAATGTCTAAAGGAGTTCTTTCAGACATTTTGTCTGAAGGAATGTTCAAAGGCCTGACAGAAAGCGGCAAAAGTAAAGGAAGATTTCCTTTAGAAAAAATGTCTGAAGGAATTCTTTCAAACATTTTGTCTAAAGGATTTGAAGAAGAAGGCCGCTTGAAGGACCCCAAAGGGTAGGTACCCTTGTAGGGGACTCTCAGCGACCATGAAATGGACCTTTCTTAAGGCCCAAAGAGACACCTTCCCTTTGGGGGGGTCCAAAGACATAAAGCTAAAGGAATTTCAAAGCTTGAGAGACTTAGAAAAATAAAGGATTCAAAGTACAAAGAATGAACCAATGAACCATTGAACCTTAAACCAAAAGAGTTCAAAGTTTAAAGGTTCAATGGTTCAAAGGTTCAAGAAAGCTTCAACCGAAGAGGAAAGAAGGTGAATGAACCAAAAAGGCAAATGAACCAATAAATTGAATGAACCAAAGAAGCAATGGAACCAAGGAGCTGATAAGATCGCTCGAACCATTGAACCAATGAACTCTCATGGTTCAAGGGTTCATTGTTCAAATTGGTTCAAGCGACCAACAACCAATGACATCCTCGTCCATGTCAAATTCAAGATAATGAAATATCTGTTGATTTTCAAATATGGCATGAAATCTAAAAACAAATGCAGTGACTAGTTGGAGAAGGAGCTAAAAAAGTTAGTAGAAAGGGAAAAGATAGCCCAAGAGCTCAAATTACAACAAGAAAGAGGGAAAGACTAGAAATATCTACGTAGGAGTTATTTCTAGTAGGTGGAACAGTCCACCAAGTAGACATCTGAGCTTGCAAACATTAAAAGGTGTAGCTTGTTTTTCTCCCTTGGAATAAAAGTGAGGGGACAGTCGCGTACATGTTTGGAGAAAGACCAGACAACCCATGCTACGGAGAAGACATTTGAGATGTTTTTGTACACCAAAGTCAACGCTGATGCCCTTTTCTAGCATGGCCCCTTGATAGAACTAGAAATGTATCAAGGCATTGAATGCAACATAGGCCATTCCATGAAACAAAGTGCCAAGCCTTTCTTGGCTAATATATATTGTAATCTCTTATTTTATAGAAAAAGAGATCTCTCGATTATAGAAGCAAAACTCTGCCAAAATTGAAAGGAAATTACTGAGACTTTGAGCTCAGATTGTTAATCATATTTCTTTATTTGAATAAGAAAGCATGTTACTTTCAGACTTTATGCTGTAATAGCTTGTGTCATTTAGGAGATTTATTCTTATGTCTATTTTCTGAATGCATTCTTGTCCATTTAATGAAATAAGCAGAACTAGTAGAAGTAATCAAGAAGGTGTCCTAAAGCCAACTGTGGAGAGACTTTGTGCTATCACAATTGTCCTTAGTGTGTGTGTTTTTAGTTTGTTTCTGTGTAAAGGATCTTAATATGACTTTGTGCCTCCATTATCCTTCATATTTCACTCTTGGGAAATTGAGGCAGAGACTTTGTGCTACACCTTATTCTACTAGTGATTACGCCCCCTGTTATCAGTTACTTGTTACCTATCAGAAAAAACTCCTGCTATTTGCTGTAAGACCACTTCTGAAAGAAGAGAAGTGCCTTCAGTGTTTTCACCTAGATTTCTCCTTTGTTTACAAACATCATCTCTAAAAAAAAGAGAGATGGATGGTGTTGTCCTACCCCTGAGTGTTATTTTTTGCATATATATATATATATATATATATATATATATATATATATATATAGCTCTTTATATTTATAGGGAACCTCCCCTTGATGAGAGGAGAGATTTGTCCCCTTTTGATGTGGTAAACCTGCACACTTGGCCAACCAATCTCCTTATGCTGTGGTTAAAGCAACCTATTTTTCCCATCAGTTAGCTGAAGCCTCAAGCTTCAAGCTGAAATAGGGCCAATTCTTTTCCATTTTTATTCTACAATCTAGAAACTCCATGCTATACAAGAAGCTAGAGAGCTCAAGATGTTTTTGACCCTATTTTTGAGTTGGTGTAACAGGGTAATTTTGATTTGTTTCCTCCACAACTTTAAGTTCAAGGAACTAGGAGTCTTCCTCCTACCAATACATGGTCACCACTACAAGGTAGAGCTTATTTTTCTACTATTAGTAGAGCTTTGCCTATACATACCCCACCCAAATTTTTTATCTCGACTTTCCATAATCAAATCATGACGGTTCAAGGCCCTTGGGATAACTATTTTGGCCCACTCAATTTAACTCCACCTCTACATGAGCTACCACACAGTTCAAGGAAGAATTTTCTCAAAATTTTTGGTGATGGGAGAGTTCATTTTGATGAACATATTGTAGCCTTCCGCATAGCCTATGGTATGATAGGTGTGAAGTATGAAGACGTAGTAGTCAGGCTATTTGTGGAAACATTACAAGGTGCTACTACAGACTAGTTCTATCATCTGTAGGCCCAGACTGTGACTGATTGAAACACTCTCAAAGCTAAGTTTGAAGCAAGGTTCAAGCCTGCAAAAGATGTGCATGCCTTGTTAGCTCGGCTCACACAAATGAAAAAATAACCTCATGAAACTATGAGGGATTTCATAGACAAATTTGACAAGCTAAGGAATAGGATTCCTATAATTGCTCAACCAACACCTGAGAACCTTAAATGTTTTTTCATCAACTCACAGCTACTGAAAGTGAGTTTTTTGCTAAGACGTGCTAGCCACATAGACCTAGCTGTTGCTTAGGATTTGGCTACTGAGGTAAAAGATGACCTTATCTTAGCAGAAAAGATAGAAGAGATCTTAATAGAGGTAAATCTTCTTCAACCTCAAAATATCCATTTATAGGCACCACTGATCTAATGGTGCAGAAGCTGGAAAATGAGTTGCTAGCTCTTAGAAAGAAAATGTCACAAGGGATGTTTTCTACTCCTTTGTACAAAGATATACGAAGGTGGACATTCTCCAATTAGTCATATCAAGGTAATGCTACTAGGAATCAAGGGCAGCCAAATCATCTTCCTCCCCCATAGGGGAAACTTGCTATTGAAGCAGCTCTAACCAATTCAGCAGTTAGATATCTTGAAATAGAGTCTGATTTCTCATTCTAACCTGAGTTGAACCTAGAAGATGATGCTAATCTCTTCATAGAGGGAGAAAAAGAATTAGCTAGTGACTCTAACATTGGTTTCCTAAATTACCAGGATGAACCCAGAAGTGAAGGAAAAGCATTTGATGGAACATACATTTTATTCACCCAGTCTAAGAACTAGTTAGCCCAGCAAGCTGATAAGGAAAAAATAGAGGAGCGAGCTCAGCCTATAATTTTAATTGCCAAATGAGGAACTTATCTGCCTTTCTAGCTAGAGGACCCAGTGAGTAATAAAAAAGTAAGTACCCCAAATGTTTCTGCACCTTTAACTTCAATTTCCCAAATTAGTTCTCCCCCCTAAAAACCAAAAGGATGAACTGCATTTCCCTATTATTAATTCATTTCAGATATTTGACATAGTTGACCATGTCAAGAAAACCAAAATTCAAATGTCTGAATTTGAATTCTCGCAATCCAACCCTGAGCAGTTGGATAAGTTGGTTTAATATGTAAAGAATAAATCCATCCCTACAAGACCAACTATTCCAAAGGTGACTCCCACATCCACCTGGAATAACTTTGTCATTCCTCTTCGTACTGCTCTTAGGAGGACAGAACCATTTTACGTCTCCCTACTAATAAACAGACACCAGCTGAATAATTGTATCATAGACTTAGGTGCATCTGATAATGTCATGCTTGCCAAAGTAGCTGAATCCCTTGGTCTCACATTGACTAAGACATTTGAAAGATTTTTCTTCATGGAGAATAGATAAGTGCCACTACTGAGATAAATCAAGGACATCCAATTTGCATTTATTGAATTCTCAAATAAGAGAATTAAGATGACAGTCTTAGTGGCTAACATCCCAACCTCTTACAACATTCTGCTTTGATGAAATTTTTGTAAGGATGTTAGTGGCGAGTTGAGCATGGACATGTCTGAAGCAAGGAACCTGATTAAAGGCGTCATGCAAAAATTGCTCCCTAAGAAAGAGGCAAAATATGTTATCACTTAAACATCAGCGCCTGAAGCTCAAATTCTTTTGAGTCTTCAGGCATGGGTAATTACTTCTTGTCCACAGAGGATGTTCATGTAGTGTCTGATGAAATTCTTGAATGTGATAGCTTGACAATCAATTCAGACAGAACAATAGAAGGATTGGTAGAATGCAGTACAAGCTCAAAAGAATCTACCCCCTCCAAATAAGGGAAAATTAGTTTTAAATAATGTGTGGATTCTTGAATTCGATGGAAACTATTCTTCTACCAGTTTAAGAGTTGAGATTGTGTTGATATCTCCTCAATAATATATTTTTCCTTCTTCATACAAGTTGTTTCACACTAAAGGAGATGCTGAGCTAGTGGTTCACCAGGTCAGGAACCTGTACCAAACCAAAAATGAGAGATTATGCCATTATCACAATCTAGTTTGAGATAAAATTGAAAGTTTTGATGCTTTTAGTATCTCTATAGTACCCAAGAAATTTAATGATTGAGTTGATGCTTTGGCTATTTTAGCAACTCTTTTGGTTCCTCACTTAGATTTTAAAGGAGACAAGTACACTATCAAACTGGTCTTCTGACCAAGTGTGCCTGATAATGCCAATCATTGGCAAGTGTTTAAAGGAGACAACCAAATCATCACCTTTCTAGAATAAAAAGACAGCTTTAAACAGCTTCACTTCGAAGGCAGTGAGCCTCAAAAACTTGAACCAACCCCTGAAATAAGTTCAGACGTATGTAAAGAATTCCTGCAACTTAAAGGGAATAAAATTCCAAAAGGCCTAGTTTTTTTTGAGAAGCTATTTGACAAGCACGACAGGTTCATCAAATAGTAACAAATGGATTCAAGCTCCTCCTAGGAGTTTGATCAAATAGATTTGGGTACCAAAGAAAATTCTAAGATGGTGAACATTAGGAATTGCTGCACTTAGGAAGAGAAGTTCAAGTTTACTGCTCTCCTCTGCTAGTACATAGATGTTTTGGCATACTCCTATGATGATCTGAAGTCACTCAGGCCTGAAAAAATTCACTATAAAATTTCTCTCAAGAGTGATTTGATGCCTTGCAAGCAAAAATCTAGGCAGTATAATCCAAAGATATCAAGTACTATTCTGTCTAAAATACAAAAAATGCTAAATGCTAGGATAATTTTCTCAATCCATCATTCCACATGTATTTCAAACATAGTTCCTATGAGAAAGAAGAATGGCAAAATTCACCTCTACATAGATTTCAAAAATTTGAATTAGTCATCCTTAAAGGATAACTACCCTCTGCCCGTCATGGATCAAGTCCTTCAGACGGTGAGTGGTTCAGATATGTTATCGATGCTAGATAGTTTCTCAGGGTATAATCAAGTTGAAGTTGGTGAAGTAGACCAAGATAAGACTACCTTCACCATGTCTTGGAGCACCTTTGCATATCAAAGAATGCCATTTGGCCTGATAAATGCTGGCACCACTTTTCAGAGAGCAATGAACCTTGTTTTCAAAGATAAAATAGGTAAGTTCATTGTGGTGTACCTTGATAATTTAACAGTCTTTTTCAAGCATCATCCTGATCATGTGCACCATTTACAATAAGTGCTAGAACGATGCCGCCAAAATGGCATTTCTCTAAATCCTAAGAAGTTTGTTTTTGGAGTAACAAAAGGGAAACTTCTTAGACACATTGTATCTAGAGAAGGCATAAAGATTGACTCAAAAAGAGTCAAATCCATCCAGGAGCTTACTCTACCCACAAGTAAGACTGCAATTCACTCTTTCTTCAAAAAAGTGAATTTATTATGAAGGTTCATTCCTGAGTTCACTGAGAAGACTCACCATATTGTAAACATGATGAAGGGAAAGACCACTTTTAGTTGGATTGAAGAAGGCAAATTGGAATTTCAAGACATCAAGACAACTATTGCCCATGCCCCAATTCTGGTTTGTCTAAATTATACCAAAGATTTCACCATGTATAGTTATGCTTCTGAGCACACACTTTCAGCAATTCGGATTCAACAGAACAAAGAAAATGTAGAATATCTCATATCTTTCATGAGCTATCCTCTTAAAGCTGATGAACTAAAATATTCAAATCTGGAGATGCATACTTATGCAGTGGTAAAGGCAGTAAAGCACTTCCATTTTTATATCCTAAATTCACATACTACTGCCCTAGTTCTTGATACCACAATCAAATCCATATTAACTCAGCATGGTTTGGAACCAAAAGGGGAAATTAGATTGTTAAAATCTAAGAGTTTGATCTTGATATCAAATTAATGAAGCTTATGTAGGGAAGGGGTCTCTGCCAATTGATTGCTGATAACAGATCAAATGGAGCAAAAATTGAAAACACACCAACAGTCCTCTTTATCTCCACCATGAATGAGTGGTATTCGAGTATTGCTCATTTCCTTACTTATGGTGAGTGTCTTGCTTACCTGTCTCATAAAGAAATGAGGACTATTAAATTGAAAACTGCCAATTTTGTCCTTTGAGACAATGACCTATATAAGAGGAACCTTGATGGAGTGTTCCTTCACTGCGTGGATAAAGAGCAGAAGAACCAACTTTTAAAGTCCTTCCATAATCTAGCCTGTAGAGGACATTTTTCTATGCCTATAACTGCTCATAAGATTTTGTGAGCCAGGTATTACTGACCTACTCTATTTCAAGATGCATACAAATGGGTACAAAGATGTGAACTATGCCAACAGTTCGTTGGAAGACCCAAGTTAGTTGCTTTGCCTCTTAAACTAATGGTAATAGAAGAGCCATTTAAGTAATGGGGAATCAATTTCATTGGTGCTGTAAACCCATCTTCAAGTGCTAGACATGATTATGTCCTCACAATTACAGATTACTTCACCAAATGGGTGGAAGCAATTCCAACCAAGCATGCTACTTCAAAAGTGGTATGCAATTTCCTCAAGGAAAAAATTATTTCCAGGTTTGGGGTCCCAACCAAGATTGTGACAAATAATGTAGCCTATTTCTCTTCTTATGAGATCACTCAGTTCTATTTTTATTATGAAATTACCCTCTCCCACTCCTCTAATATTTTTTTTATAAGGGAATGGTCAAGTAGAATCGAGCAACAAGAACCTGGTGACCATCATCAAGAAGCTAGTGAATGACAACCAACGAACCTAGCATAAAGCATTAATTGATGCTTTATGGGCAGACAGAATTACACCCAAAAGGGTGATAGGTATGTCACCATTCTAAATTTTGTATAGTCTCAATGCAGAGATACCAATCACCCTAAAATTGCCAGCATTGAAATTGGCAAAGGTGGTGTGAAGATCAGACATATGAAAGCTCCATTGAGAAAAGGATCATGTGCTTGACTGATATGGATGAACAGTGAACTATGGTGGTGGACCAAATCATTGCGCATCAAATTCTAGTGAAGAATCTCTTCAACTAGAAAGTAAAAACTCATGGTTTATAGATTGGAGATCAAGTTCTGTTATGAGACAAGAGAAGAGAACCAAAGGAAATGCATGGAAAATTCGATTCCCTATAGAGAGGCCCATTTACTATCTATCATCTCAATGGTGAAAACAATTTCTTGTTGAAGTATCAAGATAACACACCCTTTTTTCTACCTCACAATGGGTAGCATCTGAAGCACTTCAATCCTTGAAATATCAGATAAGATCACTTGTACATATGTATATTTGTATAATCTTTAGTTATATTTTGTGCTTTTTATTTTAGTTTTTGGTGCCTTTATTTTTTGGGTAGCATGACTCTGTAGCCCAACGACATACTTAAAGGCACTAGAGATTCTGGTTTCTACTCCCTTCAATTGTTTTTACAATCAATTGAAGTTCCCCAATTGGAGCCAACTATTGTTCCCAAAATGTGTCACTCATTTTTGGGGACAACATATGAACTATTTTGGTCCTGCAGGCCAAAAGTCTCTCCTCTCTTCTCAAAAAATGTTTTGAGTATTCAAATTCTTCATTGTTTAAGCTTTTTTAGCTAAGGGACTCATAGGTTCAATAGGTTTAACAAATTCAATAGATGAGATCTCACAAAGAAATGAGTTCCCAACACTTAGGCAATTTCAAGGTTGGTTCAACGCCGAGATTCAATTGAAAGGTCCATCGGCAAGCTTTAAACCAAGGATTAAGCCATTGAACCATTGAACCCTACTTCCAAAGGTTCAAAGGTTCAATGGTTTCAAAGGTTCAATGACGTCGACATACTTAAAGAGTTAAGCACTTCGGCAAGTTTAATGTTCAACCGCTTCGGCAAGTTTAACGGCTTTGAAAGACTTAGAAAAATAAAGGATTCAAAGAGTAAAGAATGAATAGTTGAACCATTGAACTTTGAGCCAAAATGGTTCAACGGGTTCAAAGGTTAAACGAGTTCAATAAGATCAAAAGACTTAAATGAAAGAAGGCTTCAAACAAAAGATTAAACTGTTAAACTGTTGAACCGTCGAACCATAAGTTGGTTCAATCGGTCAGTTCAATCGAAAGGTTCAAAGGAAGGTGTCCCAAAGCCCGAAGGACAAGTGCCCTTATGGAGGGAAAATGGAACAAAAAGATATCTTTCAGATGGATTTTCCATGAAAAAATTTTACAAGTGAAATCCTTCGAACAAAATGTTTGAAGGAATGTTTAAAGGCCTGACAGAAAGTGGCAAAAGCAAAGGAAGATTTTATTCAGACAAAATGTCTAAAAGAATTCCTTCAGACATTATGTTCAAAGGATTTGAAGAAGAAGGCCACCTGAAAGACCCCAAAGGGTAGGTACCCTTGTGGGGGACTCTCGGTGACCACGAAATGGACCTTTCTCAAGGCCTGAAGAGATACCTTCCCTTTGGGGGGTTCTAAAGACATAAAGCCAAAGAAATTTCAAAGCTCGAGAGACTTAGAAAAATAAAGGATTCAAAGAACAAAAAATGAACCATTAAAGCTTGAACCAAAAGAGTTCAAAGTTCAAAGGTTCAAGAAAGCTTCAATTGAAGAGGCAAGAAGGTGAATGAACCAAAAAGGCAAATGAACCAAGAAGGCAAATGAACCAAAGAAGCGATGGAGCCAAGGAGCTGATAAGACTGTTTAAACCATTGAACCATTGAACTAATGAAATCTCATGGTTCAAGGGTTCATGGTTTAAAGTGGTTCAAGCGACCAACAACCAGTGACATCCCCATAGACATCAAATTCTAGATAATGAAATATCTATTGATTTTTAAATATGGCACGAAACTTGAAAACAAACTTAGCAAATAGTTGAAGAAGGAGCTAGAAAAGCCAATAGAAAGGGAAAAGATAGCCTGAGAGCTCAAATTGCAACAAGAAAGAGGGAAAGACTAGAAATATCTACGTAGGAGTTATTTCCAATAGGTGGAACAGTCCACCAAGTAGACATCTAAGCTCGTAAACATTAAAAGGCACGGCCTATTTTTCTCCCTTGGAATAAAAGTGAAGGGATAGCCACACACATATTTGGAGAAAGACCAGACAACCCATGCTGAGGAGAAGACATTCGAGATATTTCTATACACCAAAGTCAAGGCTAATGCCCTTTTCCAACACAGCTCCTTGATAGAACTGGAAATGCATTCAAGGCATTGAATGCAGCATGGGCCATTCTAAGAAATAAAGTTCCAAGCCTTTCTTGGCTGATATATATTGTGACCTCTTATTTTATGCAAAAAGAGATGTCTTGATTATAGAAGTAAAACTCTACCAAAATTAAAAGGTGATTACTGAGACTTTGAGCTTACATGGTTAATCATATTTTTTTATTTGAATAATAAAGTAGGTTACTTTCAAACTTTGTGCTATAATATCTTGTAATATTTAGGATATTTGTTCTTATGTCTATTTCCTAAATGCATTCTTGTCCATTTAATGAAATGAGCAGAACTAGTGGAAGTAATCAGGAAGGTGTTTTGAAGCCAACTGTGAAGAGACTTTGTGCTGTCACAATTATCCTTAGTGTGTGTGTTTTTAGTTTATTTTTGTGTAAAGGATCTTGGGATGACTTTGTGCCCCTATTATCCTTCGTATTTCATTCTTGGGCAGTTGAGGTGGAGACTTTATGCAGCACCTTATTTTTCTAGTTACTATGCCCCCTGTTACCAGTTACTTGTTACCTATCAGAAAGAACTCGTATTATTTGCTGCAAGACCACTTCTAAAAGAAGAGAAGTGCCTTCAGTGTTTTCACCTAAATTTATCCTTTATTTGTGAACATCATCTCTGAAAAAAGAGAGATGGATGGTGTTGCCCGACCCTTGAGTGTTATTTTATGCATATATATATAGTATATAGCTTCTTATATTTATAGGGAACCTCTCCTTGATGAGAGGAGAGATTTGTCCCCTTTTGATGTGGTAAACCTACACACTTGGCCAGCCAATCTCTTTATGCTGTGGTTTAAGCAAATTATTTTGCCCATTAGTTAGATGGTGATAAAATATTCACCCAACAATCTATACATACAATGGCAACAACTTTGCCAAAGTAAGGACCAATCTGTTTAAGATTACACAGACATTTTTCAATCTTTGTCTGCAAAATTGGGAATCCAAGAAAGTGAGAAACATAAGACTGTCAAATATCATGGTGGACTATAATGGTACATACGGGGGGAAATGGAACTCTTCAATTTGGAAACCCTTGGTGAGGCATACAAATTTGCAGTGAAAATTGAGTAGAAACATGGAAAAAAGAATATGAAGAGTCAACCCTCAAAATGGAAAAGTGACAAAGAAGGTCAAACATGAGGCCAAAATTAGAAGCAAAAAGAGTTTCAGAATAAGAAACCCCAGAAGGGGAAAGATGGAAAATGGTGTGACTACCACAAAATTGGAACTCACTCCAAAGAAGAATGTCGAGCCATCAAGTCACTGCTTTCTGAGTCACAATACTCGACATCTACTACTCTGCCTCATACACAACCCACAGTCGAAGATGATGAAGAAGAGATTGTAGATTCTAAGCCTGAAACCATTATCACTTCATCACAGACCTATGGGGAAAGACTAGATGATAAGGAAAGATTATTTCACTCCAAATTATGGGTAAAAGATAAGCCTCTGGATTTCATTCTTGATAGTGGGAGTCAAAATAATTTAATCTCTGCTAAAGTTGTGAAAAATCTAAATCTATCCATGAAGCCTCATCCAAAGCCCTATAGTATTAGATGGTTGAGCCCAGGGAGAGACCTCCGTGTCACCCATCAGTGTCTTCTTTCTTATGCAATAAAACCATTCCAAGATGAAGTCTTGTGTGATGTGGGAAATCTAGATGTTTGTGATGTACTCCTTGGTCAGTCCTTTATGTATGAACAACATGGCATCTATGAATCATGAACCCAAAGAATCACCCTCACTCTTGGAACATAGTGCTATAGGGTACTAGAGGTACCACCTCCCACATCTGTCTCCTTGATTAGTGCTAAGCAATGCAAGAGATTGGTGGAGAAGACAAAGCAATTTGTTCTCATGGTGGTCAAACCACAGAAATCCAAGAAGGCTGATGTTGCAGTCCTGACTACATAATCAACACAACAAAAAAATTAGATAGGATGAATCACAGGATAATATGATGACTTATTCAAGTCACCCATAGGAGTTCCACTACATTTCTAGGTAGAACATTCTATCGATTTGATCCCAAGATCACCTTTGCCTAATAGTCTTGTGTATCACAGATCAATTTTGGAGAATTATGAGATAAAAATACAGATTCAAGAATTAATCCAAAAGGGTCACGTCAAGCCAAGCTCTTCACCCTATGGTAGCCCAATTATCTTGGCACCAAAGAAAGATGGAACATGGAGGCTTTGCATTGACTATTGATCCCTGAATAAAATCTCTGTGAAGAATTGCTACCCCCTCCCCAAGATTGATGACCTGCTGGACCAGCGCCGTGGTGCAAATTTCTTCACCAAAATTGATCTCAAATTTAGTTATCACCAAATTCCCATCAATCCCACTGATGTCTGGAAGACTGCATTTAAATCTAAGGAGGGGCTCTTTGAATGGTTGGTTATGCCTTTTGGCTTAACTAACTCACTTGCAACCTTCATGAGGATGATGGATGACATCCTACAACCCTTCACTAACTAATTCATGGTTGTTTACTTAGATGACATACTCATCTATAGAAAAACTTTGGAAGAACATTTGCAACATGTTCATAAGGTGCTTCAAACTCTTCAAGATCATAAGTTATATGCAAATCTCGACAAATGCACATTCAGGATGAAAACAATTTAGTACCTCAGGTACATTGTGAATGAGGAAGGGGTCCATGTTTATCTTAAAAAATGGGTTATTTGAGAATGGCCCACACCAAGGACCCTCATAGAGCTTCACAACTTTTTGGGTCTTGCAAATTTCTACCGCAAGTTTGTTCTTGGATTTTCACATGTTGCTTGGTCACTAACCCAAGTGACTAAAGGAGGAACTAAAGCTAAATTTTAGTGGGCTGAAATACAATAAAGGGCATTTGATAATTTGAAGAATAGACTTTTCTCGGCTCTTGTTCTTGCCTTGCCAGATTTGCATCAACCTTTTGAGTTGATGATAGATGCATCTTAATATGCCATGGGAGCTGTCATCATGTAACATGGCCATCCTATTACATATCACAGTGAAAATTTCACTAATATAGTTAGAAAATATCCAACATATGATAAGGATCTCTATGCCATTGTGTAAGCCTACAAATAATGGAAACACTACATCTTGGGGAAAGAAACGGTCATCCACACTGACCATAGACCATTGGAATTCATCCAGACACAAAGCAAAATATGAAATGAGAGGCACCAAAAGTGGGCCACATATCTTCAAAAATTCCACTTGATAATCAAACACAAAAAGGGGAGTTCAAATACAACTACAAATTATATGAACTGCCCACCAATTACTACACTCACAATAGTTCTTGACCTATGCAGACATGAGACTACCACTTGGGGTGCTCTATATGAATTAGATCCTACCTTTGCTGATACATATCAAATGATTCAAAAAGGTAAGCATGTTTCTAATTTATATTTGTAATATAATTTCCTATGTCATATGGGGCACATCTATGTTCTAGCTGTAGAGCAACAAAAGATGATATGGGAAACACACTTTAGTAGGACAGCGGGACACTTTGGTATAGTAAAGACATTGGCAGTTCTTCAAAAACACTTCTACTGGCCCCATATGTGAAAGGATGTGGAAATATATCTTAAATATTGTACCCCATGTGTGATATCCAAGCCAACAACTAAGAATCAAGGATTGTACACATTATTACCAGAACCAACTAGACCTTGGGAATCTATCTCAATGGATTTTCTCTTAGGTTTGCCCACTTCAAAACATGGTAAGGACTGTATTTTTGTGGTAGTTGATCATTTTAAAAAAATAGCTATCATGATTACTTGTAAGAAAAATATATCTACTGAGGAAATAACTCAACTATATTTTAGTCATGTATGGCTCCATTTTGGTCTCCCCAAGTCCATTGTCTCAGATCGAGATAGCAGGTTCCTGAGCATCTTCTAGTCCACTCTATGGAAGATGATGGATACCAAGCTGATGAAGTCCACAGCATTCCATCCATAGAATGATGGTTAGATAGAGGTGGTAAACTACTTGATTGTTCACATGATTTGGATGTATCACTCCAAACATCCATGCACAGGGGATGAGCGACTTCTTTTCATACAACATGGATATAATCGAGCGCTGCACAACTCAAACAAACACAGTCCATTCCAAGTATGTTTTGGGTTCTAACCCATGGCACCAATTGATATAGATATTTCATTTTACATCATGGAATACACATATCATGGAAGATCTGAGGCAACACAAGCAACAAATTTTATTGAACAAATGCAACACATCTAACAACAAGTTCATGACATCCTGGAGAAGATGAATCAGAACTATAAGGAATGCCATGAAAAACATAAGATTTCACACCATTTTTTTGTGGTGACAAGGTTTGGTTATGGATTTAGAAGGAATGAATTTCAAGCCCACAAAGAAAAATTTGGCCTCTGCGATATGGTCCCTACACCATCACCAGAAAAGTGGGAGAAAATGCTTTTGAATTAAACCTACCAGCCTACCTTGGTCTGCATCTAATATTCAATGTGGAGCTACTCAAACCATATCATCTACCTCTATTAGACACTTTAGTTGTAGAAAAACAACTAGAAATTGATGAGCTTGATCCACAAAATTTTTCTATAGTGGAATAGGATCAGATTGTGGATACCTGGATGAAGACAACAAGAGGACGCTCTATTCTGTTTTATCGAGTGGTCAAAAGGGGCTAGCTTAGACACCAAGGTGAGTGGCTCATAAAGAATCAAATTAAGACACAACTACCACACCTAATAAGGAAAATTAATGCAATGGGGACCATTGCTTTTCAAGGAGGGAGGAATGATTTGGGCAACAATTCAGGTGACAGTTCCACCCCAATTGATGACGAAACTTTTGAGAGCCATAACTTTTGCACCGTAGCTCCAATTGACTCGCCGTTTGAACCGTTGGAAAGATAAGAATGAGGAGAATGTCATGAGATAAAATTTATATTTTTTCAATGAATTTTTACCCCTAAAAACCCAATGTAAGTGCCCCAAATTTTAATTTTAATAGTGTAGTCTAAAAATAGTAAGTTTCTAAAAATAGTAATTTCTCAAATTCTGTATTGTTTTAAATCTTGGAAGTCAAACCAATTAATATCCCTCAAGATTGGTGACCTTCCACATCCTCCCCATTATTTGAAAATGTGTATAAATGAAGAGGTAACCAAAATGTGAAGACAGACATATCTTCCTAGAGATAAGCATATAATTATATTGCGATCTTGAGTAATACTACATCTCTTCTCAGAGAATTCATTGTTACTATGTTATTCTATGTTCTTGAAATATTTATCAACTAGAAATTATAAATTTTGGATCATAACATCATGTCCAATGACATGGTGGAAATCACAGAGATCATTCTCATTATACCAACTAGGAACAAGGTGAAAAGCATCAAATTATTAGGGAGGTTTGATGGGGGAAGTTGTATGATGTTGGATTTGAGAAACTTATCCAAAACTAAAGCATATGACCCCCATAGTGGAGTGTATTATTTTTGGGTATCTCTATTTTTATTTTGGGTTTATTAATTGGAGGAGTTAGAGGAGTTGGGTTGGTTGGATTGGTTGACAACCAGAGGTGGAGTGGTTTTAAGGACCATTGTATTTTTGGATAGATTTGGTTTGGTGTTAGGGTATTTATATTTTTTGTGGTTTTGAATGAGGAAGGACCATTGGATTTGAATCTAGAGTTTTTATTTCTTAGTTTCAATTTCCCCTCATCAATGGCTCTAGTTTCTAGTTTGTGTGTCATGGTGAAAGTCTCATCAAAAGTCTAAAAAGTTTAAACCTGTTGAGTAGGGGAAATGTGTTTGGCATAGGCTTGAGATAAAAGTTCATTTAACTTAGGTTGAGGCAAAGAGAAAGATGTCTAGTTGATAATACCTATCCATTGATCTACATAATTGGTAATTAATTCATCATCAAATTTCCTGATGGAATAGAGTTCAGTGATAGAGACATTAGATATATTGATTGAGAATGGTCTATAATGGTTAGGGAGAGTTTGGGAAATGAGAATATGGAGTGCTTAGTGATATAACTATAAAAATCTAGTGCTAGCCTAGATAAGGACATGGAAAAGGTGAGAAGGAGGAGAGCATCATCATAAGCAATCAAATAGCGAGAATATCAAAATGCTCTTAGGTGTTATTGGGGGTCCTCTTTGCTTTGGGATTTAGAAAATTTAGGTAGTTCCCATTGAGGAGCGTAAGGTTGTATAGGGATGTATGGGTGAATAGGTTCATTATAAATTTGGTCATAAGACAAGAGGTTATGAGCCCCAAAGATAGATGACTCTAGGTTGGTCATTTTATCCATTAATAGTTTAATCAAATCTATTTGGGGTTGGGAATTTCCATAAGTGTATGGTAAATTTTGTTGGGGTTGGGTGGATAGATATAGGGATAAATGGTAGAAGTTTTAGAGAATGTCACATGTTGGTATGAGGTTAATGAGGGTTAGGATGATGCCACATAAATATTAATGGGCACAAAAGGTTGGGTGGAAGGTGGAGCTATGTATCCTTGTGGATTAATAACATAAAGTGGGTAAGGTGTCATAGGTATTTATTGAGGGGATGATGTGGGTTGGTTTAGAGGTATGATTAGATTAGTAGACTGAGGAATTGGTGTAGATTGGGTTAGAGGTACAAATGGGTTAGTTGGTTGGGGGTGAGTGGTAACTTTGGTACTAATAGGTGGAAGGGTAGAAGGGATAGATAGTACCACATTTTAAAGTGGAGTGGAGATTGGTGGGTTGGTAATGATAAGGGGAATAATGGAAATATGGGTAGAAGGTTTCCCCATGGTGGATGGAGTATGGGTAATAATAGGTGAGGTTATTCCTATGTTGGAGGGGTTGTTGGTCAGTGTAGGGGGTGCTTGATCACTGGTTAGGTTATTTGATTGAGTTTGTGTAGAGGTAGTGGATGGGTTATTAGTGGAGGAAGATGTTGGAGTGATCATAGGTTAGGTAGAGTTAGTGGAAACCATAATATGGGGAGGCATACCATAAGGTGGATCATTAGGAGGAACTAAAGCAGAGGTACGATGAGACAGGGTGTTGAGGTAGTGTTGGAGGGCCACAAGGTTGTTATTAAGGAAGGTGGAAAAATATGCATCACTTTGGACAAATATTTGAGGCATGGTTAGGGGGTAGAAGGATGGGGATAACCCTCAACATATAAGGTATACTCCATGAAGGAGGAAGAAGAAAGTGGCTCTTGGTTGGTTTAATTCCTCAACTATTGTCTAGTAAAAACCATATGAGGAATAAAAAGAAATTAAAAAAGTTCACAACTCAAACACAAAACAAACAAAAGAAAAATATCCCAAGGCAATCCAAAACACATACACTAGAGTGAATTTAAAATCTTAGGGTACCTTTTATCTCACTTTTGGATTATGGCCTAGTTGAAAAGTGTGAAAAAGAACTCAATTTGTAGAATAGGTACTAGAAAGGAAGTCTATGGTTGGTTTCAAGTGTTCAATAATCTTAAAAGGATCTATGTTGGAAATAAATACATGGATTGGTATTGGGACCTATGCCCTCCCTTCACACACCATAATGATAAGGGTGTTGGGTGCTTAGCCAATATATACCAATTTCCAAAGTTTAGACTCAATCAAAGAGATAAGTTTTGGTTTCTCTTCATGGTAATGACCTCCAAGTAAACTAGCTAAAGGGTGAAGGTGAAACGTTAGGAGATGACACCCTAGTAGGGCCTTATGCTAGTTGTTATGATTGATTTAATTGGTTTGGTATGGTGTGTGATAAAGAAGTGAAGCTACAATTGAATTACTTTTCCTTTAATTTTAACTATGTAAGCTAAACATGCAAGCAATAAATGTATGAAAGGTTTATTTTAAGCCCAAAATGAAACTTTAAATTTATTTATATGAACATAGAATAAAGAATAAAAGGGAACATGGATGCTACTAGGTCCCACCAGGTGTGCTAGAATGTTTCTCTCAATTTTTGCTTATTTTCTTGGTAAGAAGAAGTAAGAAACTAATTATGAGTATGGTAGAAGAACTTGTTTGTTTGTGTGCACGTGATCTAGATGATTGTGAAGAGATCCTATTTGTTTTGGGAAGAATTACTTGAAGATAAGAAATCACTTAAGCAAAGGGGTTGTTATATGGGTAATAAGGTGGATTTCCTAGTGTGAACTAGATCCAAGAAGCATGAGCTTACTAGGAGGTTGTCAATCCACACTCTTAAAATAGTTAAGTTGAAATAAATAAAGATAATAAAGTACTTGCATTAAATGATAGAAAATACTAAAAGGAAATGTAATAAGAAATAAATGTTTGATAAAATAAATAGACTAATTAAGCAAATAGAGGGTCAATACTAATGCTAAATAGGTCAGGTTGAGTTCAGAAAACTAGGCAGGGGTCTATTAATAGGTAGAGGTAGAAAGTGGAATTTGGTTGGGAGTAAATAGGTAAAAATAGGTTGTTTTTAATTCCTACCATAGTGACCATTGATGGTTGGGATGATCATCGGTTTTAAAGTTGATTGTGAGTGGTTAGGTAACTGTCAATGGTTGAAGGTGAATGTTGGTGGTCAATGTGACCATTGATGATTATTGTGAATTATAAAGATATTAAAAAAGGGTTGAAACATGGACCCAACAGAATGTTGGAGGTATATTTGGAGTTTGGGTAAAAAAGGGTGGTAAATAGAAAAGTTTAATTTAGTTAAAGATGTCAAAAATCAAATGAACCAAACTAGAAATAATATATGTACCTAGTCTATTACTTGATTGTTGTGGTAGATTAGGAAGTAATTTTGGAAGAATAACAGTGCTTGGGGGTTTCCTTAAGCAATTTTGGTAGAGTAACAGGTCTCTGTTATAGATGTTGGTTGGCTGGAAGGAAGACCTAAAAAAGAAAATCTTGATGAAGAAGCTCTTGATAACTGATAGATGGAAGCTTGATTGACTGGATGCTTGGATGCTTGAATGCATGAAGATGGACCCTTTTCACCTCTTGATCCCTCATTTTAAAGGCAAAGAGAGATGGAGGTGGAAGGTTCCCTATAAGGTTTTGGTTGATGGTTCCTATGCTTTATGGAATGGAGAAGGTGGATGTATTAAATTTTGTCATGTTAGTTGGAGTTGTCTTTGTTCAGATGGGGAAGACTAACCATCAATGATCAAGGTGACCATTGGTAGTTAATGTGACCATAAATGGTCAAGGGTTCAAGTAAGATAGGTCAAAATTAAATTTAGTGAGTTAGTTAGCTAGGTGGCTAACTTGAATCAAGGTTCGATGGGTTAGTTAGTGGGTTTGGGCATCCTGGGGTCTCGAGGCATTTCGACATCTAGAACCATTGTGTGCAGTTTTCTAGTGTCTACATATAAATGGCAACCTACCATCTTTGACTTCATCAAGTCTAAATAAAATAATAAGACAGTGTATAAAAGCACAAAAATATTAAAGACATATAAATCCTTTAAAGTCTTTTATAATGCATCATTGTATTCTTCTTGAAGATCTACCTGAAAAAATAAATTTAATAATATAAATGTAATCCAAGGTTGTCAGCATGATACATAGAAAATATAAAAACAAGTTTAAATTTATGTACACTTCCAAAGAATATATTACCTCTTTTGTGAGCTTTTTTGATCATATTTCCCCATGTAGGCTTCAATCTCCTACATTCACCTATATCAATAAAAACAAACAAACAAACTAACTAACTAACAAACAACTGAAAAATCTCACTAGATTATTATTGTTAAATAATTGATGATAATTTGAGGAAATTTTTATATGGTTGAAAGTCTTTAAAATAATTAAGTTTTAAAAATTAGAATATAATGCACCTTTCAAATCCTCAACCTGTAAACTGTTTAGAAGAATTATTCTTTTAAATCTGAACATTTACTACTAAAACTTTAAAAAATTTATAGTTAGTATAGTAGCTTAATTTTTGTTCAGTTGAGAGGTATATAATTAACCTCTTAAGTCATGCAATTGAAATATATTGATACTAGAGAGTTCACAGTTAACAAAAATAACTAGTATAAAAAATATTTTTTTATAAAATATTTTTAATTCATAGAAATATTTAACACAACTATGGAGTATATTCCAACTTATGGGAAAGAGACAACTTGTTAATATTGATTGGGTGTATAGGAAATAAAATGTATAGTAATCACCATCGCTAGTAAAATAAATGAACAATAAAATAAATATATGTAGGCACTTAAGTCATTTGAGCATAATGTTTGCTTGTATTTTGTTATTTATATATTTATTTTCATGTTTAATTAAAAATAAAACACATTTAAAAATCTAGATTAATAAAATACATCTAAATATCTAGACAATTTAAGAGTTCGCAACAATACAAAAACTTAAGAGTATTTTATCCAATAAATTTGAGAAATAATACATTGAACTAATAAATCCAAAACCATTTAGAACAATATCAATCTATGTGTTCTAAGATAACAAACCAACTTAGATGTTTTGGTGAAAAGAGATAATTTCCCTCTTATTCAAACTTTTCAAGGCTTTGTCTGAGATGTAATGCAACTCTAGAACTGAGCTGGTGAAGTAAAAATAATGCTAGAAATGTTGTAGGCCCATGATCAATATTTTTCAAGTTATAAGGTAGATCATTTCACACCCTTACATATAGTCTATTTCACCCTTGTGTACACACAATCCAACACTTAAAGGATAAGTACATATTTTTGAGGCCCTTCTTAGAGTATTAGGTATGTAGGTAACACTCATTGATAGAGGGGTCCTTGAGATCGACTCGACTTTATGAGCCCACTAACCCATTTTTGACAAGGTACAAAGACCTAAGGTGAAGAGTTAGGTTTTGATACATATGCAATCATCAAAAACATGTGCGCACAAAACATATATATTAGTAAAAAGGTGACAAAAAACTAAGAAGGATCTAGGTGGTTGTTTCACAATACTATGAATATTTTGTACAAGATAGTTACATCAAGATTCCAATAAAAGTGTTGACATAAGTGTCTAGGCCTCCATAAATAATATTTATAGAATATGATGATTGGATGTTGATAATGTACCTACATGTTTTGACCTCTGCATTTATTAGATCTACCTACACATTTCAAAATAAGTTAAGCTTTATCTCTTCTTCGTATTTATGCAATCAAACTACAATTTTTAATTTAATTTCTATATTTAACATAACTTGACATTTTAAGTAAGAACATTCATTTTTATAAGTTTTTATTCCATTAGCCTACATTATAATAATTTTATTCATCCTTGTACATAATTTATTCTACCTCTTTAATTCTAAATGACACATCTAAAAAAGGGTTAAATATTTGGTGAACCTGACAACTATGTTCTCTCATGCAACCATTGATTTTTCTAGGGTTTTTAGCCTCCTAGGGTTTCATAATTTATTTCTTATTTATTTTACCAAAGATAAAATAAATGTGCCCCCATGGAACCATTTGTATGATCAAGAATAATCTATGACTAAGAAGAGGTATATTTATAAATACATAGATATTAGGCACAAGCAATTTCAAATGTTATTAATTGAACTAAATCGGGAATGTTTGACATGTTCAATTGAGAAACATACCTTAAATGTTATAATAGTCACCATCTCACTCCCATTATTATCCAATGGCCTATGTTGGGTTCCAAAATCCTTACTATACACATACACATACACATACATATTTGTATGTATGTATATGGTTGAACATAACAGATTCATACATGACCACACACACACACACAGGGCCTATACATATATCTCTGTGTGTGTGTATATATAGGCATATCTCTCTATATGTATGTATATATCTATACATATGTGTGTGTGTAAGTATATAAATATATATTTCTATGTATATGTATCTATATAGATATGTATGTATGTCTGTGTGTGTGTGTGGCTGAACATAACAGATTTGTATATGACCGCATATGAGAGATATGTGGTAATGTACAAATCCATTATGCTCAACTTTATATATATATATATATATATATATATATATATATATATATATATATATATATATATATATATATATATATATATATATATATATATATATATGTATACACACACACACACACACACACACACACACACACACACACACACACACATATGAGATTGCACTCAACCATATTTATAAATGCTCTATTTTTCATGACCTAGTTTTAGTGTGTAATATAGTTGCATATAGTGATGCCATACCTGGACATATCAAAAAGTCATACATGTAATTTGTATATGTCTTTTGAATGCCTACTTGACCAAATACAGATGAGAAGTTCATTGACATGACACATATGTATGCATGTTCTTCAAGTAATGTATTTAACTCATAGTTAGCTCTAACTTTCATATACAAAGTTTTCACACTTGCATGATCGTAACTTTCATATGCAACCCAAAGTCTTCATGTGTCCAACATGTATTTTCATATAGATAGGATTGGATCTTGAAACGTACTTAGAGATAAACATAGATTTAGATGTACAAAATAATATAAACATATATATTGGATTTGACAAACATGTTACCATTTGGTAAACAACCATATTTCTTTGTAATGACATCTGGATAATACTTATCATAAATAATTTACACCTACACACATGGCTATATTAAAATTTAAATTGACACTCTAATGTAATATTGGTACATAATGATATGTGTCCCTTGTATTAAAACACATTGACAATATATTGGTTTGGATATTTTTTTGGTCCAATATGGAAGAGGATGTCATGAGATTTGATTTGATTGCAATAGGGCTATGTGTCCCATATGTAATTTGAATCAATGATGTAATGTTTCTAATGTTCAAAGAAGGAATTCACATGTAAGACTTTGCCTTGTAGCCTACATGCATCCATGATGCCAATGAGGGGCATTGAAAGGGTATTTTAGGCATTGATATGAGCGTTAAATATCACCAAGAAAGCATTCCAAAAAAAACACCATTGATGGCTAAGCAAAAATTACCACCATAGAAAAAGACTTATAATTTCCACCAACACCAAAAAAGGCAAGCGACAGAGGGAAGAAGTTACCAATCAATGGGGGGAAAGCAACCATGTTGGCGTAGGTGGGGAAACATGGGGAGTAGAGACAAGTTGGTAGTAGAGATTTGACTCTTCTCCATGAGCAGGCGATGAAGATGCAATAATAGGCTCAGTCGTGAGGGAGGTGTTAGTAACCTGCTCCTTGCCTTCATCTTTATTGTTTAATATAAAAAAACATACAAAACCATATATATATAATTGATTAATTTAGATTTTTTATGCTAATATAATTTGTATTATATATTTTAATCTATTATATTATATTAGATAATAAATTACAATAGTTTAAAACTAATATATGTGTATGATATATTATATTGTAGTAAATATTATAATGTATTTTAATATTTTTTACATTAGATTGCAATTTTAGATTTTAATGGCATATTTAAGTATTGTGTTGATAAAAATGAAGCCGACAAAGCGGATAAACCATTGATTTTATGAGGTGAGCTATTGGTTATTGGTGCAAGCTAAGTTGTAGGGTCGACCAAGATGGAGTTGAGATCTGATGAGGTGAATACACATACCAGGTTCAATGTTCTATTTGCATAAATTTACTATTGTCACTTGGATTTACACCATTTGAGGATATATCTCAGCTCTCCTCATCTAAGTGGCATAATCTAAACACCTCTAAGCTGTGGGTGAGCCTAAAAATGAGGTGAATCTCTAGATAGGGCTAGCTCCCTTTATGTACCACTTTGGATCACTACTACACCTAAAATTTGTGAGGGAAAAAGGAGAGAGAAAACTCAAATCAAACTATTCTAAGGGAGGTGATACACCAAAATGGTTGATGACTACCAACTAGCTACATGTTACACATGAGAATAAGGGACTGTCCAAACATACACTTTTCCAATTTGCATCTTCTCACATCAGTGTCTCATTGTGAAGGTTATGGATGAATGTTTAGGATAGGAAGACTAGACAAGAGGTAGTGAATATAATAACTCACTCAACCTTGACACTTCCTAGAACACTTCACATGACTTGCAAGAAGAAGTTTTTGAACTACAAATAGGTGAGAGAATGAGATAACATGCTAAGAAAAAAAGAGTCATCACTTAAGTAAAATCAAAAATTTAAGTGAGCACACTATGAACAATCATGGAAGAGGTAAAATTCAATAGTATTATTGATCAAATGGTATATCACCTCCCTTAGGATAGTTTGCTTCAATTTTCTCTTTCCCTTTTCACTTCAAAGTTTAGGTGTAGTAGTGATCCAAAGTGGTACATAAAGGGAGATAGCTCTATCTAGAGATTCAACTCATTCTTAAGTTCACCCATAGCCTATAGGTGTTTCAATTATATCAATTGGATGAGGAAAGATGAGACATCTCCTTAAAGGGTGAAAATTCAAGTGACAATAGTTTTTGGCATGTCTAATGGGACTCTTAGTCCAAGAGGTTGAAAGATTTTTGGTGTTGTCTTTCAATAGTTAGCCTTTGGAGGCATATATATAAGCATCAATGGTGACTCTAAAGTTACATCAGTTATTCAAGTAACCCAGGTTTTCTTTTTGATATTTGTTGGTAAACTTTCCTTGTGTTCTTGCTTCCTAATGAAGTTCTATGGATGACTTTGTAGTTGAGTATTGTTTTACACAAGCTGGTGAGACATAGCAAGCTTATGGGACTCCAAATCAGCCTTGATGTGAATCTTACCAATCTTGATATGACCATTGTTAACCCTATCATGATCCTTATCAAACCTATAACCAAACTTGTCATGAGTTATATCAGTCATACAATCAGTCTTCTCTATATAGTCAACCTAGTCACTTCTCAAGTTAATCTATTTCCACTTTTAAGCAAACTATTTTGGGTTATGAGAAGTATATGTTAGATCTTGATACACTAAAGGGATATGGTCAAGAGGTTCCTAATCATCTTATTCATAATGTGAGCTATGCATTAGAGATAGTCAAAAGAGAGTGGGCACCTATTGAGATAGCTAATTGGCAAAGGCTCATAAGTGAGATGCTAGATGTGAGTGGCCTAGTTTCATCCTTAGAAGATACACTAAAATTTCATGAGAAGCAACCTCACCAAACCTATCATGCTCATATCCACTTCCCTAACATTGTTATTAGTCCTACATGACCCCTACTCATAAGCCCAATTGTTAAGTATGAAATACACTGAGAGGGGGGGTGAATTAGTATATTATATATCTTTTATTTAATCTAATTTATTTTCTTTAACCACTTAATCATACATTCAAGATATGTAATAAAATTGAAACAATAACATGCACCACACAAGAAAGAGAGAGACACCAAATTTTTACGTGGAAGCCCAAAGTGGGAAAAACCATGGAAAACAATCTCAAGTATATGAATGAGTACCAACTCAAATTATAAAGTTCACAAGCACTAACTTACAGGGGCACCAACCCAAAGGAGCACCAACCCCTCTTGTGTATAAAACACTACTATCTCTCAATGTTTCTTACTCAACAAATGATAGAACTCTACAATATCTCCTATTTTTCTCTCGTCTAAAACAAATACAAACCATGCACTCTCTTGCATATTATAAATGGCTTATCAAGCCTTTATTTATAGCTTTCCAAATGACCTTTGGCATTCACCCTTTGTGACCCTTCAATCCTCATAGAAAATGGTGCCAAATTTGCATGACCCTTCGTATCCTTGCATTTGAAAAGTCACATGGTGACCCTTCATAAGCAAATGTGTCTTTTCCTATTTTGTCTTTATCTTAGTGACCTTTCAAATTCCTTAAGGTGACTCTTCATGGAAAAATGCACCATACCCTCTTTTGTCTTCACTTGGTGACTCTTGGAATTCCTAAAGATGACTCTTCATAGAAAAATGCATCCCATTCCTCCTTTGTCTTTACCCCGTGACTCTTTGACTTCTCCATGGGCCCTCTTTTGACTTTTATGCAACCAAATATATATTCATTAATATTAAATAAATATTAACACACATTAGCCAAGATATGAATATTAAAAACACCATTAAATTCAATGGGCCATTTATCACCAATAATTTTAGACCTTTGACATCAATGACAATATTTCCAATAATCTCCCCCTTTATCATTGATGGCAACCTCAAACTGAAACTGCCACATCCTGAAACCTGTTGTTCATGTACTTAGAAATCATCTAGTTCATTTAAATACAATCTTAGTTATACTTGTTCAAATCTTGAATATGATGGTTTATTATGCTTGTTCATAATGAGATACATTTCCTTATATGGTAATAAAAAGTATTATATAAAAATAAATGATTCCTTTAATAAATTCCTTTCTTATGAATAGTTAAGATGATAGTGGTTTATTGGGTTAAATAAATTCTACGTTAGAGAATGATTAAAACTATTAAAATAATATATGTGTCCTTTCCTTATAAAAGATTATATGGTTAATTAATAATTGAATGGATACTTTGGCTATATTATGTTTTAACTCTCTTTATCTATGGAACATATCAACATACAAAATATAGTATGCCTACAACTAGATCCCTAACACAACAACTAGCTCTCTTGCTCTTCATTGCCTCAAAATAAACTATGCTTTATTGTCATAGATTTAGAGCCAGGGGTGTTAGATGCCTCAATATGAGGAGATACTCTCCTCTTAGGTTGTGATTCATCCATTATTTCATTGGAAACTAATGAAAATTGGTCTCTACACAACATATAAAATATAAAAATTAATGCATTAAAATTGTATATTGAAAATTTGACAAATTTTTTAAGAATGTAAAATTTTATAAAATGATTCTACACTCACCATATTCCATATAAATGGTTGTCTAGGATATGAGACGCATATACACCTAAGATGGGGAATCCTATGGAGCGTACATATATCATTAGATCTAAACTTACATACAATTATGTAAATATGACATAAAATACCATTGCTTAAAGATAAAAATAATTAAACTATGTGTTCTCACCATATTCTGTCCCTAAAACATAACCTACTATGGAGATGTGGATTCTTTGATGTAGCAACATCACCTAAACCTTTTTCTCATCCATGAGGGGTGCTCATAACATCCCTCATCATCTATAAAACCAATAAATGAATGATATGTGAATCCAATGAACATGATAAAGATCTATGACTATAATACATATTAAAATAGAGTTTTTTTTTCAAAGGACAATAAACATGTAAATGAATAAATATGTAATTTAAAAACTTACCATCCTATGTGTAAGGTATACCCATGCCAATTGTGACCTCTACAATAGAGTCAAGGCCTGCTGAGGTAACTAGAATATCACCAATCAACTAGATACAAACAAAAAATAATAAGTTCAATTAAATAAATTAGTCAATTAAGTAAACACATGTACTAGAAAATAATCTTAATATTCTTTTACAAACAAAAAAAAATTATAATTAAAATTAAACCTATGTATCAAATATAGATGGTGAAGTATCCTCTACAATAAGAACCTAGTGTACCCTGATAGGAGTCACTGAAACTACTACATATCGCATAGTGTCTAAAATGATAGTGTCATACATTGTTGAAGCATATACATGTGGCATATGCTCTAGCATGCAAATTTCTGGATTGATACTATCTAGTATGTTAGTGTCTGGCATTGATGAGACATATACAGATGGTGTATGCTCTGGCATGCTAGTCTCCATAAATGTACTTTGTGTATGTCGCATCTAAATAGGAGATCCCATATAATTCCTCTTGCATGATATGCAATGATGCACATAAAATATAACATGAGTAGAAGGAAGGACACTAGCACCTATACCAACACCAACACCACCAACACCACCATTACCACTAGAACCACCTGTAGGATGAGTAGAAGTCTTCAAAGTATGCATACTATGATGAATCATAACTTGTGTTAAATTAGTAACCACCTCAAGAGTGTCCATCTGTATGTTAAAATGAAAAATTTTAGGAATAGTGGCATGTGATATTGTTCTTCTATTTCTTGGAGGTTGGTTATGACAAATTTGGTCCCACCTAGCACTAGGTCTATCAAATAAAGACCCACCTCCTCTACCTTGGGATGCCTTCATATCGAAATAATTTTGAATTTCTTGCAATACAAAATCATAATATAATTTTCTCAAAAAATATAATGGAACCTCATTATTGTTTCATGGAGGCTCATCAAACACCATCCACAACTTATCCCAAAAGTTATTTTTAATCTCCTCATGAATGCACCAATCAATACTAATGTGTTTGTAATTCATTGGTGGAGGTTGGTTGGTTCTAGGTTTAACAAATAAAGCAAACAAATCTTATTTTGTTATTTTTTTTTCTTCGCATCTTCATATGACAAATTTTTTGAATAAAATTGTTTTAGAGCCTCTCTTCGATGCAAGATTGCATCCAATTGTGAAGTCATAATTCCCACTTTATTAAAAATAGACTCTGATGTATTAGCAAGTAAAATTTGTGCACTACCAATTGAAGAGTGATACAAACCATTGATAATTATTTTTAATTATTGACAATTGGAATTATATTTCTCATACAATTCAACTTCTTCTTGTGCAAAATCAAACTGTTTGGGGTTTTGTCGAACATTTTCTTCAAAAAATGGATCCATCAAACTTGTGTATCCAATTTTTTAAAAAAATATAGGTTTTTTTATCCAATGTAAAAAATCCATTGCAAATTCAAGATCAAAACCCTAGTTCAATAAATAAGTATACATAGAAATGAGAAAAAAAAATGCAAAAATAACATACCTAATTTGAAACAATCCAATGTTGAATCCCATTGGTGAAATAAAACTCCAAAACACATGCATCAATCTGTAAATTTAGCAAAATAAAATTCTTCTCCCTCTCTTGGCCATGGGTTTTTCTTCTTTAACCTATTAAAAATGCAAAAAGAAGAGAGGGTGTACGCCCTTTATTCTTTATAAAGGGCATACACCCTTTATATTATAGAGGGCATACAACCTTTGTAAAGGGTGTATGGCCTTTGTAGAGGGTGTATGACCTTTAAAAAGTATATACGCCCTTGAGGATTGGGCAAAATCTTGAGCCTCATTTTTAAAAAAAAATGGGCGTATGCCCTTTGTAATAAAATTTGCAAAGTTGGGGGACTATCATGTTTTTGGTCCCCCAACATAGTGCATCAACCCTATTCTAATGTTTTTTAATCATGGGAGCCTCTAGTGATAAAATGGTTATAAAATATAGCTATATAGTTATATTTTAATAATTTACTTGAATGGGACATGTTAAAATGTGTGAGATGACCCATTAGGTGAATTTGAATTTGATTAATTAGCCATTGTTTGGTAGGAGGATAAAACCAATGGATTTAGACACTATTGATGATCAAGAAAGTCTTGAAGGAATGACCTTGTTTGAGGACTAAGATAGCTAAAATGGAAGTGTGGATTAGGCTAATAATGAATTTAGGCTACTTGAAATGAAGAATTTCAATATTTAGTATCATAATTTCTTAAGGTTAAAGGGTCATCCACATATAAGTAGAGTAATAACAATTTAAAAATTGTATAATTGAACACGAACTAAGTGTGCATAAAATATGCTAACAAATGCATTGATTTAGCATTAAATATTAATTTTAGTGACTATAGTAGACACATAATTTTAGTACAAGATCTTTTACCATAGTGTCTTTTTTAATTTTATCACTCTCAATCCATGTACACACATTTGGCTATTTTTGGTACATTTATCCCTTGTGTTGGGCCTAGTATCATCATTCTAGAACAAAGTTATTCCCTATATATTGATTTTTTTTTTCATTTTTAGCTAGTAAAACCATATCAATTTGATGTAGAATGTTTGAGAACCTATAAATTGGCTAATCATTTATCTTTATTTGACCCCAGATGCTCCTAAAATGTCCAAAATACTATTTCAATGTATTTTCCTATTTCCTAGTTGACCCATGCAAACTATTTCTTAATTTGTGGATCTCTTATACCTAGATTATCCCATTATCATATATTTTAGGGTCAACCCATGTGTAGGTATTCCTTATATATATATATATATATATATATATATATATATATATATATATATATATATATATAAAGGTACACTTATTCATTTAGAAATATATTATCCTCATTTAAGCCTCTAATACGCCAAGTCTCTCAAGCCTACTCTCTCAAGATTTTCCAAGAGGGAATCACCATAACTCTTGTACATTGAGCCAAAATTATTTATACATCTTCTCCAAGTCTTTTTCTATCAATCTATTTGTACCAAAAGATGGTTTTAGTGATAGTGTATGCATTTATATCTCCACCTAGGGAGAGGAGGTTGAAGCACTACCTCAAAGTAATCATCTACACATTGCATGAACTACAAGAGGTTTGATTCTAACATGCAATATATGTAACTTTCAACCTGATCTTGGTGGATTCTAAACTCGACTAATTTTTCATTATCTTTTTTTAAACATCTCATTGTGGCAAGCTAAGTCAAAATCAAGAAACAAGATAAAACACAAGTTTTTATTCATCAAAAAATTTAAAAAAATAGATGAAAAAATAGTTCAAAATTAGACAACTCACTTACTAGTAAAATTTCATAATTATATTCTAACCTACCAATTAAGTCTCATTGATCTTGTCTGTATAGATCTTACTACAGATAATCAATGTACTCTAAATATCTATATTTGGCCCATTTTATTATTTGGATAACTTTTCATATCAATGACATCTTTGCCAAGTGTACCTATAAGCCACAATTTAAGGTTTTTTAATTTCTAACTTCTTAGTCAATGTTTTGAAAAGTTTTATTATTTATTTTTAGCATATTTAAATCTAAATGTTTGATTGTATTTACTTTTTTAAATTAGATGTACATTGCGTGAGTGTTTTAGATGACTGTGTTTAATAAATCCACCTTTTGCTAAAATAATGGTGTATGCTATTACTCATAGGAGATTACCAACTAGTTTGAATAAGGAATGGAGCCTTAATCCCTTTGATATATTTTAAATGTTTTATCCTCAGCTAGCCTATAAATAAAGTATATAACATTTCAAGTGCATCAATGATCTATTATCTACATTCACTATCAAGGTCTTAGAAGGAGATTTTGAAAAAAATAAAAATAAATGAAGGGGTTGGTAAAGTTATAAATTACGAGAGTTGGTTTAACTAATTCCTTGAGTTAACTTACATCAAGGTTGGAGGATTTAATGGAATTCCATATGCTTACCTATATATGTTGGTGACAAGCTTCTGTTCATGGAACTATGTAGGCAACTAGTAGAGACACAAAATTATTTCTTCTAAGCAAAATATTGGTGTTTCTTTTCCCATCACTATCAACCATTACACATGCATGCAACTCACAAAGATTATTTTTCTTCTTCTAAGAAAAATATTGATGTTTATTTTCCCATTTCTATTGACCATTACACATGCAAGAGCTATCTTAATGCACAATGATTGAAAAAGACAAGGCATAGTTCACCTTGTATCTTCATGAGAAAATATGATCACTTGATTGTAAATAATTTGTTGAATAAAATATTGGATTTAATCATAAACATATTTCCTTCATAGACAATTATTAGAAGGAATTAAAAGATGATGGTGAAGTTAGGCATAGATCTTATGACCAAATGACTTAAGACCAAACTTTTAAATACAATATTGATAAAATTATGAGAAGGGTGATTGATGGTGAAAGTGAGATTCAAGTTCCAATTTATTGACACAAAAAAACAAACCTCTCTTGATAATTGATTGGTCATTTCCCAAAGTTTTCAGTCTATATGTTTGTAAAAAAAGAGTCATAGATAGAACTTTGATGTGGTTTGTTAAAAGGGACAAGGAAGTTACTGTAACTAGGAGTTTGAAAGGGTGTCAATATTCATCTAAGGCATAAAAATAAAAAGTATCAACTAATTATAATTCCTTAGAATTTATTGTTCATATCACTATTTCCAATGGTGCTAGTGTTATTAGAAGTGGTGGAGATGGAGGAGACCCAAATAAGGAAAAAAGTACATGAAAATTACTATGGATCAAAACTAGTTCTAAAATTAAAAAATAAAATTGAGACCCCAAGCTCCTCATCAAGTTTTTGTATAAGGTTTGGTACCTTCTCCACCCCCTTTATCTCCTAATCCTCTTGATTCATCTATTTTAAATGAAAATACAACACAACAAATCACTGATTTTGAACACAATCGGGTTCATTTTCCCCCAACTCCATAAGCTCCCAAGTTCGCCTCTACTACACATCAATATCTTGTGCCTCCTCTAACTCCTACCTTAGCTCAAGTACAAATACCTATTCCTCATGTTTGTCCTACTCCCACTTAATCTCCCTTGCCAACTCCTCCACTAACAAGAGCTTCATCTGAGTCTCAAACTCTAGTTGTTGATGTCAAAGGTGGTATAGTTTCTGAGTGGGTAGATTCAATGGTTAATAATAATAAGAGAGTAATCAATGCCACTATTCTAGATTATGATTTGGTTGTCATATTTTTTTAAATACCACCCTGAAATAAGGCCAAAACTATTTATCGAATGGTCATAGATGCTTAAGCTCATTAGTTCCTTGAAATAGAAATGCCTACTAGAGATAAGAATAAGAAGAAAATGATAATGGTAGATTCTAATTTACAAAGAATACCAGTGGGACAACCAATTTTCTAAAGTGATGTTCATAAATTTTAATTGGTGACCAAATAAATCATTAAGAGAGTTGAAGAGGATGGAGAGTCGTTGGGCGAAATGAAAGAATAATTTATCATCTTATCAATTTAGTGGAGACCCAAACTCCTTATAAAATTGGTTATCACATTATTTAGATAATTATTTATTTTGGTATTTAAATAATTCTTTCATTTTCTTTATATGCACAACCTCAATTCATCTTATATATATATTTTTCTACTTTTTATTCCTTTATAATAGAGGAAAGTCTTTATCTTCTAAAAATTATTAAACCAACACAAATGGTTACCACCAGTGATTGAAAATATGAAGTTAACTAAAATTATTACATCTAATTTATAAGTATCCAATGAAATTCAAACCTACATCTAATTTACAAGCGCCTAATGAAATTCAAACCTAGATAAGACTAGGTACAACCAACCTACTTACCAACCCATCTATATCTCTTTAACTTTATTATAATACTATTTATTATATATAAATAATATAAAAGAATGAAATGATGTTTATCTAATAGAATATCTATAGTGTGTTTATGTTCCTACCTTAGATATTCTTGAATATTTCTATAGGCCCAACCCAAATCACTTTGATGTGATAATTAGAGTGTTATCCAATTCTATTCTAAACCAGTGGAAAAAAATACAAACAACACATTGATATTCATATGTATTGAATTAATTAGTTATTACAAGATAATTTCATTGATCTCAAGTTTTTTTAATAGATGACTAGGTGGTAAACATATTCACAAAAGTGACTTCTTAAGAAGCAATTCTTTTAGCTTAGGTAACTCTTGGAAGTGAAGAAAGGTGTCATCAAGGAAGTATATTTATGTGATTCCTCTATCATTCCCTATTTAAAATTACATATTAATGGGGGAAACTATTGTATTTAATAATGTATATACTTTAATATGGGTTAAGATGCACTTATATTAAATTTTTGTAATGTAACTAAAAGATAAGCACTAAATGGTGCACACTTATCCATATCCTATTATTAGATAAGAATATCAATTAATTTATTTAAATGATTTAATTATGAAATTATTATCTCTAAGAGTAATTTCTAAATAAGTAATCTATTTTTCAAACCCTAACCCTTGATTTATCTTTATATATATAAGAGCTAGAGGGCTAATGGGTATAATAATTATGTGGATGAGTGTTACTATTATAATGCTAACATTTTTTGAGAGGTGTTTAATATAAAAAGTATAGCTTATAAGTAGATAAATATATTTATTTTATTTATATGATTTCATTGATATATATTTATTGCATTCATGTGGGTGTATATCTTAAGTTATTTTTAGTGATTATGGAACTTGCTTAGAAATATAATATTAAGAATCCATATAGAATTATAAATGGTACAGGAAGGAGATTCAATGGATAAGGGAGAGTGAAGTTGAGTGTTATTTATTAAGGTATAAAAGTGAGTCTTAGAACTATTGAACTCTTCCATGAGAGGCTATGCAAGGGTGTATCTATTTCATGTAATGTTTTAATACATTGGTAAATAAAGTATATGAGAGTGTGTGTATAATCAAATCTATGCATCATTGTATTTAAAACTAAATAAATAGAGTTTATTTGGTTTCGAGTTTGAGTTCTCATGTTTATGTGTGTCCATTATATAGCAATATTAGTTCTTGGATAGGGAATAAGGTATCCATTAACTTGGCCCACTCATTCCCAACTACATCAATTGGTATTATATCAAGGTTGATAATTGTTGAGTATGCTATGCTATATTATTTTTTTGGATGTGTGAGAGAATTCATGTAATTTTAGAGAGATGTGTAAATATTATAAACGGAACATAGATAAGGACCTCCTAAAAGAGGATAAATAGTGATAAGAATATTAGACGTGGAAAATCTAATTTTTTGAAGAATCGAAGTAATACTAGATGTAGTAGATATTGAAAAATGTAGAGAAACTATTATTTTTGTAGATGTGAGTAAAGATTAAAAAGAAAGAGAAGACTAATAAATTTAGTTTTAATATTTATTTAAGATTCAAATAATAGATAGTTAAACTCCATTTCCAATATGGGATAGACACTAAAGTTGTACATCCCTAAATGTTTATGGAGTTTGTGTTCTTAAAATCCAATTGATGTGATAATCAAGATGGATAATTACTTTGAATATGAGTTCATGGAGTTAATGAAATCATTAAAGTTTTACCAAAAAAAAATATAAGACATGCATATTTGTGGTGTGATCATACATACCTGTCAAAAGTGAGAAAAATCAAATAAAAAATCAAGACTTGGAGAAGAATGGTTGAAAAGTTGAGAGGTATTCTTTTTACCTTGTGATTTTATGCTAAGTTTGTTTAGAAGTTTTAGAGCATAAGTAAAATTTAATATTAGTGTAGTATAATACATGGAGAAGTTATAAAATATTACAATTTATGTTTATCATGTTGAAGAAGATCAAGATAAGATATAAAGGTATGTGCATGGATTGAGGTTGCACAAAGAAGATAGTTTTTTAATGGTTAAGTTATAGTCCATAGAGGAGTCCTATAAATTTTCATTATGGGTGGAAATTATTTTTAATGAAATAAAATAATATTAAATATGGATAGGAATAGTCTAATTGAGGATATAGACTTGAAAGGAAAGGAAAAATCTTTTTTATGTGGGGAAAATGAAGAGGAAGATGATGAGTTTTATATCTTATTGGAATGTTAATGTTTAAAATTTATAGATGATAAGTGGACATGGTATGGAGATATCTATGAGTTTGAAGTGTATGGCCATATGAAATTTTGGTGTTATGAATAAATTACAGAAAAAAATTATATAAAAATATTATGAGTGGAAACCAAAGGGATAATAGGTCATTCAAATTACCAATAAATAATGAATCAATGGGAATATGATGATAAATTGACTTTATAGGGTACATTTACAAATAATAACCAAAAATTAAAATTCATGGTGAATAAAAGGGGCTTGAAGATACCAAGGAAAAATAGGATTTATATCAAAGAAGGAATATTTTCAAAACTAGCTGGAAATAAGAGGTAAGGGTTGAAATTTTATATTTTATAGTGGGAGTATTGTTAATATAGTATCCTTTGAATTTTTAGATAAGGCGAGATTGAATTGTATATCACACCCTAAGCCATATAAGGTATTTAACTTGTCTAAAAGGCATGAAATTATAGTATGAGAACATTGTGAAGTGGACACAAAAATAGGTTCACATCATGATTGAGTTTTATGTGATGTATTTCCTATGGATGCATATTATATAGTGTTTGCGAGAACATGGTAGTTTGGCAATAAAGATAAGTATGATTGAAATAAATATGTATTTTCAATTGATAATAATGGAAAGAGGAGCAACCAAATTCCATTGAAGGAAGAGAGTGGAGTTTAGACGAAAAAATTAATTTTGTTTTTGATAAATACAAGAAAATAATTTCTATAAAAAATTGGAAAATCAATGTGAAATTTAAGGTCATGATGCATTTAAGTTTGTGGATGAAGGAAAAGGAGAGATTTAAGACATGTTTTTACAAGTATTGAAAACACGTGAAGAAAGAAAGTGCATAAAAGACTATAAATTTGTAATGATTAAGGATAAGAAGATTTACTTGAAAGGGAAAATGAGAGTGATGTTTCAATGTGAGTAAGTAAATGATATTTTGAAAAAAGAGAGAGATAAATATGTGAGCAAGCAAGGGAAGAAGTGAAACAAGAGGAAACTATTAAATCAATAGTTGAATAACTATTTGATAAGAAAATTATAGTAGTCGATGATTTTATTCAATTTAAAAATAAGGAGAAGAAGAGTGGATAATTCATTACAACAATTTGACTTATTAATGTCGTAATTAAAGTCACCTTTAAGTTATATTATAATCTCCAAATAAGATAACTAGGAAGAAAAAATCTCATCCCTAAATTTGTATTGATATGTGTGTCATAATGATGTCTCTTATGCCTAATTTAAATGATACAAATATAAATTTCACTTTAATATGTCCTAAATATTCCAAAAATATCACCCTAATGCTACCTAGTATCACTTGCCAACATCACTTAGGTGATGTTTTGATGGCATTTGGTGAATTTAAGATGATGTTAGAAAATTCATTAATATAAACATTGATAAAATGAAATAGTGAATTTAGATTCAAATTTACAAGTGAATTAAAATTAGTCACTAAATGTAACATTAAGCTCAACACTAGCTCTAAATTCAAGTGTGATTCGAAATTTAATTTTAAGAGCATCATTAGGTCCAACTTTATGTGAGACACTAGGTCTTACTTTAAGATGATTTAATGTGAAACATTTATTAATAGTTTAAGGTTGACAATGATTCCAAATTTATGTTATAAATTAGGCTAACTTAAAATGCAAGTTAATTGTAGTATTTTTCAATTAATTTAATAATATTAATTATAAAATGATGTTCTTATATTAAAAAAATTATAATTATTATATGTATAATTATATAATTATAATGTTAATTTTAATTGAAACACTATATATTATAAATAAAAAGTGTAATTGTGACTTTTTAAGTAAATTTGAATAGAAACACAACTTAAATATATAATAATATAATAATAAATTAAATATGATAAAAATATAACACAATAATAAAGTGAATATTGTAATACTATTATAAAATTAATGGTCATATATATTCATAGAGTTGTGAGAAAACATCAAGTTCATCATGCTCTTTTTGATTATCACATCTATCAATAGTGTTTCCCAAGAGATCACTCTCAACCACACACTCCCCAATTGTCATAATGTCAACACTTCCACTGCTTAAAGTTGGTTGTTTATAAAAATCACCTATATTTATGTTTAGAATAGAATTAAAATATGTGGGGAGATGATTAATAATATATAAATGGTTTGAGCACAATGGGGATAAACTAATCTATAGAAGGCCAATTAATTATAGACTCAGATAAATGAATATTCTAAATTATAATACCAAGATGCGCTAAATATAAAAAGTACCAAATTTATAAGATATTCAGTTGATTTTAATACCAAAATATGAATATTTAGTTTTAATATGATTAAGAAAATATGGGATGAAACAAATGGAAATTAAGAAGGATCAATATTTTATCAGTCATCAAATTCTAGAAATTATATCTTTGTAGCCATAGACACTACCATTAGATCTAGATGCTACCATCAATGCTAGTATTTGATTTTATCATAGGTGTCTAATATAAAATAATTAATGGATATTAATTCAAACAACTTTATTTTCATAGGTTTTCATCACCTTTATATTGATGTATTCATATTTGGGATACAAGTTGCCTCTATTTGATAATTGATAAAATTCTAGATCTTCATCCTTCTTCAACCTTAGAATGATTATGCTAAAAAGGGGTTAGTGTGCTCACAATATTAATTTGAAATAAATGACCTCTCTTTCATTGAGCATTTCCTACATAGACAATACTCTAAGGAGAAACTTAGGCTTATGTATTTCCCCCTTATGTGCAACAGTGTGTGTGCACGAGGATGAAATATACTATATAAAGATGTAGGCTATGATATATATTTTAAATTGACAAAAATAAATCATGGTATGCTCTTTGAAATATTAAAACCATTTATATGATTTTTACTATGATTGATAAAGTAATAGTGATGAATAGGGTAGAATAACTTAGTTGTGAAATTGATTTAATGAGCCTTGGAAGGTGTTTTATAGGTATTTTATAAATGATGAATGAGAAAGATTAAAATTGTATTATACCAAACCTTTTCAAAATATCTCATGGTAGGGTTAAATAATAAAAATGTGCCAACCCATTGGTTTTGAAACATTTGTAATTTGGATGAATTTTTGAAACTAGACACTAGATAAGGATATGGACACTACTATTGATGGTAGTGTTCCTTCATGGCCAGTAGTGACCAGAGGGCAAGGAAATAACATATAGCTTTAAAATTGACATTGAATTGATTATATCATATTTTAATATTTTTTTTAGTGTAAGATACTTAGGGCATCATAATGATATGGATATGATTAAGAGATAAGCAATTTAGCATAATGAGATGACGAATGTGAGCTTTTTAGCACCTCAGAGGTCTATAACTGAAAGGTAGAGCCCTGATGGATATTTGTCAAATGTAAAAGATTGACATGCTATAAATATTTAGTTTTAGTATTTACAATTTAGTTAGGGCCTAGAATTATTGTTTGAAGAAGGATAACTCTATTATTAAATACCTTCCCAATTCTAGTTGGAACCATGAGAGGAATATTTTTATGTAGTCAAAGTTAAATATCATAGAGTAAAATAATAAAACACAAAACATATTAAACTTCATATATTATATGCTCAAAATATATGTGGAATTGGTCACATTTTTTCCTTTAAACCATCATTTTATTAAATATAGACATATGTATAAGAATATGTACATATAATATCACCATTTTAGGTTTTATAATGGATGAAATTAGATTCCAATATTTTTAATATTGGTTTTTAAAGAGTTTAATAATTGATTAAAATATTTTTATTATTGGTCTTTAATTAATGTGATATTAGATTCCATTATATCTATGGATTCCAAAGTCTAATGTGATATTGGATTCCAGTTATATCTTAACTTGTTCTTCACATTTAAATTCATATTTATGGGAAATGGGCTAATAGTTGAACATGGTTCACTAATTTAAATGGGTCCTAATAATTTACATAATATTACCCCATAGCTTTCATTCTATTTCATAATTATAATTATTATAGTATTGTTTAATATTTATCTAATTTTCACCATATATTAACTAATCACATCATGACATGGAAGATTTAAAAATATTAGTGAAACATTATAAAACATACTTACTACTACTATGTACAAGTATTAAAAACACTTTTCATTGCCCATGTGCCTAATATAAAATATAACTATCACTATTCTTATCTTGTGTAGAATGGACATGTGCTGATTTTTCACTAGATAATAACATAGAACATTATTTCTCATACTATCAATTTAAAGGTCATTATTCTTATATCAATCTATATAGGATGGGCATGTGCCCATTCTACCAAAGATAATAATATAGACATGTGTTTATCATTTTTTCCTACCTTGTGTAAAATGAGCATGTTCTTTTAAAACCAAAGTGGTTATGACATACATTAATCAAAATTTCAAAATTTCACAATTTATATACCAATATATTATGTAAAATAATTAATCACTTCATAGCCATATTGATGTGGTTTAAATGGTTTAGCTATTGTTTATATTAGTTATATTATTAAGGTCTTAATGTAACTATTACACACATGAAAAATAATTCAATGAAATAAATAAGAATATTCAAATCTATCAAATAATAGTATAGATGTAAGGTCAATTTATTGGAATGTACTTTCAAATATAAATTTATAAAAACCCACATCCCAAGGCAAGATGATATGACCTATTATTTTATAATCTTTAATAGTTTCACCTTTAATCATCCATTACCTTGTTCAAGTAGCAAAATGTATAACTTAATCCTTGTCTTTTATTAGGTATTTTAATTGATCAAATTTTAATTATTTTATTTTGTTTTTATGCAAAGATGATGATTTTCACATCAATGTCTTGTTTAATTTCATCTGATTTGATCATGTTTTATAAGGCATCAAACAATAACAATATAGTGTTTCGCCTTAATCTCTTATAAAAGGTTTCAAATATTAAAACCTCGCATTTTTAGCCACATTCTCACCTTCCACTTTAAGTTAATTTATATCCCCATCTACCCTTCCCATCCATATATTTTCATTTTCATTAGTTGGCCATACTAAAAGCATTTATTTGAAAAATGCTAATAATTTAAAATTATTAGAAAATATTCTGATTTCATACTTGAACATTAATAAAAATATATTAAATGAAAAAAAAAAGAATCTAAAAAAATTATTAATCTTACATTCATATTTGATAAACAATATGGTTACCCCATTAAAGGGTCAATAATAAGAAGCTTGAATAGAAGCAAAGATAAAAATATTAAATATAATTTGGTCAAATAAAAGTAATCTTTATCAATATTTAATTAATATTAAATAATTATGGTAAAAATTTAAGGCTAAGTTATTCAAGTATGTTTTGGAGTATAAATGTTAAAAACTTCACATCCCATCTATATTCATTTTTTTGTTATCATGCCCCATAAAGATATATGTAATGATGGGAGTTTAAATTTTGACTTGAAATATGGCTTATGTTTCATATACCAAAGAGTATGGAGTGACCTTATTAGGAATTTGGATGTTGGTTCTATATGACCAAAGTGTAGAATATAACTATAGATGCCAATTCCTTCTAGCATCATTAATAATATTTATGAGCATTTTTTTCATTGTTTATGCTTGTCCATTGCCCTAGGGGTAATAAGGTGTTGATAATTTCCACTCAATATAATATATATTGCACAAGTCTTCCACTTTTTAATTATTTAATTATTTTCCATTATTTCATATTATTTTGGATGGGATTGGTGTGCAATATGATGACAGATGCTTTGGTATAATGTGAATCTTGGAAGTGCCACTTAACATGATGAAAGGATTGTGATGGCTGATGTTAAAAGTGCAATGCTCAGAATAGTTAGACATTTATCAGAGATAAATAAAAACAAATGAAATTCAAATATTAAACAAATCTAGTAAATTACATTTGATCATACTATTTATTATATATAAATTAAGGCTTATTTGATATGGATTGTTTTGGGTTGGGGCATTTATCTTCCAATCCATAACCATTGCCTTAGTCAAATTTCAAATTGGGAATTAAATAACTTCAATATATCCATGTTGTCCATTTGATTTAGAAATGAATAAAAAATATAAAATGATTCAATAAAGAAGATTCACTTCTAGTAAGTTATATGGAGAAATTATTTACTCATATAAAGGTGTACTAATTCATTGATATTTCAAGTTTCTAGTTCCAAATGTAATTCAAATTTAATTATGTTAACATCAAATATTACAATTTAATTATAGGTTTTATTGGATAAGATTATACATTTGGAGCCTTATTCCAACTATAATATGTTTTGTACCACTTATGTATATGTTTATCCTTTCAGTATTTTCATTTCATTATAATAATAAAATAAAGGGGGCATTTTTATTCAATAAAATATCATATTTGACACTTTAGAATACCAATATTTAACTACATTTATTATACATGAGTTGTGCATCTCCAAATAGTTCCTACTTTGAATTCTCTCACACCTACATGCTAGTTATGAGTGTGATCCATTTTATGTTGATATCAATCACATATAATAAAATTCCAATTTGTGTTAAATCAGTGAAATATCTTACCCAAAAATTATTTAAATGCCACATTTTCATTTTTGTTTCTAATATAGTAAGGTTATATTGAGACAATAACATTTAAATTACTATCCTTAGGTTGATGTGAACTCCTTCACCTAGAAACCACTATTTTTATCAATCAGAACCTTCCCATAGGTTGTACCATTTAACTAGTGTGTTAGTGGCATGAAAAATTATTCAATTGAGTTTATATAAATACAAAGCAAGGGAAACCTTATTTATCATATGGAATCCTCAAGTGCCTTTAAAATACACTACTACACATTGATAAATATAATATATTCTTTCCAAATTAAAAATCAAGAACTAGGAGTACTCATTATCTAGGTCTGAAATAGATAAAGCCAAGTTAAGTACAAATAATTTTAATATCAAAATATATATTAATAAGTTCACTCATATATAAAAAATCACAATTGCACATTCACATTAAAGGGAAGAACTAAGTGTGGATTGATTCCCATCTTTGGAGTATTATATACATAAGCATTGGTAAATCATCAATGGGGGTGATTAGGTCAACTTATATAAATTAAACTTCATACCTTTCTATATATTTTTATCCTTTATAAGAAAACCTAAGGTTTCAATGAAAGTGAAATTAAAGTTGTGCATGAAGTTGAGTGTCATAGATCACACATACAAAGACATATTAGTTGGGTGTACCACACTGTAGAACCACAAAGTAAAAAATATTACTAGGATAGTAATATCATCCTAAGTCATTATCATCAACATTCCTAACCAGGCCTAACACTAGAGACCATGTGCACACAAAGACAGTTCTAGATATGGGTGAATCACATGCCCACTTTTAGTATGTTTCCAATATTAGAAAACATTCATATTAAATTCATCAAATACAAAATATAAGTATATTTATCTCCTTAGTACTTTTTATAAATAGTAAATTTTATTATTAAGTTAATCTAGATCATTTAAATTTAGATTTATGCATGATTGCCATATATTATAATCTAAAGTAAATCAACTTTATCTTATTGAGTTCATATAATATAAAAATAGTGTATAAAATAGGTCAAATGTATGATTAGGTGAATTAAAAATTAATTGAACTAAACATTGGCTAACCATTATCAAATTAGGTTGTTAGATTATTTTTTATTTAGTCTTGTAGTTGTTATTTTTTTAATCTAGTAGATATTATTATGAATTTTCAAAATTTTAACTAGGAATTTATTATAAATGTCTCTTAGCTTAAAGATATATGGTCTAAAAGGGTTTATAATACCAAGAGGGTGTGTGGGTGAACTAGTTAATGCCTCTCAAATTTTGAAACTAAGAAAGATAGATGGAGTCATTATTATGAAGGTTTATTATGCAAAGTTTTGATTATCTTAGGTGTAAAATTAAGTCTAGTGACTTTATTTTTGAATATGTAAGATATTAAGGTTTTATAAATTATTTATAAGTATCTCAATACCTATTTTATTCATTATAAATAAAGGAATTATATGGTGTTAATAGGGAAATCTATCTCATATGGAGTGGAAGAAGAATTAAATGAATTTAGAAGGATTCAATATGTTTAATAATTTCATGGAAAGTCTTAAGGAAAGAATGAGACAAGTATCACCTTTCTATTGGGAAATCATTATAGATTTATTTATATAAGTATGGAAAATGAAATTGTTGTTTAAAATTTTATCATTATTTTTTTCCATTTTGGGTATATCTTGTTAAAGACTAATTTTGGGAGACTATAAGTTTGGAGTGGGAAAATAGAGGAGATTTAAGAAGAGTTAGATATATTGTTCAAGTGATATATCCAAGGTAGGATTTAACATAAAATTCATTCTTATCATGTATGTTATTGTTATTTTCGTTGTTTTTATTATTATTATTATTATTATTATTAATTAATTTATTTTTTAAAATTTTAAATGAAATGTTAGAGGGGTTGGGAAGACCACTATGTTTTGTAACCTCCTTATCTTTGTTTAATATATTTTTCGTTGAAATCCATATTTTTGGACCTCTTCTAAGAGTTATTTTAATATATTTATTCCCCCTTTTATTTTCTTTTTATGTTGTATTAAACTAGTTTTATAATAGAAAAATTTTACTTCCCACTATGTGTCAACATTCCTATATAGATATGAGTTTCAAGCCTAGACTAATGTATGTTCCTACTTATTTTGAAAATATCTAAGTTTTTTTTTGATAAATAATTGTTTCATAAGGCCATCCTAACCTCTATCCTACAAGGTTTATAACTAATCTTACATATTTTCATTTGAGAAAATTCTTGCATTCATACCTTCATTATTCTTTGGAAAATGGAAATTTTAAGACACATGATTTTTATATTTTCATGGGAGTTTTCCCTCTCCTATATATTTTTATTTATTATTTATAAATGCATTTTTAATTTTTTTTTGACATGTGCTTGGCCTTAGACGATAGAGTTGGATTGTAAGATTCTTGGGTTAAGTGTAAAGACTAGTTGATTTTTCCTAGGTCCTCTTCCCATGTTGGTAATTTTCCCATTTATATCCTTATGTTACCTTTGAGTTTGGATTTATTATGTTTTGGGTTGAGATTTATAGGGATAAAAATTTCATGGGGTCTTCCAACTAATGATGGTAATAGGTTTATATATTATCCCTTCCTTTCTTTGGTCAGTTTTATGACTTGATTTGGAGCCTTTTATAAGTATTTTGGTCTCATAAATTCATTCGAATAGTTTTCAAATACTGATACTCATACCTTAAAATTAATTCAATTTTTAGTATTGAAGTGTACTTTGGATAATATGTAATTTAATTATGAAAATATATTTGGAAAATGTGTGGAAACTAAAATATAGTATTAAGGACTTGACAATGACAATATTGGCATACATTTAGATCTCATGATGTACACACACAAATATGGTTATTACCCACCATTGTATCAAACCTACATTCTTATTTATGATTTTGATCCTCTTATTTTGTTGTTCCACACCTATAGGAACCTTAAATCCCATGAAAAACCAAATTATTATCTCATACTACCATCTCCATACCTTCAACTCATAATTAATATTCCTAGGTAACTACTGTAGTCATAGAAAGTGTTAAAATTGGTAGCTTGAGTGTGGCTTGTGACACCCAACCCATAGGTCTTTATTGTATGCTCTTATGACCCTTATAGACACCTTTTTTCTTTTTCCCAGTCATCCCAAGCTTTCCAAATAGTCATTCCACCTCAACTATATAACATTTCCCAAGTCAATCCTATCCCCCTAGGTCCCACACCTATAATATAGAAACATCCAACTTAGACTATATCACCAGACCCTAGGGTGTCCTATTTTGGCACTCCTATCCAATTGTATTTTTAGCTCCAATGCTTATTTCCTTCTAGTTCTTATCTTTCATCTTGTTGGTATAGTTTGAATACATTTGACCCATGACTAGTAGATCTCTATAAAAGCCCATTCAAAGTTCATTTAGAAGGGTTATTGGTAAATATTACAAAGCAAGAAAGAATACAAGAAAAACCACTAAGGCAAATTTACCTATTCTCTACATATAACCATCTAATATAGCTACCAGTATATCCAATCTTCACACCAGTCCCTAGCAACCTCAAGCACACCTAGTTCAGCATTTTTGCATCTATATTACACTAAACATCTTGCCAACTCAATAGGGGGAAACCAAAGTTCCACCTCACCAAGTAGTGATGAACATACCTCTTCATTCGTAGACCAACATACCATTACAATCACAAATGATGTCTAATCAATAACATACAAGTATTAATCAGTAATAAATGTCAAACCTTCAACATACATCTAATTCTCAATAAGGATTCATACAACCAAGAAGTTCCAATGTTTCACAAGTATTAATTAGGCAACAATTACCTTTTGTTGCTAACATACCACAAGCTCATTGATAGGGCCTTGGTTCACAAGTTCCCTTTAATCAACAAGGTTTGACTAGTTGAAAGTAAGTCCCTAATCAACCTTAATAGGCACAATATTTCACTCCCATCCATATCCTTCCATCTCAACCATAATTTCCCAAAAACTAAGCTTGTATATAAAATCCTAACTAGAATATTGCACCATAACATGTGCAATTACAACAATTACATCCTAATCCGTGCATGCATATTCCTAGTCAATTTTTGAACCAAACCAATGTTCCACAACAAACCATGCCTCTACTATACCCTGATCAAAGTAATCCAATTTTAATCACTCAGCCTCCACCTCATACCAATATTCCCTCTAGTTTTCTAGCCCAAAAACTACAACAAATAAAGGATGAAATTATCGCCATCCAATCTAGGAGACAAACTAAATAGTTCAAATTGGATAATGTATGTTCCTATCCATTCAACATAGAGTATTTATAAATACCATTTCCTTGAGGGTAAGAACCACCAAAATTCATAAAATACAAGGGGAAAGGAGACCCCAAGGCCCACTTGACAATTTTTTTTGTTGCTTGCTAACCGATGACCTATATAGATAAATACCTCTTACTGTTGTTTCAAAGGAGCCTAATAGGACAAACATTGGAGTGGTTTCTACAATTTCCCAAGAATTCAATTTTTGACTTTGATGATCTTTCAAACAAGTTTGTATAACACTTCTCCTACAATCTTGAACATGGGATTTTTTTGGTAAATTTGATACAAGCTAAGTATAAGGTTGGTGATATCTTTGAAAGTTATTTATATCAATGGAGAACACTTGCCAATATATTCTCTCATAGTTTACCAAACAAGCAATTAGCCATTGTGTTTACCAATAATTTGCACAGTGAGATATCTTACCATCTATAGCTGCAATGTGTGCACATTTTTAAGGAAATCATTGACAAAGGTTTGTTTATCAAAAGAACCCTTATTAACAATGGGTTCATTAAACTTACCTCATCAAATCAGAACCAAACTACAAACCAAGGAAATGGTCAAAACAAAAATTAGAACCAAGTCTAAGTGTAAGCATCACAACTAGCATAGGCCAAAAATTATGAAAAGTATAAGCCATTTAATTGTAACAAGAATGTTGTTAGAAATGGGGTAATTGATGTGTAACATGTCCAAATGGTGAAAACACCATCTGCTTAGCCTACACTGCATATTCAAATAAATCCCAACCAACAACCTCTTCAGTAAGCACAACAAGTGTAGCAGTGTTGACCAATGCAATAAATATAACAACCTTTTCCTTTGTAAATCCCTCCTCTAAAGAGAAATGTGCGTACTTGTTGTGTCTTTAGTAACCTTGGAGAACCCATTGAATCTATGTTTCGCAAGCTCACTATTGCTAATCTAATTATCTGGCATATTCTAAAATATTATCTTGAGGGCATTCCTTACCTAGATTGGTATCAAAAAAATGAAATCTACAAGTATCATCAGGTTAATAGACATAATTAAACATTTGATTGAAAATATGTTGGAAAATGGGGAGATAACATTAGATAATGGAGATTCCATATCCAATTAGATCTTGGGAATTTATCAAAAACCCTTTTTATAACATAACAACCAACACAATAATAACATTGGCTAGTATAATAAAAACAAAAGTATCAACAGTCAAGATAGAACCAACAAAATTAGCCACAAAACCAAAAACATTGGCTAATTGGATGAAATAAGGCCAGAATGATGCCAATAACCAACAAACCTACAACGCAGTTGTACATAACTATAACAAGGTTGTAGGCCATATTTTAGGAGGTCATGTTTATACCATCTCTATCATTCCAAGACCAAATATGAATCAAATAAGACCATTACTAATCAATTCCAACAAACCAACCCATTCGGTGATCCTTATTTGACTTAGGATTACATACAGGCATACCAACAAATAGGGATTTTGATTCACATTTATCATATCATTTTAAAAACTACTCATAGAGCTTATAAATCTCCCCCTAACATCATGCTCCATCTCATGTCATCTATTCTTTGATATCCATTAATCTAAACTTTGGCTATTCTGATCCTTGGACCTGTTTACCTATAGAACTCACAAGCTCCCTTTGCTTATGCACGAAGATTCAACACATTTAATTCAATGAATAGAAAATATCAAAATTTCTTCTCCTTAAATCATGCATTGATCCAAAAGTCACTCAAGCTATCTGAGTTATATCCCCCTAAATCTATGCATACCACCTTGTACTTCTCAATAATGCACCATGACAACACTCTTTTTTGATCATACACTACTATTAATGAGTCCTAAACCCACATGAACACCAAAATTTGATTGAAATCACCTTGAGAACACTGAGAGGGACTCCCCCTAAGATATCTGAGCCATTACACCTCTTGAGCATCTTCAGATCTCCACACACCATGAAGAACCACCACATAAGATTACTAGCCTTCTCTCTCAAGCCACCTCAAGGACCATCAATAGAACTTCATGCCATTCATTAATTAAGAAACATGCTCTAAACCAACTTGAGATCTCACCTTGGAATACTAATGCCTTTATCTTTTGGATAAACTAAGTAGAAACATCAAATCTTCATACTAGTCCTGTCTAGACTCCTTGTAGACCTTTTAGACCTTTAGAACCAAAGTTCCTGAATACTCTTGAAACACAAAATTCACCACAACATCTAAAGCAGGCTTATGAACTTATTTCTCCCCCTTAACCAAGCACATATCCACATGACCTGTCTTATCTTGCAACATCAACCAAATCTCAACTATTATCCACCATACTTCCTCTTGCTTTTCAAGTGTCTCATTAAAGCCTAGATAGAGACACCTTTAACTCACAATGTCCTAGAACAATGTGAAACCAGGTGTTACCCACAACTTCTCATATTCCTTCTCTTCCTTGGTCATTTGATACTGATAGATATTTTTCTTCTTCTTATTAGGTGTAAGAGAAGAAACATACTCATCCACTATAATATTCTCCTTGAGTTTAGTCTCTTCATTCATAACATGAGCAGACAATGAGAGCCCTTAGCACTCTTCAACTTTTATAGCATTATCCACCAAGAAAATAGATTACTTGGACTTGCAGACTCACTTAAATCACTCATATAAGGTTTATCATCCATTTTATTACCATCCTTCTTCTTCTCTATATTCATTTTATTTTCTTGACCTTTGAGCTTAAACTAATTTGCAACACATTCTTCTAAAGCAACTTTCTTATCAACCTTTTGACTAGTGTGATTAGCATTGATAATCTTTGGTCTCCATAACTGATAATGACCTCTCTTATGCACAATGGAATATTTGTGTCCTTTTAGATACCTAGAGGACCTGTTGACTCTACTAGGGCTGAAACTTTCAATATGACCACTCTTATGACAACTGAAATAAATAACATCATTCGTACCTTTTGATAGATTTGAACTGTGATCAATGTTTGGAAAAAAACTCCTTTTATCAAAGTTCCATGAATTTCCATACTTGACTGACTTACTTATATAGTCCTTAGTTTTATGACCATATTTATTACATGTATAACAATGATCATGGAATAAACTATCATACCTTGAAGTATTTGATTGTCTAACATACCTTCTTGTATTATTTTCAAAGCTTGCATTCTTCTTAGCTTGCATAGGCTATACATGTTCCTTTCCTAGCTTGTCCAACTTGTCTATGAGTTGTTCATGCTCTACTCTCAAGGGATCAAGATTACTCTTCAACTCATTATGCTCACCTTGATTTGAACTCACCGTGCTATTGGTTTATTCTAACTGAGTCTTGAGATCATTGATCGCATTTTCATCCTCTTTGGCATCTTTATTTAGAGTACATATTTGCTCTTCAAGTGCTTTGATCATAGCCTTCCATTATTGATTCTCTTTCTTCAACTGCTTATCCATCTTATGATACTTAGGATCTCCTTCAAGTTGTCAAGCTTCCTCCAAAAGACCTACTCTGATACCAATTATTAGAGGTACAATCACTAAGGGGGGTTGAATAAATGATGGTAGATATTTATGTTCAATTCCAAATATTTTAGACTATTAATAAATCAACATATATCAACTTGATCAAGCAACATTATCAAGAGAGCTCATTCATTCAATGCATACACAAGATCAAACACACAACACATAGTTCCTATGAGAAAACCTTATGAGGAGTAAAACCTACTCTCAATCCTGAAAACACATGGACTACTTGTCCTATAAGATGATTACAAATAAGATACCCTTTTAGTGAAGCACTCACTTTATAAGGAGTACCTACCCCTAAGTTTGAACAAGAACCCACTTGCTCTATATGTTGAGCACCCACACAACACCTATGAAATCAACGAATCCAAACTTTTTATTGCATATCAATCTAATGGAGTCACAATGTATAACACCTATCTTGAATAATCAACACTCTCTCAACCCTAATTTTCATAGGCAATTCAACTAAATCACCCTTTTGGATTTCTCTAATATTTTTCTCATCCTTAGCCACAAACTTGTAGTAACTCTGTAATCATAATAGATACATGAGAAAAAGTTCATCCACACAATACTCTCTTTGAACTACCTCTTAAATCATCAACATAACATATACCTTCTCTTCACTCAGCTCATAAAAGTCTCTATTTGTCTCTCAACACATATTCCTCAAGTCCACACAAGTCTATTCAACAAGCCTAGAAACCATCACATTTGGTTTTACCTTTTATAGAGTCTTCATGATTATTATGATCACAACCTTATTTTTCAGCCACAACACATACCTTCACCCTTAAGGAATCTAACATGGATCAAATTTAGGCACAACCCTATTTTAAATAGGCTTAATTCACTTTTTAGGTCCTATGAAGACCCATTCACCTATTTGACACTTCTCTGAGCAAACTAAGAACACAAGAACACTTTCAAATACATGGACCCATGACACATAATATATAGGTCTTAATTGATAAAAATCATCACAAAACCCTTCTTCTAAAGCTTAATTCACTCAAACAACATTTTGTGTACACAACCACTATGAATGAACACATAATCACCTTTTAAGCATTTGATCATACTAAATATGATTGATCAAACCTTCATAATCCACATAGATGGTCCTCATGGAGTCTAAAACACTCTTATATAGTTATCTCATCATGAAACATCAAAATACCATTAAAAAAAACTTAATTACCTTTCTCAAGTTACTTGAATAGCATGAACAAACACACAGTCAACCTTTGAGCTCAATAACTTTCACTGTACAAACATTTAGAGCTTAAAATAATTATTTATAAATGCACCTTGAGTTCTCTATAACTTTGAATTTTATTGTAACATCAAATTATGCATAGATCAAAAATTATGGCTTAAAGACCAAGCACTGGTGTTTCCTTCATTTAATTCAAATATTTAAATCTAAATGGTCATAGTTAAACCTCAATCACTTATAACACATATTGTGTTATTCACTTAGCTCACTCAACTTACACTATCAACCTTCTTCAAAAGTAACTCTAACTTTAATTTGAACTTCTCCAGTACCCAAACATTAAACCTTTAATATGTTGACCTCATCTCATGCTTCCTGACAACTATGAACAAACACACTCTGTCAATCTCTATAAATCATCCAAGTCTTTATCTTGAAACACTCACCATTAGATCTTGATTGGAACTCCCATGATTATGCCACTTGGCACCCTCACATGCCTTTTGAACACTTTGATGTCAGTCCATGCACTTATGCCACTTGGCAGTCCCACATGATTTGTTAACTCTCTGACTTGTCCTACACCATTGATCTTCATAAGTATGAAATGCCACTCACCATTGATCTTCTATCAAGATTATCGAGCTTCTGACACTTGTCACTAATACGTGTAACCTTTGACATGTTGACTTCATATTCACCATTGATATCAATATGTATGATTAAGTGCTCACCATTGGATCTTCTATACTGATGACCTCACACTTCAACATGAATAAAATTGATGGTCTTTGGCCCATCATAGTTTGCTAAAGAAACTTTGAAGCTTTGTAACTTGAGCTTGATATCACTTCAATACTCCAAATTTTTAGGGTAGCTTCTTGGCACTATAAAAAATATTTCCATGTAAACATTTAACCATTATTGACTTTTGTATACCTACAATAAATTCAAAAACTTATTGGTTCATACATATCTGGATGACATGCAGTGATAGTCTAGCTAAATATAGGAACTTAGTGAACTTATATATGAGAGGCCAAATTTGCACCCGCATATCTTTAGCTACGCTTAACCTCATGACCTTAAATTTTAACCATATAATATTCTCACTTAGGGGAATCCATCCATGTATCAAGATACTCTTTGAAACTTCATTCATGTGAAATATGACACCATTAAGCTGCTTATTCAGATTTTTCTACCATAGAACCAACCTTTCCTAGATGAACATAATGAAGAGTTAGATGAACACTATGCATTACCATAAGCATTTTAAGCACTCTTGAAACCCCATAGGATCTATACAATATGATATTATCATCCATAACATTCATCAACTTCCTATCCAAGCATATACTTAAGATCCATGCTTACATACTAGGCTACCAAGCCTATGCCAACACATTGTTCACATACTTGTCTTTTCTCCTTGACCTGAAACCACATCAACATGCTATTAAAATATGATAAACCTCAAAAAATAATTACCTTAAATTATATGCATCCAAATCCTACCTTGCATAACTTCAGGCTCAAACTCATCATTATCATGACATCATCACTTTGTCATTAACTTTGACATCAATGCACACATGACATCAATCTTTGACACCAATGACAACACTTGCCAACAATATAAACACCAAATAGATGATATTATTGATATAAATATAGGTACATCAATATCATGTTATATTATCACATTTGATGACGATGATATTGTTGATGAAGATTCATATAGACATGCACTCTTTATTCATGCTTATATCAATGAACAACTCATACACAATGTCATGATTGAAAATGACTTAGGTGAAAATAAATGTATGATGACACTTATTTTCACTTTGGGGTATATAAAGTAGGATTTATAAGATACATCAAAATTATTCAAAGCATTTGATGGACACATACAAAATACTCTCAGGCATATAATACTACTCTTTTAGTTTGGCTCAATAATAATGGCTTCTTTGTTTATAGTCTTACAAAGCACATAGGTCTTTGACATGTTATTAAGATGCCCTTGGATACAAAATCTCTACATAGTGCCATCAATAATAAATTGATGTCTTAAATATATACATTATAATCAAGTGGTCAATTTTTTAGGCATTTGAAATGAGTACCCTATATAGTCAATGGTATCTCCTCCTCCCCTACCACCAACACAATTGGTTACTACATGTTTTAAAGAGTATAGTGTAGAGAAAATTGTTTTACCTATGCAATATATTTATATACAATTAGTTCAGAGTAGAAAGGCACACCCTCTTAGATAATAAGATGCATATTAGAGATTTATTCATATTTTAGATAGATCTTCATCTTCTATAATGTATGAAAGGGATACAACTCAGACAATTCAACATGTTTCATAGTGAACACAAGGAGGACCAGCTTCTGCTAATATCTAATAGACTACACCAAGTTACTCACCCTTTATAATTACACATCTTGAAAAATATCTTATGATCTTTGATCAAGATAGTTACATTACAACTCTTGATTACTTTTCAGAATTAGATTCATCTACATGTAGTCCTTTTTATTCATTATAATTTACCCTCTTTGCCTATGATACATGCACGCACTATGGTCCTCTAATTAATGGGATAATTAGATAGTTTCTCTTATATTTTTCACACAAAAATATAAAAACATTCAAATATTTCAAAAATACAAAATATTCTTGAAACATAAAAATGAGGACCTGAGCATGACACGAGTTGCTAGTTTACTTCTTTACATATGTTGTTTTATCAAATACTTGGTAGATAACATATTATTTTTCATACACATGCATTTCATGAGGTAAATGTGTGTTGTGAATGACATATATATTATACATAAATTCTTATATGTTGGACTCCCTTCTACCTAGTGGCCATGCCTATGCTTGGGGCATCTTATTTTATATGTTACATTATAATTGGTTATAACTATCTATGACCATTTTACCATGTTGAAATACATATCTTATTAATTTCTTGGTAGTTTATCATATATTACATTATGATGCATGGATATGCTATTTTTTTTATGATGTGACATTGATAAATATGGATGGTGTAGACTATTATTTACTTATTCTATGCTCCTTCGATGTTGTTACTTTATTGTCTTGTCTCCTAAAAATAATAGTCATTTTTGGAACAACATTTGAATTATTTTGGTTCTACAAACCAAAATAATATCTTCCATTTTCAAAATTTGTCTTAAGTATTCAGATTTCTCATTTTTAGAGCTTCTCAAAAAATCTACAGACTCTTGCAGGCAATTTTTCAGTCAAAAGAATTGATTCTCAACATTTGTTCATTTTCTGGGAAGAGTTCAAATTTCAGTCATTTCAACAGGTTCATCAGCTTCCAAACATTTGTTCAAATCAAAATAACTTGAACCGTTGAACCATTGAACCAATTGGGTTTAAAGGTTCAACAGTCGGTTCAACCAAAGGAACAGTTCAACGTCCAAGTTCAACCAAGTAGTTCAATGCTTTATTTAACTCAGATGGCTCATTTCCTTTGTTTCAGCATCTTTTGGTTCAATCTTTTGGTCTGTCAGTTGGTTCAAGGCTTTCTGGTTCAATGGTTCAACAACAAGTTCATCTCTTTTTGGTTCAAAGGTGCTTGGCGCACTTCATTGAACCTTTGAACCAAATGGTTCAACGTCTAAGTTCAACGAGCTTCATGACTTTTGCAAGAATTTTCATCGACAAACAATCAGCATCAGGTTCAACATTTGGTTCATCCTTTGGTTCAACTTCAAACAGTTTAAAGGTGGGTTCAATCAAGCGGTTCAACGCTTTCATCGGCTTTGCTTCAAAGGCTTGGTGCGCTTCATTGAACCTTTGAACCGGTTCAACAAAGGTTCATCGACTAAGTTCAAAAGGGATGGTTCAATGCTAAAAGAACTTTTTTGAAGGACAAGTGTCCTTGTAGAGGACACTTCATCAATCAAAGTACCCTTTGACTTGTTCAAAAAGACTTGGCGGAATGAATTTCACCCAGACTTTTATTTTACCCAGGGAAATTCACCTAGACTTTTTGTCCACGGGAATTTTCCCTGGGGAAAATGTCTGTGGGAATGTTCAAAGGGAATAGCCTACGGAAAAGCTCAGGGGAAATTTGTGAATGGCCCAAGGGAAAAGCCCGGGGGAAGATTACGAAGGGTTGACAAAAGACTTCAAAGGATCAATTCTCAGGGCCCGAAAGGGCAAAGTCCAGTCTGGAAAAGCGCCAAGTGGAAAGATAAAAGAAGGCCAAGGGGTGATGCGTCTAAACACATCAAATTCAACACAGTCAACTAGCTGTTGGAAACACAGTGATGGGCATGTGAACGTCAATTTCAAAGACCGTAAAATAGCCATTGATCCTTTGATCCACAGAATATAATACATTCACAATTTTCAAGGCCAAGAACAACAAAAAGTAGGGAAGAAACATAACAACAAATTAAATCTAGGACTCAATTCAATTAGCCAGACAAGGAGGACCGATGAAGATAAGATCAGATTGCCAGGTGGAACATTGGAAGTTACAAACTTTCAATAAGTGTGACTTATTTCCTTGCATTGATAAAATCAAATGGGTAAAGTGCCCCTAAGTTCCAGTGTGTCTCCTTAACAGATTTCAATGCAAATTGATGTATTGATTGTTCCCAGGTCCTTTTTGAAGAGGCTATATAAGGGACTTTTTGCTATTGTAATGAAGATCTTCTTTTGGAGAATCTAAACGAAACTCTACCGAAATTGAGAGGCATCATTGAGACTTTGTGCTCAGTCTGTTTATCATATTTTGTTAATGAAAACAAGGGAATTTTTCAAACTTTGTGCTGTGATATCTTGTTTGTTTCATTGATTTAATAAGCAATATTAGTTAATTTGTCAAGGTGTCCTGGAGAATCAACTGTGGAGAGACTTTGCACCCCCATAGATGCCTTCAGTGTGTTTGTATTTTCATTGCTGTGTAAAGAAATTTGGAAAGACTTTGAGCTTTCATTGTTCTTCGTGTATCACTCTTGAGTATTTCATGTACAGACTTTACGCTGTGTCTTGATTTGCTAGTTACCATACTTTAGTCATATTCTACTTTTATTTCCAGGAGTATTCTCATGGCTGGTTGAACAGTTTTTCTAAAAGAAGAGGAGTATTGTCTGTCATTCTCTTGAGTTCTTCCTTTGTTTTGTATACATCATCTCTGAAGAAAGAGAGATGGATGTCTGGTCCTACCCTTGAGTACTATTTTTTGTTCATATATATACATAGTATATCCACAGGGAACCTCCCCTTGATGAGAGGAGAGAGGAGTCTCCTTCTGATGTGATAAACTTACACATTAGGACAACTAATCTTCTTGCTTTGGCTGATAAGACCTATTTTGTTTATCAGTACGCTGATAGACAAAATAATCAACCAACAATTTTTGGTGACTCTGCTGGGGAATTACCCATTATCTATTTATAGTCTATCCATTCCATTCACCTCGACACCCATAGGAAAAGAACGCATAGTTTAAAGCCTCAAGCTTTAACTAAAGAAAAGTCAATTCTTTTCAAATCTTGTTTTACAAATCTGGCAGATTCAAGATATACACGAAGCCAAAGAGCTAAAGGTGTCATTGATCTTGTGTTCAAGCGAGTATAACAAAGTGATTTTGATCTATTTCCTTCACCACCTCATCTACAACGAACCAAGAGCTTCTCTCCTACTAAAGATAGATCTCCATTACCAGGCGAAATATCAACTTCTACTGTTGATAAAGCTTTGCCTATAATTACCCCATTGAGATTTGTTATCCCTCCTTTTCAACACCCTATAATGGTAGTTCAAGGTCCCTGGGGTAATGCTTTTGGCCCTCTCAATATTACTCCTCTACATGAACTTCCATGTAGTTTTAGGAAGAATTTCCCAAAATTCCATGGTGATGGGAAAGTTCATCCTGATGAACATATTGCAGCATTCTGTATAGCTTGCAGAGTAATTGGGGTAGAGTTTGAGGATGTAGCAGTCAAGATTTTTGTTGAAACACTACAAGGTCCTACTACAGATTGGTTTTACCATTTACAGGCTCGATCTGTGACTGATTGGAATACTTTGAAAGATAAGTCTGAAGCTAGATTCAAACCTGTAGAAGATGCACATACACTTCTGGCTCAACTTCCACAAATGAAAAAAGAGCCACATGAGCCTATGAGAGACTTCATAGCTAAATTTGACAAGTTGAGAAATAGAATTCCTATGATTGCTAGACCTACAGCTGAGAATCTCAAATGCTTTTTTATTAATTCTCAGCTACCTGAAGTTAGTTTCCTCTTGAGACATGCTGGCCAAATAGATCTCGAGGCAGCTCAACTTTTGGCCACTGAAGTAGAAGATGATCTCATATTAGCAAAGAAAATAAGAAGAGATCCCAATAGAAATAGAGCTTCATCATCATCTGAATTTGCATCTACAAGCACCACAGATCCAATGGTGCAGAAATTAGCGAATGAGCTCCTTGCCCTCAAAAAACAAATGGCTCAAGGAATGTCTTCTACTCCTACATACAGAAGAACATTCCCAAATCAGTCATATCAGGCTAATGTTGCCAGAAACCAAGGACAACAAAATCATCTTCCTCCTCCACAAGGAAAACTTGCCTTGGAAGCTCCTCCAACTAATTCAACAATGGGATATCTTGAGACAAAATTAGATTTTTCTTATCAGCCTAGATTATATCAAGAAAATGATGTTGATATCATTGAAGACAGTCAAGAAAAATCAGCTGGTGACTCCCACATTGGTTTCCTAAATTATCAAGATGAACCCAAAAGTAAAGGAGAAGCTTCAGATAGATCATATGTAGTGTTTACTAGATCTAAGAATCAATCAATCCAGCAGGCTGATAAAAGAAAGACAGAAGAGCAATCACAGCCAACAGTCACAATTGCCAAGCATGGATCAGTTATATCCTTTCAAGTAAAAGATCCAATAATCACTCAAAAAGTAAATACATCTATTGTGCCTTCCCCTTCTACTTCTAATTCACAAACCAGTATACCTCCCATCCCTTCTAAAACTTAGAAAGCTGAAGTACCTTTCTCTGTACCTAGTTTGATTCAGACATTTGACATAATTGATCATGTCAAAAAGACAAAAATACAAATGTTTGAATTTGAGTACTTGCAATTCAATCCAGATTAACTAAATAAGTTGGTCCAATGTGTTAAAAATTAGACCGTCCCTGCAGTGCAAAAGGCCAAAAAATTGACTTTTGATTCCCCAATAAATACGCCTAGTCCAAATAATCTGATTATTACTCCTCCAGCTACTTCTATAAAAATAGAACCCTTCTATGTTTCCTTGTTAATTAATGGCCACAAGCTGAGTAATTGTATAATAGATTCAGGTTCAGGTGCATCTGACAATGTCATGCCAGCCAAAGTCACTGAGTCTCTTGGTCTCACATTGACCAAGACGTTTGGCAGATGTTTCTCCATGGAGAACAAACAAGTGCCATTGTTGGGGTAGATCAAAGATGCTCAATTTGCATTTGCAACCTTTCCAGATAAGAGGATTAAAATGACTATATTAGTGGCTGAAGTCCCAGCATATTATGGTATTTTACTTGGATGGAATTTTTGTAAAGATGTGGGAGGAGAGCTGAACATGGATCTATCTGAGGCAAGGATCCCTGTACAAGGCGTGATGAAGAGATTACTTCCTAAAAAGGAAGCAACGTATGTAGTCACTAAGACGTCAGCTCCTAAAGCTCAAATCTTTTTTGAATCCATAGGTATGGGTAATTACTTTTTATATATAGATCATGAAGAAAGACCCTCCATCTCTGATGAGGGAAAGTCTAAAGTAAAGCCAGTGTCTGATGAGATTTGAACTCTAGAATTTGATGATAGTTGTTCCTCTTCTGGTTCTAGAGCTGAAATTATTTTGATATCTCCTCAAGGAGATATGTTCTCTTCATCATATAAGTTATAGTTTAACAACACAAATAATACAACTGAATATGAATCGTTGTTGCTGGGCATGAAGGCTACTCAAGAAAGAGGCATCAAGTATCTTCACGCTAAAGGGGATGCTAAATTAGTGGTCTGCCAAGTGAGAAATTCATATCAGACTAAGAATGAAAGGCTATGCCATTACCGTAATCTTGTTTGGGATCAAATCAAAAGCTTTGATGCTTTCAACATTTCTTCCATTCCAAGAGAATTCAATGATAGAGCTGATGCACTTATTGTTTTAGGAAATCTTTTAGTTTCACATTCTGATTTTAAAGAAGCCAAATATACCATTGAGTTGATCTATAGGCTGAGTGTTCCTGATAATGCTGATCATTGAAAATTTTTCAATGATGATAATTAGATCATTGCCTTTTTGGAAAGAAAAGACAATTTTGAACAGCTGTATTTTGAAGGCAGTGAATCTCAGAAGTCTGAATTAATTTTTGAATCAAGTTTAGATGTAAATGAAGAGTTTATACAGCTGATAGGAAATAAAATTCCTAAAGGCTTGGTTTCTCTCAAAAAGCTGTTTGACAAGCATGATAGATTTGTCAAGCAATAGCAAACAGATTCGATTTTCTCTTAGAGATTTGACCAAGTGAATCTGACCAATGAAGAAAACCCAAAATGGTCAACATTGGTAAGTGCTACACACCTGAAGAAAAATTCAAATTTACTTCTTTGCTTTGTCAATACATTGATGTCCTGGCACATTCATATGAAGATCTGAAGTCTCTCAATCTAGATGAAATCCATCATCATATTCCTCTCAAGGCTGATTCAATGCCTTACAAGCAAAAATCTAGACAATACAATCCAAAGATTTCAGGTACAATTATGTCTGAGATTCAGAAAATGTTAAATGATAGGATTATTTTTCCAATCCATCATTCTACATGGATTGCAAACATAGTTTCGGTAAAGATGAAAAATGGCAAAATTTGCATTTGTGTAGATTTCCAGAATTTAAACCAGTCATCTCTGAAAGACAATTATCATTTGCCAATCATGGACCAAGTGCTCCAAACAGTAATAGGATCAAAAATGTTATCAGTGTTGGATGGTTTCTCAGGCTATAACCAAGTTGAAGTTGTTGGAACTGATCAACACAAGACTGCATTCACCATGCCTTGGGGTACATTTGCATACAAAAAAATGCCTTTTGGATTAATAAATGCTGGTGCTACCTTTTAGAGAGCTATGGATATGGATTTTAAAGATGAAATTGGCAAATTCATAGTTGTATATCTTGATGATTTAATTGTCTTTTCAAAGCACTGATCTGATCATATTCGCCACTTGCAACAAGTGTTGGAGTGCTGCCGAAAAAATGGTATTTCTTTGAATCCTAAAAAGTCTATTTTTGGAGTAACAAAAGGGAAACTCCTTGGACACATTGTGTCCAAAGAAGGCATAAATATTGACTCAGACAGAGTCAAGTCTATTCAAGAGCTGAATTTGCCTGCAAGTAAGAAATCTGTTCACTCTTTCTTCAAAAAAGTGAATTTCTTATAGAGATTTATCCCTGAATTTGCTGAGAAGACAAGACACATTGTAAATATGATGAAAGGAAAGAATAATTTTAGCTGGACCAAAGAAGGCAAAGCAGCATTTCAAGATATTAAAGTCGCTATTGCTCACGCCCCTACCTTGGTCTGTCCAGACTACTACAGAGATTTCACTATATACAGCTATGCATCTGAGCATACTCTTTCAGCTATTCTTGTTCAGCAAGACAAAGAAGGTATGGAATCTCCCATCTCTTTCATGAGTTGCCCTCTGAAAAATCATGAATTAAAGTATTTGAATATAGAGAAGCATGCCTATGCCTTGGTAAAAGCAGTCAAACACTTTCTCTTCTATATTCTAAATTCACATACTACTGCCTTAGTTCTTGATAGTACAGTCAAGTCTATTTTAACTCAACAAGAGTTTGACACAAAGAGAGGTAATTAGATTGCAAAGATCCAAAAATTTGATCTAGATATCAAGCCAACAAAGCTGGTCAGAGGTAAAGGTCTTTGTCAATTAATGGCTGATAATAAGCCAGAAGATACACAACTTGAAGAAGCTGAAATAGACTATATGCCAACAGTCCTTTTTGTTTCTACTACCAATGAATGGTATTCAGATATTGCCTATTTTCTGACTCATGGAGGATGTCTTGCTCATTTGTCTTACAAAGAGAGGAGAACCATGAGATTGAAATCTGCCAATTTTGTCCTTTGGGACAACGGCCTGTACAAAAGAAACATAGATGGAGTTTTTCTTCGCTATGTAGATAAAGAACATCAGACCCAGCTCTTGAAATCTTTTCATAATCTAGCTTGTGGAGGATAGTTTTCTACTCCTGTGACTGCTCACAAAATTCTGAGAGCCAGGTATTATTGGCTGACTCTTTTTCAAGATGCACATAAATGGGTAAGGAAATGTGAACTTTGCTAGCAATTTGTTCAAAGACCCAAGTTGGCTGCTCTACCTCTTAAGCCAGTGATCATAGAGGAACCTTTCTAGCAGTGGGGACTCAATTTTATTGGGACAATAAATCTATCATCAAGTGCTGGACATGATTATGTCCTTACAACGATTGATTATTTCACTAAGTGGGTAGAAGCAATCTCGACAAAGCATGCTACCTCAAAAGTTGTATGCAAATTCTTGAAAGAGAACATCATTTTCAGATTTGGAGTCCCACTCAAAATTGTTACTAATATTGCAGCTTGTTTCACCTCTCAAGAAATCACGCAATTCTATTTTTATTATGGAATTACGCTTTCTCATTCTTCTGATTATTTTCCGCAAGGAAATGGACAAGCTGAGTCCAGCAATAAAAATTTGGTAACTATTATCAAGAAACTTGTAGATGATAATCAAAGGATGTGGCACAAAGCATTGGTAGACGCTCTGTGGGCTGACAGGATCATGCCAAAAAGGGCAATTGGTATGTCTCCTTTTCAACTTCTCTATGGTATTAATGCTGAGATACCAATCACTTTAGAGTTACCAGCCTTGAAATTGGTGAAGGCTATTGAAGATCAGACATATGAGAGTTCTCTTGACAAAAAAATTATGTACTTAACTCAGCTGGAAGAACAAATAACTATGGTGGTAGATAGAATTGCTGTTCATCAAAATCTGATAAAGAAACTTTTTGATCAGAAAGCCAAAAATCATGATTTTCAGATTGGAGATAAAGTCCTGCTGTGGGACAAAAGAAGAGAGCCAAAAGGGATGCATGGAAAGTTTGAATCTCTTTGGAGAGGCCCATTCACAATTCATCAGCACATGGGTGAAAATAGCTTTTTGCTGAAATACCAAGATGGCACACTCTTTTCTCTGCCCCATAATGGGCAGCATTTGAAACACTTTAATTCTTGAAGTGTCAGATCATTACCTCTATATATATGTCTACTTGTACAGTTTTAATTTCTATTTTGTTTTGTTTTCTTTCATTCTTATTGTCTTTCATTTCTAAAAAGCATGACTCCAAATCCCAATGGTACACTTGAAGACACTAGAGATTATGAATTCTACTCCTTCCAATTAATTTTGCAATTGACAAAAGTTCCCCAACTTGAGCTAGATGTTGTCTCCTAAAAATAACAGGCATTTTTGGAACAACATTTGAATTATTTTGGTTCTACAAACCAAAATAATATCTTCCATTTTCAAAATTTGTCTTAAGTATTAAGATTTCTCATTTTCAGAGCTTCTCAAAAAATCTACAGAGTCTTGTAGGTAGTTTTTCAGTCAAAAGAATTGATTTTCAACATTTGTTCATTTTTTGAGAAGAGTTCAAATTTCAGTCATTTCAACAGGTTCATCAGCTTCCAAACATTTGGTCAAATCAAAATAACTTGAACCGTTGAACCATTGAACCAATTGGGTTTAAAGGTTCAATGGGTTCAAAGGTTCAACAGTCAGTTCAGCTAAAGGAATAGTTCAACATCCAAGTTCAACCAAGTAGTTCAATGCTTTATTTCACTCAGATGGTTTATTTCCTTTGGTTCAGCATCTTTTGGTTCAATCTTTTGGTTTTTTAGTTGGTTCAAGGCTTTCTGGTTCAATGGTTCAACAACAAGTTCATCGCTTTTTGGTTCAAAGGCGCTTGGTGCGCTTCATTGAACCTTTGAACCAAATGGTTCAACGTCCAAGTTCAATGAGCTTCACGACTTTTGCAGGAATTTTCATTGGCAAACAATCAATAGTAGGTTCAACATTTGGTTCATCCTTTGATTCAACTTCAAACAGTTCAAAGGCGGGTTCAATCAAGCGGTTCAATGCTTTCATCGGCTTTGCTTCAAAGGCTTGGCATGCTTCATTGAACCTTTGAACCGGTTCAACAAAGGTTCATCGACTAAGTTCAAAAGGGATGGTTCAATGCTAAAAGAACTTTTTTGAAGGACAAGTGTCCTTGCAGAGGACACTTCATCAACCAAAGTACCCTTCAGCTTGTTCAAAGACTTGTTCAAAAAGACTTGGCAGAATGAATTTCACCTAGACTTTTATTTTACCCAAGGAATTTCACCCAGACTTTTTGTCCGCAAGAATTTTCCCCAGACTTTTTGTCTGCGAGAATTTTCCCCAGGGAAAATGTCTACAGGAATGTTCAAAGGGAATAGCTAGAGGAAAAGCCTAGGGGAAATTTGTGAATGGCCCAAGGGAAAAGCCCAGGGGAAAATTGCGAAGGGTTGACAAAAGACTTCAAAGGATCAATTCTCAGGGCCCAAAAGGGCAAAGTCTAGTCTGGAAAAGTGCTAAGTGGAAAGATAAAAGAAGACCAAGGGGTGATGCATCTGAACACGTCAAATTCAACACAGTCAACTAGCAGTTGGAAACATAGTGACGGGCATGTAAACGTCAATTTCAAAGATCGTAAAATAGCCATTGATCCTTTGATCCACAGAACAAAATACATTCACAATTTTCAAGGCCAAGACCAACAGAAAGTGGGGAAGAAACAAAACAACAAATTAAATCCAGGACCCGATTCAATTAGCCAGACAAGGAGGAATGATGAAGATAAGATCAGATTGCCAGGTGGAACATTGTAAGTTACAAACTTTCAATAAGCACACCTTATTTCCTTACATTGATAAAATCAAATGGGTAAAGTGCCCCTAAGTTCCAGCGTGTCTCCTTAACAGATTTCAATGCAAATTGATGTATTGATTGTTCCCAAGTCCTTTTTGAAGAGGCTATATAAGGGACTTTCTGCTATTGTAATGAAGATCTTCTTTTGGAGAATCTAAATGAAACTCTGCCAAAATTGAGAGGCATCATTGAGACTTTGTGCTCAGTCTATTTATCATATTTTGTTAATGAAAACAAGGGACTTTTTTAGACTTTGTGCTATGATATCTTGTTTGTTTCATTGATTTAATAAGCAAGATTAGTTAATTTTTCAAGAAGGTGTCCTGGAGAATCAACTGTGGAGAGACTTTGCGCCCCCATAGATGCCTTCAGTGTGTTTGTATTTTCATTGTTGTGTAAAGAACTTTGGAAAGACTTTGATCTTTCATTGTTCTTCATGTATCACTCTTGAGTATTTCATGTGCAGACTTTGCACTGTGTCTTGATTTGCTAGTTACCATACTTCAGTCATATTCTACTTTTATTTCTAGGAGTATTCTCGTGGCTGGTTGAACAGTTCTTCTGAAAGAAGAGTACTGTTTGTCATTCTCTTGAGTTCTTCCTTTGTTTTGTATACATCATCTCTGAATAAAGAGAGATGGATGTATGGTCCTACCCTTGAGTACTATTTTCTGTTCATATATATACACAACATATCCACAGGGAACCTCCCCTTGATGAGAGGAGAGAGAAGTCTCCTTCTGATTTGATAAACTTACACATTAGAATGACTAATCTTCTTGCTTTGGCTGATAAGACCTATTTTGTTTATCAGTACGCTGATAGACAAAATAATCAACCAACATATTGCATGATAGGATAGACATTGCTTGCTAATTAAATGTGGACACTTGGACCTATGTGTATGACATATTTATGTCCCTTGTTTGTGATATTATTAATTTTATTGTGTGGCCCTTGCCCTTTATTTTTGTGACATGTTCATGTCCATTGTATGCAACCCTTGTTATTATGTGTGACATTGCATGACATTGTGCTTGTTGAACTTGAGTAGTGGTGTCATGAATCATATCATAAAATTTTATTGTTTAGACTTATTTAGAGATTTTTACTTGACTGTGTTCCTCATTATTATATCTATGTATACACAACACTTGTATGTCTCACATCACACATGTTTCATACGTGCTATAATGACAATTACATTGCAATGATGACATACTCTCCACATGATGACATCATGCTACATGATTATATATTTATCACATGATACAATTAACCCTTATTTTGAGATGAGTGATTTCTAGGGTACATTACTCATATCAATAGGGGGAATTATAGTCAACTTTTTTTAGAGACTTAATCCTCCATAAACATAAAAATCAAATTTATGACAAAGTACATGTTTTAAAAATTTAAAGTAATTCATAAATCAGACACATGACATATATTGGAAATTTGATATAGATTATAGGGACATATTACATGCATATGCTTTCAATTTTTAAAGTCTTTAATATATATTCATATACACTTGGATGCATATACATGAGCATATGAAAAATAGTTACAGGAATAATAATCACATGTTTTGTGTACACTTACAATTGAACATATAGATGCATGATGTTATATATGAGTTAACATAGATTCAAGGGGCATGATGTTGATTCATGTACACATATTATATTGTTTAAAGTCAAAAAGTCATGATATTTATTCATGTACATATGCACTACAATATAGTTTACAAACTTAATGGTAAGTGGTTATCATTTCATTTCACATTTATTAGAATTATTATCATTATTGGGGCATGGATATTCTTCATTCTTTTTTTATCATGAAAATATAATATAGATACGACTATAATGGTGTGATTCATTCTATTACCTATAATGTACATTCAAGTCTAGTGACACTATGACCTTGGAATTACTTCTAACAAGCCTATTGTGTGGTTCCATGTTGTATTAAATGTGATGTACATTTGAGTCTAGTAACACTCAACTACCTTGACATCACTTCTAGTGAACCATTTTATGGTTAAACCTTATATGGATTAGTATGTTAAATAATTATCCCAATTCATGAGAGTTGGAATATGTGTATTTAAAACTTAAGGGCTTGATTAGTTATTCAAAATTGAGACTTGATCACTCTAAATTCACCAATGTCAACATGATGAATCATCTCTCCAATTGCTTCGACAAGGGGGTACCTTTATCCAATGTTTCATCATATTTTACATGTTACAAAGAAATATGGTTTCATCTCCCTAAAAGTGTACTCCATCCTTGCTCTCCTTTCAATTTCAAAATTTTAGGTATAAACATTAATTCACTTCATGTGTTATTGTAGGGTTTGATAAAATGAGTGCCTTACATAATTAGAGTTTCCTATCAAAAGACAAAGTGTATTGTATACACTTAGGTTTTATCTTTCTCCTTTACTCTAGTAGTTTCATTACTATAATAGGGGGGATATCAACACCTAAATATGGTCACAAACACTTGACAATTTTAATTCTCAATACATCCTAAACCACTTAACTTATGCCCAAATATGTGACTCTTATTCACCAATCATTTAGTCAATTATATGTATGCAAGCTTGAACCCCTATTCACAATCACAAATATGTAGGAGTTTTCATGTCAAAATGTTAAAATTTCCTTATAATACTCTTAGTCTACTTAAAACTTTAGGATAATTATCCTTATTTTTCTAGGATAGGTTTGCACTAGGTAGACAGGTTTGTTGCCATAAACATGTCCACATAATGTTTCCTCATAAACATGCCATTTAATGACTAACTTCTAAAATTCAAAACATTCATTTGGGTTAGATTGCACATTTTTTGAGCCATCTAATAAGAATTACTCCATCACACTCCTATAAATACAAATCAAAGGCCATTCATTATGAGTTAGAGTTGTGCACTATTTATTAAGCACTTATAAACTATTGCACATTGAAAAAATATATCTTACTCTTCCTAAATTCAATATCATTCACTAGGAGCAATCACAAGTAGAGTTTGAAACATTTCAAACTAAGTCAAGAGCTGGCATTGTCAAGTATCAAAGTCAAATTACTAGCTACATATATATAGTCAATGAGCACAATTGCAAAATCACACTAAGTGGAATAACTACTTGTGGCTTGATTCCATCCTAAGTACTTAGATATGTAGGTAATGGTTAATCATAAAAGGGGGTGAATGGGGTCAAATTATCTCATTACACTTCCCCTCCTTTTTTTTAGGTTTCTACAACTCATTATTACACCTAGGGTTTCCAAGGCAAGCAGAAGGAATAATAAGGCTTACGTAAAATACTAATAGAAGATAAATATCTTAGCCCTCTCAATAGACATGTGAATGGGTAGGTGACATAAAAATAAAACTTTAGTCATAGTCAAAGTGGACAAGTCCATGATCGATGAACAAAATTAGCCTATGCTACTCTTTAAGGAGCGCAGACTTGTCCAAACATAATCAAAATATCTGTTCTTAAACTTGAACTATCCAAGTCCCATGTTATTATGTTTTTCATAGTTAGACACCTACTATAGTCAACAAAAAATTAAAAAATGCTAATTCTCTCTCTTTGGCTGCACTTACTATTTTTAGCATATGTCACTTATCAATTAATTTTAATTAATTCTACTGTACATTCATATTTGTGATTAAATTTCATATGTTATAATCTAAAATATATCAATGTTTTATACCTATTAAATACTATTAAATAAAAAATTAGATACAAAACACTATTTTTCTCATTTCTTCTTTGTTCTGTTCAACACAATCTTTACTTCCTTTTATTATATCTAAATATCCTTCTATATGTTCACTATTTTTCTCTATTATTTTATATTCTCTAATCATTTCTATATAATTCCTTATTCCTTGTCCAATTTGCTTGGTATTCATCGCTACCAACTAGTCTTCCACTCTGAGGGTTTTGAGTTATTTTGGAGTGCCCACAAGTGCGATTGAATCAAATAGTCCCATATTCATCCCATCCATAACCTTTTGGGGTGTAAAATATAATATCTCTCTTTCCCTAACTTTATTTGGGCCTTCCAATGTTACCAATGTGAATTGATTCATTTTAGTAATATTACTATCTAGATTTGAAATGTGGGAATTATCACTTACAAAGGATTTTATGTCATCTTTGGTGGTCCTATTTCTATGCATCATTCTCTCTAATCTTTCCTTTGTAATTTTTTATTTATCTTTATCCTTTTTTTTTTCTCCTTTATTTGATTCCTCATCTCTTCGTTTCTCATTTATTTATCAAATTTTACTATTTCTCTTATCTTTCTTAACTAATCTCTAACAACTCTTCTATACAACCTAGTTGCACCCTAAAACTTATTTAACTTCTCCCAACCATTTAGACCAGTATATTATGATAAGTCACATCTTTTGGTGGATTTGGAATAAATGAAAATTCTCCATTCCCCTTAGGTGCTAAAATAAATTTTACTACACATGGGCTCAAATTTTATTTGATTGAACCTTTATCCAACCCTTCATAAACTTGTATTTGCACCTTTGCATTCTATTTTGGAGTCAATCTACGTGTTTCTTTATTTGGTAATCTCAAACTTAGAATCAAATCCATATGATTAATTATAATTCTCATCGGAAACAATCTATTTGGTAGTTAGTTAAAAATAATTTTCTCAAACTCACTTAATATCTCTTTTAATTTACATGGAAGTTTTTATTTTAATATTGTACTTGCACTCACATCTTGTGTTATTTTTTAAATTAATGCATAACATGTGCTCTATTATTTTACCTCTTTCTAGAATTTCTTTTCTGAAATCATCAACACTTTTGGACTCTTGTCCACCTCTTCGCACTTATCCTTTAAAGGAATTAGTGTGTGTTTTAAACCGTATTTCCACAATGTGTATGTATTTACATGACAATCATGATGCACCTTGCTGTCAAATTGCCAAGGCATTTCAAGAAAAATATGATAAACATCCATAACATTATGTCACTTAATACTTCATCTTTGTATGTTCCAATATGAAAACTTATCAAACATTATTGATTCACTATAATTTAATGTCCCTTCAACAACCATGAAACCTTGCATTGATTCAATGAATCATCCTTCTTAAACCCAATTTATCTACCATTTATTTTTAAATAATAATATGTATGATATGAATATCAACAATCAATTACAACACTTTACTCTAAAATTACAAATGATTATGAATACATTATTTATCTATGCAAAACTACTATCCTCTTTTACAGGTTTTGAAAATACCATTTTCAACATGAGAGCTTCTTTTGTTTTTGGTTCATCTATGTTATGAATAGACACAACACTCTGTTCATTAGCATGCATGATATAAACAATTGCATAGTTTATCCTATCATGTTCATTTTGTATATGAAGACACTCAAATGCTTCATGACCAATCTCACCACATCTAAAACATGTACCATTGAATCCATGACCTCTACCTTACCCATAAGATCCTCTACCTTTGAAATTTCCTCTACCTATCTAGGTATTAACAACATTGGGTTGAATATTAATTTCCTTAATTTATTTTGTTTGCATATAATGTCCTTTTCCACCTCCACTTGTCCACATCCACACATGAAATTTCCTTTTCACCCGTGCCACTCTTTTTTACTTGCACAATAAATTTTCCTCCACCTTTAACACTCTAATGGTACACCTATACAACTCCTCAATAAAATATTTCACATTCATCTCTCTCTTTCACAAATTTTAAAGCTTATTGAACAAATTCATGTTATAATCCACATGAATGAATTTAGCCTTTAGTTTCACAATGAACCTATTCTAAGTCTTAACCTTATCCTTTATTGTGCAATATTTCATCTTGAGCATGCTCCCACCATAAGGATCTATGACCTTTCAACTTTGTGCTGATGAAATTAATTCACTTGGGATCTTCCATACTTTAATACTCAAATTATGTCAGGGGATCTCTAGCTCTACCAATTAGAGCACAATTGATTACTTTCTTATATGCAATAAACACGGAATTATACCAGAATGATAAAGTAGCTAGAAACTTGAGACAACAAAGAATTTGAGAGACAATACACACTCTTGTATTAAATACTACTAGAAGAAAATACAATAAGGAAGATGCCACTTCTTCCTCCACCTCAAAGGCTTGCCACACCTCAAGACCTTCTTCCCTCTCTCTCTTGCTCAACACAACTCTAAAGCCTGAGTTGTTATCCCTCCTTGAATGCTTCAGTTGATCTCCTTGACCTTGCTAACTTCAATGCTATTACTTGCCTTCTTCTTAATTGTTACAATACATGCCTTATGGGTCTTTAAATAGGATCCCATGCTTACAAAAATAGAACTCTAGTTACAATAATTAGACATGCAGCTCGTGACTATAATTAGTCCTTTGACATTGAAACACTCGCTTCACTTAACTGACTGTTCATCAACAGTAGTTCTGGAAATACACAGGCGACTGACATTGGTCCCTACTGGTCTGGTGCTGCCGACATCGGCCGACTCTCTGCCGTCACCGGTCTCCTTCTCCACTACATCTGACCGACGTCGGTCATACTGCCGACGTCGGTGGCTCTGGTTCTTTAGCATCCTTCCTTGTGTCTGCAAACAGTTGAAGCTTTTAGCTCCACACCTTAACAAATTATTTATATAACTGAATTATCTAACACTGAGATATTTAGGACTCAAAATTATATAATGAATTACGAGCTTAAACTTTGGTTTACTTGTCATTCACGTAATAGCTCATAAGAATCTATCTTCAGGTTCATCAACCTCTTCTTATGTGTCCTAGTCCTTAGATGTTTCTACCATGACTTAAATATTGCTTGCATCATCTACAACCATAACACGTCAGTGTTGTATTATCTCCATATCCTTCATTTGGGCTTGCACATCTCTCATCAATCTAGCTAGATATGCAAGTCTTGGCATTCTAACCACCCTTGACCTTATACCACCTAAACCTCATATGTGTGCCATTTCCTCTAAATATATATTTAGATACTGAATAATGATCTTAAAGATTCAGATCAATAACTTCAGTCACACCTTCTCCCCCAACACTTCCATTATAAGATGTCTTTAATTGCTTTCTACCCATACTCATAAATGCAGAAATCAACAATAACCAACAAGAGCTAAAAATCTTACTCTGATAGTAAATAATGAAATGGATATTGGGGGTCTCAATTAAGAGATGACTTAGACCACACAACCATTAGAATACATAATGAAATATGTAATAAAATGCATGAAACACATATAGATATTTTTAGATTTAAAAAACAAGGAAATACAATAGACACAATGAGAATAATGATGTTACAATCTAAAAAACAAGACACATTATAATATTAGATCCATAAATATATGATTTATAACTCATAGTCTTCGTAAGTGTATCCTAATTCTTAGAACAATCACTCATAATTATTCCTTAAGCTCAATTATTTTGGCCAACCTCAACCATTCAAACCTCCTCTCTTTTTCCTTATCTCTCCCCCTCTGCATAATTATAGGGGCATGTTTATATAAGTGTAATACCCACCATCTTAAATTAATTTCTTTACACACACTAACAATATATAACACACCTTAGTGTGCCGCAAATACTAAATGTCTCTCACAATTCTGAGGCATGAACATGTTAAAGTGTAATACATCACAACATACCAGATCACAAAAATACCAAATATGTCCTTATAAACGTCCCATGACTTAAAAAATTAAATAATAAATAGTCACTAATGATTCCTTTTACAACACATCACAAGGATATGCACCCAAACCAAATAAGCACAAAGAAAGTTGCATGAAGTTACTAAACCTCACAACCAAAAATTATGCTAAAAATGATTACAGTGTTATCCTTGTATCTACTCAATAAAATTACCACTTATTATCATAGTGCCCCAAATGACTAATAAATCAATGAACAACTTGCGTAGTTAAGAACAAAATCCTTGAAATAATCTCATCAACAAAGCTTCTCATGCAAAAAAAATCAAACTCTATAGGGAACCAAATGAGGATAGACTTAAGAAATTGCTCCGTAAATCATTGTAATACTATGCTCACTTAAAATACTAACACTAATTATTGTACAAAGCTTCCAAACTTATTTAGAGAAAAAAATTACAACTACATGTTAAATAGGTGCACAAAACATTACAAACACGTGTTATGATAAAATTATGCAAAACAACACTTAGACAAATTTTCTAAACTATCATATTTTTTTGGTTGATGCAATATTACATGTGAATCTAGATGCTCCTACATCAATATGCTTCATCACATATTTTTATGGTCATAGAGATGTAAATTTCATATTATATGTTTGTTTCCTTATGTGGACCCCATGAATGCGATGAACTCATAACCACATTTATATCTGTTCAAGTCCACAAGAATTTCATGGTTGTATGTTGTGGCTATGTGGTAAAATTTTATGCAGTAGGATTGCTTATGAGCAACATGATCATAAAAAATGATCCCATGATGATCACACCTTATAATAATGTCTTAGTTTATAATACTTTATACTTTAAATATCTTCCAATGATACAAATAATAATAATGAGGTTGCTTTATACTTCCACACCTTAAATGTTATCCACATGGATCCATGCCATAAGTAATACCATGACATTAGGGCTAAGGCCAATGACTATTTGCCTATTTAATTTAATGCTAATGATAGTTAGGTCACTTAAATATTCCTTACCCTAATGATAATTAAGCCACTTAAATCTTCCTTACCCAAAGTATTATCCACATGGCTGAATGGTCATAATACTCTTAAATATATAATTATCTATTTAATATTCATGCCACCTTGCTTTAATAAGTGCTAACATTGCCACTATGAATTAATCCATTCAAAAAATTACACATTAATTATGTCCTCTTGAATTGAAACATGTGACAACTTTTCATTTCCTCATAGCCATGGAGTGCCTCCAAGATTCAAAATAATTTAATTTATTATCCACGTATTTTTTAAACTTTCAAATATGTTTTATATTTTCATGTGTTCACATATTTTCCCTACATAATAAATAAGGAGGCCATAATTATATTTAAAACATATAAAAATAGAGTAAACCCTGACTTAACTCATGGAACTAGCTCTGTTTGACTTGAATTTTGGTGATCTCCACATATCCATAAACTTTCACCTTCAATCTATATTCTTTGTACATTCACAACATTTTATACAAACTAGTTAGAATTCATGGTATAAAGAGAAAACATGTGGCAATCTAAGAACGACCAAAGGTTCATGTAAGGCATGGGGTTATGGAGGCCATGGAGTATTTATTATCTTTTAAAACATACTTCAATTTTTACAATATAAAAGAAGGCATGTGGTAATCTGAATAGACCAATAGGGCAACGAATTCCAACTTACATAAAACACGTAGACTTTTTATAGGGTATCACATCCTGATTTCTCACTAAGAAAATTTAATTGATTATCCATGGATTTTTATGGTTCGTAATTTGATTTGATTATTATTTAACTAAGTTGTAAGTCATATATTATTATGGGATAGTTGTATGTTACTTTGATTACATGATAGCATTGCTATAAATTAGCTATATTGTATAATATTTACATTAAGATCATGTTGATTGTTGTTACAATAATATTTTATAATATATATCATGATGTTGAAGGCTAAGTACCTTCTTGTTTTGATTTTGATGCAGGAGAGATTCATCCCTCAAAGCATGATGAAGGGAGAGCATCATCAGAGAAGGTGGTGTAGATAGAGGTGTTAGGGGATGACAGAGGAATGGTTAGAATCCATGCACACACCATATTAGATGACACTCATTATATGCATAATTTTAATTATTAGTATTAGTACATTTTTTATGTTGTCTATATTTAGATAATTATTTATGCATGTTAGTTATGTGTTATCTCAGTTTAATAATTATGTAAAATTAATCTTGTCTGACTGCATTTTGGTTGTTATAATTAGGTTTGGATGTATAATGTTACTATGTATTTATATCATAGTAATGTATTCATGATTATTAGTATTTTTAAAAATGTAAATTTGTGTAAATAGTATTTGGTACTACCATATATATAGACTAACCATCATATCCATGAAATGTTTGAGAACATTAGCTAGTTATCTTTATGATATTTGAGAATATCATTATATGGATTTATGCCTTAACATATATATGAATATAATAAAAGACATAGATAATCTATATAATATAGTAATAACACAATAATTATGTTATGATAATTCAGATTGGTATAATAATGTGTGATTTACCATTTTTGATAAAGGAATGCAATTGACTTTATATTAGTCATATTATCATTAAGTTATGATGATTATTTATCTATACTAAGTAACAAAACTATATTATTATCCTAAGCTAATTTTGAAACTAAACCTAGTCAAATATTCTATTACCTAGACTATGATGATGATTGAAGTGATAGTTATAATTAACAATTGTGTTATAATTAAAAAATTTATTGTATTGTACTATAATTAAGAAATAAAACAAATAAATCAATGATTAATAAAAATATATATAGGAAAAAAAACATAAAAAAGAAACGACAAGATTTAAAGGAGAATGACAAACTTTAAAGAAAAATATATACATGCAATGAGAAAGGAAAAGAAGAGGGGGGAGACATTGTTACAACTCCTTAAGTTGTACTTAAATTTTTTTTTACAACTTACTTAACAATCAATCCACATAATAAAACAATACAATATAACTGCCATAACGGAGAATAAACATACTTAATCAATTGCTGCATATAATAAAAATCTTATACAATTGCATAGAAAACCAAATACAATAAGACACAACTATAGATGGCCTAATAATAAAACATATGCTAATCAAATATGAAAGTATATAATATATTTACATTCCTTTAGTTATATAAATTAAAACAATAATGGATACGAAACTCTCCAGAGCTTGATTCATGTTGACTCATCTATCATTGATAATCTCAAGCATTGTCTCCAAGTACTACTATAATGGAGGAGGGAGAGCATCATCTGAATGCTTTACCATACCAAACATCGACCAATGATACCCTACACAAATACCTATTATTAAATGGCCCTCCCTTCATGGATAGGTAGATGAAATGGTGTGAGAATATAGTGAGACATGCTAGTACCCCTTGTGCTTATAAGATTTCTAAAAAAATATGCAGTGTACCATAAAGAAAACTATTTTAATATGATATCCCACAACATGCAAATAAAATATTTGAAATACTTGGCCCAAATTTTCAAATCATATTTGATCATTTTTACACACACCACTTGATCAGATTATCCTACATTGGTGATGTTACCTAGGCTAGTGAAATTCATCTCACTACCTATTAGCATAATTAATGTGAAATATAAAATATAATTAAAAACTCATATAGATTACATCCTCCATACAATAATATCATAATTAACTCAAAAATTCATATAGGTTTCTTCTTCCTAGCCATACTATCATATCACATGCTATACATAAGAATAAGCAATAAATACTTTTAATTCAACTACGTATGAATTAATCAAGAATTAATCTATCTCATAGAGGGGATAAGCCTACATTTCATACCACCTGAGTATGTTCACAAAAAGTGTCGATTCAAAAATTACTAAAAAAGATTCAAACAACAATCCCCATGACAAGCCATATCATCATAGCCCAAGGTTCTAAGGTACAACTACTAGTTTTCACAAAATGAGTTACACTAAGTAGTCACAATCATGGAATCATTAACTCTTATTTAGAAAAGTATATATAACACTCAAGTTAAGCATACCCATATAAGTCTCACCTAACATTCATTTACACTCAGAATATTAAATGCATACAAGATATCCTACTAAATGTTACAACACATACTAATCAAGTAACAACCAAAACATATATGTTTATTTAGGGATGAGTCAAATACAAAATATACCATCTAGGTACTTTTCATATTTTATATCTCTATGACATCCCATACTATCATAGCTCTTCATGCATGAGTTTCCTACTCAAACATGAACACACATTCTTACACTATACCGTCCAGATATATCTTTAGATTTTATTGCATAATAATAATCAAACATAACATAATACTCAAATACACATTTCGATGCACTAATTTATTCTTTAGTAGTCTAATCAATTTTTGCACATAAATATACACACCAAAAATTATTACACACAAGCTTAGTCTTTAACATTTATCTTAATATCAGATATCTATAAATCAAGTTATAATTTTTAGGGACTTAATGGACATTTTTTAATTTTTTGAAGTTTCCCACTTCATTAAAACTCATTACCAATCTAATATTTTAGATATAACCATAGTATCTAATCCCTATACCAATTACATAATTATATGAATACCCAAACAATCCACGGCCTTTAGCATTTATATTTAATGACTTTTGCATTAATATAAATATTCAACACTTCTCACAAGCATATCATTTATAAAACTCAACACTAGTTTATTGACTGGGATTAAAAACAAGAGACTTGAAAATCTTTATTAAGTACCCAGAGACTTTGCATTAAAGAATAAACTCACCATTTTGAAAATATTTTTAAACACAAGACTATTCCCTTCATCAACTCACCCAAACACCAAGGATAAAAATATGATACAAACCAAAGAGGAACATTTTCAATATTAAGAAACATAAGCCAATGGATAAGAGATGTTGTTATTAAGATGTAGCTTAACCCAAACAAAACACCACTACACAGAATGAAAATGCAGACCCCATATAAACAATGAGTTATCATATAAATGTCAAAGTAGTCATTAAAAATATTCTTGCTTTCAAAGATGCCAACCACTAGGAATAAGACCATAACTATAATAAAGAATGCAAAATGCGGTTTACCATATATTTATACGCTGGCATACTATTATAAATGTTGCCCTAAAAGGTAGTTTAATAAATAAAGCACAACCATATATTCTTCAAAACTATTGGTCATTGGGTTCTCATGTTGGATAAGAGTGAGGAACATATCTAATAAAAATAACAACACAATCAAACAAGAATGAAACATGGCCAATGGAATTTACAACACCATCTAGAATAAATAGACACAGTTTAGCAAATAAAATGTTGGATATATTAAATATAATAATACACAGGTCTATGTTTTAGACTCATCCCTTCTAGCATGGGATGCAGGGTTGTAAAGAGACACATGATAAATGACTACATGCAACCATGTAAAATAAGATGCAGATCTCTGAATGGAACACAACCGTAGCATAAGATACAATGCATGCATCTTAAAAAGACACAACTAAAAATAAAAGGATGCAATTTCAATTCAATAAAATGGATTTTCAAACATTGACCAAGTAATCTCAAATAGACTTCAACTATTTTAAGAACCACTCAATTTATATTGGGCATTTTACTTAACTTGGCATCACAATTAAATATGATGCATCAACATTTATTGTTTTTGAAACTTATAATTTAGGACATGGCCACGAGAATAAGTATATATGATATTCATAAAGTGGATTGGCTAAATAAAACATGGTGACATCATAATTAGACTTTAGCAAAAACGTTATCTACTCAGTACTTTTTATTAAAATTCAGCCCTTAATTCCAAAAACAACTTTTATTTATATATAAATAATTTTAAGGATTCTAATTTGAAAAACTGGGTGCTACATTAATTATCTAGCACTATATCTACACACAATTGTCTATTTAGCTCAGGGTTAGAATCATTAAACTAATACTAATACAATTCTACACACAAAACAAGAATAAGAATTAGTCTTATTAGACAAAATCGTTAGTTAAATAATTACTATGCAGGTTTTAACAATGCCAAGATAATAATAAGATGCCAAGTTTTAAGGTATAAAGACACAATTTCCTGAAATAATACACAACCCACATAATATAAAGCGTAGGTTTAAAAAGTCTAAACATAGTTTAACATCTTCAAGCACTGAATTTCTTTGAAATAGATCTAAACACATGCCAATATAATTCTATACAGACCTCTTCTAAAACAATTAAAACATTTCCATTAAATTTGGTATGTAGATCTAGAAGAGATATGACGTATGGTTATAAGTAATTGTTACGTTGTCCAAAGTTATAACACAAACTCAGGATTACCATGCAAGTTAGGAATAAGATGGGACTAAATCATAGACAAAGACACCAAATCTAATGAATTTAGACTCAACTCTTAAAAGACACAGGTTTAAGGAAATAATACATGGGTTTAAAAATATTTATATTGCACATAAAAATTTACAGATCCAACCTGATAAAATGAAGAATATGCCCTTTCCTTTCTCCATTATTTCTCCTTTTTCCCCTTGGCTACCTGCTTCTTTTTCCCCATTTGCTTAATTTCCAAAAATTCTCTTTTATTTATAAACTTATTTTTCTTCTAGATTGCTATGTTCTTCTTTTGCATGTAGACTTTCTATTTTTGTTTTTCCCTTGCATGTAAAGCAAATAATCTGAATTTAGATTCATGCAAATTTTTGAATTTCTACATTATATATTTACTTTGTTTACTTGAGTTGGCTTAATAATCCATTTTCTTAAATTTTAAGCAATTTCTTGCATGTATATCCAAAATTAGCTTGATTTGCATTAATTCAACCTTAAATTAACTTCCATTAATTTCATGCAAAATTCATATTTTAACTTTAAATTGCATTAATCTTACTTCCATGCTATTTTTGAAATAATAATAAACATTTATTTAACTATAAGGTAAAAATAAATCATTAACTACATTTTACCTACAAGATAATTATTTTCATAATAATTATATCCATTAACATTTATTTTTCCAAAAATAAATAAATTAAATAAATCAAATACATACTAAAATTAATTCCATGCACACATTTATAATCTTAAATAATACACACTAACATTATTACGTTAATATCATTTAAAATCTACGGTGTGTGTAGGGTCACTAGCATTTTCTATCAATATTCTCTCAATCACTCGCTCTAGCCGACCCTCTTCAATGATGCTCTCCCTCATCAAACTCTGAGGGTAAGACCTATATTGCATCACCTCACAACAAATAGGTAGTTAGTCTGAGTCATTATAAATAAATGATGTAAAACTAATAATTATACATCCTCAATGTATAAAATAATCAAATTATAACTATTACACAATGTATACTCATGAATAATACTACTATCCCATACCAGTATATGTCAAAATGCTCAAAATCATAGCAATAAAAATCATATATTAACCATAGAAATTAATAGATTAAAGGTTAAAAATTTATAAGATAAAATTGGGATGTGACATCCTCCCCCTCTAAAACTACTCATCACCCTGATGACTCTTATTCCAACAAAAATTCTGATTAACAAATAGAATTTAATAGCATAAAAATATAGTATCAAGTATCATATCATGTAAATAAAAATAAAATTTACCTGAAGAACTCATCACAGTGCTTTCATTAAATGCTATTTTTAGAATATTGGTCCTACAAGACCCTACTCTATGACATTTCCTATTCTAAAAACACATTTTACTAAAGTCACTTTATGCTGATTAATTCTATTATGACCACCCTAGGGTCCAAAACTACAAGAAAAGTCTAATAAAAAGTTTCACTGCTAACTCAACAACACAAGAGATCATCACAAAAAATCAAAACAACTGACTAAGAAGAGTCCCACAAAACCTCCCAGTCCCTCTACACATCTCTCTATTCTAGAGAGTGTATTTCTCATTCTAGAGAAAATTATTTAGAGAACTTGGTAAGAATATGTGTATATGTTAATATTATCACTACATTGCATAGCTTTGGATAAGTATAACATATAAATACTTTTTATTACTCAACTAGAATTTTTGACAAGCACGATGATAAATAGGAATGGTGAATATAATGTATACAAAAATTCATGGAATACTCATCCACATGGAACACATATTCATAGTATACATGCGTATGGCCATATAATTAAATTTGACAAGTTTTGCCTATCAAATCCTTAATTTGATAAGTCTCACGTATCGATCCAACTTAGTACCAACAATTTGAGTTAATGTAAGGCTAAGTAGGATACCATCATATCACTTATAACTCACATTTCCAATTCACCACTCTTCCCTCAGGTCTCTATGACTTGATAATTTCCAAAAAGTGTATATAGTTCTAATAAACACAAGTTTTTACTAACAGATCAAAAAAAACAATATTGTATGCTAAAAGATTCCATATGTATTAACATACACACATGAGAAGTCATACAATCATCTTGATATTGTATTAAGTTGCTACTAATCAATCAAAACTAGTATCATATCTCTCAACTTAACTTACAATATTATATTCATAGTTAAGAGATACTAATACCATAATTATCCTAACTAATATAACATACAAAGGCTAAGGATTATGACATCCTTAATACCTCATAAATGAGATAATGTCTCCTTGCTTTCATGACTAGCACACAATAATTAAGAAGTTTATGTCAACCCTTAGGCTTACCAAGAGCTGATACACACCTTATACCTTACTTGCTTCTGAATATAGGTATACATATAACTCTTCAAGAAATATAATTGAAAAACATAATGATATCAATCTAAAAAAAGATATACAAAAGCATAATAATTGTAATCAACTAGAATTTATATAGATTCAAAGTTAGCCACTCCACATGGTCAAGTTCATAAACTAGATAAAATAGTGACTCCAAAAAGTCACAAGTAGAAAGTAGAGAACAACATCTCGCAACAACACTTCCTACATACCATACATGGTAGAAAGAAACATCGTAATCCATGTTACCAATCACTATTCACTTATCAAACTTGTAAGTTTAGTATGATGACCTACTTCCACAAATGGAAAGAAAATATGAACCACAAGGATGTATCAACAAGAAATAAAAATACTATCCCACAAACTCAAGGGTATAGGATCAAGCAATAATTTAGAAACAAGTATTCTGCCAAAAAAAACTCTATATCATCATCTTGAAAATATGAATCTTCTTGATAGCTTAAAAGGATGTAAGAGGGTGAAAACATAATAATTTACCTCTAAGCTAACTAAGAGAGATAACACTTCTTCTCAAGTCTATAAAACTATAAAGATGCTAATCTGTATAACAAACTCCTAACACAAAGGAATATATAATCAAGATGTCTACATCCAATTACAAGAAAATTCCCACCATAATAGGTGGTACCAAACTAAAATGGTCTTAAGGACTCTTACTCATAATATCTATGTAAATAAAAACACAAAAATAATACATAATACATAAGTGAGAAGCACTCCATGCTTAAAAAATACTCACAACATAAAACACAAATGTTGAAGGTGATTCAGAGAAGACATAATCACACTTGAGGTGTTCAATCTAAAGATTGAAAATATGGTAGGGAACTTCTATTCACGACTCAAAAACTAAGCTATGAACTCACCTATCCATACACTTTAAAAAACTATCACCAACAAGACACTCATTATACCAACCCTTTTACATCTCTAAGGAGGTACAAATTATCTAAGGATACACACAATGTACCTCACATGCATTCTTAATTCTCCTCTGTGATAAGTAGAGGGATAAAAAAATGCTAATAGACTCATTAAGTTCTATATTTCAAGCCACATCTCTAATACCACATGTTATAAACCCTCAAGTTGTACTTAGAAAATGTAGTAGATTTTTTTTTCCAACTTACTTAACAATCAATCTACAGAATAAAAAAATACAACATAACTAATCCATAATTAAGAATAAAATTACTTATTAATCAATTATTGCATACAATAAAAATCTTATACCACTCCATATAAAACTAAATACAGTAGGATACAACTATATCTAGTCTAATAATACAACATCTATTAATCAAATATGTAAGTACATAGTACAATTACATTCTTTTAGGTGTATAGCTTGAAATAATAATAGATACCAAACTCTCTGGAGCTCGAGTCATGCTGACTCATGTATCATTGATAATATCAAGTATCATCTCTAGGTAGTATTACAGTGGAAGAGGGAGAGCATCATTTTAGCACTTTACCATACCAACCATAGATCAATAATCTCTTGTACGAACCCCTATCAGAAAATGGCCCTCCCTTCATCGATAGATTAGATAAAATGGTGTGAGAATCCAGTGAGATATGCTAGTACACCGTGTGCTTGTAAGATTTCTTAAAAAAATATGCATTACACCATAAATAAAACTATTCTAACATGATATCCCACAACATAGAAATCAAACATGTGAAATACTTGGCCCAAGTTTTAAAAAAATATTTGATCACTAGATTGATCAATTTCACACACACCACTTGATCGAATTATCCTACATTGGTGGTGCTACCTAGGCTAGTGGAATCTGTCTCAATACCTATTAGCATCATCAATTTAAAATATAACATATAATTCAAAACTCATATAGATTACATCCTCTATACAATAATATCATAATTAACTCAAAGATTCATACAGGTTTCTTCTTCCTATCCATAATATCATATCACATGTTATACATAAGAATAAGTAATGAATAATTTTTACTCAACCATGTGTGAATGAATCAAGCATTAATCTAACTCATATAGGGGATAAGTCTATAGTTTATACCACCTGAATATGTTCAAAAAAACTATTGATTTAAAAATTACTACAAAAGATTCAAATAACAATCCTCATGACAATCTATATCATCATAGCCCAGGGTTCTAAGGTAGAACTACTAGTTTTCACAAAATTAGTTACACTAAGTAGTCACAATCATGGAATCATTAACTCTTATTCAAGAGATTATATATAACACTCAAGTTAAACATACCCATACAAGTCTAACCTAACATTCCTTTACACTCAAAAAAATTAAATACATACAAGATATCCTACTATTACAACACATACTAATAAAGTAAAACCAACACATATATGTTTATTTAGGTATGATTCAAATAAAATATGTACCATATAGGTAATTTTCATTCTGTAGATCTCTATGACATCTCATATTGTCATAGATCTTCATGCATGAGTTTCCTACTCAGACATGAACACACATTCTTACATTTTAATTATAAACAAGCAAGTACATGACTATACGATTCAGATATATCGTCAGACATAACATAATACCCAAATACACATCTTGATGCATTAATTTATGCTTTAACAGTCTAATAATTTTTTGCATATAAATATACACACCAAAAACTATTGCACCCACGCTTAGTCTTCAACAGTTATCTTAATATCAGATATCTATAAATCAAGCTATACTTTTTAGGGACTTGACTTAATGGACATTTTTTAATTTGTTGAAGTTTCCCACTTCATTAAAACTCATTACTAATCTAATATTTTAGATATACCCATAGTATCTAATGCCCTATACCAATTACATAATTATATGAATACCCAATGACTCCATGGCCTTTAGTATTTCTCTTTATGACTTATGTGTTAATATAAATATTCAACACTTCCCATGAGCATATCATTTATGAAACTCAACACTAATTTATTGATCGGGCTTAAAAATAAGAGGCTTGAAAATCTTTATTAAGTACCCAGAGACTTTGCATTAAAGAATAAACTCACCACATTGAAAAGAGTTTTAAACACAAGACTATTCCCTTAATCAACTTGCCCAAACACCAAGGTTAAAAATATGATGCACCCCAAAGAGGAATGTTGTCAATATTAACAAACAACATAGGCCAATGGATAAGAAATGCTACTATTAAGACACAACTTAACCCAAACAAAACACCACTACATAGACTAAAAATTCAAACTCCATATGAATAATGAGCTATCATAAAAATGTCAATGTAGTAATTAAAAATATTCTTACTTTTAAAAATCCTAGCCAATAGGAATAAGAACACAACTATAACACAGAATGCAAAATGTGGGTTGTCATATATTTATACATTGACATAATAATACAAATACTACCCTAAAAGGTGGGTTAATAAACAAAGCACAACCATATATTCTTCAAAAGTACTAGTCATTGGGTTCTCATGCTAAATAAAAGTGAGGAACATGGCCAAAGAAAATAATAACACAGTCAAAAAAGAATGAAACCTGACCAATGGTATTTACAACACCATCCAGAATAAATAGACACAACCTGGCAAATAAAACACTGGCTTTATTAAATATAATAATACACATGTCCATGTTTGAGACTCGCATATGGTTATAATGAGACACAAGAAAAATGACTACATGCAGCCATGTAAAATAAGATGTAGATCTCCAATTGGAATGACACCTTAGCATAAGATAAAAAATAGGCTTCTTAAAAATACACATAACTAAAGGGAAAAAGAAGTAGTTCCAATTCAATAAAATGGCTTTTCAAACATTGAACATGTAATCTCAAATAGATTTCAACTATTTTAAGAACCACTTAATTTATACTGGGCATTTTACTTAACTTGGTATCCTAGCCTGACATTTTAACTTGTTGGCTTGGTGTCTTATAATAATATACCCAATTTTCTATTTACACAACTTAGCATTCAATTAAATATGATGTATTAGCATTAATTATTTCTACAACTTATAATTTAGGATGTGGCCATTGCAATAAATATAGATGACATTCATAAAGTGGATTGGCTAAATAAAACATGGCAACATCATAATTAAACTTCAACAAATACGTTCTCTGCTCATCTCTTTTTATTAAAACTCTGCCTTTAATTCCAAAAATAGTGACTTCTATTTTATATAAATAATTTTAGGGATTCTAATTTGAACATCTGGGCACTACATTAATTATCCAATGCTATATCTATACATAGATATTTATTTGGCTCAAGCTTAGAATAATTAAACTAATATTAATACAATGCTACACACAAAACAATGATAAGACTTAGTCTTATTAGACAAAAACATTGGTCAAATAATTATTGTGTAGGTTTTAACACTGTTAAGATAATAATAAGATGCCAAGTTTTAAGGTATAAAGGCATGGTTTCCTAAAATAATACACAACCCACAATATAAAACGTAGGTTTAAAAAGTCTAAACATAGTTTAACATCTTCAAGCGCTATAAATTTTTGAAATAGATGTAAACACATGCCAATATAATGCTACATAGACCTCTTCCAAAACAATTAAAACATTGCCATTAAATTTGGTATGCAGATCTAAAAGAGATATGACATAGGGTTCTAAGTAATTGCTACGTTGTCTAAACTTAGAACACAAACTCGAGATTAACATGCAAGTTAGGAATAAGATGAGACTAAATCACAGACAAAGACCCAAATTTAATGAATTTAGACTCAACTTTTAAAATACACATGTTTAAGGAAATAATACATGGGTTTAAAAACATTCTTATATTGCACATAAAAAATTATAGATCCAACCTAATAAAATGAATAATACGCCCTTTCCTTTCTCCTTTTTCCCCTCATCTACCTACTTCTTTTTCTCCATCTACTAATTTTCAAAAATTCTCTTTTATTTATAAACTTATTTTTCTTTCATATTGTCGTGCTCCTCTTTTGCATGTAGAATTTCTATTTTTGTTTTTACCTTGCATATAAATCAAATAAGCTAAATTTATATTCATGCAATTTTTTAAATTACTATGCTATATATTTCCTTGTTTTACTTAAGTTGGCTTAATAATCAATTTTCCTAATTTTTAAGCAATTTATTGCATGCATATCCAAAATTAGCTTAATTTGCATTAATTCAATTTTTAATTAACTTTCTTTAATTTCTTGCATAATTCATATTTTAACTTTAAATTGCATTAATCTTACTTGCATGCATTTTAAAAATAATAATAAATAATTATTTAGCTAGAAGGTAAAAATAAATCATTAACTATATTTTACCTGCAAGATAAATATTATCACAATAATTATATCCATTAAAACTAGTATTTATTTTTCCAAAAACAATAAAATAAATTAAATTAAAGAAATCAAATGCATACTAAAATTAATTTTACACACACATTTATAATCATAAATAATACATACTAACATTATTATGCTAATATCATTTAAAATCTATTGTGTGTGTAGGGTCACTAGCATTTTCCACTGATATTCTTTCAATCGCTTACTCTAGCCGAACCTCTTCAATGATGCTCTCCCTCATCAAACTCTGAGGGTAGGACCTATCTTGCATCTACCTCACAACAAATAGGTAGTTAGTTTGAGTCATTATAAATAAATGATGTAAAAATAATAATTATACATCTTCAATGTATAAAATAATCAAAATATAACTATTATGCAATGTATACTAATTAACAATACTACTATCCCATACCATTATATGCCAAAATACTTAAAATCATAGCAATAAAAATTAGATATTAACCATACAAATCAATGAATTAAAGGTTAAAATATTATAGGGTGAAATCGAGATGTGACAGACGTAGAAGGATAAGAGGAGAATATGAGAAGAGAAGGGGAGAGCACTAATTGGAGAAGAGACAAGCACCACAAAGAGGAGAGAGAGAGAAAGATGAAGGGAGAAAGTTTTTTTAGATTGTACAACTTTAATTGAGAGTTTTTATAAGGTAGGTGTTGTTGATTAAATTTTGTGAAATCTAGAAATTTTTTGTGTGTAGACATATGTTACTCAAAATAGTAAAAAAATATACAAATGGTCTATATACTTTGATGAGGGAATGAATTTATATGATATTATATATATCATTTGTTGAAGTGTGCCTAGAATGTTGGTATGCATGGACTATGTACTTTTGTACGAGTTGTGTGTATAATAGGACTGTGTGTATAGTGTTAAAATAACATATAGTGAACTATGTATAATGTATAGTGAACTATGTAAGATAGCTAATTGATTTATATAAAGTCAAGGTGTGTATATAATTAATATTAAAACAATGAGAGTTTGGACCATATGTATAAAGTTATTCAAAATAACGAGTTGTGTGAACTATGAGAATATTCATGCATATGTATTTGTCATATAGAATGGTGTAGATGATTGAGAATGAATTATCGTTATTTGTTATATAACAAATAACAAAACATATGTTATTTATAAGAATGTTTTTAGGTCTTTTATATATATATATATATATATATATATATATATATATATATATATATATATATAAATTTTCATCATATGTATTTGTTACTTATACAATAAATAATGACATATCTAAAATAATGATACATATATAAGAACAAACTAAGGTTATTTGTTAATGAATCCATGATAATATATGAATATGTATATTTAGTTATTTGAACAATGATAATATATATGAACTAGTTTCATTTGTTTTGCAAATTTGTGAGAATATACATATAGGAGTAGACTATGTAAAATTAGTTATTCGAACAATGGGTATATATACAAACTATGTATATGTTGACATCCATAACTATGAAGAAATATATGTGAAAGCTAAGTTTATGTTTTGGCTATGTTTAAGTTGAGGGAAAATATGGAACTATCATAGAATGGGTATAATAAGTCGTTAAGCCTTATCTTAGTTCATATATAAATATATATACCTTTGAGATTTTTTTCAAGAAAAAATGTTAACGATGAATTGAATTATATTGGGATATTACATATAAGTTAAATAGATAATACGACTGTAGTCATTTATTGGGATGATGTATTGTCTTGAACTCTTTATAGAGACTAGTAATGTATTTTGAAGCATAATAGTTTTATATAAAATAAGTCGATGGAGTCAAACCTATAGTAATATATATGATAATATGCATAAACTATTATAAAGTCCAAATACATATAGAAACTATGTGAGTGTTTGTGTTATGAAGTTCTTGATCATAAATACAAATGACTATATATATATATATATATATATATATATATATATATATATATATATATATATATATATATATATATATATATAGTTTGAGTACTTATATATGGGACATGTTATGAATATATTTAGTATATACAGGTGCTTGTATATATGAAAAATATTGATAAGAAGACTTAAGTACTTATATGAATATATAGCATATAGAGGTGTGCTTGTATTTATAGTTTTATTTACTATTAAAAATAAGCCATAGGATCCTGAGGGTCAGGAAATTATAACTAGATGAATACAATATCCTAGAAATGTAACAAGTTGTTTAAACAAAAGATTATGTTTTCATATGATTTATGACTTTCTTTATCATGATTGATTGTTCTTAATTGAGTAGTTGTACCTATAAATAATGGACTATGATATTGTTGTTCATCATAGAATGTATTATATTTAGATATGCTTACAAAAATTAGAATATGCAGTCTAAATATATATTATACTCGATTGGTATAAACTATACTTGTTATGCTTGTTATTTATATGGTAAATAATATAGTGAAGATTCATTCATACATTTGATATAATAAATGTATTTATTTTTATTATTCTTTTATTTAATATGTTTTATGCCTATTAGTAGGAAGTAATTTGTATAAATATATTGGTTATATTTATATTAACCAAATCTTGCATTGCTAGTACTAAGTAGTGAGATAGACTTCACTACTTACTAGCATCACCAATGTCAGATGAAGGTAATCTGATCAAGTAGTGTGTATGAGTTTGATTGATCCTAGAGATCAATAATTATTTAAAATTTTTGGCTAAAGTAATGTTTAGTTAGATATTATCATTTTATATGTATGCTTTATATGTTTATGCAATATCATGTTAGAACATATTTTATTTATGGGACACATAATGTATTAGAAATATTACATCACATCGGTACTAGCTTGTCTCTTTGGATTGTCGCACCATCAATATCTACTCATTCATAAAGGGAGGGCCATTCCCTGATGCGAGATTATGCGGGGGATCGATGGTTCATGGTTGGTGTGAAAAAGTGCTCGGATGATGCACTCCCTCCCCACAACAGTACTTATTTTGAGAGTACACTTGAGATTGCCATAGATACTAGAGTTTAGGAACTCATGCTCTATGGAGCCTTATATCTCATATCTTATATTGATTTTACTATTGAGACTCTATTTATAATAAAATATAGTTATTTACTCATTTTACATTGACAACAGTGGTTGTATGTTTGTACCAGTCGTGACTAGAGAATTTGTAATTACTTTCTTTATTCAATTATATTTTATTTCATATGATGTCAATTATTAGTAACAAGTAGATGTTACATGTTTATAGTTAGCATACTTAGTGTGTTATGCTTAGATCACTAATTATATTCTTATGGTGAAATCTAATGAAAGAATATGTAATTTTTTTATCACATTATTCTAAGTAGATTCCAATGGAGACGTTACATGTGGTATCAGAGCTACAGCTCAAACTATAGGACCTAATGATTCCACTAAAAATTTTGTATCTTTGTTTTTACCAAAAAAAAGAATGGTGCGAGCTAGTATCTAATGAGGATCCTTCAAATGTCAATGATAACCCTTTATTTGATCCTAATCAATTTGTCATTGAGGAAAAAACAAAGTTAGATCAAATTCTTACAACCATGAATAAAATTAGGGACTGAATTTTAGCACCAAAATAGGAAGTTCATGGTCATGAAGAGGAAGTACATTAGGGTGTACCTAAAGAGCATCTTACTAAGCAAGAAATTTATTAGGATGTGAGAGCATAGGTAACTACAAAATTGGCCAGAGATATGAAGAAGATGAATCCACCTAAGTTCAATGAAACTATTTTGGGTGATAGAGCTAAAGCATGGTCAACTAAGATGAAGAAGTATTTTGAGATTTGAAAGTACTTTGAAGTCACTAAAGTAGTTTGGGGAGCTTATCAGTTTGTTGGTGAAGCAACTCCATGATGGGCCAACAAGAAATTGGAAATGAATATTAAATCAAACACCACTACATAGGATCAGTTTTTGATATTATTTATATCATGATGGATTCCATAGCTATACTCTGATCAAAATCTTACAGATTTATAGAATTTAAAGCAAAAAATTTTATTGATGAATGAGTACTGAGAATAGTTCACTAGACTTATGAAGTATGTACCTCAATATTAGGTAGATGAGAGGTTCAAAATTATGAAGTTAATCATGGAATTAAAACCCTAGATTAGTGTAAAGGTGGATATCTATGGACCATCTACCATGGACCAGGTTTTCAAGAAGGTAGTTACGTAGGAATAAAAGTTGAAATCTCTTACATAGATAAAGGACAAGTTTAATAAAAGTTTTGGAAGTTCTAAACCAAATTTCAAAAATAATAACTATAAAAAAAGGGGTGGAGATTCCAAGAGTTAGTTCATAAATCAAAATGCTAGATTCAACAATGGTTCAGGTAACAAGAAACCAGGCAGTGGTTTCAAAGGCAGTTTCAAGAGAAACTAATAGTTTGACAAGAAGGGACCACCGGAAGGTTGCTTAATTTATGGAGGTGACTATTATGCTCATGAGTGATCCAAGGATAAGTCAAATAACAAAGGTTATACTCCTTATTATGGAATTTTTCATTAATGTATTCATGTGGCAATTGATAGTCAACAAGTTGAATTCCAATCTTCACCCATAAAAATGTTAGTTATTTTGTTCAAACATCCAATTTCCATTTTCATAGATACAGGGGCTATATAATGCTTTATAACTCTTAAAATTACAAATAAGTTATTTAGAAGAGCTATAGTAATGGCAAATGCATGGTCAGTACAATATGAGAATGATTCAAAAGTCAAAGTTGACAAGTGTTTAGTTGAAGTAGAGATTAGGTTACCTAAATTCACAACACTAATAGATCTTTATGTAACATCACTAGGGTCATATGATGTGATTCTAGGGGTCAAATATATTTTGAAGCATAAGGCCAAGATTGACTGCTATCTAAAGAAGGTTGATTGTTTGGATGATTTTGAAAATCAAAAATAAATTTAGGATGAGAAAAAAGAGTTGAGGCTTTGGCATATTTTTGTAATGCAGCTCAAAAAAGCTCAAAGAAAAGGATGCCAAGAATTTATTTTCAAGATAAATGAAATAAAATAATATAAGGAACCATCCCTCGAAGACTATCCATTCCCTAGGAATTTACATAATGTGTTTTCAGAGGAATTGCTAGGATTTCCTTCTAAACATGAGTTTAATTCCTCTATTGATATCACACCTGGATAAAAAACCATAGTCAAAGGCAAAATACAAGATGAAAACCACTAAATTATTTGATGTGAAGGCTCAACTCCAAAAATTATTGTCAAAAGGGTTAATCAGGACAAGTGTGTCACCATAAGGTGCATCGGTTGTCTTTGTCAAGAATAAGTATGGTACTCTTTGGATTTACATAGATTATAGAATATTGAATAAACCAACTATCAAAAACAAGTATCTGCTACCTCATATAGATGATATTTTTTATCAAATGCAGGGGACAATGATATTCTCTAAGATTGATCTTAGAGAAGGATATCATCAGTTAAGGATAAGGGATGAGGATATTCCAAAGACAACATTTAAAACTTGATATGAGCACTATAAGTTCACAGTGTTACTATTTTGATTGATAAATACCTTGATAATATTTATGAATCTCATGAATAGTGTGTTTAGAGATTATCTAGATCATTTTATGTTGGTCTTTTTCTATGATATTTTGATATTCTCTAAGAATGAAGAGGAGCATCTTCAACATCTAGAACTAGTTTTACAATGGTTACAAAAGCACAAGTTATTTGGCAAGTTATCTAAGAGTATTTTTTTCTAAAAGAGAGTGCAATATCTAGAACATATTATCTCTATAGATAGTATTTTAGTAGATCTAACAAAGATAAGATCCATTATGGAGTGGCTAACACCAAAGAATGTGCACGAGGGAAGAAGTTTCATAACATTAGTGGGATATTATAGGAAGTTCATTCCAAATTTTTCTAAGGTAGCTAATCTGATTACTTTTTTACAATATAAGAACCAAAGTTTTATTTGGTCATATAAGTGTGAAGTAGTTTTTAAGAATTGAAAAGAAGGATTCATTCAAGACAAGTGATAAGAGTTTATGACCTTAATGGTTAATTTTTAGTGATCACAAATGCATCAAGGGATGGACTAGGAAGAGTCCTTATGCAAGATGGTGTAGCAGTATCCTATGAATCAAGGAAGCTGAAGCCTTATGAGGTGAACTGTGCCCCTCATGACCTATAACTTGTAATAATTATGCATGCTTTGCAAGTTTTAAGGTTTTATTTGTTGGAAAAATCATTTGAACTCAAGAATAAAAATTTGGGACTCAAGTACATCTTCACCCAACAAAATTTGAATGTTTGTCAGAGATACTGGCTAGAGTTCTTGTCTGATTATGATTTTAATATCAACTATATCAAAGGCAAAGAAAATAGAGTAGTCATAGAATATATAAGAACTGAAAAAAATCTTATAAATAACATATGTTTTGTTATTTGTTATATAACACAAAATCGCAATTCATTCTCAATCATCTATGCCATTCTACATGAAAAATACATATGCATGAATATTCTCATGGTTCACACAACTTTCTATTTTGAATAATTTTATACATACAATCCAAACTCTCACTATTTGAATAAAATTTATGTGCACAACTCAACTTTATATATATCAGTTTGTTATACATTATACATAGTTCTAAATATATATATATATATATATATATATATATATATATATATATATATATATATATGAATGAAATGGAAGTTATTTGTTAATCAATCCATGATAATATATCAATATGTGTAATTAGTTATTAGAACAATGAGAATATATACGAATTGGTTTCATTTATTTTTTAAATTCATGAGAATATACATATAGGATTGGGCTGTGTATAATTAGTTATTCGAACAATGGGTATATATATATAAACTATGTATATGTTGACATTCAAAACTATGAATAAATATATGTGAAAGATGTGTGAAAGCTAAGTCTATGTTTTGGTTATGTTTGGGTTGAGGGAAAATAAATAACTATCCTAGAATGGGTATGATAAGTATTTAAGCCTTATCTTAGCTCGTATAGAAATCTGTATACCTTTGAGATTTTTGTTAACTTATTTAGGAAAGAATGTTAACAATAAATTGAATTATATTGAGATTTTACATACAAGTTATACAGATAATATGACTATATTCATTTATTGGGATGAAGTATTATCTCAAACTCTTTGTAGAGACTAGTAATGTATTTTGAAGCCAAATAGTTTTATATAAAATGAGTTGGAGTCAAACTTGTGTAAATACATATAAGAACAATGCTAGTGTTTGTGTGTTATGAATTTTTTGATCATAAATACAAATGACTATTGACATTTATATACAAAATTTATTTATTGTCTGAGTACTTATATATGGTACATGTTATGAATATATTTAGTATGTACATGTGCTCGTATATATGAAAAATATCAATAAGAGGACTTAGGTACTTATATGCATATATAACATATAGAGGTGTGCTTGTATCTATAGTTTTATTAACTGTTAAAAATAAGCTATAGGATCTTAATGTTCAATAAATTATAACTACATAAATACAGTCTCCTAGAAATGTAACAAGTTGTTTAAACAAAAGATTATGTTTTCATGAGATTTATGACTTTCTTTATCATGACTGATTGTTTGTAATTGAGTAGTTATACATATCAATAATGGATTATGATATTGATATTTATTTTAGAATGTACTATATTTGAATCTGCTTACATAAATTAGAATATGCAATCTAAATATATATCATACCTTATTGGTATAAACTGTACTTATACTTATTATTTATGTGGTAAATAATATAGTGGAGATTCATTTATACATTTGATGGCTTAAATATATGCATTTTGATTATTCTTTTGTTTAGCATGTTTTATGCCTCTTAGTAAGAAGTAATCTGTATGAATCTATTAGTTATATTTACATAAATCAAATCTTGCATTGCTGGTACTAACTAGTAGTGAGACAGAATTCACTAGCTTATTAGCATCACCAATGTCAGATGAAGGTAATTCGATCAAGTGGTGTGTATGAATTTGACTGATCTTAGAGATCAATAGCCATTTAAAAACTTTGATTAAAGTAATGTTTCGTTAGATATTATCATTTCATATATATGATTTACATGTTTGTGTGATATCATGTTAGAATGTATTTTCTTTATGATAGACATTATGTATTATAAATCTTATAACACATGGGTACTAGTTTATCTCTCTAGATTCCCACACCGTCACTATCTACTCATCCATGAAGGGAGGGTCATTACCTGATAGGAGATTATGTGGGGCATCGATGGTTTATGATTGGTGTGGAAAAGTGCTCAAATGATACTCTACCTCCCCACATCAGTACTTATTTGTAGATTACACTTGAGATTGCCATAGATACTAGAGTTTGGAAACTCATGCTCCATGGAACCTTGTATCTCATATCTTATATTGATTTTATTATTGAGACTTTATTTCTAACAAAATATAATTATTAACTCATTGTACATTGATAACAGTGGCTATATGTTTGTACTATCCGTGGCTAGAGAATTTGTAATTACTTTCCTTATTTAGTTATGTTTTATTTCATATGATGCTAGTGACCAGTAACCGGTAGATGTTACATGTTTATAGTTAACATACTTAGTGTGTTATGCTTGGATCACTAATTAGATTCTCGCGATGAAATCTAATGAAACAATACATAATAAAATAAAATAAAATTATCACATTATTCTAAGTAGATCCCAGTGGGGATGTTACATAAGGTGACTTGGTGGCCATGTGGGAATAGTAAACCCATTACCCTATTTACATTGAATGCAACACCCACTATAATAAGGCATGACCCAATTGTGGATGTTTATATGTGAACATTACAAGGATTTTTTACAAGTCATAACTTTGTGACCATGTACATGGAGTTCATGAAGGTCACACTATTCACATAAGCTATGGATGAGTTGGCTGAGTGTGAATAAAGGAAAGATTATTTTTATGGTTTTCATAAAATACTTGTATAAAAGTCTTATAGTTGTCATTTTCCATTACTGAATATACCTCACATGGGATGTAATATTGAAGTTAGGAGTTAAAAAATTATACAGACACTTTCTACAATGTCAAAGAGTTCACTTTTGACACATTTCATGTGATATTACATTTTTAATACATGCCTTTAAAACTAAGATAAGAGATTATTGACCATTTTTTAAATTAATTAAATACAAGTGATCCAAATGAACTTAAATCATATGATTTAGAATTAGAAGATGATGAGTTGTACATATTACATAGAATACATGACACCAAAACATATCTCCATAGAATGCAACTTTCTACCTCACATATCTCACCTGAGAATGAAACATGAATGTGGGGTGACAACTTTTGCATACATTGGCTAGCTAGATGGATAAATATATAAATATGCATTTGTCCCTTCAAAAGGAAAAATAACTACATTTCGTTCAATTAAGAATGTAAAAAAAATTCATATTTGATTATATTTTTGACATAAATCCTATTTGTGACCATCACGAACGCCTATATTATAAAAAAGAAATTAGTACACTATTCCATGGACATGTACTCAACTATCAAATACTTGCATAGATCTTAAATCCTATTGGGAAAATATTTCATATGAAATCAAAACGTATGGCTTGTGTAGGCTCAACACATACATTTGATTGTGGTGAAAGTTTATTCAAGTCCATTTATCAATTAACAAATTTAGGGTTTGACATACAATGTCTATGTAGTATCATGCACAATCATTTTTCAATGCAATACTATACGAAAATAAAGACACTCTCTTACCTATAAATACACTTGGGAGACAATCTAATAAAAAACACATGTACAAATTAACAAAACATAAACTGTGAATTCATGAATGCCATTAAAACAAGCTGAAATTGAAAGAGGTGAATTTTGTTTATAATGGATATCCATATTGTTAAATGTAAAAAATTAGTTATGGTCAATAACTAGTAAATATATGGTAAATGTGTATTGTAAGTGTTTAAAATCCACAAGTACTAATGACATAATATTATTCTAAACAAATACAACTCACATTCACTACGAACCATTAACAATAAATCCTCATAATCAGAGTACTTCTAGTTGTTATGGTAAAAAAAATTGAGATTAATAAAGACACCTAAAACATCCTTTCACATTTCTATTCCTATCAATGGGATGCACTCACGTTAATGCTTTTGTATTTGTATATTTTGAACCATAATTACCTCATTTATTATGAGATTTCATCAGTATGTAAAAGGGCAAAGGATGTATGTGACTTGATCCAAACAATTTGTATTGGGAATAAATGTGATGGCAATTGTCCTTTCAATATATATAGTTTTTATCCCATTACATTATAAAATACTAATCAATAATTATAATAAGAAGTAGCCACTACATAACCGTTGTTATTTATTATTATGGAATTTTTATAATATTTAATTATTTTAACTAACGAAAATATAAAATCATTTTGATACTTTGATTTATTGGTGTCTTTACATTCTTTTAAAGCAATATAATATTATTTCATTAAAAAGATATAATAAATTAAGAAACAACACTTGAAAAAAAAAGTAGGGGGTCATCTTTTGAAGTGTAAAGATGAAACACTTAAAAAGGCTCACGACACCTGGGGATCATACCTCTCCTTGAGCAACGATTGAGTGATTAAATGTTTTTGACACCTGATTTGAAGGCCATTGTAGGATCTGAAACATATTGTAAGTATTTTTAATTTAAATTAAAATCTTGTTATTTTTGTGCCTCTGATTTTGTTATAAAAAATTTAATTTGTTTGTTATTTTTTAATAAATGTGTATGAGAATATTGATGAGGTGGAGGTGCATTGGTAAAGCAACTTGATTGTTATATGTAGTATTCAAGTTCAAATCTTAAAGGTATTGGATCGCCGATTGTCACTGTATTGTTGGTATTGGTCGGTTATGGTCATTGATGTAACCAATGGTTGTTGTTCCAGTCAAAGCTTTCTACTTGTCTAAAAAAAAAATCTATATGAGAAAGAATTAGTTTTAAATTTTTTTCTATAATTTACTATATTTTAATAATTTTATAAAAGATAGAACTTTTTTTTTACTGAAATGCTTCAAAGTGATTTTGAGCTATATTTTAAAATATATGACGATATTTAGTTATTTGCACAAATTTTTAATTCTATATCATGTAAAGTCAAATTTGGCCTTAAATATTAACTTCTCTTCTATGCTTATCAAGTTTAGGGTACATTTTATTTCCTTTTTTTTAGGGATATGTTTATTTATTTATATCATGGTTATGTAGATGTATTTCAGTATATTTATTTTGAGGAATTATTTTTTATTTATTTAGGATATGGATTTGTGAATGTAATTTAATGTGCATCTTTGAAATTTAGGTTATATTTTTCATAAATTTGAAAAAAAAATCGTTGATTATTTATTCAAAGTATGGATTTGTGGATGTATTTCAATACGTCTTTCAGGTTTAAGTTATATTTTTCATAATTGTTTAGGAAATTATTGATTATTTATTTAGAATAGGATTTTGTGGATGTATTTTAATGTATTTTTAAGATTTAGATTATATTTTTTATAATTTTTTGGGTATCTTTATTTATTTATTTAGAACATGGTTTTATAGATATATTTTAGGTTTTTTATAATTTGAAGACCATTTTGGGATCTAAAACATTTTGTAAGTGGATAGATATTTATCAATTCACATAAGTCATTCATTTAAGGTTAGAATTCTCTTAAATCACATAAATTTAGAAGAGGAATGCCTTTAGACCTAATTTGAAGCCCAATTTAGGATATGAAACATCATGTAAGTAATTTAAATTTAAATTGAACCTTGTTATTTATGCACCTCTAATTTTGGTATGAAAAATTTAAATAGTTTGTTGGTTTCTAATAAATATACACGAGAATGAATGAGTTTTTTTTTTTTTTTTTCTATAATTTGTTGTATTTTATAATTTCATAGGAATAGAGCTATATATTTTTTTATTAGAACACATCAAGATGACTTTTAAATTATATTTTTAAATATTTGGTGTTTTCTAGTTATTTGTACAACTTTTTAAATTTTATCTCATGTAAAGCCAAATGTGACCATATTTAAAGTACATTTTTCTCATTTTGGGGGGAGGGCAGAAAATGTTGTTTATTTATTTAGATTGTGTTCATGTGGAGTATATTTTATCTTTTATTTTGGAGAATTATTATCTATGGATTTGTGAATCTAATTCAATATGCATCTTTGAAATTTAGGTTATATTTTTCATAAATTTGAAGAAAAAATCATTGATTATTTATTTAGAGTATGGTTTTATAGATGTATTTTGGTACATTTTTGAGTTTTAAGTTATATTTTACATAGTTGTTTGGGAAATCATTGATTATTTATTTAAAAGAGGATTTTGTAGATATATTTTAATATATCTTTAAGGTTTAAGTTATATTTTTTATAATTTTTTGGGTATCATTGTTTATTTATTCAAAACAAGTTTTTATGGATACATTTTAGTGAATTTTAGGGTTTTTATAATTTAAAGGCCATTTTAAGATCTGATTTTTTTGGTAAGATAATCTGTCAATTCAAATAAATAGGCCATTTCGAGTTAGAATTCTCTTAATTCATATAAATTTAGAAGAAGAATGCCTTTACACCTAATTTGAAAGCCATTTTAGGATCCTAAAACATCCTATAAATAATTTAAATTTAAATTGAAACCCTATTATTTCTATGCCTCTAGTTTTGGTATGAAAAAATTAAATAGTTTGCTAGTTTCTAATAAATTTACATGAGAATGAGCTAGTTTTTAATTTTTTCTATAATTTACTGTATTTTAATAATTTTGTAAGAGATAATTTATTTTTTTAAATTGAAACACTTCAAAATGAATTTGAGTTATATTTTTAAATATCTGGTGATTTATGGTTAATTGCATAAATTTTTAATTTTATCTCATGTAAAGCCAAATGTGGCCCTGAATAACAACTTCTCTTCTATGTTGACCAGGTTTAGAGTGCATTTTTGTCAGTCTTTTTTTTTTTTTTTTGGAGAATTGTTGTTCATTTATTTAAATCATTGTTATGTGGATGTATTTTAATGTATTGAGGTTTAGAGTATAATATTATTTTTATTTTGGGGAAGTATCGTTTATTTATGTAGATATGCATAAGCGAGAATATGCATAAGTAAATGTAATTCAATGTGCATTTTAGAGATTTAGATTATATTTTTCACAAATTTTTGAGGAAAAAAATCATTGATTATTTATTTAGAGTATGGTTATATGGATGTATTTCAGTGCATATTTGAGGTTTAAGTTATAGTTTTCATAATTGTTTGGGAAATCGTTGATTATTTATTCAGATTAGGGTTTGGTGGGTGTATTTTAGTATATCTTTAACGTTTAGGTTACATTTTTTATAATTTTTGGAGTATCATTGTTTATTTATTCAAAATAGGGTTTTATGGATGTATTTCACTACATCTTTTAGGTTTAAGGTATAATTTTTACATTTTTTAGGGAGCTACTATTTATTTATTTAGAAATGGATATGTGGATGTATTTCAGTGTGTATTTGAAGTTTAGGGTATAGTTTCATAATATTTTGGGGAATCATTGTTTATTTTTGGTTATGTGAATGTATTTTAATGTATTTTTAAGGCAAAGGGTATAATTTTTACAATTGTTTGGCAAATCATTGCTTGTTTATTTAGATTATTGTTCTATGGATGTTTTAATAACCAATTTTAGTAACCAGTTTTTTTACAAGTAAATATTTTTATAACCTTAAGTTGCTTATTACCTTTGACCTAGATGGATTGGCAAGTCTTAATTTATTACAAGTTTTTTATATAAATATAATTTTGAATAATATAAAAAGTAAAAGACAAAATAAATATAAATAATATATAAAATAAAGTGAGACACATTTTAATAATATATAAAGTAAATAGAAAAACAAATTTAAATAATAATTAAAGTAAATGGCAAAACTAACTCCTTGAAGGATTTTAAATATTATTTTATTTAATTTATATTATAAGTTTTATTAAAATGGAAAGTTTCAAATCTCTCTGTCTGTTTTATTAATACCATGGGCTTCAAATCTACCTACTTGTATGTTAATAATTCTCTTGAGGAAGTTTAGGGCTTTAGGTTAGAAAAACCAAAATATACTTGACAAAAATTTACACGAGTCTAAATTCAAGAAAGGTCTATAATTTTGTTTTAGTGTTAATTTTTTGGTTTAACTAATAGAACTATTTCAGAATAAACCTAAGTTTAGGTTTGACACAATTGTATTATTTTAGAAATATCACTAACTAGATATCTCACTTTTTAACCTCTACAAACATTATTAAATGTAAAATCTCTTCTACATTTATTTTCATTAATTTTCATGAATAGAATATAGAGTTATAGTGCACTTTTATAATTTTTGGAGTCATTAATTTGTAGTAGAAAATTATTCAATAAAAATAATGAGATAGCTTTTGGCATTTGTGATGGAAGAGTTGTTTAACGATTTGAAATATTTTGTAAGTAATTATTAATTTACACCAAGCCTTATAATTCTATGTTTATGTTTTTGATTTGAAAATTTTAATTATTTATTTTTTATCTAATAAATTTATATGAAATTGAATTAGATTTTAATATCTTAAATATTTTAATGTTTGGTAATAATGGTATATAAGAATATACTAATTTTTAAATACATATTAATTATTATTTATTTACATATTTTTTAATTTATTATATATTTTTAGAGTATGGTTTTGAAAAATAGTTTTTCTTCTATATTAACCAAAACAAGGGTTTTTTTTAAACCATCATCTAATATCAAACCTTTTTGACACTTAATTTTTATTTGTTGATGTATTTAAATACAGATTTGAATTTTAACTACAAACTCTTCTAATGTAGCTATAGATGTTATTATTTTAAATGAAATAGGGCATAGGTGTAGGATGTACTAGAACTTTGATTTTTGTAGGGTTTGAAATATCTCGTAAATAATTGTTTGTTTAGATCAAGTGCTTCAAAATTTAGTGATTTTAGTATTGAATATTTATATAGGTTAATGTTTTGATTGAATCCAATTTTATTATAAAATTCTAAAATATTAGATGAACCTTGACAACTTACATGATTTTAATTTTATGGTATATTTAAAAGCTGCTTCCATTATAAATATTATAATAAAAATAGATCTATCTTTAAATATTAAATATCGTCAAAGCTTATGTTTTGGTCTCTTCTGCAAGTAAAAATGTAAAATCTAGAGACACATGATACATTCCTTGGTTAGTTATAGGGTTATTAGGTTTTTAGTCTTCTGGTAAAGACCTTTATATCCAAATTAACTTGATCAATTCAAGAAACCTGGTCATCTATATCCATTTTAGTAACATGAAGTTGGACAACAATTTAAAAAAACTCACCCAATAGAATTCATATCTTACCATAAACTAAAATATATATAATATATGAAGTGCCACATCAGATAAGGCTTGTTAAATCAAGAGTTAAACAAAAGAATATCTAAATAAATGTTGTATGTCCTAGGTATGCCTGCATAGTTTTATTTTATTGTTAAGTTTTTAGCTAACCTAAGGATGTCATAGTAGTAGAAATACTTTAATTTTTAAAATATTTCTCAACTAAATATTTCAATTCTTATTTTTCATGTTAAATGATGTGATAGAAACAAAATCATTGTTTTTTTTCAAAAATAGAGAAAACATACTATATAGATAAAATCATAAAAGGATACTAAAAAATATAATAGTCTTGTTGCATTTAAACATGAAGTTGAGAAATAAATTTTCTATGTCTATGTATGCCTTAGTAAACATGGTTACTACTATCCAAATGCTCAACATTAACAACAACATATCTAATAATTATGGTGTGACTAATACAAGTATCAAGTATAAAAGCATAACAAGGATCATTATAGGCATAACCCCTCATCTTTTTGAAGTTTATAACAAAAACCATGAAAATAAGAAAAATGTAGCAATTTAAGAGGATAGGAGGCTTTATAGGATCAAATACTTCTGTAAAATCCATCCCAATCTCGATCATTGTCTTGCCTCTAGTATTTGGCTCCCACCAAGTCCCTCCTCATGCATCTGCACTGCCCTGAATGAATTATTAAAATGGTGAATCTTTAGGTTTTGTAGATTTTTAATGTGGACACCTAATGCAAATATAATACACACACCTGAACAAATACATAACTGAAATTGCTATATGTTACTACAGATCACCCAAACCATCAAGCCTCGTAGCATTAAGAAATTCTAAAAGAAGGCACTGTCATGCCTAGATAATTCAAAGGAAACAATGTTAAGTTGGTCCTACTAGATTTCCATGTCCTCCTTCAAATTATTGAGGTCATTTTGCTTTTTTTCAAACTCTCTACGAGGCACAAACACCATAAGAGGATCAAATAAACCAAGCTCATTGGTAGTAGTAGGAGGTATGTGGACAGTCCATGATTTTTAAGATGCATCATTAAATAAGTGAGATGGGATTTAATTTGAAGAGTTTATTTAACAATTTCTTTCAATTCCTCTATCATAGTCATGTCATTCAGGAGGTTAGCCTCATACAACCAATAATTCATGCACAACTAAATTCATTCACAACTACTATATTGTTAAACAAAAGTTTTTTGGTTCGAGTTTATTTTGGGTCGTTGAGTGTAGGGATATCCATGGGACAAATCTTGGATATAACTATGGTTTTCACTTTGGCAGAGCATCCCAACTTCTTCATAATTTTAAAATTATTATTGCTAGTACCAGTAAGGGAGGAAAATCTATTAGTGCACATTTCATTGAATAGTTTGTCATTATCAACCTATTGCTTCATTGTCCTTTTGGTTGTCAAGTAATTTTACCCTTTCCTATAATTTTAATGGGCCATCTTGGGAATGAGACAAACAAAGAGTCTAGAACACAAAACACTAGGTAATTGAAAAAATGAACAAAGTTTCCCAACTCCACATTTGCATAATAAAAAGACCACTCATGATAGAGAAATAAATAAACCAATGTAGGGGTTTAGGGGAAATATTAAGATCGAAAAAAGTGGAAGATGACAAGGTTGTTCAATGCATGCTATTGCCACCTTTTGAAATCACATCTTTGTCAATGGATTTTTCTTTAAAGTTTGTATTTGGAGCACCTATAGATAGAAGAGGAATTAACCATAAGTTGTAATTATGCCAAAAAACAATGACAAACATTTTGAAAGATGCAAAATAATAATCACAAAAAGGAACAGGATAATGAAATTATGAAATAGGGGTTGAAGAGTGAAGGGATGTTTCTCATAAGCATAATCAAAGCATGAAAAAAGCAAGATGGGATGGTATATATAGTCATCATGACAATATAGGGTGGTATGTAAAATGGGAGAAATGATAAGAATTAATAACCCAAAATTGGTTAAGGCCAATTTTTTTTGGGTAAAGCAAAAAATAATAAGCCAAGGATGGGCCAGGAAACAGTCCATAGAGGCTAAAAATCCAATTACACAACCTTTTTGTCTTAATTGAGGATTGCATAAAGGCTTATTATAAGCCTCAAATAAGGTAAATATTCCAAGCATCCCTACCACTAAACATCCAACTCTAGGGATGAGGCCAATTAGTAAGTAGATTTGTGGCCTAGTTACTTTCGTGGGGGAATAGTGAACTTAAAAGGAATTGAACTAGATGAACAAATGTCAAATGTTTCAAATCACTTGCTTGAGTTTTCAATTACTCATTTGACCTTATGAGTTCAGATTTATAGCAAAGATTTGATAGTCAATTTCCACCACCAACCTTGCCACATGATGAATCTTAGCCCAAGTAAACACATGCAAAACTGCCAATGCTTATACTAAGTTATTATGACCAAGTGGTCCAAGGACCCAACCGAAACAAAATATCATATTACCTTCAATACCCTAACATAATTATCCACCCTTAGAATTACCTAGAATGTCTCTAGAGACTGTCATTTTCAATTTGACATAGGGATGAGTAGCAAGAGTCCAACTCATAATCGTGGTTTTCTTCTTAGTAATCCTTTCATTTGAAAAAACAAGAACCATTTTAAAATATTGAATGTATTATATGTTTATCTTCATTAAAATAATTATTTTTAATTAATAAAATATGGATTTATAATAATCTTTTAAAATTTATGGTCATTAATTTGTGGTGCAATTTTTTTTGATATGGATGGTAAGATAGATTTTGGTGTTTATTATGTTGAATGAAATAATGATTCTTAGGTGATGGATTTACTTCTTGGATGGAAACGACTACAAATGTGTCGTGATTTGAAATATCTTATAATATTTTTTTATATAGACTAGGCCTTGCAATTTTATTCCTTGATTTCAGTCTGAATTATTTAAATAGTTTGATATTTTATAATAAATATATAGGAGTATGAGTTAGATTTAATTTATTTTTTTGATTCCTTGTTGTTTCCATAGTTATTTAATTTAATTTAATTTTTTTGAAGCAAAAGTGCCCTCGAAAATAGCTTTAATTCTTTGCTGACATGGTTTTAAACTAAGTAGTCAATGTGGATATAAGTACAAGAATTGGACACATGGATATGAGGATTTTTTTCATGGGGCATGGATATGTTTTTGGATACAACCACACAAAAATATATATAAATAGAAAAAATATATCCATATAAGCAAAATTGATCACATAATTTGCATAAAGAGGAAACAATATAAGTTAAATAACCATAAAACATACTAATAATTCAATGCCAAATATCATAAATTTCAATGGTCAAATTTGGATTAGGTTTATAGCAAGGACATAGTACAAATGTTTAAATGTATGGACAAAAATAGAGACAAGAAAATGCACTATATGCAGTTTGGTGAAGATTACAATGAGATGACCTGGTGGTAAATCAACTTAGGAATATGGCATGTTTTATTTTTTAGCCTATTTATGAGTTGAGATATCATATTATTTTTGTTCAAATGATCTTACCATATTTAATGCACAAAAAGAGTCTTGGAGAACCATATTTTTAGGACATAAAGGATAAGCAAAAAAAAATTATTGATTTTAACCTCTCCCTCATTTTGATCATGTTACAGATTTTTATTTCCTAATTTTGGCAAGGCTAAAACATGATCCAATAGTTGGAAGACTTGTTGACTTACTTTGGTATCCTTCATAGCTGTTACATACATCCCTAATAAAGAAGATACAAATGAATTGATTGAGGCTCACATTTTTAAAACACAACCAACCATAGAAACTGTAGAGAGGTTTTCATACTTTATTTATTTTTTATTTTTATTTTGAAGTCCATTTTTGACTTTTTATTAAGTGAAATTGAAAAAAATTAAAAAATATGTTTTTTTGTTGGATACGAGCAAGATACATCCTCCCTCTATGAAAATGCTAGGATAGACCCTGGGATGTATCCAGACATATACACAAGGGATATGAGGTATCCTGATCATGTCCTCTATGTATTAAACCTATATTTATACCCATTACAATATCATATCATATTTGGGACCCTATATAATGATATTTGGTAACGTAGGTTTTAAAGTATGGTTGTGCATTTTTCTTGGAACCATTGTTTGATGTTGAATCTCCTATACACCTAAAGTTTGATCTATTTATTTATTTATAGTATGGGTTTGTGGATATAATCAATGTAGATAGGAATTTTAGATGCAATCTCTTTCAAATTTTATGTTATTATGGTGAAAAAAAATCATTTAGAATGATAATGTAGCTTTAAATGTTCACTATTTTGAATGAGATAAGGCTTCAGTGAAAGGTGACTGGTATAGGGTTTGAAACATTATGTAAGTAACTATTTGTTTAGATCAAGCTCATAATCCTATGCCCTATGTTTTGGTCTCAAAATTTTAAATAGGTTAATAGTTTTGAATAAATTTACATTATTTGTATAATTTTAAACTATGAGATGAATTTTGGTTGTTTATACGATATTTCAATTTTGTTGTATACTATAGAATCTATTTATATCAAACATTAAAATAAATGTGGTACAATCATTAAATGTTGAATCTATTTATAAACCTTTAGTTTTGGTCTTTTTTACAAATAAAAGTATAAACGAGAGACATACAATCCTTAGATTTATTGACTTAATTTTTTCTGGTAGAGTCCCCTGTCTCATAATTAACTTGATCAGGTTATTGATATATCTTCTATTAACATTAAGTTGAATAATAATTTTAAAAAAATCTACCAACTGAATTCTTCCATTACATTTTTTACCAAAAGACTAAAAAAAGGACATTATATGAAGCGTTGCTTTGCTAAATCAAGAATTAGAATTAGAATTTTTAGAGAAATATTCCCTATAACTGAAAGTGTATTGAATGAACTATAGACCTTATAAATTTAATAGTTGCTCTTTATAATAGGGTCTATATTTTCAGTCTCTTGAAATTCTACATGATCTCTTTTAATGTAAAAATAATCTTTATAATGAGCTCCAATATTCTAAGTAAATTTGATCAGTAGAAGTAATGAACCCTTATTTTTCTCCATAATAAACATGCAAATTATCATCATTTCAAAGGTGGATAAACCCTGTAGGATTTTCCCCTATTTTTTATAAAGATTTATAAATAGTAAGCAATGATTATAACCTTTGCATTAATTTTATTCTCATTAAAATGTCTGAAAATTCTCTATATCTCCTCCACAAAAAAATATGCATCTTCAATTATGAAAATTTACAACCTATAGGCATATTAATCGCAACCTCTATGCACACAACTTTGTTCCCTTAATGTATGCATTCATTTGCATCTCACGCATCACTATCCTTTGGCTGTGAAAGATTAGCCTTATATGGACATCTCAGTGAAGGAAAAATTCAAAGGAAACTACAGCTAAGTGAGATATTATTTCGATATTTTAACTTCTATTGTGGGATAGGTTCAATAAATTTTCCTTCTTAGTCACAAATTTTAAGGGAAACAAGAAACTCCACTCAAATTTGATCTTTGATATAAATATTTTTACCAAGCGGAGGCCATTTCAAGAACTAGGAATCTAAAGTTTCAGGAGGGCATTAATAAAACAATTGTCAGATACCTCAACATCATGATTTTAATCAAACCCAAACAAATAACTACATGTTGAAAGCTTGCATATTTTCAATGCATGATGATTACAATCAAACATAAATAATCAATGCTTACATGGTGCATTTGGGGTCTCTACCTAGTGCCTCATGACTAGTTGCATTATTAATTTTTCATATTTTGTAGTAGTACTTTCCTTTAAAAGAGTTCTCTTTGGGGGCTCAACTTTATTACCTAAAAAAAACAATAGATTTTGATAGATCTTTTGAGCTGATATTTTATTTCAAAATCTATAAAGCTAGAAATTATGCTTGGTTTAATCATGAAGAGCTAGAACATAGTTTTTATGTTACTAACAAAATTATTGTTCTATCTAATGTTACTCTTTAGATTCAAAATCAAATAGAGAAATTTTGCCTAGAACTCAACCACCTCAAATGTTTTCTTGACCACTGGGGAAATACCCCATGCATGGTTAGTCATGAACCTCTTGAGCCCCCATGACATCTTATGCCTCCTCAAGGATAAGGGCATGGGCCACATCAACAATGTTCTAAAACTAGACATAGGAGTCATTCTTCTCATTGGCCACCACCTCATTGGTCTTCTCCTCATTGTGGTGGTCCGAGTAGCTCTTCTAGATCTGAAAGTGATGGTAGGGGCTAGGGATCTCCTCCCCCATCTCATGATGATGACATCAGGGGTTGGGATTCTCCCCCCCAAGGCAAATTTTCATGACTAGCTCTAGCCATCTCACTTGAAATAAATCAATATGAGACATTAGAGGCTCATCAAAACACTAGTTGGGAACCATTACCTATGGATGAGGATCCTCTTGCCCTAGGAGGATGGGTTGGTAAGTCTCAAGACTCACCATCTCCACTGCCTCCCTTGATGTCCATGTTTTCTATGGTTTCTTAATTTTTCTCTTTATTATTATTATCTATTCCTTACTCTATGCTTTGCTATCAAATTATTGATGTGATGTTTCTTTTTGTGGGTGTGGTCAAAAATGCATTATATAACAACAACAAGAGATTCAATGTCATTTTAAAATTGTCGTTTCCTTAAGAGCATTATTTCTCAACCAATTGTTAGAAATATAGAATGAAATTACATGTATTAATCCTCATAATAATGTTATACATTATATCAAAACCACCAAAAAGGCATTATTATCCACTTCAACAAGCAATAGTAAGAGATTATTTCATCATATTGTAAGCATATAAGTATGAAATCCCATAAGATAATTAAATTAAAACCATCAAAAATACATTCATCATCAACATTTTGAATGGAAAACTTTGTAAAGTTTTTTACCTCAAGTAATAAAAGTAAGTGGTTCTTTCTCATAGAGCTAATGAAAGGATACATTACCAAAGAGAACCTAAACGAAGCATTATACCATGAATGGAAATAACAGAATAAACTCTATTATTTTTTATGTAAAACTTGATAAAATATTTAAATAACAACCATGATTAAGAGGTTCATGATCAACATTTTTAGTGTGGACCTCCGTATTAGCATATTGTTGCAAGTAGTATGAGATTCAATGTTGAAATTCCTAGCATTACACATTATGAGCACTATAATCCATAATAGAATCATATTTCAAATATAAATAACATAGTCAACATTAATATTATTAGAGAACCCCCATTGGAATATTATGCCATAATTGACATTGAGAGTTTTTACATCAACATTATGAGGGAGAAGTGCCCATAAGAATCATATATTATAAGAAACAAGGAGATATTCAATGAAAACATTACCCAAAGGAAAGTGCATTATATTTCCATAAGGAAAAAGAGATTTTACTATGATAAAAATTGCCAATATGAACATTATGACTGTGAGCTTCCATGAGACATTGTTATTTTGTTACCATCAAAAAGAGGTTGGACTCAAATACTTCATTTAGGCACTAATCTAAGAGCATTTGAGCATAAGAAATATTAAGGGATTCAAAGTGACATTTATTAAGGGAACCCATATCTGAGTATTATACAACACTAGCAATAGGAGATCCAATTTCTAAATTATGAGTGAAAACTGCAATGAGAGTGACCACTAGTAAGAGAATTAAAATCAATATTACAAGTGACAATTTCAATAAAAGGAATACATTCCTTAAAAATATAATATAGACAAAAATTTTAAGTTTCCAAAACCTCATAGGAACATTACACATTACAAGCAATAATGCTTGTTGGAACATTAAACGTTATACCTATACATGAGATTCATTTTCTTGAAGTTTTGTGATTATGATATTTGGGACCTCTTCTTGATCTAGATCTATTGTTAAACAAAGCCTTCTTTGAAAATTTATCACATATGTTCATGGTGTTATTTTAGATCTAAATCCTAATCATAAAAATCTATTAAAACCTAAAAATTTTGTCATTCAATGTTATTTAAAAGATCCTCTGTTATTTCATGACTCAATAAACTGTCTTTCAAAGAATATTACTAGACAAGTCTTGTGTAAGACACTAATTATTCCTCATTCTCCTATGATTCGTATGATGTGTGATTTTATTATGTATCATCTTTTGATTTAGAATATATTTTAAAAAACATTTATGAGGGCCATTGTTTTTTCAACAAGAGGGTTTAAGCGTGCATGACTGAATACACTCAATGTGATAAATTATTCTAATCTAAATGGTTTATCATAGGAAAATTCAGGTTTTGGTGAGCTTGAGAAACATTTATCATGACTTTATTATAATGAGGATGACTTACCTCATGGAGAGTGTATATTATCTAAGGAAATAATTTATTATCCACTAGGATAGCTTCTTCAAAATCCAAAGCCAAGTTGTTTACAATCGATCTTCTTACAAATATGGAAATAATTGGATCTAAAGTATTTAAATACATTTTGAAGATTGATGCCTCATAGGTTCTATGATTGATTTTAATGCTACTACACATTTCCTACAAAAATTAAGTTAAAATCCCTTTTAGACTCATTTGGTTCACTCTTGAGTAGAGCTAACTGATTATACAAAGAAAAGGATCGATCATCTAGCCAAATTGTAATTTAAATGTGTCTTCTAAATCTTTCGAAAACCAATCGAACTAGGTGTAAAACTTAGAAACCAATCACAAGAAAGATCCTTTAAATTAAATGGAAACATTCTACAACCACATCTTCATGCACAATATTCAATATTTTCATGTAAATTATGCAAGTATGAACATGGTTTTTTAGTGATTTTGTTTTAATCATTTATAAATATAGGAAGGAACTTAATATCATACCTCAAAAAAGCATGTTGGAATCCATGTATTTCTAGGGAAGTTTAATAAACCAAGCCACATTTTATGTATATATTTTATAATTTTTAGCTTTTTTTATATTTTTTCTATATTTGGTTGATTCTATCATAGAATGACATGGACCTCCTTCTAGTGCCAACTACTTATTTATGTGTGTTTTAAGTGCATTAAAAAAGATAGTATTACATGAAGGAGTCAAGTTATGAGGTTTTCCTAGTGGCCCTTTTATATCAATTTTTTTCCTATTTATACCACAAGGTCAAATTTTGGATATTTTGCCCTCTTAGCACCAACTACTTATTGATGCAGTTTTATGTATCAATGCCAATAGGGGATGTGTATACACCCTTTCGTTTTACAATCAAAATGATATGACTTGGGACATGAGTTGTAGTTGGTGGAATAATTTTGTTTGTAATGTCGTCTTAAACCTTTCAAGGAAATACAACTATGTTTACCCTAGACTCTCTAAATAATATTAAAAAATAAACAAAATAAACATGTATATTCATAATAATGTTATTCTGTTGTATAATGATTTAAAGTTTAAAAGAAATAACAAATGAGAGGGAAAGGGTAGGGGAAAAAATACTATCCATATTTCCACTTGTTATCCTTTTCCAAGTGAAACATTACCTAAAATTTAGTGTAAAATAAGCTACTAATTACATAATCCAATATTCACTTGAATTTGAACAAACACAACACCAAATTCTATGGATCAATGATTTTATGAGAAATTCCAATATCATAACTTAATAAGATAATTCACTATATAAAACAACGTATCACATTCATCCACATAAATTTAATAAGGGTCACAATTTAGCCAAAGAAAATGATTAGAGTAGCCTGTATACTCAATATAACCAACTCATAAATAAAGCATATAGATTTAAGTGATGAAAACTCTAAACTAAAAACATACACATAAGCTTTTGAGTGAGAAAGGGAAAACACAAACTCACAAAACATCCAAAATGATTTTTTAAGCTTGCAAATCATCTTCCAATCTTCCTAATTAAAATGGGGGCCAATAAAAAGTATTTATAATAAAATATAAGCCACAACCACATCTTGAAAGTGTTTACATTTGAACACACTTATTAAAAATAGACTAACATTTATTAATTAGACTCCTAATTTTTTACAACATTAGATAACTACTATGAGATAAGTGAGAGCTAACTTCCACTATCAAGTCCATTAGAACTTATCTCTTATATAGATTTTTTTTGTTTTGGGAGATCACCATATGCTAATTTGGAGCTTGAACTAGCTAATTACTTCCCTAGTAATCCTTATCTATTCCTAATAGTTCAATGATTGGCCTTATGATGTGAATTTAAATCTTAGTGGCTATTTATGCATGGATGAGTCGAAGGCCATCTAGATATTTTCTAAACGTAGTGGCCTTCTATTTTGAATATAACTATGAAATTAATCAAGATCATTGTGAATTAATGATAAGTGAAATTTAAAATTCACTATTTTAGTTCACCTCATTATAGCTTTAATTATCTATGAATTTATGGATTTTGTGACATATTTTAATCTTGACCATCCACATGTCATCATCACATAATCTCGAAGTCATAGAGGTCATGGTGTTGTAATATTCACTTTTGATAACCATTTCTTCATGTAGGCTACATGGATGTGTTGAATTAATATTTCACCTTTTATGTATTCTTAGATCCATACCTTTTCACTTTATGTCTGTCATGTCCACATGTTAAAACCCTATGTAGTGTGTCCTTGCCAAGCTCCAAGTCCTCATTGAATTCACAATTCTTTATATATTTCTCTTAAATTTGCATCTTTTTCCTACACATAATACACAAACAGTGATCATAACTTAAAATTTTAATAATGCACACACTAATTTAAATAGTCTGTGATATAAAAAGAAGACATGTGGAAATCATTGTAGGGTCATGAAGTATAAATTGTGATATAAAAAGAAGACACATGGTAATCATCAAGGGGTCACAAAGTTACAAAAGCACAAAATGTCTCCTTTATTGTCAATATATCCTAGTGAACTCCACATATATGTTGAAACTTCAAAACCAAACTATATTTACATGCACCCACTTTCTCTTGGATTTAATAAATAAAAATACCCTTGAACACTTTTTAAAAATTAATAAATTCTAATACATGCAAACATTGTAAAAGTGAAATTTTAAAACAAATTACAATTGGCATGTTAAGCAAAGTCTTGGGATCACAAAGACTTTTTAAAAAAACTTAAAGTTTTGATGCAAAGAGGCATTTTTGGATGCAAAAACATATGAAGTCCATTTTAAACTACGATCGGGTCCACTTATTACAAATATGTGAAGTGGCATGAAAATAAAGCGTGACCTATTTTGACATAGGATATTTGAATGTGGCCATGAAGTGATTTAAGTTTTGAAAGGGTACATATAGAATTATTTTGTATCTAGTTAATGTGATTTAAACAAGACCAACATTATGTCACCAAATAAATCAAACTCGTAATGCACCACAAAAATTTGGGTAAAACTGATTACCTTCTAAAAATTAAGATGAGAACTGAATTTTTCCAATGAAATTTATATCTCAATTTGGGATTAAAATGGAGCCTCCACTTATAAAATAAGTGGGGGAATGTGTTAGAGGTAAAATCACTGAGGGTGGGGGTGAATCAATGATTCCAGATAATCCAATTCAATTCCCAACTCTTAAACATTCAACACATACAATCATGATGCATAAAAATTAATCATTGCAATGAACAAGGAAGATATAATAAGATCAAGCACATAAAACATGATATATGTGGGAAACCCTCTTGGGGGATAAAACCCACTGAACCCTGCAAGATGGACTACAGTCCTATAAAGACAAGATTTAACATTTAGACCAGCACCAACTAATCAAGGAATACCCATCCCTTAATTTATTGAGACACCCATCCCATAAGGAGGAACCAACCCCTTAGACAACCAAGCACCAACCCAGATACCTTAATTTGACATCTAACTCTGATATGATGTTTTTTATACCTGATAATGGACTTCTCTTATTTGTTCTCTTTCCCCTTTACACTCTCACAAACTTCCACAAACAAGCAATGCATCCAAAACACCTTTTTGGATCACTCTTCACTTATTAGCACATACACAATAAAAAAAATTGAAACAACTCTATCATAACATCAACAACATGACCTGTAGGTCATGCACACAATTCTCAACCTTCTCAGCTCTTCAATCCATCCACTAAGCACACTCACTCAATCAACCTCAAGGGATTACTAGCTCAATTTGCCTCTTCTAGGCTCATTAGGTCCAATGACCTATGTGTTCACCTTCATCACCTTGATCAGATAAGCATGAATAATCCTCTTCACTCTCTATTAGTACTCAATGAATTGTATCTTCTCTCCTTCATTTGGCTCCACACTCTCTCAACTCTACTATAATTAGGCCAATTATGCCTGGTATTTATACCATACACTCATCTAACCCATCTTGGTTGGCATATATGATTACCATACTTGTTCTACCTTTGAAATAGGTCTTCATACATGTTACATATAAGAACCCCACACTCCTTAGGTTAGCCATTACCTCATTAACCCCAAACAACCATTAGGTCTTGGTGAGACCTAAAAAAATTACGCCTACTCACCCATACATTAAAAATTCAAATCCTTAGGCCACTTTCAGCTTCTACAAATTCTTTGAACACATCAAACATATCTCCAATAGACCCTTGCTAACTCCATCATGGGTCCATGCCACCTGGAACACTAACTCAATAATTGAACCTACCAATTAGGTCCCCTTGCTCTTCAAGCCTTTATACACAAAAAGTATAGTCTCAAAATTATGAATCAAAAATATTTCACATATCCATATGCTTAGATTACATGGGTGAAACCTTTAGGACCTTTGCAACACCTTCATTTCTTTAGATACTTCAACATAGGCTCTAAGCACTCAAAATAACTCTCTCAAAATGACCACTCAGACTGGTCATATATAGTCAAGATATTTTGACTCTCCATATCTAATCAGGGGCATATCATGAAAACCAATGCCATCTTATAATCCTTTGAGACTTATACAACATCTCCATACTCATTTGATTCTTCAATTCTACTCAAAACTTTTCAAACTCACTTTTGCAAAGTGGTCACTTAAACTATTTGTAGCCTTCAACAAACATAGTCAACTTCTAAGCCTTTGTTCATACTAAATATGGATTGGTCAAACCTCCATAATCCACACAGATGGTCCTCATAGAGACTAAAACACTCTTCAATAGTTATCTCATCTTGAAACATCAAAATACCATCAAGAAATCTTCAATTGCCCTTCTTGGGTTATTTGCAGAACATGATCAGACACATAGTCAAATATAGAGCTCAATATCTATAACTGTACAAACATTCAAATCTTCTAATTAACTTTTTTGAATGCACCTTGAAGTCATTTAAAAAATTAATTTCTAAATCACCTTCAAATTCATCTTACATCAAAATATATAAGCAAAATACTACAAACTAGTTTTTCCCTTTGCTAATTCAAAAGCCAATGGTCACTATGTTATGCAAACCTTGCAAACACGTGTCTTCATCTCATGTCCCCTAGAAACTTAGTCAAACTCACTCTATCGATCTCCTTGTAAGCCTCCTGACTTTAGTTCTTTGATCATTTATTTGTGCTTCCATGATTAAGATACTTGGTATCTTCTCGTGCCTTCTGAGCACATTGTTGTCAATCCCCATTCTTACACAACTTGGCAGTCCTTCATGCTTTCTAAGCATTGACTATTTGATTCAAACCACATCATCTATCTCCATCTACATAAACACTCACATGTTATTGATCTTCTATCAAATCATCATAATTGAGACATATGTCACTAGCGCATACAATCTCAAGAACCTTTAACATATTGACTTCACGCCATTGGATCTCAATCTGGATGATGAATGCTCATTGTTAGATCTATCTAGACAAGTTGACCCCAAATTTCAATGTGCTTAAACTTGACGGTCTTTGGCACATCATAGTCTGCAAGAGAAACTTTGAAGGTTTATAACTTGAGTCTAAATATTTAGGGTACATTCTTGGCACTATAGACAACATCTCATGAAATTTTTTGACCATTGTTGACTTTTTGAGTACTTGCACTAAATGCACAAACTTGATGGATCACTCATGTTTGCATGATGTGCAGTGACGCTTTAGCTTATCTTAAGCTATAATATGCATGTTTCCCTTTCTAAATGATCAAATGACACACTAGAACTTCACCAAGACATCTATGGATGCCTCAAAACTTCTTATTTGTCTTTACAAACCTATACATGTGCCATATCTCTTCAACCTATCAAACACAACTTATTTGTCATTCATGCACTAGTACCACATGGACTCTTTAACATCAATGACAACCTAAAACATCAATGACCACTCTGATGAATTCCTTTCACTTCTACAAGAACTCCAAGAACTCATAACACCCCATAGGGTCTTTGAAACATGTTCATGCCATCAATATCATCCATCAATTACCTCACTAATTCAACCACTGAAGAACCATGCAAGAACACTGAAGAACATTGAAACATACTTTGTCATTATCATTCTAGCACACATGACACCTCATCAACATCTTCGGTCACCTTGGAGATATCATTGATAAACCTCCAACAACATGTTGGTCACACTAATGACCTATTCCAACCTCCCTCTAGCAGAAATGCCAAGCATAAAAATTATTTAGCTATTCAAAAAATGAATTTACACTGTTTGGGACTTGGTTTCCTCTTGTTATTGGATCCTGGTGCACCCTGTGGAAGGAAAATATAAGCTTATAATTCAAACTTACCTTCCATTCTATGTATTTATGATTTGATTTGTGATGTTATGTTCCATAAGATGGGTTTGTAACCTTCACTTAGTGGAAAGATTGGTTGTAGAATTATGATATTGCCTTCAAAAATTAATCTCTTAGTCTCCTCTACCAAACCATGAGTTCATTATCTTTAGATTTGGGTAAGCTCAATAGGAGAATTTAGATTCTTCTCCTAAAATGTGGTTTTATAGACTCAATAAGATTTGGAATGCCAAGCTCGAGCCCAAACTTGCTAATTTTCTCCAATGTCTGGTTTATCAAGCTCTTCCTCTGGGGGAGCATCTCAAGCACATTGAGATTTATAACACCAAGTTCTTGGATTGCATTTGATATTTAAACACATCTTTTGGACATGTCCAAGAGCTTAAACTACCTAACAATGGATTCATAACTTATTCTAGCCTTACCTCATAGAGCTAATTACTGCACATGGCTCTTTTTTGGGATCGAGTTCAATGGCCTTCATACATTATTTTTTACAGAAAATATTTAGAGATATTATTCTAATTCAACTATGGAAGTCTATAAATTGAGTTATATTTAATAATAAAGAGTTTTCTATGAATTTCTTGGTTGGTGATAAATTGTTTGTTATTAATTTGAATTTTTTGTGGATTCAAGCACAAGTCAAGATGGTGGCCCTTAATTTCAACATCTTCAAGAGCTCTTCGACCACTAGGGGAGTGCTCCTTATATAATGAGGTGTGTTCTTCCCAACTAACCCTCATCTGGTAGTCCTCCACTGGTAATTAGACATCAGTAGTGCTACTCTCACAACCACAACTACTTCTCCTCTCCTCTTCAATAGAAGGGATGGAGTCTTTCGCCAAATGAAAAATATGCTGTTAGTTTATCTCGATGAAATTCATCTATGTTGGGTGGCAAAATAGTAGGAACATATGTGTCGTTACCTCTTGGTTAGGATATTATTGTTTAATAGGCTCTTTGTGATTCACACAAGCTAAGTGAGTGGTACCTGATCCTCCTTCAACATAACCCTCTTTTTAGAATGTTTCAGATGTCCAATGACAATCTACCTCCACCACCCTCGAGAATTATAACTTGTACTTAATTTTTTTATTTGGTAATACTTTATTGATATTTTTATATTACCATATATAATTGGTAAACTTATTATTTTGAGTCATATATTTATTAGCATAAAAATCAAACAAAGAATAAAAATAAAACATCTTTTTATTATAACTATTTATATATTATATATATTTTTTTATTAATAAATATATTGATGTATCCTAATAAAATTGTTAGGTGGATGTTAAAGGGACCATAAAGTAAATGGGTACCAAAGAGGGTTTGTTGGGTTACCTTTGACTAGGTAAAAAGAAAGTAAAAACAAAGAAAAACATAAAAATCATCATAATGCCAAGAGGGAAAAAAAAAAAAAAAAAAAGCCAAAAGCATACCCAAAAAAAAAAAAGCAAAAAACATTAAGAAACAAGGTAAATCATTTAAAGTAAAAAATGAGGACCCCAACCTTAAGATAGTACCATAAAAAAAAAGTTTAAATTTTTAATTAAAAATTAAAAATTTAAAATTATTAATTATATATATATATATATATATATATATATATATATATATATATATATAAATTAATTAATTATATAATATAAAACTTAAACATAAATATTAATCTATATATATATATATATTTATTGAGAAGTATATAATTAAATACACTGATATTTATGTTTAAGTTTTATATTATATAATTAATTATAATTGATGAATAAATATATATTTAAATTTTAAATATTAATTTGAAACAATATTTTGAAATATTTAATTTATTAAAATAATCTTAATTTTTTATATTAAATTTTCTATATTAAACATTTAAAGAGATTTTTATTTTAATAATGATATAAAAACTATCATCATCATCAATTAAATTATAACCCATTTAAAATTTAATATATTTTTTAATAAAAAATAAATATTTTAATTTTTTTTAACTACTTTAATTTAATATATAAATAATTGAATTTTATTAATTTAATATTAATATTAATTTAATCTTAAATATTTTTAATTTAAAATTAATATCAAACTTCACCTCAAACAATCAACCAAAAAATATTCACTATTAATTGTGTTTCAAGCAATGCTTTTCTATCATTTTATAGGAATAAAATCTTATGGTTATGTAGTCATCCCACAAAAATAACAACATAAAATTTTATAATATTTGTAGTATGATGTAGAATTGATAAAATTAATATGGTAGTATAGTTATATTCATGGATATTTAGGATATGGTTTTATAGAGTTTAATATTTTATTGAACTATTTTAAATTGTTATTGAAAAATTATGAGCTTTTTATAATGGCTTTATATATTTTTATTTTTATTTTAAATTTTAAATTTTTAAATGAGATAATTTAAAATTTATTTTGATTTAAATGATTTTTTTTAAATTTAATTTTGAAAACTAAAAATTTTCAATTTTTTAATATATTTTTTTATTTTGTAATTTTAAGAATTTTTGGTATATAAGTTGGAACTTAAATTTTTATTGAGTGCTTTATATGGTTGTTGAGGGCAAGTTTGTAAGACACTTTAATTTATTTGTTTGATAAGTTTTTGGTACATATTACAGTTTTAAAATTTAGTTATATAGTTAGAAGATATGACCTTGACAAGTAGCACTACTAAAATAATAATTTCATCAGTTAAAAGTTTAAGTAGTGTATTATAACTATCTTAGATCTAGATAAACTTTATTCATCAATTCCTTATATGTGGTATCCTTATTATATTCTTGATACATTCTTTTGTTACTATTTCTTTGTCATTTAATTTATCTTAGGATTTAGTTAGAGTCATACCCCGTATCTTGGGCATAGGATTTGGAACCTTATATTTTTTCTATTGAGTGTGGATTGTGAGGTCCCTATTTTGTATAGTGCTCATCTTTGATAATTAATTACTATGAGATTATTGCTATCCAAACTTTAATTCTATATTTATGTTATTAGTCACATCATGCTAAGGCGTGCAAGGATTTTATGGAGACTTATCATGTGTTGAGACCATGAGAAAGACCTATTATTAATCATGTTTTAATTGTTTACTTATAAAAATACAATGCTTGCCTTCTTTTATGTGATATTGAAATTATAAAATCTTATTATGTCTATGTGATATGTTGGCTTAACGATATTTGAATCATTGCTAATAAGCTTGTAAATTGGCAAATGCATGAGTATGATGCTATGTGAATCTATCTATGTGAATACTTGTATTCCTTGGTATGTTGGCTAATGATAATTGATTGGGTGTTCCTGTTTTGATTAAATTATGTAGCTTTGGTTATTAGGTTAGAGAATCTTGATGTGTGTATCAAGTCTACAGGGATAGAAAGGGTCAATGAAAGAATGGGACTACACCAAGCATGGTTATATCACTAAACAACTTACTTCAAACATTAAACACTTACTGAACCATATTATTAATTGATAGTCTAAATGTTATTTGCCCTCTCTTTCAAACGTAGCACGTATAAATGATCAACTTTGAAGTCTGGTTGGTGAATTTTTTTATTCTCTTAACTTGAGATCTTGCACCCTGAGTAGACCAATGTATAAAATGTCTAATGGCTGATTGGCAAATATTTCCATTAATTACATGTCCCTTGAGCCAAACAAAAGGTGAGTTAGTCCAGGAAGCAACCGTATAAGTCTGTAGAGCTACCATATGCCATTATGGATGTGGAAAATAACATTCCTTAATGAGGCATGGGTTGGTAAATGAATGTGGTTGATGGATTCTAAGATGTCTATATGTAGAAGTTGAGCTCTCCACTAGAGGAACTTTTTGTCAATTCAAAAATTAATAGACTGAGTAGAAGAGAAAAAGAGGAGAAAGGGTAGCAAGTAGGAAGAGTTGGTTAGGAGAGTTGAGCCTTTAGACTATTAGAGGATAGCACCTAAAGGTCTTGGAGTCAATAGGTTGGCTTCTAAATACTTGTTTACAACTTATTTCCTTTGGATAAAATCATTTATATTTATATTTGATTGATCTTTTGATCTACGACAAATAATACCACTTGGTTTATTTTGTCTATTTTCTTATCTTTCAATGGATGTGCATTGGTCGCCATGTAGTTCTTTCCCACTTGAAGGCCTTGGCAATGTTTGTTATCTCTTTGTTGACTCGGATGTTGTAACTCTCTTGTTGAAATGTATTATAGTTGCAGTGACAATATGAATTGATCTTGTATGAGCATCATCTCTCATGATGGTAGATTATTAAGCCCTCCCATGTGGGGTATGGTGGCAGATTGATTAATCATCCCATTAAGGTCATGCTAGTAGATTATTAATCCCTCCCATGTAGGGCATGGTGGTAGATTTCTTCACTCTCCCATGACTACTAGATGGAAGTAACCAATTGAGGTATCCTTGTGTTATCCATTCTAATAGAAAGTATGTGTTATTATGTAATTTATTGCATGTTGGTTGTATTTATGAAATGCTTAGCTTCATTTGAACACTTGTTTGATTTATAATTGGGTCTGGGAGTCTCCTTGGGTAAGAACAGGGAATATAATTGTAGGTTTGTGCATGGTAATTCCCTTGTGTTATGGTACCCTTATTTTAGATACCCATACTTGCCTTTATTGTGATGTAAACATGATCAAAGCTAGGAGTCTCGAGCTTGGGGGTGCCTATAGCAATAGATTCATGATGGATAAAGGTTGGGATGTAAGCCCACCTTCAAATGAACTGTAGTTGCTTTGGAACGGATGAACACCATTGTTGAAAGATGATTGTTCTTTCATTATTAAATTAGGCCTAGAGGTGTTCCTCATGATTATGTAATATATGGATGAAATATTATGCATTCATTATGTTAATAGCAACCAATTTGATTGTAATAATCTTTTGAATGTTAGTCTTTTATGAAATGACCTAGCTATGGGTGAAGAGTTATGTTATTTATCTGTTGAAACCTTTTTTATAAAATGGGATGTAGTTAGATGGTGTATACTCTGAATATATATCCTTTTGGAAGGGATTCATGAATGTAAAGGAAGTTACTTATGTCGTATGGCTTTACTAATAAAATCACAGTGTGATTCACTTACTTAAATCTTTGTTAAGATTAGCCTATCAAATATTCATTATGTCTCCTCTTATATTCTGTTGTGATCTATCTTAATGGATTAAACCCAATAATGTATGTGTAGAAATTAATTATAATGACTGTGAGATTGTTATTGGGAATAACAATATAGCTTTTCTATATAACCTAAATATTGATGATATTCTAGTAAAAGTCATGTATTGCAAAAGAGTTTCTTAATTGAAGCCTTGAGTAAGCTTCTATTGTAGACTTTCCCTATTTTGAGATAACCTAATATAAAAGAGAATTATAACGGAGTTGGGCTCCATTGTTAAATAAATAACAAGGCATGCAACCTTTAGGTTTGACTGAGGTCACCCTTGAATTAATTAATGAAAGAAGATGATTTTGAAGACTATTCCAAGATTATGAGCTTTTACTTTTTTGTAAATGTATCTTTTAGTCTCTTATCTTAATGTAACAAAATGGGTCTAAGTGCCAATGCTAGGACAATTATCTTCTAATGAATCGACCAATTGACCTGCAAAATTGAGCAGGTCCATAAGTAATGTTTTGCTGGGTTAAGTTGCAGATCTGTTAATCAACTAAACTAATGGGAATATTGGTTTAGATTTGTGAAATTGATTTCGGCCTTGAAACCTCTTTGACTTAATCATTTATGTGAGTGTCAATGCTCTATAGCTTAGTTGAGTCTTTTTGAGGGATGCATGCTTAGAGTCAAAAGTGTTAATGGTAGCAGTTCATTAATAAGTGTATTTATCCTTATCTTAACCTTTTCACATTTGTTAAGCCAATTTCTATATTTCACTTCATTTTTGCCTTAGTCAAATTTCTTTGTCATGTGATTCCTTCCATTTATTCTTTGCCTTAGTCATTTATTGCTTTGGATTATTTTAGGCAATTTTTGCCTTACCCATTTATTTCTTTAGCTTTTTTAGTCATCATTTAGTTTAACCAATTCTTGCCTTCAAAAGTTGGCTAAATGATGCCACATGGCATCATTTCGATGGCTTAGGGAGTACATGGGGTTGTTAATCCCATAATGCCTTTAGAGTTCCATGATGTTGCTAGGGAGCAACATCTTAAGGATTCAAAACCTCAAGATGCTTATATTGTCCTGAGAAACTACTAGGTGGTAGCATTCTAGAGCTGAGAACCCCAGGAGGATTAAACCATTAGGGTGTAAATACTCTAATACTTCCAAGGATCTAGGACTTGAGAGGTTGCCATGTGGCAATATTTTAGAGCTCAGGTGGTCAAGAAGATCAAACCATTAGGGTTTAATCCCCTAATGCCTCTAAGGTTTTGGGGACCTAAGAGGCTCCCATGTGGTAGCATCCCAAAGCTCAAAACCCCAGGAAGATTAAACCATTAGGGTCTAATCTCCTAATGCCTCTGAGATTTTAGAAGCCCAAAAAGGTTAGCATTTTGGAGCTTGAAATCCTGGATGGCTTTTCATTAGAGTTAGACCCACAGTCCCGTAATCACAATAAGTGGCATGACCATAGCCCACGATGAGATAGGCTTGGAGTAGACCCTAAATAGCTACATGACACCTGATTATGTTAGTAATGGCCTTAGGATAAAATTAGCAACTAAATTAATGATTTAGCATGATAATCTTTGGCATATGCTAGAGAGTAAATTCTTCAAGTGTTCATGATTGAATTAGAAGGCCCATCGACCTCTGGTCCTGTGACACATGACTAGTAAATAATTGTTCAGTAATTGACAAGAAGAGTAGATAAGCAAAATACACATCTACTTATGATTCTTGGGTCTGATTACATGGGAGATGGTGGTAGACATGTTTGTTTAAGTGCAAAAAAATAAACATGACATTTTGGTATTGTATACACTTAAATTCACTCTCCTCCCCCAACATCATTAATTTCACTTAGTAACATACCCCCTTCCACCTTTAAAATTAGTTAATTCATTAATCAATCCCCCTTAGCCACATAATTGTCCCAATATTCTAATTTTCCAAATTTTAGTGCCCTAATATCCATCTGACATTCTAATAACTAAAATTCTCCTACATGGCATAGTGGCTAAGTTTGAAAACATAAGGAAAGCCTAGAGATTTCTAATCTCTATAACTTTCCTTCCCTCTAGAGATCTTCATCAAGTGGATGGAATCTCCCACCATTTATTTCAAAAAATTAGGAGAGTATTTGACCAAACCATGGACTCTTTCTCTCCTCTTCAATATAAAACCATGGTCACCCAAGCATTGGAATATTAAAAAATTGAACAATCTTATTCTATTCAAATCCCTCTAGCCATACTTCTAAGTAAGAAGCCAAAGCCATTATCAGTTGTTTAGTTATCCATGTTACCTTAGTCCTGAGTCCATTACAAGCAATCCAACAGTCCACATTCTATCAAAACTATCTTTGAAAATAATCATGTCCATTTGAGATAAACTTGGGGCATAGATGATGGAACTCTGATTTGTTCCAGATTTATCTACCTTACCCAGTCTTGAGGTATATGTAGATTTGGACTAGTTGCATGCAATTTCCTTTGTTGAACCATATTTTAGTTTCCTTCTAATTTTATGCATATACATTTTGGCGACTATAGAAGGAGGCCTCCTCTTAAACTAAAATTTTCTGCATTAAATATATTTGCTTAAGTCTGTAGCTTAGATTGAAGAAGAATTAATGACTCAAAATTTTCAAAATTTTCTATGTATGAATATCTCTAAGGTTTTTTTGATTTTTTTTAGTTTTAGACTCACTTAACCATGTTATTTTCTATGTATGGTGAGTAGAGTGTGTGCAAGGAATCATTGAGTGTATTTTTTTGATAACTTTAATTTTTTTAACTTTTAGACACTTTTTTAAATTATCTGTTACAAGCTATATTGTGAACTAGTCATTATTAATTGGTTTTTCTTGTATCTCCATTGTCTACTTGTGTTGTCAGTTAGTTGAGATTTCATATTTATGGTCTCTCTGAAATCAATATGGCTAGTTAGTCAAACTAAAATAGGCCATCTTAGCCATAAGGCTAGTAAACTTGAAGTATAGGATCGATAAGTCCAAAAGGTGTTGTGCCCATCATGTTTTCCTTTTTGTCTAACAATCCTCATGCTTTGTAGTATGTTTCTCAAGATAGATAATAATGTGTTCTCTAATTATGTGTTCCATTAAGTGAAACATTATCAAATCCATGGATACCTATAAGTTATAATCCTCAAAGGCATTCTGTTAGGTCATTCAATTAAACGCTTTACCCATGTCTACTAAACTCTCCAAACAAAAAAAAAATGGATGGATCCTTTTTAGCCTTAAAGCCTCGTAAAAAACACAAGTATCTATGTGTGATACAATCATTAGAGTCCATGCATCTTTAAAACATATTTCATTAATGCATGATCTACTTTTATAATAGTATTTTTTTTAGAAAATCTTTTTCTAGTCATCTTTACAAAGGTTAAAGTACTTATCATTGTTCCTAGTATTTTATAAACATATGATTAAATATTACTTTCTTTTAGATTTTTTCAATATGTCCTTATATAACTAAATGTTATTTTTAAATTATTGTCTTGTCATTTTTAGTTGTTTTGTATTGTCCATTATTAAAAGAATCATTATCTAGTTAGTTAAATATTGTTTTTTAAATTATTGTCTTGTCCTTTTTATTCATTTTGCAATGTTGATCATTGAAAGTGTCATTGTATAGTTAATTAGATATTACTTTTTCAATTATCATTTTTACTCATTTTGTGTCATTGAAAGTGTCAACACAATAAAATAACAAAGAAGATAGGGACATTTTCCCCCTAACTTGTAAGTTGCCTATTAAAGATCGAGATTCAAAACTACTAATGCCATTTTTTGGGACCGTTTATCAAAGAACATGAGCCAAAACTACTAACATCATTTTTTGTAGGTCATCCCCAAAGGCCAAGTTGATCATACTATTAATCTTTTGTTTTGAAGGTTGACCAGGGCATGACTTGTATAAAACCTTATTTTTGAATCATTTTCTTGTCATTTGTTTGTTTTTCTTGTCAACACACTAAATTAATTGGGTTAAAGAACCTTTTTATTGCCTGTGTGTATACCGGAAGGATGAGGTTGTGTATGCTCTCCTCTTTGCATCCTTAGTGGTGACTCCTGGAGGATAAAAAATAACTGACAAACCTTCTCCTTTTTTATTTATAAGGTGCAACATGATCATTGAAGTGACATCCACACACTTGCCATTATTTCATAGGGATTAGTGATATGGATTTCATCACCACACATTAGACCACACTCGATGTTGTAGTGGAAAATAAGTATCAGGGACAACAATCATGGGCACTAAAGCATAATTCCCCATAAAAGGTTTCATGAAGTGGGGGGCATTTTAGCTCCAATAAACAAAGAGATTAGACAATGCCCTACATGAATTTGGGTCCCATTGTATCTAACATCTATTGGGGACTTCCCTAGTGATCCTATTTACACTTATATTATGACTTTTGACCATAACAAATATCTATTGTTGGGGAAACAACATCCCTCAAGATTACTCATCAGGTTCAAACTTTGAGTGAGGGTTGGGAGACCAATCTAGCACCACTCTTAGAGAGACATTAGGTGAGGCATTTTTTGATTTAAACACAAGTGTCATTCACTAAATTTAGGTTTGTGGCTTGTGTATAACTTGTTGATTATTGTCAAAACTAGTACTATTTATGAGCAAAAACTCTTAAAACTAGCCAAAACCCAATACCACTAGTTTAACCTTAGAAAAACCTAGAGTTGTCTAATTCCCTTAATTTTCAAAAATTAAGTACCATCCTACATTCATATTGAGCCATCTAGTCACCTACCTAAATCTAACACATAAAACCATCACTTAGATACTGTAATCCTTATTATCTAAATAAGCCTTTGAGTTAATCCTAATTGTATCACCTAAACTTAGCTCATGCAAGCCCTCAAACACTTTAACTATTTTAATCATCTCTATGTCATTTCTTTTTACCTTAACAAAGTCATTTGAGTTATTAGAGCTAGTCCCCTTTTTACCACATAATATCCCAAAACACTCTGTTGTCACCTCCAGTTATCCCATCACTATGTGTATTTCCATATGCTAGCATATATCACTCTATCAGTTTTCAAACTTATCATTCATCTTCTTATCATCCCATCACTCTACTAGATTTGAGATTAGCACCCATCATTATCTTGTCATCTCACTAACTCAAACTTTGGTAATTATTTATTTCCTGTTACTCTATGATTTTAAATCCACCAACCATTTAAACCTTATTGGTTTATGTCATACTAATAGTCCCTATCATGAAACCCTCATTGTCATCCCAAACCATTTCATCACTACTTGTATTGCCATATTTATAGTACATGTCTCTCTATTAATTTTCAAGTTGGGCATTCATATTTTTGTTGTCCCATCATTCTATCATATTTGAGATTAACACCCATCATTATCTTTTCATCTCGCTAACTCAAAATTTGGCAACCATCGATTCCCCATCACTCTACTAGTTTAGACCCAACAGTCGTTGTTATCTTGTTAGTATATGTCATATCAATAGTCTAAAAGCCTAACACTCAACCAAATCAAGGATATATCTATTTGTCTATAACTTGTTATACTAAATCTAATTTATGAATCAACCTTTCTCAAAGGTCTCCTATTGCATCCAAGCAATCCCCTCTAAAATAATAACTTTCACACATTCCACCTCTCTTAAATAAGAAAGCCTATATTATCTAACTATCACCATAATCTGAATGATATCCAACACCCATCCTTTAGCCATAAAAATAGGACAAACATATAATCCAAAAAATGACCTATTAGAAAACTTGGGTGAGCAACATGTTGATAATGAAGAAAATCAAAGTGATATGCACACATTGAGAGGAAATAAAGATAACCCAAGTGACTTTTTGAATAATGACAAAGCCAAGATCAAATAATATGTCCATGAAAATTGAGAACAACTAATAATACACCTTCTTAAGTTTGAAACCATGTTACCTTTAGGTTTTAATGTGGATCTTCTAAAGAATCATTTCTGACCACATCCTAGTACGCCTCATAATCATCACCCTATTGCACTATAAAAAGAGAAAGATCAAGAGTTAGTTGAGATTGAAGAAGAAGAAGAAGATGCACACCCTTCACTTAATAAATCAATACCACTAAGGTCAAAGATAGAAAAGTAAAATCCATTCTAGAGAATCAATTTGAAAAAGATTATAATGAGGCCTTGCTCGACTGCCTCAATCAAATAACCCAACAAGTTAATTCGTTAGTGTTTCAGATTAATTTTGAACCTTTCAAGTCTAACCTATCTAAAATTCCTACTAAAACCATCTCATCATCCACCCATCTTGATAAAAACATGTCTAAACCCAATCCCTCCACATATAATCCATTGATATATCCATCCTTCGACCTCAAATGGAAAACCATGAAGGAAAATCTTCAAAATATGGACACTCGAGCTCACACAAAGAAATATCAATATGAAGGTTTCTAATCATATCCCATAGACATGATCATCCTTAAAGTGCCTTTTCCAACACACTTTGAGCCTCCTTAGTTTGATAAATATAAAGGAAAATGTGATCTGTATGAGCACATCAAATAATTCTTCATGGCATGCCATGAAGTGGCATATAATGATGCATACATAAATTATTTCCCCAAAGTCTTGGAGGTCCCACCTTAGAATGGTTTATGTAGTTTCCAAAGGGATCTGTAACATCATTCGAGGACTTGACTAAGAAATTTGTGAAACATTTCTCTTATAATGTGGAGCATGAAATAACCATGTTAGATCTATATGACACTAAAAAAATAAATGGGAAAAGTATATCATCATTCCTACAAAGATGGTAAGGACTTGTAAGTTGATTCCATTATTAAATTCATGAGAGGGAGTTGACCAATATCTTTGTCAAAAATCTTAATTTAGAATTAAGCCATCAATTTAAACTTCATTGTATCTCAATTTTTGATGAGGTTATGGAGAAAGGAATATAGATTGAAAAGGCCCTTGTTGAAAAGGTATAATTAAAATATATTCCCAGAATGATTATCATCAAAATAATACCCCTTAGAAAAAAAAAATTCTTCAACAAAAATAAAAATATTTTTAGGGATGGGCTTATTGACTCTAAACATGTATAAATAGTCTAGGGATCTAGTTAATCATCAAAGTCACAAAACACATTGCATGTTATTATACCAAGAGGAAGGTCTAAGAGTGCCATTGGAAAATGACACTATACTAATTTGGGTGAGCCATAGAAGATGTTTTGAAAAAAAATTAATATCTAAATATATGATCAGCTTACCAGAGATTAAGCCCCTTGAATAAAATAAACTACACCCTAATTGGTTTAGGGAAAATGAATTTTATCATTACCATCAAATAAAGGGGAATGATACTGATCAATATAGGTAGAAGAGAAATATTATTCAATATTTGATTGATAAATGGGAAATAGAGATAGAAGGCAAGGAAAGGTCTTCTTCCAAAAATCAACAATTGGGGATTTATCAAGACCCTTTTCCAAAGCATGATCAAAAGTAAAAGGATGCATTATGGGACCAAGCACAGAGTTCATCCAACCAAATCAATTACCATCATGTCCATTTCCCATATACTAATTCATAACCATGATCAATATTAATGATAAATTTCATAAATAACCCTAAGACATACAACTTCATGTCCTTAAAATCAAAGGAGCATCTTTTGGTTGTGTTACCACCACTCGATGATACAAAATCACTATCTTGGGGGCACCTCCCAAATCCTTGCCTTAAAAGACTCCTCTTAAGCTCAATGCCCTAATGAAAACCTCTAAATTTATTGAAGGAAGTTATGATATTATCCAATAATTTGACAAGACCCCCACCCAAATTTTTATTATGGACCTTCTCAAGTCCTCAATAGTCCATCATGACATCCTAATTCGAATCCTTCATGAATCCAAGGTACATGTTGACATTGATGCTAGTCAATTCCAAGCATTGGTCGACCATTTATCCCAAATGCAAAAAATCACTCTTCACCCCCATGACATGCCACCCATTGGCCCTAATCACAAATATCCTTTGTACATAGAAGTATCCATTGAAAATCATCAAATTCCTTGAGTGCTTGTAGACAAAGGGTCAGTAGTCAATTTGTATAATATAATTTGTAAAATTAGGTTACTAAGAATCCTCTTTAGGGCCTGATTTATTCATCATCAAAGCATATTATGTTAATGAGAGATAGTTAGTAGGCACTATCTATCTTCTAATAGTGGTGGGACCCATTATTCACCAAACCCTAATCCATGTCATTGAATTTGATCTTCCCTATAATATTCTTCTAGGATGACCATGGATCCATGAGATGTGATCAATTCCATCCATTCTCCACCAATGCCTCAAATTTCCTCATTTTAGGATAGAAGTAATAATCCATAGGGATCCATAATCATCTCCTCATCACACAATCTCTGCTTGACAAATGCTTTGAGCTACACCCATCATCTTATAGGCCCATAAATATCCCCGACATGTGTCCTTAATTGGGATATGTTGAATGTTTTTGGCCTCATTTATCCTATCATCATCTTGTCTTAGCTGAAACTTTCCCTTACATGTGTCTTTGTTTGGGATACATTGAAATATTACAATCAATTCCCCTTAGTTAAGTTTGCAAATATCTTTTTCATGTGTCCTTACTTGGGATATGTCTAAATATTATTTCCTTTTATCTTATCATCATCCCATTATGTTTGGTTCCCATTTGGGATAAGTCGACAACTGTGACACCATCATTTGTCTTGCATATGCATAAGTCTTTTCTTGAGGCATCATCAGTTTATAACTCATTACTCTTGTTGATTTCATATTCAATCTCACATCTCACATCCAAATCCCCTAGATATTCACACATTTAGACCCTCCTTTATCCTTTTGAGTGGCCATCTATGTCATCCCTTCTCACATGTCCTCTCGAGGAGGCATTTAGTTTCCATTAACATCCACGATCATATTTCTTCTTTGAAAGATGATTATTTCTTCCAGTCATAATGCCTTTTTTAAAGAGGGGAAAAATTATACACTTAAATTTGGTCACCTCCCCAACATCGTAAATGTTATTTATTAGCATATCCCTTCCACATTTAAAATTAGCTAATTCATTAATTAATCCCCCTTATCTACATAATTATCCCAATATTCTAAATTTTAATGCCCTAATACCCATCCTACATTCTAATGACTAAAATTATCCTACATAGAATATCCCATAATGGCTAAGTTTGAAAACATAAGTTAAGCTTAGATATTTCTAACCTCTAAAACTTTCCTTCTCTTTAGATATCTTTGTTGAGTGGAGGGAATTTCCCACCATTTATTTCAAAAATTTAGGAGGGAATGTGACAAAACCATGAACTTTCCCTCTCCTCTTCAATATAAATCCATGGTCACCCAATCATTAGGACATCCAAAAATTGAACAATCTTATGTTGTTCAAGTCCCTTCAGACATACTTCCAAGCAAGAAGCCAAAGACATTATCAATTGTTTATTTATCCATTGTTGCCTTAGTCTCAAGTCCATTATAGGAAATCCAATAGTCCACATTTAGTCAAAATTATACTTGAGCACAGTCATGTCCATTAGAGTTATAATTTGGGCAGAGATGATGGTAATAACCTTTTATTGAACTCTAATTTGCTCTTGATTTATCTCTTTGCTCAATCTTGAGGTATGTGTAGATTTGGTTGCATGCAATTTTCTTCATTGAAATGTATTTTATTTTCCTTCTAATTTTATGCATATATAGGTATCAGAGCTTGGGTTACTACATTGGGATTTTTAGGTATTTAGTTTCCACATTATGGTTTTCTAGATTTTGCATGAGATATAATAATATTATTATGGTGCATAATGAGGATATGACGTCAACCATATCAGAATGATGATCATATTAGTAAACATGAGCCTCTCTTTTAGCCAAGTATTTTTGATATAGGACCCCAACTTCTTATGGCCATGCAACAAATGCGTGATGTCCTAATGGATATATTATCAAAAATACATGACACTGAGAGGAACTTTCCATAAAATTATTAGGGCAAGCAAAGATCAATTGAGAGAGAGAGAGAGAGGTATCAAATTCATTCCCAACAATATTTAAAGGGTGATAGAGTGTGAGTTACATCACCAAGGTGAAAATTGAGAGAGTTGAGACTTAGGTTGTCCTCCTAGGCCTGTATCAAGATATCTCATTAATGACTTAATTAGACTTCGTCCTCCTAATTTTGATGGTACTCAAGAGGGATTTGTAGTAGAGGCTTGGTTATCTAGTAGTAGAGGATGATTTACACTTTATGACTATGATACCAATGGGAAGGCTCATCTAGGAACCCACCTACTTAGAGACACAACTAAGATGTGATGGGAAGGAGAGGAGTAGAAACTCTATTTGACACCTACTTCCCATACTTGGGAATTGTTTGACAAGCATTTTAGAGCACACTACCTATCCCTTATTATGTTTAGAATAAGGTAGATGAGTTTCATGATATTTAATAAGGGAGTGGCACAGTGGCATAATATGAGTGCTATTTCCTTGAGTTAATCAAATAAGTATAGGGATAAATAGATGAGACTATCTAGGTAAACAAGTTCATTAGAGGCCTAAATTTAGAGTTGGCTAGTGTAGTACACATTCTAGCTCCTACTACCTTAATAGTCATAGTAGAAAAGCTTACATGGCTAAGGAATATTAGGAAAATACCCAAGATTCTTGAGATAAATTTTGGGGTAAGATGTAATAACAACATGAATCAAGGTCACAAAGTGCACAACTTGCACTTAGGGGAAGTTAGAGGTCAACCCAATCTAATTCGAGACTCCCTCAAGAGTAATAACAATAAGAGAGTAATCATTCGTGTTGTGTCTAAAATAGAGACTAGTCTGATAGATATTGTCAATAATGAAGTGACGGTAAACCTTAAGACCACTAGCATACTAGACCTACATGGTCACTACATTCGGTATAGGTGAGACCATCAAGTTCGATACAAGTAACATTAGTTGGTTAGAGATTATCTGAAACCCCCTTAGGATAAGAGTAGTGTAGAGGTGTGTGTGTTTATTTATGGAACCCTTGATCACTTTTCACATGATTATCATATAGGACCATCAGTTACCAATAGGCATAAGGCTCTAATGTTAATTCAAATAGTGGGTGTTGTGGGTCGAGCACATAGGATCTATGTAGTGGTGGATGACCACCAAGATGAGCACCTAATAATGATAATTAAGGCCACTTATATGATTAACAAATTTTTTGTTATAATATCATTTGACTATAGAGATTTAGACTCCTTCATTACCCCTTATATTTTAGACTATTATGGTTTGGTGGCTACTAAATAGTTGGATAGCTAGGCAGTAGAGTTAACCATGGGGTTTGAGATGTCTATTGGCTCCTTGGTGAGTAGTTGTGTTCTAGACCTTTGTGTCTTTTCCACCATGGTGGACTTGCATATTATACCCTTAAGTACCTATGGGGTTGTCTTGGGAATGGATTGACTTAGGGATCATAAAGCCAAGTTGGATTACTAGCAAATTTATCGAGTGTGTCGATGACCTTGTAACTCTTAGGGTAATATTTTGGGTCAAGAGACTCATTCTCCTTTGCATGATTTAGGTATTACAGATCAACTAGAGCATACAAAAATGTTCTTAGATGTATGATGTCATGGTAAGGTATAGGTTGGAAGAGTTAGATAAGGCTTCTCTATATGACCATCCCATTCTTTAGGATTTTCCTAATGTGTTTCCTGTTGTGTTTTCTAGTATACCCCCTCTGAGAGAGATTAATTTTTAGATTAAACTTGTACCAAGGGTTGAAACCATATTGAAAGCACCCTATAAGATGACCAAACTAGAGTTATTTGAGCTCAAGATGCAACTTGAAAAAATTTTAAAGGACTTAATTCTTCCAAGTGTGTTCCCATGGGGAGAACTAGTCATGGGGAGAACTAGTCTGTGTGTTGATTATCATAGTTGAACAAGGAAACAATTAAGAACCATTGTCTCATACCTATGATTTATGATTTATTTTATCAAATACAAGGAGACAAGGTTTTCTCCAATATATATTTTAAATTTAGATACCATAAGTTGTGTATTATATAGGTAGATATTTATAAAACCACATTTCAAACACGATATGGGCATTATGAGTTTACAATTGTACCATTTGGTTTGACTAATGCCCCAATAGTTTTCATGATCCTCATGACTAGAATGTTTTAAACTTACTTGAATTGTTTCATTTTGATATTTATTGATGACATTTTGATCTATTCATGAAATGAAGAAGAGCATGAAGACCATTTAAGACAAGCCCTACATGTTTTGTGGGAGACTCAATTGTTTAGAAAATTGGAGAAATGTGTTTTAGCATAATCATAGGTGTAATACCTTAGGAAAATAATCTTAGGGGAAGGTATTTTAGTGTATCCCTTTAATATTCATGTCATTATGGAATGGTTGGTGCCCAAAGTTGTTATGTAGTTTTATAACTTTATGGGTTTGGTAGGTTATTATCGACACTTTGTGGAGATATTTTCTCATATTATGGATCCTGTTAACTCATTTTGAAGGAAGGGAAATAATATTTTATGGTTGATAAAGTGCAAGGATTGTTTTTAGTTACTAAAGGAGTGACTCACTAGTGCTCATATTTTAATTTTACCTAATCCTACAAGGGAGTGCTTCGTTTACAGTAATGTATTGAAGGAAGGGTTAGGCATTATACTCATGTAAGAGGGAATAATCATAGTGTATGAGTCTCAAAAATTCAAAGACTAAAAATTGAAATATCCCATGCATGATCTATAATTCTCATCTATCATACATGCTTGTCTAAGATGGTAGCACTTCTTATTTGATCACCACTTTGTTCTAAAAACAAATCACTTGAGTTTATAGGATCTATTCAATCAACCCAAACTTAATGAGCATCAAAGGCATTGGATGGAACTACTGTGTGAATATGATGATGAGTTTTGGTATATCAAAGGAAAGGAAAACATGGTTGTTGATGCCTTGAGTGGGAGGCATCATGAGTTATTATTAATGAGCTTACGAATAAACTTTTAAAGTCCAATTTTGGAGTAGCTCCCTAAGGACAACCTCTACAAAGAACTATGATAGAGAGATATTATTTTTTGAATCTAATAGGTATATTTTAAGGATATTCTCTTTATCCAGATGGCATTTTCTTCCATAAAGGACGTACCTATATTCCTATAGTGGGTGGCTTACATGAGATAATTTTTTCATAGTCACATCAATCTCTTTACTAAGTGCACCCTTGGGTTAAGAAGATGCATGTGGAATTAAGGCAATTGTATCATTGGGTCAGTTTAAGGCATGACATTATTAATTTTATATAATGTTACTTGGTATGCCTAAGGGTCAAGGGTGAACATCATCATCCATCAAAAATTTTATATCCTAAAATGGGATATTATCTCCATGGATTTCATTGTAGGCATGCCTACCTCATCATATCATCATGATGTAATCATGGTCACTATAGATAAGTTAACTAAAGTATCTCACTTTTATTTGAATAAGACTACCTAAAACACCACTTCAGTGGTAAGGGTCTTCTTGGATGACATCATCTAATTGCATGGGATTCCCCATAAGATTATCTTCGATAAAGGTTTGATTTACACTTCACACTTTTGGACATATTTATAGAAGGCATTAGACACGTAGATCAATTTTAATACTTATTACCATCCAGAGATAGATGTATAGACTAAGAGAGTCAGTCAAGTTTTTGAGTACATGATTCACATGTATGTTATGGACCAATAGTCTCATTGGGAGAACTATCTTTACCCTGTTAAATTTTCTTACAATAATATCTATCATAGTTTAGTAAAGATGGCTTCTTTATAGGCATTATATGGTACAGCATGTAGAACCCCTCTGATTTGGAATGAAATTGAAGATAGAGTTGTGATTGTTCCCACTATGTTAGAAGACATGTAAAATCAGGTAGTTAAGATTTGGCATCGCCTTGAGACTACTAGGGATCAAAAAAATAAGTATGTCGCTGCAAAGAGGATTGATCAACATTTCCATGTTGGTGACAAGGTATTATTGTGAATGAGACTCAACAATAGCCCCATCCATTATGGAATAGGTTCAAAGTTGGCACCTCATTTTTTAGGACCATTCAAGGTCTTGGAGACCATTGGCCTAATAACTTATTGAATAGCCTTACCACCCAGCATATCTCATGTTCATGATGTATTTCATGTATCAATTTTGCATTAATATAGACCTGATATTGATCATGTATTAGATTGGATGACCTTAAAATTCAAAATTGACAAAGATTTAGCCCATAAGTATTATAGAGAACATGGCATTGTCCCTTAGAGGTAGAGACCTAAATGAGGTCAAGGTCTAGTGGGACAAATATGATGAATTAGTAGCTACTTGGAAAGATGCAACACATTGAGGGTTTGGTACCTTCACTTCTTTTGGTGACTTCTAAGAAGAAGTTTTTATAAGGGGAGGGGGATGTAAGGCCCCTATTTTATATATTTCTCATCTTTGATAATTGATCATTATGAGATTATTGTTCTTCAAACTTTGATTCTAGATGTATGTTATTATCCATGTCCTACTGAGGCATGCAAGGATTTTATGGAGACTTATCATGTGTTAAGACCATGAGAAAGACATATTATTAATGATGTTTTAATTGCTTACTTATTAAAGTATAATGCTTTTTTTCCTTTATGTGATGTTGCTATCATGAATCTAATTATGGTTATGGGATATGTTGATTTGACCATGTTTGAATCATTGTTCATAAGCTTGTAAACTGGAAAATGCATGTGTATGATGCTATGTGAATCTATCTATGTGAATACTTGTATTCCTTGGTATGTTGGATATTTATAATTGATTAGGTGTCCCTATTTTGATTAATTTATTTAGCTTTGGCTATTAGCTTAGACGAATTTTATGTGTGCATTGAGTGTGTAGGAATAAGAAGGCCAACGAAATAATGGGACTACACCAAGCATGGTTATATTACTAAAAATCTTACTTAAAAACTTAAAAACTTATTAAATCATCTTATTAGTTGATGTTCTATATGCTATTCACCCCCTTTTTTAGACTTAGTGTGTTGTATATGTATCCAAATTATAAGTTTAGTTGGTAAAACTTATTTTGCCCTCGCCTTAGGATTTTGTAGCTTGAGTAGACCAATGTCTATAATGTATAGTGGTTGATTGATAGATATTTCCATTACTTACATGTTATTTGAGCCAAGCAAAAGGTGAGTTAGTCTAGGAAGCAACTTTAGAAGTATATAGAGCCACCATACACCATTATTGACGTGGAAAAAAACATTTTTTAATGAAGCATAGGTTAGTGAATGAAAGTGGTTGATAGATTCTAAGACATCTATATGTATGATTCAATCTCTCCATTAGAGGGATGTTTTTCTAATTTGAAAAATAATTGATTGAGTAGAAGATAAAAAGAGGAGAAAGCAAAATAAGTTGGAAGAGCTGGTTAGGAGAGCCTAGCCTTTAGACTTTTGGATGATAGTGCCCAAAGGTCTTAGAGTCAATAGGTCAAATTTTAAATACTTATTTGTATATTATTTCCTTTGGATGAAATCATATTTTTTCTATTTGATTGATCTGTTATTATATGATGAATAAGAACACTTATTTTATTTTCTCTATCTTCTTGTCTTTTCCATGGATGTGCATTGGTTTCCATGTAGATCTTTCCCACTTGAAGGCCTTGGTTATGCTTGCTTCCTCTTTGTTTGAATATAATGTTACAACTCTCTTATTGAAATGTGTTATAGTTATAATGACAATATGAAGTGAACTTCCATGATAAATACCTTTCATGGTGGTAGATAGTTAATCACTCCCATGTTGGGCATGGTGGCATATTACTTAACCCTCACATGAAGGTCAAGGTGTAAAATTATTAATCCCTCCCATGCTAGGCATGGTGGTAGATTTATTGACCCTCCCATAACTATTAGATTGAAATAATTGAGTGAGGCATCCTTGTGTTATCCATTCTAATAAAAAGCATGTTGTATGATATGGTTGCTTACTTGTTAGTTGTATATATGAAATTCTTAGCTTCATTTGAATGCTTATTTTATTTGAAATTTACAATGAGAGTTTCATTTGGTAATAATTAGGATTAGGGATGTAGGTTTTTACATGGTCACTCCCTTGTGTTATGGCACCCTTGACTTAGATACCTATGTTTTCCCTTAATGTGATGTAAACATGTTCGGAGCTAGAAGTATTGAGCTTAGGGGTGTATAGAGAAATATCTTGATGATGGAAAAAAAGTTGGGAGGTGAGCTCTCATTTAAATGTCTTATAGTTGCATTAGATTAGACAAGGAGTATTATTGAAGTTTAGTTATTCTTACATTATTAAATTAGGCCTAAAGTGGTGCCTCATGCTTATGTAATATATGGATGAAATCTTATGCATTGACTATGATAATAAAAGCCAGTCTACTTTTTGATAATCTTTTGAAAGTTAGTCTTTTGTGCAATGCCCCAACTATGAGCAAAGAGTTATATTATTTAATTGTTGAAACCTTTTTATAAACTAGGATGTAACCAAATGGTGTATATTTTGAATATAGATCCTTTTGAGAGGGATTCATGAATTTAAAATAATATCCTTATGTCATATGGATTTACTAATAAAATGATAACATGACTTATTTGCTTAAATCTTTGTTAATATTAACCCATTAAATATGCAATGTCTCTTATATTCTATTGTGATCTATCTTAATAGATTAAGCCCAATAATGTACGTGTGAAAATTAATTAGAATGATTGTATGTAGATGATATTTATGATTATATAACACCTTAGTCTTGTACACTTTGAAAACTCATACCTTGGTTGTTCCTCTTAGTTATTTACCTTTCACGCTTTTACAAGTCTCACATTTACTCTACCTTTATGTTCCTTAGCCTATATCTTTTAGTTTGACCATTCTTATGTTAATGACCTAGGTCTTCTATCTTACCTAGAATGCTTAAAATATACTTATCTTCCATCTCTATAAGTTTTAAACATGTTCTTGTTTTCCTACTCTTTAGACACTAACATCTGGGATAGATGGTAGTATCGACGTTAATGTCTTATCCTGATGCAAGTGTCTAGTGCCCTAAACTCATCCAATTTACATATGAAACATATCCTAATGATATACCTAAGTGATTTAATGTGAGTTATTACTCAAAATAGATTGATATAAATACAAGATCAATACTCATTTATTCCTCACCTAACTACACCTAGAAAAAAGACTAAAGAGCATTCAATTGAATAAACTTACCTATTTATTTCTATTTACATACCAGTCATAAGAACTACACATATATAGGTCTGAATTACTAAAGGAACAACCCAAGAGCTCGATTTTATAGCTTACAAGATAGGTTATTATTGTATTTACTTTTCACATATTGTTTGATTCACACATAAGTTAACACACAAGGGAAAACTACATGAGTCTGAGGCCTTATTTTAGAGTATTGGATATGTAGGAAACACCATCTGACTAGTTGTTTGGGATCGTCTCAATAACATGTGCTCATTAACCCATTCTTTATCAAGGTCATTATGAAGATGGAAAGCTAGGGTTTTACCATTTCACAAGGAGTTACTATCCATGACCCATATCTAAATACATCAGAATGAAGGTAGAGCAAAACCTAAAAGTATCTATGTGGTCACATCCTATTCCAATAGATATTACAAACATAATACTAACATCAAACCTAGATAATAGAATCAATGCAACCATCCTAGGCTGACGTTACTATCTAGAGCGCCAAAAGTGTTAGAGTAAGAATATGACAACTATCCTAGAATATACTTCCTACCTAATTTTTACCTATTCTAGATCCATAAATACATTAGCATTAGAACAAGCTATGTCACTTATTTTTTATTTTTATATCTAGTATAGTTATACTTTTCATATTTAGACTATCTCAACATAATAAATTTAGTGTATGCTTATCTCTAAGTTTAACATCTATTTGGCTTAATATAGATATGATTATCACCCTTGTGCCATTTTATTTTTATATACCCATTTAATAGTAATCTAAAGCTAAATCTAAGTACTTATATTCCATTTTAGGGTTAAACTTTTGGTGAACTAAATCTTTGAACATCAAACCCTAGGTCACTTAGATTTTTTTAATTTTTTCTATTATTGATCCCTAAATTGTTATAAATGTTTCAATTGTGTTTGCCATGGGATATCTGTATTAATTATTTCATGGTCCAATATATTATAGTTATTACTACTTGTTATATTTCATGCCGAATTAACTCATTCTGATCTATAAGGGATTTAAAACATGTTTTCCTACATACTCCTTGAAGTGTCAAAGGGAGTGCATGAATAAATCATCCTCCATAGGACATGTTATTTACAAATCTAAGAAAACTTATACCAACAACCTCACTAATGCACTTGTTACACAATTCATCACATTACAAGGATGCTCTTTTAGATGTATTATTTATGATCTTACTCTCTTGTAATGTCAAACCACAATATGTGGTCTCTATTTTAAACTCTATAAAATGGATTGAGCATAATATATCCTTTGAAAAGGAGGATTTTCCACCCCAACACCTTATAAATATTTTTTTTCCACTCTATATCCATATATGTGTTTTCAACAAAATGGTAAAATGAGTTCTCATGGACAATGGTTTCGAACTCAATATTTACAACATATCATTTATCTTTGTAATGGGCATCAAACCATGAAATTTGGAACCATCTAATAGTAGTATAAAGGGATTTGATCATATTTCACGATAAGTATTGGGATAGATAACATTGATTATTACAGTAGGGCTCCATACATTACCCACATTATGATAATTTATGTCAAATGATTTAAACTATAACATCCTTTTAGGATGACCTTGGATATAGAGATGTATGTGGTTCCCTCTATGTTGTATGCATGCCTAAAATTTAGTCACCAAAGATTCATTTACACATGCCCAATGGATACTAATCCATTCAAATATTTTGTAATGGTCCAACCTCCCATTCATACTATACTACAACCTTATAAATCTGATTTTGGTTCTCAATATTTACAAATATGGGTACAAGGGATAAGGGTTAGGTAAAAATTAGTGTGGAATAGTGCAAAATGTTTCTTTCATAGTTAATACAAACCATCAAGGGTTGGGATTTTTAATCAAAGATACTAAAAATAAACATATCCCTCGAAGTAATATTTGTTTCCATAACGCTAAAATAGAATATATGAATATCTCCACAACCAAGCTCTAAGATGTCAACCACAATTTAATTGATGATGTTTCTTCCCCGAAAATTCTAATAATACACAAGTTCTCTAATGATGAATCATTACTAGAGTACTTGGGGGCATATGAAGATCTTCATTCCTTCTATCATAAGAATAGGTTTCCTCGTACTAATTTTGTTCATGCTTACTTTGGTGAGAATGATAATCTAAATATCCAACATGATGCATCAAATGTTATTCGTAATACACTATTTATCACAGATAAATATCCTTTGTTAGATGAAGAAATAATCAAATATAACTTTAGAATGAATACAGACCTTAGACCAATTTTAATTATTATAATGATGTAGGATGATAAAATAAAAACCTATTGATAGGTCCATGATTTTCTTGAACTCTTTGCTTGGGCTTATTCATATATGTTGGGAATCAATCCATTGGTGGAAATGCATAATATATTATTATACCTAGATGCAAAGCTGGTAAAAATATATATGAAAAATGCATCCTAAAGTGCATTATTGGTAAAATATAAAATTCAAAAACTTTTACACACTGGATTTATAAGAGCCATCACACATTCTGACTAATGTCTAATTTTATTCTAGTTAAAAAACCAAATAGTGACATTCGATGTTGCACTGATTACCATGATTTAAATAAGGCTTGTCCTAAAGATGACTTCCATTTACCTAATATCATCATGATTATGGATTCTACAGCTAGATATGAGACATTTTCATTTATGGATGGTTTTATAGGATATAACCAAATCAAAATTAACCCTACAGATCAAGAAAATACCACATATACCACTCTTTGGAGGACATTTTGTTACACAGTCATGCCTTTTTGATTAAAAAACTTAGGAGCCACATGCCAAAGAGCCATGACTCATATATTTCATGATTTCATACATAAACATGTTGAGGATTATGTTGATGATCTACTTGTAAAATTAAAACATCATCAAGACCATGCTACTAATTTATAAAAACTATTAAAGTGTCTATGCAAGTTTAATGTTTGATTAAATCTAAAAGAATATGTTTTTGGGTATCTTCGAGAAAACTCCTAGGATACATTATTTCTCAACGATACATTGAGGTTGATCCAAAAAAGCTAAAATCTATCATATAAATTCCACCACCAACCAATCTAAAATAATTATGATGTTTGTAGGGCCAAATCCAAGTTATTCAACATTTCATCACCCAATTGGATGATAAAACAATCCCTTTAACATGTTTTCTAAAAAAGGACACACAATTCATAAGGAATGAGGTATGTCAACAAATATTTGAGAAAATAAAAACCTATTTATCAAACCCATCAATACTTATGTCTCCTATTCAATATGGACCATTACTTATTTACATATCAACTACCCATAAGGCCCTACGGGCATTACTATCACAATTTGATTTGCAAGTAATCTATTATATTAGTACCAACTAGTTGATTATGAATGGAAAAATATAGCCATGGAAAAACTATGTTTAGCTTTGGTTTTTGCTACTAAAAAATTACAACATTATTTTCTCAATAATGAGATTCATGTTATAATTAAAGAAGATCCATTAAGGTTCTTCATGATAAAAACACACCTAACTAGTCGCATATTAAAATAGGTGATGCATCTCACAGAGTTTGATCTAAAATTTGTAGCCCAAAATTTAATAAAAGTTCAAGTCATAGCTAACAAATTGGCTACAACTCCTTTACCATATTTTTTTCCACTCACAAGGCTTTTCAAGATGAGTTTGAGGCATATAATAAATCTTCCACTCCATGGACAATGTTCTTTGATGGATGAAAATGTCGAACAAGTGTAAGTGATGGCATTGTATTTTTTACCCCAAAGGTGAATACATGCCTTCCTCTTACAAATTAGTTTTTTATTGCACCAATAATATAGCCAAATATGAGGCCTTGATGATCAGATTATCCATAGCACATAAACTTGATATAAGAGACATTCAAGTTTTTGGTGATTCCCAGTTGATTTTTAATCAAGTTAATAATCATTACCAAACTAAATAAGAGCATCTTCTTCCATATAAATAAATGATAGATAAACTCACATAAACATTGGACATATTTTCTATCAACAATATTCCACTCAAATATAATTGCCATATAGATGTTTTGGCAAGTGTAGCATCCTTGATGACTTTTGATTATGATCACATAAACTTTACAATATGATAGCTATAAAATCCTTCCATTTCTTCTAATGAAATGCATGTCTTGGCCATTATCACTATTACTCACAATACTATAAACAAATAATGGTACACTAATATTTATAATTTTATTTATCCAACCTATATATGAGACCATTTTATATGAAATGATAAACAAAATTTACAATTCAAAACATTTCATTATGTTATTATTGGAAATGATTTATTCAAACAAGGTTTTTACAGATAATTACTCTTATGTTTAAGCAAAGACGAATTTTGCACTACACTTTTGAAAATGCATGACAATGAATGTGGTGGGCATTTCAACGGGTGTGCCATGTCTCAGAAACTATTATGCCAAGGTTATTATTGGCATAAAATAGAAAAATAATGTATTGAACATGCAAAACTATGTTTACAATGCCAAAAATATATCAATTTAACTCTTGCATCATTGCATGAGTTACAATTGACTATTTCACCATGGCATTTTTTCTTATGGGGCATTTATTTAATCAAAAAGGTAAATCTGGTATCTATTGGTGGACACAAATTTATCATTATAACCACATAATATTTTTAAAAATAGGTGGAAGCAATTTCATTTGAATTTACCATAAGGGATGACATATGCTAGTTTCTGATGACCAATATTATTTCATGTTTTGGCATGCCTTCAATGTCACATCCCAATTTCTCTCGAAGATGAAAACCCTATTTGATCTATGGATTATCATGGTTCTTAGTTTATTAAATAATGTTTTATTAATATTTATGTCATATGATGATTATAGGACAATTATATATTTTTTAATTTAAATGATTAGTTTGATACGAGTTAGCAATACTTTTTATTCTATACATTATGATCATGTGCATCAATTATACATCATTATTTTATGGATATACTAATGTTTCGAGCTAACTACATTCATTTTTGTGAGGTGGATGCAGGATAGATCCATCCCTCAGAGTGTGATGGAGGGATAGCATCATCAGAGAGGGTAGTTTAGATGGAGACATTGGGGGATGACAGAGAGTGAAACCAAAAATCCATGCACACACCACAATAGTATTTCATATTCTGTGATTAATTGTTTGAGTTAGATAGTTATGGTATGCTTTATTTTTGTTTGAATGTCTATTGTGATCTTTTGTGTTCTTAGATAATTTTATGTGATTATTTGATTTCACTAATCTAATTGTTGATGATTTTATTAGTTAGTTATTTTGATAAATATATACCTAACTAGTTTAACTTGAATTACTGCGATATTATACATAGTTAAATATTCATTTATCAATGCTTGTTTGGATTTCTTGTTAGAAATAATTGATATTTGTCATTACTTAATTAAGTCAATTTGTTAGTGACTATTTACATTTAAAAGATTACTATTAGCATTTTAATATTAATATAAACCTATAAAAGATTTAATGGATTATAAGCTCTTTGTTGCATATTTTGGCATGGTGAAATGATATTTATGTTTTGACTTTATAATGTTGGGCAATAAACATAATGCAATTCAAGGTGTTATTGATTAATATCATTGTGAAACAATTATTTAAACATCATTGTGTTTTTAGTAGTGTTTGCTAAAGCCTATGGTTAACTAATAGTTTAAAGTCTAATGCATAGTGTTGTTTGTGGATGACATGGTAACAATTAACATTAGTCTTTGAAATTCATATTTTCTACATGTGTTATATAGTCATTATGATTTTTTAGTAGATGATACTCAATGTTGCATGAAAAGATAATGATGGTTGACATTGCATCGAATAATAGAGGTGTTTGTGACTTGTTGCTTAGTCATTTCGTGAATTTGATGTTGGAATTATTTTAAGTCAAGGACATGCATATTTTATAAAGGATATATAATGATGATTTTATTAGTCATTATGAAGTTATGAGATAATTATGGTTTCTAATCACTCATAGACTTTGAATTAACCATTATTCTTGAAAAAATCATGATGGAAGTTTAGTTGTTGATTGCATGGTGGCAGACTGTAGCTTAGCGGGGGTTATATTGAGCTATTTTTACATGCATATTTTTAGTCAATTTGGTCTACCATGAATGGAGGATAAAGTGGAAGAGAGTAAGGTGATGGAAGGAAATAAAAGAAATCAGAAGAAGGTTGTGAGGCATGGCATACAGATAATAATAGACACAAAGAGGAGTGAATGAGTTAAGGAAAAAGATCACATTTGGCTTCCTTGACATAATCATAATCACATGTTAGTTTTTTACTATAAATTCTTATGTGTAATGATTGATGGATTTTGAATTGAAATGGTTACTAGGTTTTTATTTATTTGAAATGTTATGGAAAACTAGAAAAGAAGGGTTGTATGTAGGGCCTTATGGAAGGCTCAGCCTTCATAGAACCCTACATCCAACTCAGGGTATCCTAAGGGAATTTTGGTAGAGCTATAGGAATTACCTTGGTTATTTAGGCTATAATTAAGCTCTATCTTAAACTCATCTTTTAATTTGAAAATCTTTGTTAAATCATGGAATGATTATTTCTTTATGGGTACATTTGATTTGGCTCAAGCTAGTTTTGTTGTCAAACCATTAATGATATTTATTCATTAAGGTATTTAATAAATTAGATTGAAATTTTTAGTTTTTGAGGGCTTGACTGTGTATAAACCTAATTGGATTTTGAATATATAAGTATGGGTTTCCTATACAAAATGGGATATGAGATACACACACACATAAGTGTATACTATATATATATATATATATATATATATATCTTGGAAATCTAGGGCTTCCAAAGGAAACTGTATGTGTAGGGTACCTGTATAGATGAACTCAAAGTTTTAATTTCTAATGGAATCACATTGTTGCTTCAGTTTTCAAATGAATTTTATACATTTTAAACCTATAACATAGTATTCATATTCAAATCTATTATAGATGATGTAACATGCATACTTATTCACATATGGGTTTATAAATAAATCAATTAAATCCATAATAGATAACTCAGTAGAATTAGGTGGAATAATGAACTGTTATTTGTGAACTTAGCTCTATGCGCACGCACGCATGCGCGTGCGTGCGTGCACACACACACACACACACACACACACACACACACACACACACACACACACACACACACACACACACACACACACACACACACAGGTAAATGTTGTTATGACAAAGTTAAGATATCAGTTGAATTCATTATATTTGAACTACTTAATCATATAACTATGACTGTGTATTATTATTACATATTCAGTTCAGTCTATATTTTGGGTAAGAGTCTTGCATAGTTGGTAAAAAGATTGGGTATGCAATTTTTTATATATAATTTGCATAAAAGGATTTATGGGGTCAAATCTAAGTTATTATATCATAAATCTCAAGCTAGGAATAGTTTGCTAAGTGTATGAGTTTGATCATATGCATTTAATTTAAATGTTAATTTTAATTGATTGATTTGAATAATTTGATTACATGGATTTGGTATTAAATGGTTGGTTGTGTATGAGTGCGAATCACATGAAATTATGTGTTTTTTTAGTTATATAAGTACATTGGGATTTATTTGGTTTATAAAAAGGGCAATGGGGTTATTTTATTAATTGGATGTATACGTTACGTATACGAAATACTCTATCTCATTAGATATTGGATGCCTTCTTAGATTATATTGTATATAATAAAGTATTTGTACAGAATTTTAAATGTAGATGAGAGTTATAAAAATATGCATATACATGGTATAAAATACATGGTTGTTGACTATGTTATAAATCTGATTAAGATTATGCCATATGTGTACACAGCTATGTTATGTTTGAAAACATTATAATAATAACGATGTTAATATGGGTGTTTGTATATATTTTAATGTTGATTAAACACATTAAAATAAGTTATTTATGAGTTTTAAATATAAAACATTTAAGATGTTTTTGGACTAGTTTTTGTTATATATGTGGAATATGAACAATTAAATAACCCTGTGTTATAATGATTGTTTCAGGAATGAAAAAACATTACAAGTTAATTGTGATTTGGGTAACTAATAGTTTAGATATGATCATTACCTAGATGGTATGTTATATTAATGACTATTTTTTATTTTGCTTATTATTTTGTAATAAACTAGATGATATTGGATTCAATACATTACATTTGACAGACTAAATGTGTGTATTTAATATTTCTATACTTAGCATATTTTTATCAACTAAAGGGAAATATTTTGAATGAATTTATTAGTTTTTATATAATTATATATTTTAAGCGAATCTCACATTCATGACTCTAAATAAGCAGTCAATAGATTCCACTGGCTTCATTAGCACTATCAATGCAAGATAAGGTGTAATCTATTTGAGTGGTGTATATGAAATTGATTGATCCTAGAGATCATTAATTATTTAAATATTTATCCAAAGTAATATTTTAATTAAATATTGTCATTTCATATGTTGATATAGTTTTCATATTTATGTGATATCATGTTAGAATGAATTTATTTTTGATACACATTATATATTAGATATCTACAACACATGGGTTCTGCTTTGTCACTCTAGATTTTCATCCCATCATTATCTACCCATCCATGAAGGGAGATCCATCCCCTTTTTGATATATAGTTTAGGAGATATATGGTCCATGTTTGGTGTGTAAAAGTGCTCAGATGATGTTCTCCCTCCTAGTTAGAGTACTACACTTGAGATTCCAAATTGATATTTGAGCTGTGGAGACTCATGCTCCTTGGAGCTTTGTATCATGTATTATTATATGAGATATTATTTATTTTTGAAAACTATAATATTTATTCATTATAATTTTACAATAGTGGATGTAATGTTATATTATTTGTGGTTGAATTTGTACTATTTCATTAATGATTTAGATGTCATATTCATTGTTTGTTCAACATTGTTCATGATTATTATATATGTTCATTATGATCCTTAGCTAATTAGATTAGCTATAAATGTATTGGTTAACTAAATGAATTTAATTTTTTATTTAGGTTAAAGGGGAGATATTATTGAACTAGGGTCCCCAAACCCCAAGAGAAGAATAAACATAAAAAGACCAAAATGCTAACCAAGCCCAGGAAAGAAAATAAGACCAACACTATCCAAAAATATAAAAAAATATACCAAAAATAAAGATAGGAAAATTAAATAATTAATCTAAATCTAAGCTACCAGACACATCCTCCCAATAGGCTTTCATCTTCTTAAGGTTCATATCAATCTATAAAAACAAATTTTCATGATCCACATTGTACTGAGATCCACTACTTTGTCCCTTTGTGCCCTTCCCCTTGCCTATAAAATTGGGCTCAAAAAGATCTCTAAGGTGAGCCCATAGGTTTTCAACATTTTTTTATTCCTGCATATATTGTTGCTTTACTAGAATTAACCAAAAAACTAATTTTATTACGAAGGTTTTCAATAACTTGTTCTAACAACTCCACTCTGAAAGCTAAACCTTGAATTTGATTGTCTTCCTTCCTAGCTGACAATATTTGGGCCATCCTTACATTTTCCTATTGTAGCACATTCACCTTGTCCTTTAGCTCTATGATCTCATGCATAAAATACCACATGATAAATTTTTGGAGGTCAAAATTTTCCACAATTTTTTTGAGCTCTCCTTGCCTTTGAGCACTATAACCAAATTGTTGAAAGCCACATTTTGATCCTTCTAGTTCAGAGAAGTATCCCCTTTCTCTAGCTGGGTATACTAGGCTCCCCAATCCCCTTCTCCTTCTCTGTTACACTCATATCATATTTGAGTTTACTTCCCTCCTTTACTTCATTTTGATTCTCCCCTATATCCTCACTATCCTTTTCAACATCATGTAAGTCTCCACTCCCCTATTGTTATGCAAATCTTGAGGACCCTCATTCACCTATTTCTCATATTTCCCTTGGCTAGGCCATGTAGACTTTGAATCACTTCAGAGTCTTTTCTTTATATTATCTTGATGATTTTTTCTTTTCATCCTCCTTCACACTAACATTTTCAATTGGCTTTTTATTATTCCCACAGACCCTTCTTAGACTCCTAGAATACTTTATCCACACTTTTTTAATCTTTCTAATATCAACAAGCCCCTCCTCAAGATTTTAATTTTAGGTGTATGGGATATCAAGCATGATTTGATTCATGTCTTTTAAGTACTTGAAAATTAGGTATATTACTCCCTTGTGTCAGTGGAGTAATTTCCATGCTTAAATTTTGGAATTGACACCTCCATAGATTTTAAGATTAAAAAAGGGGGACTAAAAGGCACACCATGCCTAAAGTAATTGAACATTCTAAATAGGGACCATCTCACAACATTGTACCTACCTTTAAAAGTGATGTACTAAATTAAATGGAATGCAACCTCTACAAATGGCCTAGGTAAGGATTTCTTATCAAAACTATTATGCAACTGCTCCAATTTCTCTCTTTCCTCTAGAAAAGCCTCTTTGTCTAGTTTGAAATATCTTGACATATATTAGCTCTTCGTCTCCTCAATCGTTAGTCCAGTCACATGGGAAATGAGTTCCTCAGTAATGTCTAAAGTTAGACCATTGATTCTCACTGATTTGTCCTTCCATCCCTTCATGAACAAGATTGAGAAATGTCTGTTGAAACCTTATATCTTCTTCATAAAACTTGTAAATCCACCAACCTACAGAGTTGTCCATACTCGTTCATTTTTCCTAACTTTTGGATGTAGTTTCAATTTAATTATATTCAAAAAACCCATTTTATTTCTCTCACAACCACTCTAACTAACCTTACTGTCAAAATTCACCTGAATGAACCAAGATGAACTACAGATGCATGATGTGTTTTGGCCATCTAAGAGTTCTTTTGGGGCATCTAGAAGCTTTTCCTTTTAACCCCTAAAATTATCATCAAAATAAATGAGTCCCTAGCTCACTTTAGAACTAACCAAGACACCTCTAGGAATTTGAGGATTCACCCATATGCATGGAATTACTAACATTATTATTATTTTTATTTTTAACCTTTATTAACAACTCCCTAAGGAGATCTTCATGTCCTATCCAAGTTATAAAACCCACATTATTGACTCCCTTATTAGCAAACCAATCAACAATTCCATTCTCTTCCCTATAGATATGATGAATTATCCCCTGTTGAAAAGAGTTCAACATCACTTTAACTTTATCTATAACATGCTTGATGGACCAATTAATGGCATTTTTTCTAGAAAAATAATTCACAATATTTAGAGAGTCTCCATCTACCAATAAGTTTTGAAAATTTATTTATTTCACCAATTTGATCCCCCATAATATAGCCAGAGCTTTCTTCTAAGGATTTGACCTCACCCCCATGTCTCCCACATAATAAAAAATCAAATTTACCTCATGATCTCTGATAATTCTACCTCCCCCCACTACCCTTGGATTTATTTTTGAAGCTCCATCAAAATTGAGCTTCATCCGACCCTCAAGGGGAGGTTTCCACTTCATTCTTTTCCTAATTTCATCCTTAGGATTTGGTTTCATTAACTTTGAGGAGTATATTTTCCAATTAAGAGTTGAGATTTGTTCAAAGGGAATAAGATTTTTGCCTTTTTAAATATGAATAGACTTGTAGTTTTCTTTGATGAGATTGAAAATTCTTTCTGAGGTTACCTATGATGAATATATATGAGACCAAATGAATGTAGTTAGTTAAAGATCACTAATTATATTTCTCATGGTGAAATCTGTATGATGGATGTGTAATTAATTTTTTTTTAAATTACTATATTCTGGTAAAACCTAGTAGGTTTATTATGTTCAGCCATTATTTTTATAATGGACCATCTTTTAAAAATAAGACAATAAGATGATTTTGTAGTAAATACAAGATTAAGCATAAACTTTATACACCTTATTACCCATAGGGAAATGACCAGGTAGAGGAAAATAATAAAATAATTATCAAAATATTAAGTAAAGCAATTGAATGATACATAACTAATTGGCACCAACAAATGGTATATGATATATGGGCATATTGAACTAGTGTACGCACACCTAGTCAGGCCAGAACTTACTCTTTAGTCTATGGTACAGAGGCCATATTATCAATTAAAAGTGATATACCTTCTTTGTGTCTCTCTAAAAGATATCATCAAAGATAATGAATACTTTGAAAAGTGATTGCATCAATTAGAGAAGTTGAGTGCAAAAAACACGTAGGTTATTGAACACTTATGCATTTATCAAGATCATGTAGAATGAAAATCTAATAAAAAGGTTTAGACACATTATTTTAATGTGGGAGACCTGGTACTAAAAAAAAATCAAAATAATACCAATTCAAAAAAGACAAAAAAAGAAAGTTCAAACCAAATTGGTTGGGTCCATGTATAGTTACGAAAAAGTTTGGAAAAGGTGTATGCCACCTTGCTACATTGAAGAAAAACTTTTAAAAAATCCAATGAACACTATGCACTTGCATACATATATTATGTTAAAAATACAAAATCAAAAACATTCAAAAATCTAAAAACACTTTCAGAACTTACATATTCTATTGGCTCCTTGGCATATATGTGTTAGTTCCATGTTGATGGATGGCATATTCAGTTACTCCTACATACACATGTGTGTCACACTTATATTTGAGTGTGATATAGGCATACACAGTTACATGATACATTCCTATTTCAGATGTTGGGGTTTCTCTCTACTCATGTCTTATGGACATTAGGGCATCTACTTTTTTGATCTTGATACACACAGGCTATATGGTTCTATGATCACTCTACATTATCTTGTTTGAGCATACATATGTACTTACACATGCCTATTATCCATGATATTACATAGGGTACTTGATATGCTATACACTTGACATCTTTTTCTAATACATTTGATCTATGGGCTACTATAACATGTTTATGTTGGTTTCTTATACTTTATGCACTTCCTCGAGTGTTTTACCTTATTATTATACTCTTTATTCAAGCATTTGAATATGTTCCTTGGATTGTGACCCCTGTGCCTATGTATACTTTCATCAATATTTGTATATGTCATTGTTTATTGTATGGACATTTAAATATGTCATCCTTGTCTTTTATGAACATTTGACCAAGTCATATCCCTTCAACTATGTGTCATTTAAATATGCCCTTTATTTATGATCTCATTAGATCATTATATTTTGAAAGTTTTTGAGTTTTCTTATGTGTGTGTTTATTTTTTTGTTGAGATTGTACTTTTGTTATCTAGATGTTTCCATGATATTTATCATGCATCTTATTCCTACATGTGATCACATTGGTTCTATGCACTTTAATTATATATTCACCTAGGCATGTTCTTTATATATGCTACATGGTTACATTAAAATATTACATAGTTGTTTTATCATTTTGAGGTGAGGCAACTACTAGTTCCTATCTTTCCCTCACCTCAAAGTGGAGGGATATATTAGTGAGGCATGTTCTCCACACGTGGCATAATTTCCAAATTTAGTGGAGGAATGTTTGGGAAGCATGTTCTCCACATTCATTCAGTATATGGTATTTATATTAGTTTCTAGATTCAGTAGGGGCATTATTTAGAATCATGTTCTCTACATTCATTTAGTATATGGTACTTATATCAGTTCGTATATTCAGTGGGGGCATGCATTGGAAACATGTTCACTCCTATTTTGTATTCAACATTTATAGATTATAGTGGGGGCATGTTTTGGAAACATGTCCTCCATATTGATACTTATATAATTTTTTATATTTATCCATATATAGTGGTGGCATGCTTTGGAAGAATATTCTCCTCACTTACATAGTTATTTGAATTAGCTAAAGCACATAATTATATTATTAAGATTCATAGTTGTGGTCAAAATTATATACATTTGGTACTATTGATATACATATTTTCAACATGTGACACATCTAAGGTGCATATGGTATGCAACATGTGCATAATATTTCAAAATCTAAATCAGTTTCACACTCCAAAACTCTTTTATAGACTATTACCATATCACATATTTTTTTGTATTCATACCATGTGGACTTTTATGGACTTTTATTGAACCAATATATTGTGGTAGTTGGTTCACCCTTTTGGTATGGTTGAGGTGATCAAATCACTCAATATTTCCAAGTTTTTAGGTTGGGCTTGATCATACAGCCTCACCAAGTTATAAGTATCACTGGTTTGCACAATTGAGCTAATCTCAACTATCAGGTGGAAATTAATTTTTTCTCTAAATTTGGGGGCATGTGCCTTCCAATATCTCTCTATCTATTTATCTATCTCCTTAGATATATGAACTTTAAATATTTATATGTCATAATCTCAATGTTTGAACCTTAAAAGGATACATATTTTTCAACACAAATTTACAATAGGCAAGGTGGTACATCAACATAAGTGTACTCTTAATCTTTTATATTTCAATTTCAAGTAATTTCAAACCAAATTATATGCACTGGTTTTATACTGTAACATGCTATCGGTTGCAGGTCAGTCACCAGAAAAACACTCAAGTTGGGCACATGTAAATTCAAGGTGTGTATACACACCTTAGTAAACATCCATTTCCTTTAAACTAGAAATTTCATTATTAGATTGAAGGGGGGTGTAAAATTTAGATGATTATATAGCACCTCAATCTTGTACACTTGGAAAATTTAGACTTTGGTTGTTCCTCTCAGTTCTTTAACTTTATCACTTTTGTAAGTCTTGTATCTACTCTACCTTTATGTCCCATTGACCTATATCTCTTAGTCTGACCAATCTTACGTTGATGACTCATTTCTTATATCTTTCCCAGAATACTTACAATGTATGTATATTCCATCTCTACAAGTTTTAAACCTATACCTAATTTCATTTTCCTTGGACACTAATGTCCGAGATACACAATAGTATCAAAGTTACTATCCTATCCCAATGTAAGTGTCTAGTGTCCAAAAATCATCTAATTTACAAATGAAACATATCATAATGGTAGACCTAAGTACTTTAATGTGAGTTATTTCAAAAAAGGGATTGATATAAATACAATATCAACCTTTATTCATTCTTCATCTGCTTACACCTAACAAAAAAGCCAAAGAACATTCAATTAAACAAAGCTTCCCTATTTATTCATATTTCCATACCAATCATAGGGATTATACATCTACACATATGAAATAATAAAGGAACAATCCAAGAGCCCAATTTTCCAAGCTATAAGATAGGTCATTATTTTACTTGATTTTCACATATTGTATGATTCACACACAAGCCAACATGTAGGGGAGAACTACATGAGTCTGAAGCCATCTTATGGAGTACTGGCTATGTAGGTATTTCCATCTAACAAGGGGGTATTTTGGGTCAACTTGACAAGGGTTCCAACTAACCCATTTTCTTCTAAGGTCACCATGAAAATGGAAAGATAGGGTTTTGCCTTTTCATAAGGAGCAATTGTTTATGAACTAGTTATGAATACACCAAAGTGAAGATGAAGTAAAACCCAAAATCATCTAGGTGGTTGCATCTTATTATAGAAGATATTTTGTACAATAAATAACATCAAACCTAGATAATAACATTGATGGAACCATCTCAAGGTGATGTTACTATTTAGAGTGCCAGAGGTGTCAGACCTAGAATTTGATGATTGTTCCAAAATCTCCTTCCTACTTGATTTTTCCATGTTCTAGATATAGAACTATATTAGCATCAAAACAAGATAAGCATATCACTTTTTATCATTTATATATCTAACATAGTTTTACTTTCCATTTTTAGACTATCTTAGCATAATAAATTTAGTGTATACTTATATCTGAGTTTAACATCTAATTGACCTACTATAGATCTGATTATCACCCTTATCCCATTTTGTTTCTATATGCCCATTTAATAGCAATCGAAGGCTAACTCCAAGTAATTATATTCTATTTTAAGGTTAAACACTATGAAATTATTATTTAAAATAAAAAGATAGATTATCTATATAACTTGAATATTGATTATATTCTGATAAAAATTATGTCTTGTGGATGAGTTCTTTGATTGAAGCCTTGAGTAAGTTATCTATTGTAGACTTTTACTATTTCGAGATAACCTAATATAAAAGAGAATTATAATGGATCTAGGCTCCATTGTTATATAAATAAAAAGGCATGTAACATTTAGGTTTGATTGAGGTCACCCTTGAATTTATTAAATAAAGAAGAGGATTTTGAAGACCATTATAAGATTCTATGCTTTTACTTTTTAGTAAATTTATCATTTGGTCTCTTATATTAATATAACAGAATGGGCTAAATGTCAATGCTAGGATTATTATCATATAATGAATATATAGTTGACTTGCATAATTGAGCATCTCTTTAAGTAATGTTTTACTAGGTTAAACTTACCCTACAGATTTGTTAATCGATTAAACTAATGGGGATATTGGTTTAGAGTCAAGAAATCAATTTAGGCCTCAATGCCTCTTTGACTTAATCATTTATGCAAATGTCATCCCTCTATAGATTATTTGATTCTTTTTTAGGGATGCAATCTTAGTTTAGGATGTGTTAATGGTATTAATCCATTAATAGGTGTATTTAGATATATCTTAGCCTTTCCGCATTTGTTATATCAATTTCTATATTTTGCTTTGTTTTTACCTTAGTCAAATTTATTTGTCGATTGATTCCTTACATTTATTTTTTGCCTTAGTAATTTATTACTTTAGCTTATTGTAGTTGATTTTCACCTTAATCATTTATTGATTTGGCTTTTTCAATCAGTTTTTTCCTTAGCCATTTTTTTCCTTCAAAGTTGTCCAAATTATACCACATGGCATCATTACGATAGCTTTAGGTGTCAACAAGGTTGTTATTCCCCTAATGTTTTTAGGTTTTTATGATGACACAAAGTCACAACACCTTGAGCACTCATAAGCTCAGGAGGCTTATAAGGTCCTATAAAATTGCCAGGTGGCAACATTATAGAGCTTAAAACCCCAAGAGGATTAGACCATTAGGGTCTGAATCCCCTAATGATTCTAAGGTTCCATGGACCCAAGATGTTGTCAAGTGGAACATTATGGATATTATAACCCTAGGAGGATTAAACCATTAGGTTCTAATACCCTAATGTCTTTAAGGTTTCAAAGACCCAAGATGCTATTAGATGATAACATCCCAAAACTTTGAACCCCAAGAGGATCAAACCATTAGGGTCTAATCCCTTGATGCTTATAAGGTTTTGGGGGTCCAAGAAGTCACCAAGTGGCAATGTCCTAGAGATCAAAAACTCAAGAAATTTTTCATTGGAGTTAGGCCTTGGGTCTCATAATTGTGACAAGTGAAACAACCATGGCCCACAATGAGATAGGCTTAGAGCAGACCTAAAGTATCCATGTGGTGTCTGACTACATTAGCAATAACCTTAGGCTAAAATTGATGACTAACTTAATGATTTGGCATAATAACCTTGGGTGTATACTAGAGATTAAATTCTTCAATCATTCATGATTAAACTAGAAAACTCATCAGCCTTTGGTATTATGGTTGTGACTAGTAAATAATTATTTAGCAGTTGATGAGAAGAGTAGATAAGTAGAATATATATTTACTTATGCTTCTTGGGTCTGATTGCATGTGATATGGTAGAAGTCATGTATGTTTAAGTATAAAAATGGGCATGGCATGGATAGTCCTTCGCTAGTTATATGACCACCATGAGCACCATCATTATACCTTCCAAGTATACATAAGCTCTATTATTATGACCTTTTTTGTATCTTAGTCTATAAATAGAAAGATAATTATTTTTAGTCATCCTAGATCGTATATATAGATTCTTAACAATGAATCTTATCTCATGGAACGTTTGATGTCTCACATAGCTCACTCACATATTCTTGATGCACGCCTCCTAGTAATGGTTGGGTAGTTTAGATCTATATGTTTATAAGAAGTTATGATTTCATGGTTTACTCTACATACCTCTCTAATAAATATATAGCCTAATGCATTGCACTTTTCCACTTCTCATGAAGATGGACATGGTGGAGATAGTATTTGGATTCACCAAAATTTTCCCCTTTAATTATTATATAAGGAAAAGACTTGTCACATCAAGTTATTTGGGTTATGTTTGATATTGATGGACATTCGTAAGGAGTTCTCAAATTTTAAAATCCTAATGATAGTCCTAAAAAATAATGATTTTGAGATCGATCATCAATAATATACCTTTTTCCACATGGATGATATGTGATAAATTTAATATGATTGAGAGATCTGAGGATAAATTTGGCACCCTCCCTATGCGATGGTGTGTGGAAGGGAAATGAAGCTAATAGGATAGAGATATTATTGATGGAATGCACATGAAATTATATTTCATGATTAAATTTAAAAGAGGAAAAAACATTACATTATAAATCCAAAATGATTGTTCACTTCACATTCTCAAGAAGACCTTTCCTATTCCTATGGGAATGGACAAACAACTTATTGAATAATACAAAAGCTATCTAGCGAGATAAAAGACACCTGGAAATAAATAAAAATTATATAAAATAGTGTTGCATCCCCCTAATTTATAAGGGTCTTTGTCTGACCAAGCATTCCTCTAAACTTTTCAAAATTTTCTTGTCCAAGTGCTTTTGTTAGGATGTGTACTGGTTGCTCTATTGTAGGGCAATGTTGTAACTTGACACTACCATCTTTCATATAGTGTTAAATCAGATGAAATTTGGTATTGATAAACTTGGTTTGGTAGTGAAAGACTAAATTCTTTACCATCTAGGTTGTAGAAGTGTTTTCAACCATGAAAGGTATTGGTTCATCATTCATCTAGTTACCTCTATGTGGCCATATATTCTACTTCTATTGAATAAATTATTAGCATGGATTGCTTCTTGGATTTACAACAGACAACTATTGTTCCTAAATTCATCATAAAACATAGTTAGAATCTGAACACCCAAATAGTTTGAAGTCTCTTGCCTTGGAGTATTTAAGCCCAAAATTTTGTGTTCCTTTGAGATATTTGAGGACCCTTTTTGCTATTACCCAATGACTATCTCTGGGTTGTTGCATGAATATTGAGAGGACACCAACTATAAATTATGTATCTATTCAAGTTATGGTAACATAAATCTCACTTATAATGAGTTTTCTATATTTAGTGGCATCAACCAAATCTATTGAATTTTTGGATGTCAATTTGAGATTCTATTTCATGGGTGTGCTAAGAGGCTTATAGTCTTCCATTTATAACTTGCTCAAAATGTCACCAGTGTACTTATGTTGAGTGATGAAGAAATACTTTTGTTTTTTAATTACTTAAATACCTAAGTATTAATGAAGGTAACCCAAATCAGTCATTTAAAAACTTTTCATCAAATTTGATTTGAACTTTGCATATCATTCATTGTTCCTTATGATGATAAAATCATCAACATACGCCACCACAAATAAAAAAAAAATTTCAACTTTTTTGATGAAGAGTTGCATCTTCAAACTCAAAACATTTGAAGTTCATATTCATGAGGTGTTCAGCTAGTTTATCATACCATGCTTGAAGGGCTTATTTCAAACCATACAATGATTTCTCTAGTTTATAGGCCTTGTGATCTTGTATGTTTATAGCATTGTATGTTTATATCATAACCTTCAAGTCATGTCATGTAAATAGTTTTCTTGAGGTCAACATTTAGGAATGTACTTTTGACATCCATTTGGTGAACTTTACATCTATTGTGAGATTCCAAAGCCAACATAGTTTGAATGGTAGTCCATTTTGATGTCAGTGCAAAGGTTTCACTATAGTAAATTCTTTATTTTTTAGCATATCTATTCGTAACAAGCATTGTTTTGCATTTGTCAAATGAGCCATCAACCTTGTATTTGTTGTGATAGAACCATTTGCATCCAATAGGTTTTTATATATATGGAGGATCAACCAATTTCTAAGTCCCATTTTTTACCAATGCATTATACTCATCTTTCATCAATTTTCTCTAAGAGTCAAGCTTCTCAGCCTGTTTGAAAGATGTTGGTTTTGAATCAAATGCAACATTGAGTTATTATTCTATAGAATAATTCAAGGTGAGTTTTCCAATTCTATCATGAATTTATTTAAGGGACTTGTATGATTGTGTTGCATTTGCATGTGCACTTCTTTTGCCTATTTCCCCAAGTTTATCAAGTTTCACATATTTTAATGTTTGAATATCTCATTTAAGCATGTGTTTCTATGTTTTAGGTGCTTCAAGTTCATATTTTGAAGTTATATAAATTTTTTCCCTCTATTTTGGTGGCCATGTTCATTGTATGATGAAGTTTCACTCTCTCCTTTAGGAGGAGTTTCAAGATCATGTACAAGAGACAATAGAAAATCAATAGATTCCCAACAGTGTGTACCCCACTCATTGTTTGGAACATCCAAATCACTCTCTCTTAGATAGAAAAATTTACATACTTGTCAAGTCAAGTCAACTACTAATCAATATATTATTTTTATTTTACAGTCTCATAAAATACTAATTCTCTTGTGATAATAATCTTTTTCTATTTCTCATCGTATAGCCTATATGCCTTAGAAGATTAAAAATATCCCAAGTGGATGGATTTTTTAATTTTGTGGTACAATTTATTTATTTTATCCTTTTAATTCAATGCATAATAAGTGGATCCAAAAATCTAAATATGTCACATTAAAGGGAGACGGCCACACCACATCTCATACAAAGTCTTAAATTTAAGAACTATTGATGGTGATCTATTATAGAGGTATCATGTTGTTTTATCTACTTCAGCCCAAAAGTGAATATTTACCCCTTTGTAATACAAAATAGAATGAACCCTAATCATCATAGTTATGTTCATCCTTTCTATAATTCTATTTTATTGTGAAGTGTAAGGAATTGTGAGATGTCATTTTATCCCATTTTGCTCAAGATAGGATTCAAACTTATTTGAAGTGAATTCAACACCATTATCTATTCTAAGTGTCTCATTATAGGTTTTAGATTCATTTTTAATCATGGTTTGAAACTTTTAGAAAGTCTCAAAGGTTTCTAATTTTTTCTTTAGAAAGTATATCGATGTAGGGGCATCAATCCAATTATTGTCTTTAAGTGTATTTTGGTCATTTAGTTTGATTTGAGTTCTAGAAGTCTAATAGGGACCTTAGGAGGGTGATTGAGTCCTTAGGAATATTTTTATTGGGGGCCTTGGGAGAGTTTCCCACCAAAATCCCATTTCAAATATTTGAATTGTATTAGTGAATTTGTTGTGTGTCAAGAAATTTCATGTTGTCAAATGTTAGTATAGGGTGTGTGAGTCTAAGTGGGGTATAGAAAGGTGAATTACATAAATTTCATAAATAAGGTGACATAAACCAAAGAATTTAAATGTATTGTCTATCATATGAAATTAGTTGCCAAGTAATTGTTAAGAAGGTAGTTATTCCTAGTGTAAGATGTAATGTAATGAGTTTTGGATTGATGTAGAGGTGAGACTCATAAAGATAAGTTAGTAAAAATTTAGGGAGTCAATTATGGTTTTTGAGAGATAGAAGTACAAAGGAAACTAAATCTTGATGGCAAGAACCCTATACTCTACCTATGGAGATAGAATAGAAATGTAAATGAACAAAATCAATATTAGTAGAATAATGGAAGTAAACTCTTTTGTATCTATGTATTGATATTGATTAATAAGTGTAAATTGATATGATAAAGCATAGAACCTTTGAAAATAGTTTTTTAATAAAGTTCAAAGGTAGATGTGTGTAGGGTTGTCTCCAATTTTCCTGTGTATGCTCATAAAAGACTATAGGTTAAAGAAGAATGAATTGTCTAGTAAGAAGTTGACATGTTAAGGAGACCCTCAAAGGTAAAGTATTTTTGATAAGTTGTTTTTCATACACATAAGTTTGATTTTATGCCAACAAAGGACAAAGGTGCAAGAGAACACTTTGTGTATGAACTCTGTTTGTCAAACACAACCAAGGATTTTGTGTATAACCTCCATAATGAATTACAAGTAATGTTGATAGATTGAAAGAGTCTAAACATGATTTAGGAAGATAATATGACATAAAGGATCCTTATAAGAATGGTTAAAACCTCTAGGTATGTAATATTCCCTCACAACCTATCGTTGGGTAGTTATAGTTAGACTATATGCATAGAGAACCCTATCAAAGCCATGTTTAGAGTGTAATCAAGGATTGATCAAGAAGATTTAGTGTTTGGTAAAGTTAATATTAGTTGAGACAGACCTTATTTAGGTATTATAAGGTTTGGATAACAATAACTCTTCATTTAAACTCAATTTTAAGCCTTTCAACCCTGATACAAAGTTAAAAAACCCCTCTTAGGGCAAAAAGCTTCAAAATGACTTTCTGAGAAAGTTTCTTGGTGAAATTAGATGAAAGTTGGTAGTTTGTTGGGATTTTAACTTTGGCAATATATTTTCAATTTTTTTATGTTGGTGTGAATCTGTGCATATGGTAAACATTGACTATGTTGTAGACCAGGGCTAATTAAGCCTAGAAGGGCTAATTGGATAAAATAAAGGTTGAGAAAGTGGACAAGCCAAGTGAGTTAGAAAGTGAAACTTTATGTATACCTTAGAGGTGATAGATTGTGTTCTAATATGTATTTATTTTCTCAATATTGGTTAGTACCTTATCGTACAAGTCAAAATTGATATAAAAATGGCTATAAGAGGGGCAATGAGGTTAAGGGATTGAAGAGCCAAGAAGGCAATTCAGGTTAAGAGGGGTTGAAGTAAGTTGAGATAAGTTTGTTTAACCTATATGAGGTTATCAAAGTTGAGATATTGAATTCATGAGTTCAAGATCAAGAAAGGAGGTAATTTGGGTGTTGTCATAGACTAGTGAAGATTAGTGGAGTGAGGTGAATGAAAAGGGAGTCAGAAGATGAGTAGAATGATATGAATGAATGGTATGAGAGGTTTAAAGGAATATAAAGATTGATAAAATGCAATAAAAAATCCCTAGAGAATATGTATTGAGAGAGAATGACATGAAACCAAGAGATAGAGTTGATAATGGAGAGAGATTGAAAATATTCAATGCAAGGATTTGTGTTTGCAAGTGTCAAATCTTAGGTTAGTAGAGAATAAAATATTTTTCCTACATCATATATCCAAATCATCTTGTTGTAGTGCTTAATGAACAACATGAAGTAGTTATGACCAACAAAAAATAGGATTGGAAGAGAACACAAGTCTAAGTGAACCAGTCACAATTTTCTATCATCTTTCCATTGGGACTTAAAAAATAGTTCCTATGCATGTTTAGCCAAGATACAGGCTTCACAATTTTCATTTGATTTTGTGGGAAATGTAGGCATGCCAACGCCTTTATTTTATAATACATGAATGATGTTATAATTAGTGTTTCCAAATATATCACACCATAATGTGTTTAGATACATTCCATCTTCCACAAGATGATATAATTTCTTGAATTTGATGGCTCACTCCTGAGTTTGAATTCTTTCCCTTCCTCATATTCAATCAAGATGACTGCATTGTCACTTTTTCTCCTAATAGTGACATCACCATTATCCAACATAATGGAATGGCCTTGTTACCTAATGAACATTAGGGATAATAAGTTTCATTTTAGTTGAGGAAGGTAGAGAACATTTTTGAGTTTGCAATCTGAAAACCCTAGACACTTGAGTCTAATTGTACCTCTTCCTTGTGTTTGTAGACTTAATCTATCTATGATGAATATAACACCACAAATTTATTCACTAAATTCCTTAGAGCATAATTTTTATAAAGTCGTATGTAGAGTGACACTAGTATCAAGAACCCAAGCATCAAACCATGAAGAACTAATTGAGACAATGTTTGCTTCATCATTTGTATTGGAAAACACAAATTCACTGGTGAATTGGGTAGAGTTTGACACTTTTTCTTTGATTTTTCCTCTTTCTTCTTATGGTATGCTTCAATTTTCTCCCATGGAGTTTTGCATCCATGAGTCTCATGAATTCCTTTTCTATCACATCATTTGTAGTAGATGTTTTGTTTATCATACTATTTTTGACAACCTTGATTTTCATTTTTTTCACCTTTTCCCTTGTACTTCTTATACTAATTATTTCCTTCATTTTTGGAAGACATGGCCTTGTAAGATGTTTTGTAAGAATTTTATTTGACACATCACACACTTTCTCCTATTATGGACTCAAGTTCTTGCTTGTAGAGACTCCAAATAGGTTGAATAGTTGGGAAGAAGGGCTTTTATGAAAGTGATCATGTAGAAGTTGATTTGGACACATGTTGCATCTACACCATGTTTGATGGCATGTATATTTTAAGCCAATCTCATCCCATCACCATCTTTCAAATAAATATTAAGTAGCTTCAAATTCAACTGAATTAATTCCAACTCTGAATGGGAATTATATATCTCCTTCAATTTTTGAAATGTTTTCCATGGAGTATTACACCCATGAATATGATGAAACACATCTCCACTGACTGAGGCCCTCATCAAAGCCAATGCTTTTTTATTTTTCTATTTCCATCCCTAAGTTTCCTTTGCATTCCCTATTATATCTTATTTCTCTCCATCCAAAATATCTAACCATAGATCATTGAAGATGAGTGTATTCTCCACTTGTCAATACCATTCTAACCAGTAGTCTTTGCTAGTCAATGTTGTGCCAATGATAGATTTGATTAAATCCATGCTTTTGAGTTTTCAATTTAGAGTTTAGAGTTTAGAGTTTTTTTAAACCAATTGGTTCTTTATCACTCTAAACTAGTCCCATTTTATATATATAGCTAGACCGATATACTAAACCTCTAGATATACCCACCCTTCTTATAGACACATCGGTACATGGAAGAAGCTAGCCATTTTTATATACAAGGTAGTACATGAAAGAGGCCTTAACATACATAAAATTAGAGAGGTATGTGGTACCTATGTGGCACATGAAAAATATTTTCCCTTTCATTAACATCATCTTAACAAGAAAATATCATACATCAATATACACAATTTTTCTTGATTTTTAGATTTGTGTTTATTGACAATGATGACTGGGTAAAAGAGTAGCACTCCTTATTTCTCATTAAATTTGTAAAATTTGATTGTCTTTTTCAAAATTTATTAATATTAGCTTGCTCAAGGCAATTTCAAATGGAAAATTTTCTCCAAATTTAAACGCTGTCAAATTTTCAAATCTAAATGCTTTTCAAAATTTTAAAAATGAGGACTTAAAAGAAAATGGAAATTTTGATATTAATAAAAAAAGTTTGGAATTTGTACCTTTCACTCTATTTATATTATATGGGCAAGATTCCAATATTTCAATAAAGTAAAATTTACGTCCTCTATTTGAAAGCTCAAATTTTGACCTATGTACATCTTTATCAAAACATGGCCACTCATTTTTTTTTAGCAAACAAGACTGAAATTAGATGGAATGCAATAAAAAATTAGATTATATATAGCCTTAAAATGATAGAAATGTCAATATGGGTGCCACACGATCTGGTGTAGGTCTAAACAAAAGAGAAAAACACTTCAATAGTTTAACATAATAATTAGATAATGTCTACGGCCATCAAGAAGAATATTCTAAATAACAAGTGATAAATAATGAATACACCTCAAAAAATAATGTTAGTTATTAAGAGAACCATAGATTTATGGTGTTACGTAGACTTCCATGCAGTTGGAGAGGTCAGAATGCCTCTTAAATAGTTGAAAACTCTTAGATAACCAAAATACAAAATGAAATGCCTTGCATTAGCAATGTAGGTCTAAACAAGATAGGTCTGAAATATGAAACTTAGTTGAAACACCTTGATCTCCATGCCACTTTTCTCATGAAATTTATAATTTTTAACTATGATTTTTCCATATAGGTTGTACAACTGTGAAAGAGGAGTTAGAATTAAAATTAAACAAATTAAATTCTAGGCTCTGATACCCAATGATAGGTCAAAGATCTTATTGATAGAATGCACATGAAATTATATTTGATGATTCAATTTTAAAGAGGAGAAAACATTACATTATAAATCCAAAATGGTTGTTCACTTCACATTCCTAAGAAGACCTTTCCTATTCCTACTAGAATGGACAAAAAACTTATTAAAGAAGACAAAAGCTATCTAAATACATAAAGGACACCTAGGAATAAATAACATTTATATACAATATTATTACATAAGCTTGGTATTATTTCAAAAATTGTTGGGGCTCAGTGGACACACTTTTTCGATGATAATCATTTATTAACAAATTTTGGTTCACCTAGTATAATTTCTAGGTTGGCACCAATCAGATTCTTAAATAGTTAGACCACATCATGATTTATATGAAACATGTGTTCTCTATTTTTGTTTTTGATATGAAAGTTATCATGGTTCACCCAAGAGTTGTCATTTCTAATCATAGTCCCATTACTTACAAACTAGGATGGGGAGTTGACCTTCATAAAGTCTATCATAATTTAAAAAATTGAATACATCATTTCTCAACCATGAAGACACAATATAACTCATTGATAGAGTGTATAACTTATCCCTGTGTATGCCATATTATGCTAGCTATTACGAGAGGTGGAATGATGTAATTAAAAAATTGTCACTTTTTTACCACTACGATAAGCAAATTGAGCTAGTGTATAAGTGAGACAATAGTGATGGTTCTAAAGAATACCAGAGAATCTTTTCTTTACTTGAGAAAAACCCATTTTATTATTAGTTATAGGCCATGGTTATCTCTCTTAGACACACTATTAGAGTGGTTGAAATTTCTACTGCTAAAGGTGCTCAAATTAGGGCCCAATTACATTGGCTTAAGATTGGTGATCATGCCTCTAAGGAATTATTAAAATACCTTAGGGTGAAATAGGACAGAAAATTAAATCATTCAAAACAACTCATAGTCAATTCACAAACATGTCAGAGATCTTCTCAGCCTACCTAGAGCACTACAATATTATGTTCCAAGCCCATAATTTACATCGAATAGAGCACATGCATTACAAGAATGTTTAGATTTGGTGACTTATAAGTTGAGGCCTTTAGTTTAAAAACTCTATGATTCTCCTCTTTCTCTAGAAGATATTTTTTATTGATGTGCAATGCATGGCTAATTTTAAGGCAATAGGGTTAGGTGGGTTTCCTTATGAATTTTACAATGCCACTTTGAAATTTGTGGGACCTAATTTGATTGAGGTTTATAGAGAATCCTTGTACTCCAAATATTTAGGGGACATCATAAATTAAGGCAATATCAACATTATTACTAAGTTTGGGGACCTTGAGTTTTTATTACCAGTTTGTGCCCAATCACTTTACTAAATATTTCTTAACAAGATCTTCACTAAAACCTTAGCACTCTGCCTTTGCCACATCTTCCATGTGATAATTATACTAAATTAAATAGGTTTATTAATAATATATACATAGGACAAAATCATAACAATCTGAGAAGGAATGGAATAGTTTATGTCTCTTGACATAGGAACATATTTCTTAAACTCGATTTTAAAAAGGTGTATGATCAAATTGAACGTCTATTTATCATTGTTATGCTTAAATCCTTGGGTTTTGGTAATTTTTTCCTTTCGATATTTCAAATTATATTTTATGAAGCCTTGAATTATCTCCCATCAATAGCCACAATTCAAATATTTTTTCGATTTTTCACTCCATAAGATAAGTTTCTCTTTTTTCTAGCTCTGTATGTCGTTGTAGCTAAATCAATTGGCTATTTACTTTCTTACAGAGTGGATCAAGGACTTCTAATGGGAATTACTCTTAATTATCACTCCTCTCAATTCATTAATAGGTAGTTTATAATGACTATTTCATCATGCTAGATGTTACAACCCCTCCAGTTGTACTTAAGAAAATATAATAAATTTTTTATTTTTAAAACAAATAACTTCATTCATTTCATAGAATTAAATAATAAAACATATATAAATCAAAACTAAGAATAATAGTACTTCTAATTCAAATACTACATACAATATTAATTTTATACAACTCTAAGTAAATACCATAGGACATAGCTAGGACTGGTCTCACAATACAACAATTGATGTCAAGTATACTAATTATATATTAAAATTACATTTATTTCATGCATACAACTGTATATAATAAATAGATACCAATCTCTCCAGTTTTCAAGTCAATCCAACTCGTGTGTCATTGATAATCTCAAGTGTTGTTTCTAGGTAATTACTACAGTAGGGAGGGAGAGCATCATTTGAGCACTTTTTCACACCAACCACAAACCAATAATCCCCTGCATAATTCCATATCAGGGAATGGCCCCTTTCATGGATAGGTATATAGAATGACACAAAAATCTAGAGAGATGTGTTAGTATCCCATAATCTTGTAATCTTTACTACTACATGACATGTATCATAAAGAAAACACGTTCCAAATATGATATCACAAAATATACAAATCAAACATATGAAATGACAATGTACATCTAACATTACTTTGGCCAAAGTTTTCAAATATCATTTGATCATCTAGTTTCATCACACGCCACTTGATCAAACTATTTATTGGTCATGATACCTAGGCTAGTGGAGTCCATCTCACTACCTATTAGCCTCATCAATATGGTTCTAATATAAAAATATATAACATAGTTTATAACTTAAAGATTCATACAAATCTACCCTTATACTAAGAATAGAAAAATTTTATTTCAACAATGCATAATGAATCTGAAATGTACTATTAACACAAAAATAACACACTGACGATAATACATTCATATACAATATCATACCATTTGGGTATGCTCTATATAAATACTATCTATGCATGCATGTCAAAAGTAAACTATTAATTTTATTAACAATTAAACTATCCATTTCTTGTTTTATAAAAGCTAACATACTTGTCAGTACAAACTTACATAAATGGTTCTAATCATAACTTATTTATAATTTGCATTCTTTCAATATTGAAGCAAGCATGTCTATTGTGATAATTCATCTTTAATAACAGTTTAAAGCATTTGATTGTAAATCATTATAAGTTTTTCCAACATAAATCAAGTTCTAAGGCAACCTAAGTTACTTTTGAAGATTTTAGGCTATTGTCCCTCCATATATCTAATGTGAAATCTTAATACTTAAACACAAAAAAAAGTAATTTAATTATCATTATTGTGTTATTTAAAAGGACTCAAATGAAGTTATCCAAAACTCTCATTTTTCCTTTTCTAAGGCTTAGCTCCAAAAATTCAATCAATTTATATATACATATGTACCAAGAAATTGGCTTGGCATAAATAAAGGATTTTCAAATATATATATATATATATATATATATATATATATATATAAGGACTCAAATGAAGTTATCCAAAACTCTCATTTTTCCTTTTCTAAGGCTTAGCTCCAAAAATTCAATCAATTTATATATACATATGCACCAAGAAATTGGGTTGGCATAAATAAAGGATTTTCATATATATATATATATATATATATATATATATATATATATATATATATATATATATATATATATATATATATATATATATAATGTAAAGACCAACATCTTTCCTTGGAGGAGTATAGTTATAAACAAGAAGGAACACAACCCAATAATAATAATTAACATAGCCATCTAATAGAGTGAAATGGATACCATAATTATATCAAACTCAACAAAATAAAGTTATTAAGGAGGATGCATGTATCTATTAGCATACCGTAGACTCCTCCAAGGAAAGATGTTGGTCTTTACATTAAAACACAACCTTAATAATATATGTAGTCTTTAATGAATTAAAACAAAGGTCTACACAATTAAAACACATTTAAACAAAATTCAATGCTTCTCTATAAAAATCACTACATAGCCTCCTAGAAACAAAAACCTAGGTTTATTTGGAATAACTTAGCTTGCAATGTAAAATGCAACATTAATAAAATTAAATACGTTGGCATTTGAGATTTAATGTAGGGTTAATAAAACTAAAGGCAACTGATAAGAATTACAATGCACAGTTTTAAACAAATTCTACTTAGTGATATAAGGGAAACGCAAGCTTCCAATACCATATGTAGCCCCCTGGATATTGCATAGGCTTCTAGGAAATAAATGCAAGCTCAACTATTTTAAATGCATCATATGGTAAGTAATTTGATGACTATGAAATAACACACAGTCTACACAAAGGGGATGTGGTTTGAGAGTGATACACTACCCATTAAGAAACTCAGTCTTCTAAGATATTACATAGTACCTTTTTAAAATAAGATGTTGGCTTAAACACTTCAAATGTTATGAAAAATGATATGCAGGATAAGAAAAGAATTTCTACACCTGACAAATAGAAATTAGAACCATAACTACATTATTAATACGTGTATTACCATTATTAGAAATAGAAATTAGACCATAATTTCTACGTTGATTATCATTATAAGGATAATCATCTATTTAACTAATAGATATTTATGTCATTAACTACTTTTATTGTAAGATAATCATAACTACAATATTAATATCTTTATTATAATTAATATTTATTTTCTAGATTTAAACTCAAAAATCAAGTTAATTATAAAAAAGATCAAATGCATATAAAAATTAATTTCACAAACAAAAATATAATCACAAACAATATTTACCAATTACGCACTAACATTTATGCAAAACATTTAAAATTTAATGTGTGTGTGTAGGGTCACTAGTAATTTCTTTTAATATTCCTCTAATTGTCCCATCTAGCCCATCCTTTCTGATTATGCTCTCCCTCGTCAAGCTCTGAAGGTAGGATCTATCCTTCATCCACCTTGAAATAAGTAGGTAGTTAGTATGAGTCATCATAAATATCACCAATGATGAAAAAACTAAAAAATACATATCAATAATGTACTGAATATAACATACAATTATCACAACATATATTTCAATCAACAATATCACTATCCTATTATAGTATATGTCATTAATCTCAAATTAAAGCAATAATAATAATATATTAACCATAATAATCAATGGATTAAATATTTATAAGTCATAGGGTGAAATTGGGATGTAACATCCACCCCCCCTAAAATTGGTCATTGTCTCGATGACACTTATTCAAATAATAGTTTGGAATATCAAAAGAGTTTAAAAAAATTTAAAAGCATAGTGTCAAGTATCTATCATGCAAACAAATGTGGAAACATCCTAAAAAATTCATCTTATTCTTCCAAGTATCACTATCTTAAAAGTATTGGTCCTATAAGACTTTACACTAAGACACCTCTCTATTTCACAAATAAAGTTTACGAGTGTCAATTACTTTGATTGGTTCTACCATGACCACCCCAGGATCTAGAACCTGTAAATATTTCTAATCTAAAATATGTGAAGGATTAGCTATGTACTTCTTAAGATAAGAAACATGGAAACTATTATGTAATAGAGCTATGGCTAGTGGTAATGCAAGCCTATAAACAACATAATTGATCACTTCTAACACTTCAAAGGGCCCCACATGTCTTGGTAATAGTTTTGTTGACTTCTTGAACTTAATTGATCTCTTCTATAGCTTAACCCATAAGAACACTTTATCACCAATAGAAAACATCCTATCTATCCTCTTCAGATTAGCATAACTCTTATGTATATCATTGGCCTTAACTAATCTTTGCCTAATTCTATTAACTTGATCTTCCATTTTAGAAAGCATTTATGGTCTGAAGACTACCCTATCCTCTAATATGTCCCCAATGATTGGTGTCCTACACCTCCTTCCATATAGTGCTTCAAAAGGAACCATATTCAATGCTGACTAGAATGAGTTATTTTCAGCAAACTCAACTAATGGAAAATAATATTCCCATTTGTATTTTTGATCCGTGTAATATATATGTAGAATATACTCTAACACATGATTCACTCGCTCAGTCTCACCATCAGTTTCTGGATAATATGCGGTACTAAAATTTAACTATGTACCCAAAGCTAAGTTTAAAGTCACCCAAAACCTAGAAGTCATCTTTAGATCACGATCTGAAATGATCTTTTCTATAAATCCATTCAACCTATACACTTATTTTATGAGCCTCTTTGCAAGGGTAGGTGCATCATCTATCAAATTGCCTGGTATGAAATAAGCCACCTTAGTTAGTTTATCCATAGCTACCAAAATCATATTATACCTACTCCATGACATCGATAAACATTAGACAAAGTCCATACTAATAATCTACCACTTTCACTCTGGTATATCATGTAGATATAAAAATCCAGTTGTGTGCATATGTTTAGCTTTAACTCATTGACATTTCAAATAACATGACACAATATTTCTTGATTCCTTTCTAGGAATACAAAGGTCTAAGCTCTACCATGAGCTTGGTTACTCTTAGATGTCCTAAATTTGGGGCATTGTGTAACTCTTTCAACACTCTGCTCTACAAATTCTCTCAATCTAACACATACATTCTCCCATTGAAACATAGAAGACTCTCACTCTCAAAATTGAATCCTTTATACCAAAGATTCTAAGCATTATCAGACTATGCTTTTTTTATTTACTCATAGTAATCATCTCTTGGTGAGAACTTAACCACTTGCTCCCTGAAAGTATTCCTGATAGTAGTTATAGCTATTATGTACATTATAACTCAAAGCATTAGTTACTTTGTTCTCTTTACCTTTTATGTAATTAATATCAAATCCATAATAAAAAAAGAAACTCTAACCAACATCTCTGATGAGCATTTTGATTTGGTTGGGTGAAGATATATTTGAGTCCCAAGTTATCAGTCTTGAGCTCAAATGGTTTTCCCAACAACTAGTGTCACCAAATTCACAAAGCATGAATAATTACTGTAAGTTCAAGATCATGAGGGGCATAATTCACCTCATGATTTTTTAGCTTCCTTGATTCAAAAGCCACCATTGCACCATATTGCATAAGGACTCCACCTAAACCTTCTCCTAACACATATGTGATCACTGAAAACTGACCATTGGGAAGAAGAACTCTCAACACTAGTGTTGATGTAAGACTTCTGTTTAACTCTTGAAAAGTTACTTCACATTTATCTGACTAGACAAATTTTTGGTTCTTCCTTTGCAAGGAGGTAATTAGATTATCTATCTTGGAAAAGTTTAGAATGAACTTCCCTTAATAGCCTGCTAACCCCATGAATCTCCTTACCTCGTGCACATTTATAGGTGTTGGCCACTCGATAATAGCTCTTATTTTAGATGAATCTATAGAAATATTGTCTATAAAAATAATATGCCCTAGATATTATACTTTATCTTATAATAATGCACACTTAGACAACTTATCATATAGCTTGTGCTTCTACAACCATTGTAGAACCAATTCTAGATGTTTTAGGTGCTCCTCTTCATTCTTAGAATATATAAGAATGTCATCCAAAAATACCAAGATAATTTATATAAATAGTCTCTGAATACACTATTCATGAGACTCATGAATATTGTTGGTGCGTTGGTCAATCCAAAAGGTAACACCGTGAACTCATAATTCCCATAGTGAGTTTAGAAAGCTATTTTCAGAATATCAGCATCATGAATCCTCAATTGATGATATCCTACTCTAAGATATATTTTAGAAAAGACCATTGCTCCATGAATTTGATCAAAAATATCATATATACAAGGTAGCGGATACCTATTTTTAATATTTGCCTTGTTCAAATTTTTTTAATTAATGTAGAGTCAAAGAATACCATCCTTTTTCTTTACAAAAACTATTAGTGTACCCCATGGTGACACACTAGGCCTAATCAACTCTTTTGGCAATAGTTCCTAGAGTTGAGCCTTCAATTCAACCAACTCAATGGTTGTCATCCTATATGGTGTCTTATATTATGGTTTTGATCTAGGTATGATGTCAATAGAGAAATTAAACTCACATCTAGTAGGTAAACCTGGTAACTCTTCCCTAAACACATCATGTAAATCTCTAAGAAATAGATAATCTTCTAGAGATGGTTCTATATGTTCCTCTATTTAATTTATCTTGATGATAAATGCTTGGCACCCTTTTGATTGAGCCCTCTTGAGTTACATTACATAAATTTTCTTGAGTCACAACTCTTTCCTTTCTCCTTGAATTTGTGTCTAATTTCCAAGGTCATCCAGACACTAAAATTTATTTAAATAGCAGTGAACCTTGGACTTATGTTTAACAAGCCAGTTGACTCCTAGGATCACGTCATATGACCCTAGTGATGCTACATATAAATCCACTACAGTTGAAAATTAAAGTAATTCAATTACTATTTCAACTAGACACTTGCCAACCATGACTTTTGAGTCATTACCATATTGTATTGACCATGCCTTTTCTATCTATCTAGGTTTTATAATAAATTTGCTAAGCATTATAGGAGAAATAAAACATTTAGTAGCCCATGTATCTATCGAAATAGAAACTAGATGTTCAAACAAAATACCTAATAGTTATATGGGTGATGCTTGAAATTTAACTTATTGGTTATCAATTACTACATGAATACACTATTGAAAATTGCTTTGTTAAGTATTAGGACCTTTGTTTTTTGACTTATCCTAAGTGCATTCACAAATAGAATGATTTCCTCCATAATTAGAACAACCACCTGGTGGTCCTTTTCTATAAGTTTGAGTGTTTCCTTGGAAACTACCATTAGAGTCATTGCCTAGTTTCCTATTGCTAATTCTATTATTGAATTTGGTATTCTAGTTACTGGACTACCCCTTAGAGTCTCTTCTCCTCTACTTCTAGATCCTCTTGAAATTTGGCTTAGAATTTCCAAACCTTTTCTTGAGACCCATTACTCATTCACCATTGAGACCCCTTACTTTAGATCCTAAAAATCTATGAGCTTCTAATCAAAATAGATTTGTGCTAGCCACTGTGATCAGAACAATGTCACAAACTGATCCCATGTTGTGGTAGTTGAGTTAAAGTTTATCTCCATCTTTTTATTGGCCCACTATGTAGTTGCATCACCAACCAATTGGTAAGCTCCCTCAACTACTTTGGTGACTTTAGATTAGTTTGAAATCTTGAAATACTTCTCTGTCTATGTCAAAAATGCCTCAACTCCATCACCTAAAATAGTCTCATCAAACTTAGGTGGATTCATATTTTTCATGTCCCTTGATAACTCTATAACTACCTAAGCTCTCATATTTTAAGGGTTTTCCTTCTTAATTGGGTACTCAATAGGTACTTATTGACATTATTCCTCACCTTGGCCATGAACTTATTGTTCTAGGGTTGTGATTTGATCCCTAATATCATTTATGGCTATGAGAATCTGAGCAACTTTATCGAATGCTCGATGACAATCAGGTTAGGATCAATGGGAGGGTTTTTGTCATTGACATACGAAGGACCCTCACCCGATGCTCTTGTTTTCACCATTATTCTTTTTCACTAAAAATAAGAATAAAAAAATGTTAGTGGACTCATTCAGTCCTAGAGTTAGAGCCTAAGCTTCGATACCACATGTTATAACCACTCAAGTTGTACTTTGAAAAATGAAGTAAAATTTTTATTTTTCAAATAAATAACTTAACATTCATTTCACATAATTAAATAGTAAAATATATTTAAATCATAACTAAGAACAATATTACTTCTAATTCAAATACTAAATACATTATTAATCTTATACAACTCCAAGAAAAGTAAGTACCATAGAAAAAAACTATGATTGGTCTCACAATATAACAACTGTTGTCAAGTATAATAACTATATATTATAATTACATTTCCTTTAGGTATAAAACCTTATACAATAAACAAATACCAAGCTCTTCAAATCTCAATTCGATACAACTCATGTATCACTGATAATCTCAAGTGTCATCTCTAGGTAAGTACTATAGTGGGGAGGAATAACAACATCTGAGTGTTTTTTCACATCTACCATGGACTAACAATCCCTTGAACAATTATCTATCAGGGAATGGCCCTTCTTTTATGGATAGATAGATATAATGGTGCAAGAATCCAAAGAGATATTATTACCTTGTATGCTTGTAAGATTTACTACAACATAACATGTATCATAAAGAAGATACGTTTCAAACATGATATTGTATAACATGTAAAATGAACATACAAAATGATAATATACATCTAAAATTACTTTGGCCAAAGTTTTCAAATATCATTCGATCATCTAGTTTCATCACACACCACTTGATCGAACTATCTATTGGTGGTGGTACCTAGGCTAGTGGAGTCTGTCTCACTGCCTATTAGCCTTATCAATATGGTTCTAAAATAAAAATATATAGCATAGTTTATAACTCAAATATTCATATAGATTTTCCCCTATACTAAAAATAGAACAGTTTTATTTCAACAATGCATAATGAATCTGAAACGTGTCATTAATACAAAAATAACACCCTGATAACAATACATTCATATACAAGATCATACCATCTGGGTATGCTCTATATATACTATCTATGTATGCATTTTGAAAGTAAACTATTAATTTAATTAACAATTAAAATATCCATTTATTTTTTTGGAAAAGGTAACATACTTGTTAATATAAACTTACATAAATGGTTCTAATCATAACCTATTTATAATTTGCATTATTTCAATATTGAAGCAAGCATGTCTATTATGATAATTAGTCTTTAATGATAGTTTAAAACATTTGATTGTAAATCACTACAAGTTTTTCCAACATAAATCAAGTTCTAAGGCAACCTAAGTTTACTTTTAAATATTTTAGGGTATTATCCCTACATACATCTAATGTGAAAGCTTAATACTTAAATGTGAATAATAGTAATTTAATTATTATTATTCCAATATTTAAAAGGACTCAAATGAAGTTATATGGAACTCTCATTTTTCCTTTTCTAAGGCTTAGCTCCAAAAGTTCAAACAATTTATATATACATATAAAACAAGGAATTATCTTGGCATAAATAAAGGATTTTTAATTTGATATATATATAGTTACAAACAAGAAAGAACTCGACCCAATAATAATAATTAACACATCCAACTAATACCAAGCAACTTAATATGCGGAAATTAACCAGATTCACCAAGTAACTAGAATTCAGAATAACACAGCATATGAGAGACAATACCAAATTGTATTAACACTTTATACAGAAAAGAATACAATAAAGAAGATGCCACTTCTTCTCCACCACCTTACAGAGGTTTCCCACGCCTCAAGTGAACAGTAGTTCTTCTCCCCAAAGCTCTCCCTCTCACAGGTCCCAACACCCAACTCAAAATACAGAGTTGGTGTTCACCTCCTGTGCTCCACGCACACCACAAGTGCTCCACGCACTCCACAAGCACTCCACGTGCTCCACAAGTACTCAAGGTACTTCAAGTAGATCTCCCATGAATCTGCAACAACCTGCAATTCAACAGACCATACTTATGGAAGGAACTCCCTTGCCTTCCTCTTGCTCTATCCGAGTACACACCTGTACTCCAAGTAGATCCTGCCTGATACTGCTCCCTGTTGTGTTGCTGTCTGTATGACCTTGCACACCTGCAAATCAAGCAATGGTTCTAATCACCTGTGAACCTCGACCTTGCACACACATACACCTGCAAATCAATGATCTTACTTACCATGTAGATCTCCTATATAGGCCATGCAACTGTGACCAAGATCCTACACTCATGAAGAACCCAGCTGGCTCTCCAATCCAGCACCAACACCCCTGGTACTGTGGCACTAGGAGGAACGCACCATAGCTCTACCTCACACACAGAAGGAGCTTATAATTATGCTCTCTTACTCCCTAGCACACTTTTACAATACAACCATGAGTCTATTATATAGATCTCATCCAAACAATGATTAGACATCTAATTACCATAATTAGATCCGCAGCTATGAGTCTAAAATTAGCACTCATCATGCAAACACTTGGTTCGTTAGCTAATTGCCCGTAAATAGCTCGCAGTCGAACCACACAGGCGACCGACGCCGGTCCCTGTCCGCCTGGAGGTGACCGACATCGGCCGATATATGACCGACGTCGGTTGCTTCTCTATGCTATCCCGCTGACGTCGGCTGATCAGACCGACCCCAACTTTTCCTGCAACTCAGCAACCTTCAGCAACCTCCTCTCCTATTTGCATCAGTGAAGCTTTTAGCTCCACAATCCTAACAATCTCCCACTTGGAGATAAACAGCTGCACTGTACCTGTACCTGTACTCCGTCTAATCTGTTTCCTGGTTTGTATCCCTCTTCAAGCTCCCACCTGAAGACAACCCACCACACAACCTATGGTGTACCACCTGTCATCCGAGTAACCTGCCACATCCGAACCTACAAATACATGTAGTGAAGTCCTGACCCTGCATAGCAACACCTGCTGCCAGTCCCTCTCAGAAAACCTGAGAATCCACTTCCCCGAATTGGCTCCTAACTCTCTGACAGCTCCCACTGCATGGGAATACTCAGGTCTATACCAGACCTCATGTGATTTCGGACACTGTACCTGTCCAGCCCTTAGTGTGCTCCGGCTCTGCATCCCGAACCTCGCCAACACCTGATTCACATCAGCTCCCACTCGAGACAAAATCACCCTGTGATCTCCATGCCTCCCATGCCAAAGAATTCCGCTGCTCCAAACTCCCCATGACATGCCACTGAACTAATCTTACCCTTAGCTCAGCAAAACCCTGTATGTACTAACCCTGCTAGCAAAATATACAATCCACATACAGCAACAGAATGATGTCGCGACTCATCATCCCCCTGGTAAGACAAAACACAGTAGTTACCTGACACTGACTGAAGCCATGCTCCGTCCTCCACCTGTCAAAACCTGTACCACTGTCCTGCAGCTCCACAAGACCATATACCCAGGTCTTCCGTCTCATGTATCCGTTCTCTCTATTCTTCTACTAAGGTATCCATTCATCTCTGTGCTTTCATACCTGCTGGCATCTCTACCAAAACACACCTGTCTGGTTCTCCTCCAAGGAATCACATCCTCATCCATGCCAAGCTCACACCTGTTTCCTGGATCCTTCCTGCTCTACAATCAGCAACAAGTATGAAGAAGAGGAACAACGAATTTGAGGGCCTACTTATGCCTTCAGTCCTCTGTATGGGTGTTTGAGACTCCTTGACAGCTTGCTGTCCACCCAAAATCCATTTACAGTAACCGACCTCGGTCACTCCACAGTCTGCATCCGACCGACGTCGGTTCCATGCGTCTGTACCTGACTACCAACCTGCCTGCGCTGGTGTCCCTGCTGCCGACGTCGGTCCTCCTAACCGACATCGGTCTTACATACTGCCGACGTCGGTCCCATGACCGACATCGGTCTTACCCTGCCCGACATCACCGGCTTCGATCTGCACATGACCGACATCGGCACCTGTCTGTTCGACGCCGATTCCTCCTGACCGACATCGGTACCTGTGTTCGCCTGTGAGTGATGACTTTTTTACCCGCGAGCTTCTTTGAATCAAAATCCATGTCCAAACTGCCCTACTCAGAAGTATCCAGCCACATCCACTGGGTTCTGTCCGCCATCTCCTCCATAAACACCAAGGCTTTCCAGTTCTTAAGCCTGTCAAATATATCTGTCTTCCGCTTAAGAACATGCATCTCCTTCCTGCTCATGTGACCAAGCCTACGAAGCCACGTCTCCGCAACAAAAGAAGAATTAGTAATATAAACAAGTAGATAAAGGATACCTGTTTTCTTACCACCAGCTAATTCAAGTGCATCCACTGTGAGAGTTCTTGTGCATCTCTCATCACCCAATCTTTCTGAAGAAATTAGCCATATCTCCAAACCTGGGACCTGCATGACCTTCATCAACACCTGTGTGTTGGCCGCCTGCAATTTCAGCTTCACTTTGCCTTTGCCAACAATCTGACAAGGCTTACCAGCTCCTCTACCTGGAACTGCATGCAAAGAGGCAACCGAATCTTTTATCCAAGATTCAACTTTATCCAAGAAACCTGCAAACACATCCTGTGCAACAACACCTGCTACATCTGTATCTTCAGTTTCTTCATGCTGATCTGTTACCAACCAACAATAATCTTTTACCTGCTCTTTCTTTCCATAGGACCGTGAGTGACCATCTGTGCTTTTCAACTCCTCCATTCTTAGCTTACTTTGATCTGCTGTTGCTCTACTCCCACTCGATCAGAAACCCCTGAGAGTGCCCTGTAACCAAACACAAAACCTGCTTCCTCCAACCTCAGCTCAGATACCACCTGTTGGTATCAAGCTCAAGAACCTACAACCAAGGCTCTGATACCACTTGTTGGGAGGGTGTACACCGGAAGCACACAATTTGATTACCAATACCAAGCAACTTAATATGCGGAAATTAACCAGATTCACCAAGTAACTAGAATTCAGAATAACACAGCATATGAGAGACAATACCAAATTGTATTAACACTTTATACAAAAAAGAATACATTTAAGAAGATGCCACTTCTTCTCCACCACCTTACAGAGGTTTCCCACGCCTCAAGTGAACAGTAGTTCTTCTCCCCAAAGCTCTCCCTCTCACAGGTCCCAACACCCAACTCAAAATACAGAGTTGGTGTTCACCTCCCGTGCTCCACGCACACCACAAGTGCTCCACGCACTCCACAAGCACTCCACGTGCTCCACAAGTACTCAAGGTACTTCAAGTAGATCTCCCATGAATCTGCAACAACCTGCAATTCAACAGACCATACTTATGGAAGGAACTCCCTTGCCTTCCTCTTGCTCTATCCGAGTACACACCTGTACTCCAAGTAGATCCTGCCTGATACTGCTCCCTGTTGTGTTGCTGTCTGTATGACCTTGCACACCTACAAATCAAGCAATGGTTCTAATCACCTGTGAACCTCGACCTTGCACACACATACACCTGCAGATCAACGATCTTACTTACCATGTAGATCTCCTATATAGGCCATGCAACTGTGACCAAGATCCTACACTCATGAAGAACCCAGCTGGCTCTCCAATCCAGCACCAACACCCCTGGTACTGTGGCACTAGGAGGAACGCACCATAGCTCTACCTCACACACAGAAGGAGCTTATAATTATGCTCTCTTACTCCCTAGCACACTTTTACAATACAACCATGAGTCTATTATATAGATCTCATCCAAACAATGATTAGACATCTAATTACCATAATTAGATCCGCAGCTATGAGTCTAAAATTAGCACTCATCATGCAAACACTTGGTTCGTTAGCTAACTGCCCGTAAATAGCTCGCAGTCGAACCACACAGGCGACCGACGCCGGTCCCTGTCCGCCTGGAGGTGACCGACGTCGGCCGATATATGACCGACGTCGGTTGCTTCTCTGTGCTATCCCGCCAACGTCGGTTGATCAGACCGACCCCAACTTTTCCTGCAACTCAGCAACCTTCAGCAACCTCCTCTCCTGTTTGCATCAGTGAAGCTTTTAGCTCCACAATCCTAACAATTTAATTATTATTATTCCAATATTTAAAAGGACTCAAATGAAGTTATATGGAACTCTCATTTTTCCTTTTCTAAGGCTTAGCTCCAAAAGTTCAAACAATTTATATATACATATAAAACAAGGAATTATCTTGGCATAAATAAAGGATTTTTAATTTGATATATATATAGTTACAAACAAGAAAGAACTCGACCCAATAATAATAATTAACACATCCAACTAATATAGTGAAATGACTACCATAATTATATCAAACTCAGCAAAATAAATTTATTAAGGAGGATGCATGTATCAATTAGCAAATAATAAACTCCTCCAAGGAAAGATGTTGGTCTTTGCATTAAAATGAATCCTTAATAATATATGCAGTCTTCAATGAATTAAAGCATAGGTCTAGACAATTAAAACATAGTCAACACAAAATTCAACATTGTTCTATACAAATTGCTATGTAGCCTCTTAGAAACAAATACCCAGGTCTATTTAGAATAAATCAGATTGTAATGTAAAACACATCCTTAGTAAAATTAAATACGCTAGATTTTGACATTCAACGTAGGGTTAACAAAACTAAAGGTAGCTGATAAGAATTACAACACAGGGTTTTAAATAAATTATACTCTGTAATATAAGTGAAATGTAAGCTTCTAAAACCATACGTATCCCCCTAGATATTACATAGGATTTTAGGAAATAAATGCAAGCTCGTCTATTTTAAATGTAGCCTATGGTAAGTAATTCATTGAGTATGAAATAACACAGTCTACACAAAGGAGATGCAGTTTGAGAGTGATACGCTTTCCATTAACAAATTCAGTCTTCTAAAATATTACACAGTACCTTTCTAAAATAATATTCTACCTTAAGCACTTCAAACATGATCATTAAAAATGATATGCAGGCTAAGAAAATAAGTACTATGCCTGACAAATAGAGATTAGAATGCAGGGTTTAGTAGACCAGAAACTATACACTAGTTTAAATAAGGTAATACACACATTTAATATATATTGGTAAACTTAGGTTCTATATAAAGCCAAACATAGGTTTTAGATGTTTGTTCTTTAAATGAATCTTATATGGGGCATAGCTTCTACATAAACATGCCCTAAAAAAACTAAAATGTAGCCTACACAATATTTAATGCAATCATCCAAATTTGTAAAGTAGACCAAACAAAATATAACTTATCTCTTTTATACAACACAACTCTAAAAAGAATAAGATGCAAGGCTTGTAAATAAAATACAAGTCACAATTATATTAAACATAGACTCTAATATTTTATCCATAGCCTTACCAGAATAGAATGCGACTAAGGAGTATAGTATAGTTCTAAATCATGGAATGCTTCTACTCATAATAAAATATAAGATAAGAGCATTAAATACACTATTACAAAAAAAAAATTGTAAAATTGACATGTAAATGCATTTTTTTCTTGATTTCCCTTTATTTTTCTCTCCATCCATTTCTATTCTTTTTCTTCCTATCTTTGTCTGTTTCCAATTCACAAAATTCCTTTTATTTAGAAAACTTACTTCTCCTTCTAATTTCTATGCACACTCTTGCATGTTATCTTTCCTTCTTTGCATGTTATATTCTCCCTTTACTCACTTCAATAATTTAATATTTAAGACATTTTTTATTTTTTTAATTTTAAACTCTATGTCTTAGTTCATCAAAATTAACTTAATTTAAGGTTAAGTTTACCAAATAGTTAACAAAATCTATTATCTAATTTTAAATGTAATTTATATATGAATTTTCAAGACTAACTTTTGATTGTATTAACTCAAGGTTAGAATTCTTAAATAATTCTCTCTATTAAGATAATCATTATAAGGATAATCTTTTATTTAACTAATAAATATTTATGTTATTAATTGATTTTTATCGTAAGATAACTGTAACTACAATATTACTATCTTTGTAGCAATCAATATTTATTTTCTAGATTTAAACTCAAAAATCAAGTTAATTAGAAAAGAGATATGATGCATATTAAAAACTAATTCCACACACATAAATATAATCACAAATAATATTTCTTAATTACGTACTAACATTTATGCATAACATTTAAAATCTAATGTGCATGTGTGTAGGGTCATTAACAATTTCATCTGATATTCTCCAATCATCTTATCTAGCCCATCCTCTCTAATGATTCTCTCCCTCGTCAAGCTCTGAGGGTAGGATCTATACTACATACACCTAATAATAAGTAGGTAGTTAGTCTAAGTCATCATAAATATCACCAATGATGCAAAAACTAAAAAATATATCATATCCATAATGTACAGAATATAACATGTATTCTAATCAACAATGTCACTATCCCATTACAGTATATGTCATTAAAATAAAATTAAAGCAATAGTAATTAGATATTAACCGTATTAATCAATGGATTAAAGGTTTATAAGTCATAAGGTGAAATAGGAATATAACACTAGATGATAAAGTTCTCTTCTAAAGAAGCATGTCACTGCCTAAAATTTTTTTACAAAGTTATTAAGTCAAGTTTATAATAGGATAAAACACAGTGTTACAAAAAAAGCACGATGCCCTTGTCAAAGTAGCTTCAAAATTATCAATGGAAATGGATCCAGAAAAGGGAAACTTTAAAATGTCTTAGTGTTCCCTTTCTTTTTGACAACTCTCCCTTCATGCTCTAGCAATATGTAATTAATAGAGTAGGAAAAAATCACTTAATGGATTACTAAGTGTTTGTCACTCAACAAAAAATTTAAAATTTACACCAACTTCCTATGGCCACCCATGTCTATTATTCCTCTTCCTAGGTTCCTCCAAAAACCTTGTATGAAAAATTAGCAAAGGTGCTTACATATTTTCTATGGGCCAATGCTAAGCAAACTAGATGATTCAATAGAGTTACTTGGGACTTTTTTTCCTTCCTCACGACAAAGGTGGAATGGCCATTATTATCATCTATATACAAAGCATGACTCTCTATGATAAGTGGGTTGTTAGAGTAATTAATATAAATAAGGACTATAAACTTATCCTAAGAGATTACATTATTGCAGGTGCTTCTTACAGTCATAATTATTAGAGAAATATTGGCTTCCACACTCTTTTAATTACCTTTGTTGTTAAGATCATATAGAAAGATTTTAAAACAATGAAACCCTTTGTAAAATGGTTTGGATATAGTATTTGTATTAGTATCTCTTTTAATGACCATAACCTATGGTGGTCTCCTATCATGACCACTTCCAACCTCCCTCTAGCAAGAATGCCAGGCATAAAAGCACTTTGGATTTTCAGAAAAGGAATTGTATTGTTTAGGACTTGGTTTCCTCTCATGATTGGATCCCATGGTGATCATTGAAAGGAAAATATAAGGTTATTAACTCAAACTTACCTTTCATTTGACATATTTAATATTCTATTCTTGATGCCATACTCCATAAGATGGGGTTGCAACTTTCACTTGCCTTGTGGAAGGATTGGAATTGGAATTATTATATTACATTTAAAAATTATTCTTTTGGTCTCCTTTACTAGATCACGAACCCATTCTCTTCAACTTTGATTAAGCTTAATAGGAAATGAAAATTTCAATTTCTTTGGGAGAATGTGGCTTTGAAGACCCAATAATATTTAGAATGTCATGCTTGATCCCAAACTTTCTCATTTTCTCTCATGTCTGGTTTATCAAGGTCTTCCTCTAGGGGAGCGTCTTAAGCACATTGGGATTTCTAAATGTAAGTGCCCACCCTGATTTCAACTTGAAACCTTTAAACACCTATTTTAGACATGTCTAGGATCTTAGACTACCTGACAATGGATTCATGGCTTATTACAACCTTTCCACCTAGCTCTGATTAATTGACAATGGATGTTTTTGGGGAACAAACATAATGGACTTCATACATTGCTTTTATATGGAACATCTTTAGCACTATTATTCTATTTCAGATATGGAAGTCTAGAATATTAATTATATTTAAAAATGAAGAGCTTTCTATTAATTTCTTGGTTAGTGATAAATTATTTTATTTCTTCAACTTTTCAATAGATTCAAGCACAAACTAAGAATGTGGCCTTTGAGTTTCAACATCTTCAGGAGATCCTCAACCACTAGGGGATAGCTCTTTTTACAATAGTCTTGTTCTTACTGACCAACCTTTACATGGCACTCCTCCACCAATAATCAAATATAGACAAAGCCGATCTCACAACCATAATTGTTTCTCCTCTCTTCTCCTTCAGTAAAGCAAATGGAGTCTAGGGTTGTATGGAAAAACATGTGTTGGCTAGTCTCGATGGAATTTGCTTATGCAGGGTAGCATACCAATGAGGACTTATGTGCCATTTTTCCCTGGTTAGGGTATTATAATTTATCTAACTCCTTTCAATATCACACAAGATATGTGGGTGGCACCTAGTCCTCCTTAAGTAGAGCCCTCTTCTTGGGATTTTCTAACCACCCAAGGATGATCCACCTCCACCACCCTTTGGGGATATAACCTATGCTTAATTTTCTTTGATAATTTTAAATTTGTATGGCAATGCTTTATTGATATTTTTATGTTATTGTGTGTATACAACAAACTTATTATTTTGAGCTATATTTTTTATTAATATAGAGATTGGACCATAAATACTAGATATCCATCTTTTTATTGTAAGCATTAGTATATTATATTTTTTTATAATTAATAAATATATTGATGTATTCTAATAAAATTGTTAGGTGAAAGTTAAAAGGACCTTTAAATTAATAAGTACCAAAGAGGAGTTGTTATTTAACAAAGGAAATTCATCCTTGGGACAAGCCTTGGTGATGTATATGAAATCAATGTAAATTATGATTCCTTCTAGCTTCTTACTGATAGGCATAATATTTGAATCCACTCTAAATAATTGATCGGTCATATGCATCTTGATTTCAAGAGTTTTTCTAACTCTTTCTTTACCAATATAGTAATATGAGGATGCATCTTATGAAATTTATATTTTAGAGATTTGGAATCAAGATGTATAATAAGGTGGTGTGCAACCAAAATGGGGTCCAAACTTGGCATCTTTGAATAGGACTAAGTAAAGATGTCAAAAAATTCCCTCAAAAGGGATGTAAAAACTTCATGTTCTTATTTAGTGAGGAAATTTCCTAATTTGATCCACTTTGGGTCATCTGGAGTCCTAATGTTGACTTATTTAATAAATTCTACTAGAAGAGTCGAGCAAGTTACCTTTAAGCTAAAGTACAAAAAAGTCAAAACAAAGAAAAACATAAAAGTCATCATAATGGGAGGTCCAAAAAGAAAAGGAAAAGCATAATAGGAGTTGTTAAGTTACCTTTCATACGAGGGGCTGACACATAACACAACCAAACAAAAGTATTACCAAGCTAGAAAAATAATCCCATACAATTCGTTGGGGTCCTTTGAAGGTAAAAAAATCCCTAATCTTGGTGTCTTAACCTAAAAACTTGATGAGATTTATTATAGTGTCTTTAGATTGTGTACCTATTTATTATAGAGGGTTGACAGTTAGTATCATAAAAAATATTATTAAATTTTAATTAAAAAATTAAAATTTTATATATATATATATATATATATATATATATATATATATATATATATATATATTATATATGAAGTTCATATTTATATAGATTAGTATTTATGTTTATATTTTAAATTATTAATTTAACTATAATTGATAAGTATGTATATATTTAAATCTAAATATTTCTTTATTTAAATGATAACAATTAAAGGGTATCCAATTTATTAAAGTCGTTCAAAAAATAATATTGATCTTATTCATTCGACTCTTTATATCAAATATTACAAACCATCTTCATCTTAAATAAAACTACAATAATTTTAAAAATTAACATATTTTTTATTGAAAAATAAAATTCAAATATATTTATTTATAATCACTTTAATTCAATATAAAAATAACAAATCTTAATTTAATGTATGACAATGACTATAATAGAAACACTTTTAATTCAAATTTTATATCAAACTTCACCTCAAACCTACTTAAGGAATTATTCAACCTTTCACCTCTAACAAAGGTTATACATTTGTCCTTTAACACGTTAATCACTCTCAAATGTGCTTCATGCCATGTTTTCTATCATTATGGCAAACCATTTATAGGAATAAAACCTTATGATTAGGTAGTCATCCCATAAAAATTAATATATTGTTTTATAAAATTTGAAAAATAAAATAAAAAATATTATTAAAAAAAATAGGAGTCTTGTTTTAATTTTATATTTTAAAAACAATTTGTGTCCATTGAAATAATTTAATTTTTATTTATTTATTTAAATGATCATTTAAAGTATAATTTTGAAAATGAAAATTTTCAATTTTTTTGGGATACATTTTCATATTTTATAATTATAAGACTATTTTATAAGTTGGAACCTAAATTCTTGTTGGGTGTTTTACATGGTTGTCAAGGGTAAACTTGCAAGATACTTAAATTAGTTTGATTGATGAGTTTTTGAATGTATATTATAGTTTCAAATTTTAGTCAATTAATTAAGAGATATGATATTAATATATGGTATTATTAAAATAATAATTTTATCAATCGAAATTTGGTTAGTATATTGTAATTATTTTGGATTTAAGTTATTTTTATTCAACAATTTTTTTAATGTAGTATTTTTATTATATTCTTGATATATCTTTTTATTATCATTGTTATGTCATTTGATTTATTTGGGGATCTAACTAGATTTATTACCCATATCTTAGACATAGGTTTTGGAACCCCATATTCTTATTATTGAGTGTGGATAGTCCTATGCTAGATCTACGGCCACCATGATCATTGTGATTGTACGATTAAATATATACAAAATCTATTGCTATAACTTTATTTGTATCTTAGTTTATAAAGAGAAAGAAGATTATTATTGGTCATCTTAGCTCATGCATACAAATTCTTCTCAATGAATTTCTTTTCATGTAATGTTCAATATCTCATATATCCCTCTCACAAATTTTATGTACACACTATTTGTCAATGGTTGGGCAATTTAGATTCTATATGTTTACAAAAAGTTAAGATTTCAATATTTACTCTGCAAAGTTATCTGATAAGTATCCAATATGACGCATTGCACTTTTTCACTTCACATGAAGATGGATGTGATAGAACCAATATTTTGGTTTCACCAAAATTTACCCCTTTAATTATCTCATAGTGAGTTGCATCAAGATATTTGAGTTATACTTGATATTGATGGAAAATCATTTAAGATTTCTCGATGTATATGCTCTTAATGACGGCCCTAACATAACAATGTTCTAGAGATGGATCATTGAAAATTTAACTTTTTCCAACTAGCTTATTGGTGGCAACTTTAATATGATTAAGAGTTTTGAGGACAAATTTGATGCCCTCCATATGTGGTGGTGTGTGGGGGAACATGGAACTTGATCTTGTTTTAAAAACTATTAGGGTTTAGAGAACCCACTTTTTTTATGGCATTCATTAATTAACAAACCTTGGTTCACTTGTTACAATTTCAGGGTTGGCACTGATGTTGTTCTTAAATGGTTAGATCGCATTATGCTTTCTACAAAACCTATGTTCTCCTTTTTTTTCTGATGGGAAACTTGTCATGGTTCACCCAAGAGTTGTTCTTTTTTATCTTAGTCCCATCACTTATAGACTATGATGGGAAGCTAGCCTTCACAAAGTCTATCATATTCAGTTTTTTTGAATACGTCACTTCTTAGCCAAGATGGTATGATCTGACTCATTGTTAGATTGTGGAACTTAGCTCCCTGTCTACCATATGCTGCCAACTAGATCAAAAGGTGGAATGATGTAATCAATCAAATTATCACTTTTCTTCACACTACGAAAAGTAAATTGGGGGACTTTAGAAGCTAACCAATAGTGATATTTCTAAATAATACTATAGGGTATCTTCATTTCTTGAGTAAATCCCCTTTGAGTCTAATTCATAGGCCATGGTTGTCTCTCTCAAACACAAGATTATAGTGGCTGAAAGACATGCTACCAGAGGCACTCAAATTAGGGCCCGATTACATTGGCTTAGTATTTGTGACCATTCCTCTACAAAATTATTCAAATCCCTTAGAGCCAAATAGGTTAATGAAAATTAAATCCATCTAAATGGCTCATAGTCAGCTCACAAACCTATCAGAGATCTTCTCAACCTTCCTATAGCACTACAAGCTTATGTTCTAAGCCCAAGAGTTTATAGTAAATCAAACACATGCATTACATGAGTGTTTATTTTGGTGCCTTATAAGTTGAAGCCTTTAGTTCAAAAACTCTGTAGTGCTCCTATTTCTCGAAATGAGTTTTTTTAATTATGAAATGCATAGCCAATTATAAGGAATTAGGGTTGGATGTCTTTCCTTATGAATTTTACAAATCCATTTGGTAATTTATGGGACCATATTTGCTTCAAGTTTATAGAGAAGGCTTAAGCACCCAATATTTATGGTCTATCATAACTTAAGTCAATATCAAATTTATTCTTAAGTCTAGGTAACTTGAGTTTATTACCAGTTGGTACCCAATTACTTTAATGAATGTTTCTTACAAGATCATCATTAAATCTTTAGCATTATACCTTCACCACATCCTCTATGCGATAATTAGTCATGAGTAAATAGGGTTTATTAAAAGTAGATACATCTTGGAAAATATTAGAGCAATCTAGGAAGGAATGGAATGGATTATATCTCCTGAAAAATGAACATATTTCTCAAACTTTATTTTGAAAAGGTGTATGATCGATTGAATGTCCATTTATCCTTTCTAGGCTTAAACACTTGGGTTTTGGTAATTTTTTCCTTTTAATGGTTCAAATTCTAATCTTTAAAGCTTCAACTTATATTACCATCAACAACCACAACTCATATAATTTTGGGTTATTTTTCTCCATTAGACATATTTTGCCTCTTGCCTCATCTTTGTATGTCCTTGCAGTTGAAGTGGATAATTATCTGGTTGCTCACAATGTGGATCAAGGGCTTATCATTTTAATGTGACTTTGTATGATCGATCATATCAACTCATCAGTGGGCATTTTTTAAATCATTAGTTCCTCATGATTGATGAATAAGATACCTATTCCAAAGAGGTGCTTCATTGACTTGAAATTTTCCACAAAGCTTATAGGTCACACCTATAATGGGCTAAAACATAGTGTTACAAAAATATCACAAAACCCTTGATAAAGTAGCTTCAACATTATTAATGGAAATGGATCCATAAAGGGGAAACATTTAAATTTATTGGTATTCCCTTTGCTTTTGATAGTTCTCCCTCAGTGCTTTGGCAATATATATTTGATAAAGTGGAAAAAAAACCACTTATTGGATTATTAAGCATCTTTCTCTTGCAGGAAAATTTCAAATCTACACCAAATTCTTACATCCACCCATGTATACTATTCCTTTGTTGGGCTCATCCAAAAGCCTCATATGAAAATTTTCCAAAGTTGGTTAGATATTTTATTTGGGCCAATCCTAAGCAAACTCAATGATTCCATAAAGTTATTTGTAACATTTTTTGCCTTCCTCACAACAAAGGAAGAATGGGCATTATGGACATCTATAGATAAAGCACTACTCTTTGTGTTAAGTGGGTTGTTAGATAAACTGAGGGAAATGAGGCTTGGAAAATTTTCCTAAGGCACATTGTTGTAGATGATCCTTATTGGAAAAATTATTGGCTTCCACATTCTTTTAATTACCTTTGTGGCTAAGAGCTTTGGGAAGCTTTTGAAATAGTGAACCCTTTCTAAAATGGGTTGAATATGGTTTTTGAACTGGTCTCTCTTTTAATCACCATAACCTCTAATTTTTTCTTATCATGACCAAATCCAACCTCCTTTAGGTAGAAATGCCAAGCATAAAATCTCTTTGACTTTTTAGAAAAGGAATTTGCACTATTCAAGACAAGGTTTCCTCTCATGATTGGATCCTATAGCACTCAATGAAAGAAAAAATAATATTATTAATTCAAACTTAGATTTTATTATATGTATTCAATATTTTATTATTGATGTCATACTCCATAATATGGCATTACAAACTCCACTTACTTGCTAGAAGGATTGGTAGTGGAATTAAGATATTACATTCAAAAATTATTCTTTTGGTCTCCTCTACCAAATCATGAGTCCATTCTATTAAGCTTTGCGTAAAATCAATAGGAGATGGAATCTAAATGTATCTCCTTGAATGTGGATTTTAAGACTCTAAAATATCTAGAATGCCAAACTCGAGCCCAAACATGTTCATTTTCTCTGGTATCTAATTTATAAAGATCTTCCTCTCAAGGAGAATTTTAAGTACATTGGAATTTCTAACCACAAGTGCCCACCCTACTCCTAACCTAAAACCTTTGAACACCTATTTTACACATGCTTGAGATCTTAGACTACATGACAATGGATTCATAGCTTATTCCAATCTTACCACCTGAAGTCGATCAATTGGCACATGGAATTTTTTGGGGACCAAACTCATTGGCCTTCTTACATTATTTTTCTATGGAACATTATTAGCACTATTATTTTATTTCAATTATGGAAGTCTATAAAATCAGTTATATTTAACAATTAAGAGATTTTAATGATTTTCTTAGTTAGTAATAAAGCGCTTATTATTTTTTCAACACATAAAGATGGTTATAGCAAAAAGGTGGTTGATTGGTATTCATGGTTCAATCTCCTTTCTAATAAAAATCAAAATCAAAAATATAATTCTATTGTATACACATGGTAACATAAAAACAACAACAAAGCATTACCAAATAAAAAATTAAGTATAGGATGTAGCCCCAAAAGGTGGTGGAGGTGGATTATCCTTACAAGATTAAACACCTCAAAAATATGGCTCTATTTAAGAATGATCAGGTGTCACCCACCCATCCTATGAGGCATTGGTAGGAACCCTAAAAATTATAATACCCTAACTAGGAGTTAGTGGCACATAAGTCCCCACTGGGTTACTACTCTATATAGGCAAATTCAATCGAGACAGGGCAACAATATCTTTTCCACATGGTGATTAGCTCAATCCCCTCTGTTGAAGAGGAGGATAACATAATCAATTTTGGCTATGAAAGTGACTCTATTGATGTCTGGTTATTTTTGGAGGGATGTCATGCAACGATCAATTAGGGGGAACACATTAGGATTTCTAACCCCAAGTGTCATCCCTACTCCTGACCTGAAACCTTAAAAACCTCTTTTAGACATGTTTTATAGGTTATACTACCTAACAATGGATTCATATCTTATTTCATCATTACCACCTAGAGCCAATCAAGATGTACATGGAGTTTTTTTTACCAAACCCAGTGGCCTTCGTACATTGATTTTATTTTAAACATCTTTATCCTTATTATTATATTTCAACTATGGAAGTATAGAAAGTTAATTATATTTAAAAATGAATAACTATTTATGAATATCTTGGTTAGTGATAAAGTTCTTGTTATTTCTTTAACTTTTATGTAGATTCATGCACAAGTCAAGAAGGTGGCCCTTGAGTTTTCACATCTTCAAGATCTCTTCAACCACTATGGGAGTGATCTTTGTACAATGAGTCATGTTCCTCCCAACTAACCTTCATAGGACACTTCTCCACTGGTAACTAGAGATCAATGAAGCTTCACACATAGTTTCAACTACTTCTTTCCTCCTCCTCAATAGAGGGGATGGAGTTCACCAACCCATGGAAAATTTATTATTTGTCCAGGTGGAATTTTCCTATGTAGGGTAGAAAACCAATGCCTCCTAGTTGCAATAGTATAGTTTCTATGCACCTCTCGATGTCACATAAGATAGATGAGCGCCACTTGATCCTCCTTCAATAGGGCCATATTCTTGGGGTAGTAAACTAGTCAAAGATGATCTACCTCCACCACCTTTTATATGTATATGTATATGTATATGTATATGTATATGTATATGTATATGTATATGTATATATGATTAATGGATATATCAATGCATTATAATAAAAATATTAGGCAAAACTTAACCATAAAGTAAATTGGTACCAAAGAGGGGTTGTTGAGTCACCCTTTGGGCCAAGCACAAATAAAGTAAAAACAAATAAAAGCATAGAAGTCCTCATAATGCCAAGAAAAAGCATACAAAATACCGTGACAATAATGATTTCATAGAGGGCCAAAAAAATGTGAACAATCCAAACAAAGCAAATAATCCTAATCTTAGTGTCTTAACCTAAAAAAACTGATGGGATTTATTACAATGACATTAGATCCTAAGGTGAATGTGCACCTATCTATTGTATATATGGTCAATAGTTAATATCATGATTAAATATTATCAATTTTAATCTAAAATAAATAAAATTATTAATCAAATATAAATAATTATATATATTTGATTGAGAAGTTTAGAATTATATAAATATCGGTATCTTTGTTTATGTTTTAGATCACATATAGTTGATTGTAATTGATGAGTAAATCATACATCTAAATTTGAGTGTTCTTTTGACTAAGTAGTAAATAGGGGCATCTAATCCATCAAAGTCACCTAAGAAATGATCTTGGTCTTATTTATTTAACTATTTGTATCAGATATCTAGAAAAAATTGTACATTAATAGATGATATAATAAATTGTCATCGTCACTAGTCAAAGTATAACCCTTTCAATATTAATAGATTTTTTAATTAAAAAATAAACACTTCAAAAAATAGCTTAATTCAATATACAAATAATCAATCTATCATAATTTAGTGTTGATTATAATTGATGAGTAATCATACACCTAAATTTGAGTGTTATTTTAGCTAAATAATGATGATTAGGAAGCATCTAATCCATCAAAGTCATCTAAGAAATAATCTTAATCTTATCCATTTAACTCTTTGTATAAATTAATTCTTTATATTAAATATCTAGAGAGATTTGTACATCAATAAATGATATAATAAACTATCATATTTACAAATATAAATAAAAACCTTTTAATATTAATAAAGTTTTTAATTAAAAAATAAACACTTTAATTCAAATTTAAAAAATAACTTAATTCAATATATAAATAATCAATCTTTTGTAATTTAATGTTGATAGTCACTGCAATAGAAATATTTTCAATTCAAATTTAACATCAAACTTCACCTCAAACAATTAACTTTTTAAGGAATTGTTTAACCTCTAACAATAGACATATATAGGAATAAAACCTTATGATTAAGGAGTCATCCCATAAAAATTAGCAATATAAAACCTTATAATATTTCATGATCTTTTAGGATATGGTTTTATAGAGTTTTTTTTACGAAATATAGTTGAGAAAATTTAATTTTTTTAAAAAAAAATTAATGATTTCGTAACTTTTATAATATTTTATGCTAAGAAAATTTAGTTGAGATATTTTAAGATTTATTTTTGATTTAAATTGTTGTTTAAACGTGTTTTTAACAAATTTTTATATTTTATAATTTTAGGGATTTTCAGTGTAAAAGTTAGACCTTAATTTATTTGTTGGGTGTTTTATATTAGATTAAGAGACATTTAAATTAGTTTTTTTAATGAGATTTTGAATGTATATTATGGTTTTAGCATTTAGTCAACTAGTTAGAACATTGTTTAATCATTTTTAATATATATTTTTGTTTAGGTTAAAGGAGTAGAATAACTTATACATAAGGATGAATAAATTTATTCTATAACAGATCAATTAATTGAAAATTTAAATAAATGAATATTCTGAATTAAAATGTTGAGCTATGTTAAATATAGGAATTATTCTCAAAACAATAGTTTGATTGTATAAATATGAAGAGATAATACTTAACTTATCTACAAATGTATAGGCATATCAAGATCCAATTGTCAAATTTTATACGTATCTTTTTTCCAGAACTAAACACTTGTGTTAGCCTTGGGACACTTGCATCGATATGGGTATTCTAATCCCAATAAAACTATTAAGTACGGAATATTCTGTGTATTATGGAGAATAATTTATAACATTGATACATATTTTTAAAATATTTGGGGTGTTGAATATTTTGAGTCAAGTTTCTTGTACAAATGTCATTGTGTGGTGATAACTTGGAGACTTTTGGGTTTTCTATCAGCTATCTACTAATATATTTCATTAGTGTGCACATATTATTGATGATTATGTATGGATCAAGCCCTAGCTCTTCACCTTAGGTCTTTGTACCTTGCCAAAAATGGGTTAGTGGGATCACAATGTTGAGCTTACCTCCAAGATCCCTCTATCAATAAGAGTTTTATACATATCCAATACTCCAAAGAGGACCTCAGACATATGTAGTTATCCCCTACATGTTGACTTGTGTGTGTACAAGGGTGTAATATACTATATGCAATGATCTATCTTGTAACTTAAAAAATATTACTCATGGGATATTCTTTGAGTGCTTCCAACCTATAATATGACTACTCTTATGATTGATATGAAAATGAGGAATAATAGGGCTATAGAACTTAGTTTTGTAATTGATTGAATGAGGTTGAATAGGTGCTTGTTTGGTATTTTCTAGATGAATAATGAGTAGGCTTAGATTTGTATTTATACCTCACCTTTTAAAATATCTCATGATAGGATTAATGAAATGAATGGGCCAACCCATAGGATTCGAAATATTTGTAAATTATATGACTTTTGAGGATTGTACACTTGATAAGAATATAAACACTTGCATCAATATAGGTGTTTGGCATGCTAGGAAGCTGATGAAGATCTGACATTGATAGTGAAGGATATATATAATTTTTTAGGCTTATTATGAAGTCAAGGAGATTTTAGTCATCAAAAATGATAGGTTCAAACCATAAGATAAATATATAGGAATAATGAGATGGTAAATGCAAGCCTTTCCATAGTAGGAAAATATAGAATTCAAAGGTAGAGCCATGATAGGTATTTTTCAAGCACACAAGACTAAGATGTTATATAAATTAGATTTGAGTATCTATATTTACCCCCTTCCCCCCTTTAATTTAGTAATGCATAAAGATTAAATTACTAGTTTAAAAGAAAGAAAATTATACTTGGGTGTGTATAACACACATTGTCTTTACTTGAACCACTTTGAGTATTTTTTTTGGTGTATGACATGTAACCAAGATAATGTTATATTATATATTAGTGCATATAATCTAAAAATTGACATAATCAAAATGTTTTAAAAGAAGAGACCAAGGAAGGAGTATACCTATGTGCCAATGCAACCATGTTTCCCCTTGGTACTTTGAATTGGTAAAGATGCTTCCTTATGAACCAATGGATCTGAGAGAGGTTTAAAACTAAACCTTAAATATTTTAAGGGGGAGATTGGAAGGTAATCATTCTCCCAATCTAGCGCAAGGATGATTTGTGGTATGGCAATTGAGATCATTAAATCTCAATCGTACAACTCAAGTAACAATATAATAAAATTCAAGCAAGTGTTATAACAAACTCAACCTATAGAATGGAAGTAGAGTTATGCCATTAATTGTGTTGAATTTTAACCACACTTACTAAAAAGAGCCAACTATTATAAATAGAAAAGACTTAAAATGATACTGCTTGGTGAAAATAGTGTTTATTGGTAAAGTATTGGTGCTTCTTGGTAAATAAGCTTGCATATGTATTTTAAATTTTTGGTGTCCTTGCATGGAATATGCACCTTTAACATGCCTCAAGCTAAAGTATCTATTAAAATATAACTTTTGCTCTGTAACAATGTATAATATATGTCATAAATCTGAAAAACTTTGTCCCAATTGATAAAAATCGATGCAATATATATATGATTCTAACCCAAAAGAATATCTAAATCATGTAAATAGTAATGAAACTCTATAAATTATGAAAATTGTATAATTTTTGAGGTCATGTCTATATGGCATACCCTCACTAATATTCCCCCTTTTTGAGTAAAAGGATAAGATAACTATATAATTTATATATGAATCATGTAGCATATAGGAGTAGCATGTCTAAGTAAATATATTAATGAAGCTTACAATACAACAAGCCCTAAGGTGCATGATATGGATCATGAAAATGTCTATAAAGTAACAATACAATCTCAACAAACAATCAAACACACACACAAGAGCTCTCAATGTCATATAAAAGGGGGCATAAGGAGACTACAAATAAATGACATGTTCAAATGTTACACACTCGAAGGAATGACATATTCAAATGTCCAAATAGAAAAATAAAAAAACATACAGTGGCACTAAAACCAATAATCAAGTAACATATTCAAATGTTCCACAAGCAAGATAATAACAAGAAAGAAAAAAACACTCAAGAAAGTGACAATGTGAATACATGAAGTATAAGCAACCGACATAAGCATATCATATTAGTCCTTATATGTATGTTTTAGCAAAAAATAATATAACATATCATATCAAGTACACTGTCAAATATGTAAACATGAGTATAAGCATGTGTAAGCTTTAATATATAATCTCAACATGATAGTGGAAAGGTTATCTTAAAATAATTTAACATGTATCAATCATGATCATAGAAGTAAATTCCCCTGGCATAATATACTATGTGGGAAGAGGAAAGGTCCAAAATTTGTATGTGCAAGTATCATGGATCTGGGGTATGAATGTATCACACCTAAGTATGCATTAAAAATATATGTGTATATAAATTATATGTTATCTACTAACCTTAAATAAAAAACATATATTATAAGGAGCTACTAAACATGTGTATGCTTAATATTTTTGTATTTTTAAATTTATTTGAATCTCTTTATATCTTCTTATATGTGTGTGTGTGTGTGTGTGTGTGTGTGTGTGTGTGTGTGTGTAATTTTTGTAATTTTTTGAGAGGAAAAAAGTCTAACCTATGATCCCATCTAATGGATGCTCGTAAGTAGCTTCAAACTTGAAATATGGTACATCAAAATGGTGACATTGCCAAAGAGCATATACAGATGTCATATATATAACCATATAATCTAGGTTTCTTTGTGAATGTCTCATAGGGCTTTGTGATCATAAAGAGGAAATATAATTAGTAGAGGTTCATGGGACCCATTATTTAGTGCTTTATGGTTTTTTCGGTGTAGCTATAATTAGAATATGTTTATGTGCTTGTACAAATTAGGTAGACCATCTAGGTGTAAATAAGGGTTCGGTGGAATCCATTGTGTATCTTTGGTGCAACAATCTCTCACGTATGGGCCATTTAGGAAAGGGTATTACATATTACTTATCCTTTTAGAAATGATAAACCTTAGCGTGTTGTATAATTAGTTGTCTAAGAATAAACTTCTCTTCTTCTAGTGGGTATTCATATTGTATTATGGGAATTATGACTAGCCTATTTGTATGAATGTATTTAATATGCCCATGCACTATAAAAGATATTATGTAGAGCTTATGTATCTGATTTCATCCCAGTAACATAACAAATACTCTCATATATGATATAATTGAAAAGGTAGTGACCACATGTGTTAGTCAAACTTGTAAAGGTAAATCAATCTCACCAATAACAAGTTGTGATGTCACATCAAATGTTTTGACCATGTTGGTCAAAGGGTATAAATAATCATGTTTATATCCCAAATATGTAATTAACATCATGGTACATATGTTCTCACAATCACCATTATCAAACATAGCATTATGATATAGGTTGATGATTAAGGTATGCTCTAATAAATAATGAAGGAAGATTTGAGTCATCATCCATAAGTTCACTATCATAAAATGTAATAGAAGGTATTTGAATCATAAGATGTATTGTGTGTGTATAAGTACCAATAATCCCTTATAATGGGTACCCATTATGTGATAGAGGAGGATATGCATTATATGCTATTTTCACTTTTGGATCTTTTTTAGAATGATATTGCAATGGACTATTAAATATCTTTTGGTTTTGGTAGTCACCAGGTTGTGAACTTGAATCCTTTGGATGATTATCAAAGTTAATTTTATAACTATCAATAAGATATTGGATCTTATATTCAAATGTATAACATCTATTTTTATAATTCTTAAGGCTTTAGTGATAATCAAAATATGCATTAGCATCATATCTTTTTGATAGAGGTTGAGTCGTATCAACTTCTATGGGAGGAGGGAAAAATATGAAATATCACTCCACAAGATTCTTAGTAAGGAAGTTGGAGACTCAAGTATTCATGTAAATTATCTCTTAGGCGTATTGGATAAGATGATTTGGTTAGGTTGTTGTGATGATACATTAACCACTCTGGTTACTTCCTTTTTAGGTTATGTTTATTTTACTTTATAGCTTGGTTTGATATGAAACTTGGTAGTAGATGTAGCCAGTATGTGTGATACATAATTTTGTTCAATGAATAAGTTTCATTTGATGATCTCAAATAATATGGCATAAGTCATCAAAAGATTTGAACTTCTTGAAAATAATTGACTAATATAATGGGTCAAGTAAACTTTGCCTAAAGTTGTCTTGAATCTCTTTATAATCCATTAGATTTGTCATTTTGGTTAACATTATTTTATACCTCAAAACATATTCATTAATAAGTTCATCAATTCCTTGTTTGATCTTAGCTATTTGTGCATATATCATATTTCTAGTGATGTCAATAGAGAAATGGGATAGAAATTGATCGACTATAGGTTTGAATGCTTTCATAAATTTGATTTGTAAGTCATAGAACCATTTTAAATCATAATATGTTAGGCTCCTTTAAAATTATTTAGTCAAAATTTTATCATTTAAATCATAAGCAAGACATGCTTCATAAAAAGATATGAGATGTTGTTCAGGATCACCCTTGCCATAATAAAATGTGAACTTCGGTGCAATAAAACCATTTAAAAAAAGGTGAAAAGATATATCAAGGGATAAAGATTATGTAATACATCTTTTGAATCAGTATCATGAGTTGACTTCAAAGCATTTTGTTTAATGTTGGTAACTTTAGCCTCCACAGCTTTGATAACTAGGAGAAGAGTTTGGATAGTATACCCATTGGGATTGAGATTTTAGTCTTATAAATCCACCAAAGGGGATAAAAACACCATTTATATTGATGTTAGCATTGAAACTAATAATTGAGTTCAAGTACTAATTTTTACCATGGAGGATGTATCAAGAGTTGTACCATCAAGGGTTTACCATTATTGGATGTAGATGCACTAGCTTTAGCATGATTATTGATCACTACTTATGTAACATGTAAGAATGCATTGATTAATTATTGAATTGTATTTAGATGGTTGATTAAGGCTAATTTATATTCCATTTTGAAATGTTATTTCTTAACATTTTTCATATTTTCTAAATGTAAACAAAGATGCCAAAAGTAATGAAAAAAATTAGATCTACAAATTACTAAAATTAGAAACCCTAGTACTAAAAACCCTAAAATAAGCTAGGAGTTACATGAGAAGACACAATGTTGAGGTTCACCAAATATTTTTACCTTTTTAATATATGTTATTATTTGGGGTTAAATGGATAAAATACCATATACACAAGGTTGAATAAAAATAGTTTAGAGCTGGTCAATTAATTAAAAACTCAGATAAATGAATATTTTGAATTAAATTGTTGAGTTATGCTAAATATAGAAAATACAGTCAAAATATTAATTTTATTTCATAATCATAAAGAAGATATAAAATTAATCCTATCTAAAAATGCATAGGAAGATCTAAGAACTATAGAGGTGGAAATAGGGAGTGACAAGATCAAGATCATGTCGCTCAATTTTAGAAGTAAATTTTTTGGAGGCCTTGACACTTGCATCATCCTTGGACACTTGCATTGATGTAAGTGTCCTATTCCTAGCAAAATTTTCTGATAGAAAATATTCTTTATACTAAAAGACCACTTAGAGCCTTTTAAGTTTTATGTCTCCATTATAATTATATATTTTATTTGTACATACAGGATGTTGATTATTTTTATGGATCAAACCCTATCACTTCACCTTAGGTCTTTCTACCTTGCCAAAAATAGGTTAATAGGCTCACAGTATTGATCTGACCTCAAGGACCTCTCTTTTAATGAGTGTTGCCTACATACTCAAAGGAGGGCCTTAGACATATGTAGTTCTCCCCTAGGTGTTGACTTGTGTACATAAGGATACAATATACTATATGTAAGGACATGTAATTATCTAACTTATAACTTGACAAATATTGTTCATGGGATATTATTTAAGTGCTTCAGACCTATAATATGTCTTCTCCTATTATTTATATGAGAATTGGAAAGAATAAGGTAGTAGATCTCAATTGTGTAATCAATTAAATGAGCTTGAATATGTGTTTGCTTGGTATTTTCTATATGAATAATGAGCACGCTTAGATTTTATTTATACCACACTTATTAGAAATATCTCATGGTAGGGTTAAATAAAAAAAGGGCCAACCCATAGAATTCAAAAGATTTACAAATTAGATGAATTTTGAGGACTAGACACTTGATAAGAATCTAGACACTTGCATCGACATAAGTGTCCCTATGTGAAACACAAGTGTCTAGCAGGCTAAGAAACTACTAAGGATAGAAAATTGATAGTAAATGATAGATATCAAGTTTTAGGCATTCTATGCAGTGCAAGGGATTTAAGTCATTAGAAATGATAGGTTTAGATCATAAGATAAATAATTAGGCATAGTGAGATGGTAAATGGGAGCCTTTTGATAGCAGGGAGGTCTAAAACTAAACGGTAGAGCCTCGATAGGTATTTGTCAAGTATACAATACTAAGATGATTTATAAATCAAATTTTAGTATATAAAAATATATGGCTCATACAAGTGGTAGAACTAAATAATAATTTCATCAACCAAAATTTGGCTAATATGTTACAATTATCTTAGATCTAGGTTACCCTTGTTCATCAGTTGTTTGCATGTAATAATATATCCTTGATACACCCCTTTGTTATCATTATTATATCATTTTGTTTATCATTGGGTCTATTTAGATCCATAGCCTATATCTTAGGCATAGGATTTAAAACCCTATACCTTGTTATTATTAAGTGTGGATAGTCCTATGCTAGATATACAATTATGACGAGCACCATCGGTTGTACCGTCCAAGTATATGAAAGTTTTATTATCATAACCTTATTTTTATCCTATTATATAGATAAAAAGAGGATTATTATTGGTCATCCTAACCTATGCATGTATATTTTACTCAATGAATATACTCTTGTGGAATGTTTAAAGTCTCACAGATCCCTCTCACAAATTCTATATGCATGTCATTTACCAATGTTTTAGTAGTTTGGTTTATATATGTTTACAATAATTCAAATTTCAAAATTTACTCTATAGAACTCTTTGAGAATTATCTATCTTGATGCATTGCAATTTTCCACTTTGTATGAAAGTAGATGTAGTTGAGCCAATATTTTGGTCTCACCAAAATGTGCCCCATTAATTATTGTATAAAAAGAAGACTCATCACATCAGGTTATTTGGTTTTTATTTATATCGTTGGACATGCTTTAGTAGTTCTCAATGTTTATATTGTTAATGATGACCTTGACATCATAAGGATTTGGATATTGATCTTTGATGATCCACCTTTTTCTATTTGGCTGATTTGTGGTAACTCTAATATGATCAATAGTTCTAAGGATAAATTTGGTGCCATTCCTATGTAGTGGTGCAAGGGGGAACATGAATCTTGGTATTATTTTAAAAATTATTGAAGTTTAGTGGACCCTTTTTTGACAACGTTCATTAATCAACAAACCTTGGTTCACTTGGTATAATTTTTGGGTGGGCACCAATAAAGTTCTTAAATAGTTAGACCACATTATGCTTTTTATGAAACATGTGTTATACTTTTTTGTTTCTAATGGGAAAGTTGTGAAAGTTCACCCAAGTTTTATCCTTTCTGATCATAGTTGTATCACTTGTAGATTGGGATGGGAATTTGGCCTTCATAAATTCCATCATAATAATTTTGTTTTAATACATCATTTCTCGACAATGAGGGAATGACCCAAATTATCATTAAATTATGGAACTTATCCCCATGTTTTCCATATGCTACTAGCTATAATATTATTGTAATATAATAATGTTAAGCCTAGGAGTAGTTTTATGAGATCTTTTATCTTATAGTGGTAGATAGATAGTCTCTGTAGGAAACTCAAGAGGTAAGTTATTCATTCATTCTAGGTTCGGGTTTGGTTCAAAGAACCGGGTTTCATAGCACGGTGATTTTTTCCCTTGGTTTTTTCCATAGATAAATATATCAAAATTTAAAAATATATAAAAAATTTAGACTAATAAAGAGGAAATTAGTGGCATTGTCAGTAACTACGTAATATGCATATTTATATTAAAAATATATATATGAAAATAATCATAAAATACTAACTGAATACCAAATGTCATGATAATCATTTGACATTAATCATAAATATAAATAATTATAACCATATTTTAAAAATGTCATTTGAGTCTAGTTTATAAGAATAGGCTAATCTAGGATGATCTTCTATAAAAGCTTAGAGGTATGGGAAGATCTGAATATTTCAGAGGATATCACCCCAAAATCAACAAATATTTTTAAAACATTAATAAATCACACTCCTTTTTCACTTTTAGCCCCTCTATCACACAGAATTATGAAGGTTAATTTTGGGTCAGTAAAAAATTGAAATTAATTTAAAAATATACAACTAGCCTAAGTGTGCATCCTTGGATTGAGAATGATTAATAAGAATGTAATTTAAATGAACAAAGAAACACAATTGTTATACCTTTCTTTGATATCTCCTTGTTGAAATTTATGATGTGCTTGGATGTAATTTCAAAAAGGATTGTAAAAAATGCATTGGTAATCCAACAATATAACCCTTTTCAAGATAGATGATGTGGATGATGAGTGATAAAGAGATTGAATCTTTATAGAGTTATTTGAATAGCACTTCATTTTCAATTGAAAGCTTGTTGGAATGAGGAGGGAGGTTCCTCAATTTATATATTTTCCATACCAATGTGGACTCTTAGATGAGAGTGAATATCAATGGATGAGGATTAGTGCTCCCTCCCATAAATGTGGGAGGTCAAGTATGCAATAAATATGGATGAAGTGTGTAAGAGGGTGTAATGATGAAGGCATGTAATGTGTAAGAGCTTGTCATAGATCTTGTTAACCTTGTTGAAAAAGATATTGCATGGGGATTATAAATTAATTAAAAATTTAATTATGGGAGAATGTGAGTAAAATAGGATTTATGGATTTAGGAAAATATAGATATTCCAAATTCCATGGATTTTCCCATTAGGAATAAGATTAAATAAATAATCAAAGATTAATAAACTAATGAAAAGTGATGTGATTTTGTGTGAATGGTTGTGATCATGGAAGGAATAATTAATTGATCAGGGGGATGAATAGTGAATCAGTTAGAGATATTAATGCAAATAGAAGACTAATTAGACAATTTAGGATGGTTTTAGCATGGATTAGTAAGATACTTAAAATTCACACAAAGTATCCAATTTTGGATGTCTACATTTTACACCTCTTTGAGAAGGAGTTGTAAAACACAATGGGTAGAGTAATGACTTTTTGAAGAAAGTAGAAGTTGAAAAAAGGTGGACAAAACATTAGACGATGATGAAAGAAAGAATGCGATGGATGATGCCCCATCAAGAGGACATACGGGGATGAATAAATGTAGATGGGCTCTAAAAACAAAGAGGAAGAAGCTAGAATGAAAGAATTAATGGGTGGGTGATTAAGAAATAAGTGGTAGGGATGCAAGATGTGATGAGGAGATTAACCTATTGAAAAAATTAAGCCACTTGAGTTAATGCTTACATGCTTTAAATTTTTATGATGATGGACTAACTTTCCCCAACCAAGGTGTATTTTGGGAAGGATACATCCGAAGATATGTTGCACACTTTGATTTTCCCCAAGCACGGCGGATGTGGGAAAATTATCTTTACAAAATTGTGGGCTTGACTTGCCCCAAGTAGGGTAGATCTAGGAATGATCTATCAGAAGTAGGGCTTGATGATGAAATATTAATTAATGGATTGATTAGTAAGCATAGATCAAGGATTTAACCTATTGCACAGATTAAGAATGAGATGATCATGTTGATGGATGAAAGGAAGTTGATAGGATGAACATAAACATATGTGTGAAAGGTGTAATGAATTTTTAAAGAATGAAGTAGCTATAAAAAAATAGGCACATGAGGATGCCTCAAGATTGAAATAATGATTGAATAATGATGTGATTATACATGGGTAATGAGTTAGAATAAATGGATGCTGATAGGAATGGATGTGAAAAGAAGAATAAGAATGACAAATCTATCCTCAAAAACTCCATGTGACTAAGTGCTACCTACATAGTCCAAACAGACCTCAGGCTCATGTAGTTCTCCCAAAAAGGGATGGATATGATGAAGAATGAGAATGGGAATGATGGTGGCTAAGTTGACCTTAGAAACACCATGTGACTAAGCACTGCCTACATATTCCAAATAGATCTTAGGTAATTTTATTTATCCATAAAAGGGAGGGATATAATGATAAATGACGAAGAATGTGAATCAAAATGATGGTTGTTGAGTTGACCTCAAAAATTCCATGTGACTGAGTGTTGCCTACATAGTCCAAATAGACCTTAGGTTGTTTTAGTTCTCTCAAAAAGGGAGGAATGTGATGAGAAATGATGAAGATACAAAATGATGGTGATTAATAAATATCAAAAATAGATGAGATTATTTGTTTTGAAAATAGATGATTTTACAAGGGGATAAATTGTCATCTTAGCCTATCTCCACATGATAATTTAAAAGATGATTTTCTATGTAGCACATGATGGTATGTACCATGATATAAAACACCATGATGACTTAGCCACGATATGCATAAGGATTGACCCATGATCTGATAGACAAATGACACCAATAAACCATGATATATAAAAATTATGATGACATTGTTATCATATGTTAATGGGTGGACTAAAGTATAAGTGAGTACTAGGAGGCACCATGATATGAAATAACCATGATGATACTATTGGTGGCACATGGACTGAGTTAAGGCACAATAAAAAAATAAAGCAAACAAACACACAAACTTGAAAACAAAAATAAATATAAAACATCTCATCATTAATCAAGTTAAAATCCACACATGAACGCTCAATGATATTAATCACTGGATCTTTAAATAAGTTGCATGTTTTTATTTTCTCCAGCAGGGCAGAAGCTGTGAGCTTTGATTGGATGAATTATTTGTTTGACTTGCCCCAATTAGGATAGATTTGGTAAGGACACATCCCAATGCTTTGATTAAGTATTTTGACATGATTTAAGACAAGACAAATATGTTTTTTTGTAGCTTTATAGCTCATTCTGGATATTTTATGCCTTTTCTATGATTTTATGATGTTTTTTGAAATTTTATAGATTATCTATTGTTTTCAGATTTTTATGGAATAAGTATATACATGTCACTAGCAAAGGGAAAACATTTTCTAACACTAGGAAAGGAAATGATAGCAGATGGAAAGAATTCAGGATGATATTGGATGATAAGGGACTATGAGAAATAGATCAGGGATCTCTGAGGACCATGTCATTTAGGAACCAAATGTCTAGTCATCAAAGTATCATTGGGATGGTATGCCAAGATGTTTCTCAAAACATGGCTCAAAATTGCTTTCATTTCCTTATCATGATCAAGATGGGAAGAAAGGATAGGGATGATAAGATGGATAAGGAGACTATTATAGGATGTTTAGGATGGATAAAGATGGTTCATGATGAGGATTTAGGTGAGCCAAAATGGCTTAAATGGGATGGATGAGGATGCAAATGGGGCTTCCCCCAAGTGTCAAGGTACTTTCAAACAATGAATTATTTACACATGATGCCAAAAAACTAGTTTTCATCATGGTACTTGCCCAAGGTACCATAAGCATGTTTTTCACCCTTGGATGGATTATTTATCTCTCTTTTTTGTGTGCATCTCAACTCAGTGGAGGATTAAAATATGCATGATGTCGACCCTTTGTGATCTTTAGATACGTGTTCCAGATATGTCATCGTGAACTTCATCAAATTTAAGATTTTTCATTCAAATTGATCAGGATGTCAACATTTCCCCTACAAAAGAGGGTGCTACTAATGAGGGTAAAGTAGAATTTGTATTAGATGGAGGAGTTTTGTTGATTGCTTGAAGGATTTTAAGGGAAGTGGGTATCATGATGTGAAGGGGGATTAGGACCAACAATATCACATTCTTCGAGACTAAGAGTATTTGCCTAATTTTGATTTTGGTTTGAGAGCACCTCAAAGAGATTTTCACTAAGGGGCTTGGATTATTGAATTTTTAGATTTTGATTTTGATTTTGATCCAATATCACCTCAAAGAGGTTTTCATTAAAGGACTTGAATTTTTGAATGTTTATATTTTGATTTTGATTATCTCATAGTGCCTCAAACAAGGTTTCACTAAGGAAATTTTCCTCTAGATTTCTAGTGTTTTGACTTTGATTGCCCCATAGTGCCTCAAACAAGGTTTCACTAGGGAATGTTTATTTTTTACTTTGATTGTCCTATAGTGCCTTAAAAAAGGCTTCAATGGGGGATGCTAATACAACTTTATGATCTTTTTGCTAGATGTTAATCATGAATTCTACCATGGTTTGATTGTTTTGGAATAACGCTGAAGGTAAGTGATTTTATTAGTCCCAATCAATGGGTGCAAGAGATTGAATGCCAATATTGTTAAAAGGATTAATGACAACATATTCCTCATAGGGACTATGAACAAAGTATGTTTCAATGTTGGATTAAGATTCCTTTATCACTAACACCTTTATGTTTATAAAAAAAATGGCTTGTATCTAATGTTGTGAGAACCTGTGTACTTAGATATGGACTTGTTTGATGATTCCTTTCCCATGAAGGCTAATGTCTTTACCTTTATAGTTCATACTGTGGAGGATTTTTCTTGCTATATGATATTTGTTACTTTGAAAATAAGCCATGGGGTTGTCTCTGCATAATAATAAATAATTTTTGTTGATGAGTTCCTCATTTGTGAGGAGGCTAGATCTGATAAATGATGTTTTGCCAAACAAATAGGATGTTGATGGTGATTTGTTGTTGACGTTGGGCATGCCCAAATAGAAATAACTTTGATGTTTATTGTCTACAAGTATCGTTGTCACTTGAGGCATGTGGTATTGGGTAGTGGACAATTGGATATGTGATGTGAGATGGGGTGATAGGCCAAATGATGATTTTTCAAAGATTGGCTCATCAAACACTGATGGTTCATTGAAGACAGGTGGCTGGTCAAAAGCAAGTTGACCAATGATGGGTTATTAACCAAACAATGATTCATCGAATATTGGCTCATAAAATATAGGTCCTTCATCAAATATGGATGGGAAAATAATGGTTTGGGATTAGATAAATATGAGTAATTCAATAAAAATAATGAAAATGGGTTGACTATCTTAACCTTGATGTGAAAGTGGAAAAGTTTGATTGTGATTGGGAATAAGATCTTGGCATATACCTAATGGATGATTTTTAGCCTTGGATGTACCTAGTTATTCATTAAATGATTATCCTTGGATGGGCAATGACAAGATATGGCTAGTTTGTTTGATTTGTTGTGGCTCTAAGGCCATATGGGTGATTGATAGAAAATTGTCTAATGTTTATGACTCAAGGAATTAGATGTTGAATTGGTAGATGAAGGACCCAGAAGGGGTGTTATGTGTAATACTTGTTGGTTTATATATAGGATTTGGTTAATCATTTCTTGATGTTTGGATGGTGATGTTATAGAAAGAGTGGGATTATGAGATGCCATGGATCTAAATGGGATTTGATGTTGATTCGAAGGACTATGAGCAACAAAGACCGTAGCCAATGGAGCCCACTTTTATCATGGAGGGGGACTCTGCCACCATGTATGGTAATGGTGTTTTATTAATTTCATAATTACACTATTTTGTTTACCATACAATTATTTTTGTGCTTCTGGTTGTGACATGTGGTAGGATGAGGAGTAATTGGAGAGGCCCACATGGTGGGTCATCAGGCTACCACATGGCTTGCCATAACATCCTTACTATTTTTCCAAGCCACAATGCAACCCAACCGGAATGCTAACCCAACTCACAACCCAACTCGCATGCCAACCTGACTCGTATGGTAATTCAACTTATAGCCAACTCAAGTTGAAAACTTCCAAACCAACTCGCCAACCGTATAACCAACCCAAAGTCCAAACTTAGATTCAGAATTCTTTGTAAAAGGTAGTTTAATACGGTGCTGAGGCCATGAGTTTCAAACGGTTGATAAGGTTATTTAAATCCTTTACAATTTCCAAACCCCATGAATTTGGGATTATTCCTTAAACAAAAATGGCATGCTAAGATTTAAGGAACTATTTACTCGAAGATGACAGGTTGTTTTAGAGACCCAGTTGAAAGGCTTAAGCCATGATGGAAGAAGGGAACATACGAAGGCATGTTTGGTCGAAGATAGATCCATGGAACTATAGCTGGATCGAGATTTTGGAGAGGGGATCAATGGAGAGGGGAGATCTTGGCAAGATCCCAAATGGACGATGGCATATCAAAGATCATTAATCCCACATGGAGGCGATTCCTATTTGGACATGACTCGAAAGCCATTAAAGGAGCTCAATTCCTCGATAAGGAGGCATGTTTGGTATAAGATAAAAGTTGTTGACTACATCTGGGCATAATTGTACAGGCATCCATTATGGAAGAAGTTAGGGTGAGGAGGATCTGAAAAATACATTCCTCTATTTTGAACCTGAAGTGAAGCTTGTATGCAGGGAAGCAAAGTGCAAATCCCACACTAAATAACTACAATGATTATTATTATTGCTTATTGAGAATTATTAGCAGGAAGTCCTGTGTTTGATTCTCTTGGAGAATCAACATGATATTGATGATCTCATGTTCGATTCTTGGGGAGCAAAATGAAGCAGGAGTTTAAATGTGTATTTGCTTATAGAGATAACACACGAGTAAGACCATGCCATTCTCAAATGTCTTTAGTTTTGGTACTTTGCTATTAGAGTTGGCATACGAAAGGAGTCCATATATCCATTCAAAGATCTAGAACAACTGACGGTGGTCTTTTATTTTATGTGGCTTGGAATCCATGGAAGACATAAAGCAAAGGAGTGGACTGTTATCAAAGGGAACCCATTTAAAGGCCGTGAATGGGATTTGATATTCATGTGTGAATAGACAAGGAGGACTGTCTGTTTAGCAAACTGAGCCCGAGCCAAGATATAAATGTCTGTATTATTTTTATATAGTTTTACAAATCCATGGGTCCATGGTGAAGAAGATCGAGTTGAGGCAGAATTCATTTAGAACAAACTCGAGTCTGTGAATCTCTCATTTCCATTTCAAAAGGGTTTGAGGTGTGATGTGTGAAGATACAGTATATCGAATAGGGTATCTATTTCGATACAGACCTGAGGTAAGATGGGCATCTTAAGAACCTGAATCGAGGTATGACTGTGTTTGAAAATTATAGTCACGAGTATTATATATAAATATATATTTTCTTATATTAGTAAAGCCTTCTTGGTTCCAGAAGAGATATAAAGACGTATATGTGTGTTTGTGGATTTGAAAAAGGTACAGAGCCCCAAATGTCATTTATACATTATAGGTTATTTTGCATGACACCTATTTTATAAGACTTATGAGTCTTAGGTGATCAGTGTCTACTTGTAGGGTATTGGTAAGACACAGACTGAGATGGGATCCATTTATCTTCTATTTTTAATATGGGAAGATAGTTATGACACATAATCCTAAATACCAATAGAGTAATTTGATTATTCTTTGCCTCTCCGGTTATTTTTATTCCATGTGGTAGACAGGGAAGATATGTATTGTGGTTTTGTATTGATAGAGAGACCAATAACTATACTTTTGTTGCCTCTATTTGTACCTTAGAGGGATGTGTGTGGTTACAAGGTTATTAATAGGAGATACAGGGCTTTGATAGCAAGATGCACTCCTATTTAAATATTGTGCCCCTTCTTAAGAGTTTTAAAGATATTCATAAAGGACAAAACATCCCTATATGCATGGAGAAAGATTAAGAGGTGCTACAGAGTAGAAGATGTTTTGTTGATCAATTGTAGAGTCTTTATACAGTTGGGTTTTCAGCACTATTACAGGTTTTCAAAATCCATATTTTGATGTAAATTTTTAATTGATATTTGCATCTTTTAAATGGATCAGGTTACGATTTAAGTAACCCAAAGACATAGTCCAAATGATGATTAAACTATGTTATCATGTCTTGTGTCAAGTATTCTACTTCAGTTTTTTTTGGTTTCATTTTATTCAATCATGAATGAATTAATGAAACAATAGAATGGATTTTGGGAAGTTAAAATATGACACAAAATATGGAGATTTTAAAATGGGAAATGAATAGTCAAAGTTTTTATAAGAACTTTTATTCATTCTTAGAATTTCAATATCCATGTATGAAAAACTATACTACTCAATTTACGGATCAAATTTGGTATCAAAGCAAGTGATTATAGAACCTTAGTTCAATTGTGATATACTTCAGTTTGGAGTTTCTAAATATCAAATTTTAGTTTTGATTTTTTTGTTTGAGTTGACCATGCAGGGAGGCTAGTGCAAAAGAAAATTGGAAGGTGTTCCAATTCACTGGTAGAAGACAAGCGTTTGACAACCAAGGTTCTGAAAACTAGCCCTGCAAGATCAAAGTAGATGAAGAACACAACACTTGACACTTGAGGTGTGAGATGGTTTTGTGAAAGGAACAACCTTTATTCCTTGGGAAGCATTTAGATAAATTGCAAGGCACTTTCAGTAATGCATCTTCAAGAGGAATCAATTGCAGTTTCATTGCCAGTCTTATACAGAGGGTATTGAGGTATGGTTGTAATCTAATTTCATATTGGTATTGACACAATGTTTTTGGTTTTTGATAACTAGTTATGTAGCCTTTATAATTTGGAATACTAATATATCATGGATATGTCCTTGATTATAGGAACAAGTGAAAAGACCAATTCCATGGTAGATATGGAAATGGCAACAAGGCATTGTTCAGTATCAAACAGGTTTTGCACTTTAAATTTTGAATTTTTAACTAGTTCATATAATGGTATTGGTATGTTTCCCAACTTCATTCAAGAGTTGTAGAAAGCAATAGGAATCTATTTAATATACCTATAGTATGCTAGCTAGTACTCAATAGGTACACTCCATAGTTTCTTCAGAGGTATAAATTATTCTCAAATGTAACTATGTTTGCACATTTTTAGTTGAGTCCTTTGTGTAAGGTTGCATTGGGAGTAAAGTATGTCTTTGTTTGAAGTTTTTTTTGAAATCCTTTTGAAATTTAATAGATAATCTAACTCTTATGTAGATAGAGTTAAAAATATGAGACCGCTTACTATTCAGACATGGAAACCGTTAAGAGGAAACAACCCTTATTGGTTAAATGGTTTACTTGAATAGTTTTGATAAGCATAATTATGGTATTCTCAGTTACTCTTCAAACACTATTTTAGGGATTTCCATAATTACTTGGATATATTAAAGAAAATTGATAACCCTTGTGTTTGGAAGGATAATATTTTTGTTATCTCCTATTTAGTTTTTCATTGTGATAAGATTTTAGAAACTAACTCAGTTGGATGAGTTGTGGAGGTATGAATCAGGGAGCAATCAGATGGTGAAGGAAACCTCGAAACAAGTTTATAATACTTGATTTATTATCACTTTTAAATGATATGTGCTTACAATTACTTTCAAATTTGTGAGTTTGTAAAGAATCTCTTATTATGGAAATTCTTCAAGTTAACATTGGAGTTTAACAGGTACATGGAAAGATTTGAGGGACACAATGGTTAATTTTGTTGTTATAGTACTCTTGATAATGCTTTCAGGTATTTTGTATTGGTCATCTTAGGATAGAAAATTTCATTACACGTTTTTATACTTGACATTGTATATGTCTAAGTCCCACATAAACATGGGCAATGTTTGTATTTCAAACATTTTGTACACACATGTATGTTTCTCAATCACATCATGTAGGTGTACTTTCAAAGACCCATAGATGGGCAACATTTATAAAATGTAAGTATACATGTGTGCAATTTATTTGTAAATCATATAATTGTATGTATCACAATGATTTCCCTTGTGTGATAATAAGGAGAATACCTTAACCTTCATGCGGTGCAGGGATTGAGAGAAGCCACCAGATAGTATGACTATTTTGGATAATAGATTATTTGGTAGAATAGATATGGTTATAATTATAGTTAGACAGTTGAATTTTTGCAAAGTTTTATTTGTTAGTGTGATGTAAAAAGTTGTGCAATAGGTTCAGTTGGATTCATGGTACTTTTGAGGATAAAAGCCTCTTTGTGGGGAGGTTTGATCCAGAGGACTATGGTCACCATTTTCATTGATAATTTAAAAAAGGGTCAGCTACAAAGACCATAGCCAGTGGATCCCACTTTTATCATGGAGGGGGACTTTGTCATCGTGTATGGTATGGTGTTTTATAAATTTCATAATTACACTATTTTTTTTACCATATAATTAATGTGCTTCTGGTTGTGACATGTGGTAGTATGAAGAGAAATTAGAGAGGCCCATATGGTGGGTCCTCAGGCCACCATGTGGCCTACCACCACATCCTTGTTATTTATCCAATCCATAATGTAACCTAACTCACATGGTAACCCAACTCGCATGCCAACCCAACTCACATGCCAACCTAACTCACATGGCAATCTGATTCATTGCCAACTCAAGTTGAAGCTTCCAAACCAACTCGCCAACTACATAACCAAATCAAATTCCAAACTTAGCTTTGATATTCTTAGCAAAAGGTAGTTTAATACATGGTTGAGGCCATAAGTATCAAATGGTTAATAAGGCTATTTAAATCCTTTACAGTTTCCAAACCCCATGAATGTGGGATTATTCCTTAAACTAAAATGGCATGCCAAGATTTAAGGAACCATTTACCTAAAGATGCCAAGTTATTTTAGAGATTCCAGTTGAAAATATTAAGCCATGATAGAAGAAGGGAACACATAGAGGCATGTTCAATTGAAGATAAAGCTATGAAACTATGATAGTCTGAGACTTTGGTGTTCAATGGATACCTCAGATAGAGGTTGATGGAACTGGCAACCTCCTCAATGGAGAGGGGAGATCCTAGTAAGATCCCAAATGGGTGATGGTATATCAGATATCAACAATCCTATATAGAGGTAGTTCCCATTTAGATATGACTCAAAAGCCATTAAAAGAGCTCGATTCCTAGATAAAGAGGCATGTTCAGTCTATGAGAAAAGTCATTGACTATGGTTGGGAAAAATTATACAAGCATCCATTATGGAAGAATTTGAGGTGAAGAGGATCTAAAAAATACGTTCCTCTATTTTTAAACCTAAAGCTGAGCTTATACATAGGGATGTAAAGTATAAACTCCACACTAAATGACTATAATGATTATTTTTGTTGCTCATTGAGAATTGTTAGCAAGAAGTCCTGTGTTCGATTCTCCCAGAGAAGCAACATGATATTGATGATCTCATGTTATATTCTTGGGGATAAAAATGAAGTAGGAGTTTAAATGCTTGTTTTCTTACAAAGATGATACATGGGTAATACCATGCCATTCCTATATGTCCTCATTTTTGGTACTTTATTATTAGAGTTAGCATATGGAAGGAGGTTGTGGATCCATTCAAGGATCCAAAATAGCTAATGGTGGTATTATATTTTATATGGCTTGGAAGCCATGGAAGAAATAAAGTAAAGGAGTGGACTATTATTAAAGGAAACATATTCAAAATCCCTAAACAAGATTTGATATTCAGCTACGAATGGACAAGGAGGACTATCTGTTTGATAAATTGAGCCCAAGCCAAGATATAAATGTTTGTATTGTTTTTATATAGTTTTATAAATCCATGAGTCATGGTGAAGGAGATTGCATCAAGGTAGAATTCATTTGGAATAGGCTCGAGTCTATGAATCTCTCATTTCCATTTCAAAAGACTCTTGGTTGTGATGTGTGAAGATATAGTATGTTGAATAGGGTATCTATTTTGATACAAACTCGAGATAAGATGGGCATCTAAAGAACCCAAGTCGAGGTATGACTATGTTTGAAAATTATAGTCATGAGTATTAAATATAAATATATATTCTCTTATATTAGTAAAGCCTTCTTGGTTCCAAAACAGATATATAGATGTATATGTGTGGTTTTGGATTTGAAAAAGGTACAGAGCCTTGAATGTCATTTATATGTTATAGGTTATTTTTCATTATTCCTATTTTATAAGACTTTTGAGTCTTGGGTGAGCAGTGTCTACTTGTAAGGTATTGGTAAGACACAGACTGAGATGGGATCCATTTATATTCTATTTTTAATACAAAAAGATAGTTATGACACATAGTCTCGATTACCAACAGAGTAATTCAATTATTCTTTGCCTCTCTAGTTATTTTTTTCCATGTGGTAGATAGGGAAAATATATATTGTGGATTTATATTGATACAGAGACCAGTAATTATTCTTTTGTTACCTCTATTTGTACCCTAAAGGGATATATATGGTTATATGGTTATTAAAAAGAGATACAAGTCTGTGATATCTAGATGCAATCCTATTTAAATATTGTGCCCCTTCTTAAGAGTTTTATAGATACTCAAAAAGGAGAAAACATACCCATATGCATGAAGAAGGATGAAGAGGTGCTATAGATTGGAAAATATTTTGCTAATCAATTATAGAGTCTTTATGTAATCGGGTTTTTAGCACTATTACAGGTTTCCAAAATCCATATTTTGATGTAAGTTTTAAATATATATATTTATCTTTTAAATGGATCAGGTTAGGATTTAAGTAATCCTAGAGACATAGCCCAAATGATGAGTGAACTCTATTATCATGTCTTATGTCAAGTATTCTACTTTAGTTTATTTTGGTTTCATTTGATTCAATCACAAAAAAATTAACAAAATAATAAAACAAATTTTAGGAAGTTAAAATATGACACAAAACAAGGAGTTTTTAAAATGGGAAATGAATAGTCAAAGTTTTTATAAGCACTTTTATTCTTTCTCAAAATTTTAGTATCCATTTACAAAAAATTATTTTACCTGATTTATAAATCAACTATAAGATTGGTCGATGTGATTTGATTATTGTTGTCACCAAATCTATCACCTTATAGTAGATTATTCAAGCCTGATCTAAAATTTGGGCAACATTGGAATACATATAGGCGTATGGGTTGCCTATAGTAGAGGTAGACCTCTAGGTTAAAGGGCTAGATCCCTAAATTGGTCTCTTAAGCTCACACACTATACTAAACTAGTCACTTGGGGTTGAAAAGGGAAGAAAGTAATATAAATTAAACCTATAATAGAGAGGTGATATACCAAAATACCAGTCCACAAGCACATTTGCATATACACTAAGAATGAAAACTACCAAAACTAACCTCAACTCTATAGCCTTCTAGCATTAGTATTTCTTATAGAGGTAGATTACTCTACACATATAGAGATGGGTGAAAATAAGGTTAGATAATAGACTCTATTCTTCCCTCTCACACTAAAATATACACTCATCAAACATATACACTTTATAAGCCCTGTTAGAAGTGATATCCTTACACAAAACATGCAAAGGGCAATATGGAAGCAAGGAGAGTAGGTTATTAACTTAACAACCACATACACCACTTAACCCACTTAGGAAAGAGATTACAGAGCTTAAATAAACTTAAAATGTATTATTTAAAATATAAAACAAATTTCCAAACTAGCAGGGCTTCACCATACTAGGTGTGTCCTATCTAAAATAGCAAAAATGGCTTGCATTTATAGAACATTAGAAAGGAGAGAGAAGAGAAGAAGTGGAAGGATCACAAATCCAAATGTCCAACTATAGAAACTAGTTAAAAATTGAGTGAATTAGGTGGAAAAGAGGTCAGAAAGTCCTCTTAGATATATGTCCATCACAAACATGTCATTGTCACTCAAAGTGGCGTAAAGACTCTTCACCTTCCTCTTTGAAACTACCATGATGATGAAGAATTCCAGTAATTTCTTGAAACTACCGTAGGGACTTTTGACACATTGGCATTGTCATGAAAATATATAATTTTGATGGTAACAGTCCTCATATACCTCCCTAACTAATGGTCTTATCTGCAACACTTGTACTCACTCACTAACAACCACTCATTAACTTTCTCCAGCTTGCCTTCATACTTGTCAACTAGGTGGCTTTTAGTTACTCATGAAAACATGTTAAATAGGTGTTAGAAACATGTCTAAGATATTTTTTTAACTTATTCAGTCATATATACTTCCAAAAAACTCAATAGAACACTTCTCACTTCTTAATCTTAACAATCATATACCTTACTGTCTCACTTGACTGCCTACAATGATAAGTCTAGCAAAAAGCTTTTCTTGCATAATTGTGATAAAAATTGATTATAGAGAGTTGAAACAAGTCCAAAATTACCTTATATAATGATTATCACTCTACCATCCATCTTTACACTTGTAGAACACTTTAAATCTTGAAAAAAACCTCCTACTAGCTTTATTTGTATAAAGGACAGTATAGAATAATTGGTTGGTGAGGTGCCTAGAAGAGTCCCAAATAGTTTAGATCACTTCCTTGAGAATTTTACCTCCTTTGATGTAAAATAAGGCTTATGTGGAGAGGTTAGAAACATACTTGACTGATATAAAGGTTATTTTTGTTGGGGAGCAAGTTCATAAGTTGTTATATATGTTATGCCCTCGCCAACACCATCAAGATGGAGACCCCAAGGAAAGACTCCCCCAGGCACCATAGCTAAGGAAGAAGAAGTGACTGGATCCAAGAATAAGTTTTATTGGGTATTAGGCCCCCAAAAAGAATCAAAGGATGGTAGAGGTACAGCCCTCTAGATCCATCTCTTCTCATCCTTCTACACCTCCACTGCCACCTTGCCCCTCACTTTCACCACCTCATCCATCTCCATCCCCTCCTCATACTTCATCTCATCACTCTTCTACATCTCTTTTTCATTCTACTCCTCTTCAATCATCTATACCTGACCCTTTATCTCCTCATCCCACTCCCCCACTTTCTCTACCACCTTCTCCACCTCCATCTTCCCTGAGGACTACCACAAGATCTGCCCCACAATAGCTTCCTAGGTGAGCGCCCCAACAAGATTCCCCTCAAGTGAAAATCCATATCTCAAGATCAAACTCCAATATAGGAGGTTGAGCTCAAATGGGAACCTACCAAGGAAAATAGACTAGTTGATTCAAAAGAGCAAGAAAAAAGAACGGTGACCACTATGCATGAAAGATACTAGTTCAGCATAGAAGACAAGAACCTCTATCTTTGGCCACACTTCCATCCCATGGATATGACTCCAAAAACCAAGAATCAAGCGTCCTTCCTAATTTAGATATATAATGAGGAGCCCAAGTTTGATCTCTCACTAGATAGCATCTCCCTAGGCTCGGATGCTCCAGTACTACTGGACTTAATGAGGGTTGATCCACAAAGGCTCACCTCAATAACATGCCAAAACATTTTTGAAACTAGGCATATAAATAACATGCCAAAACATTTTTTTAGATTTTTATGCATGCACAATAGAAATAAAACATACCCAAGTTGTAAACATGTATAATAAAGTGCTTGTTGAGATCAAGTGCTCACCGAGGAAGTGGCCTCAATGAAATAAAAGTTGCAAGAGGCCACAGAGCTAAAGGTAAGGGTTCTAACCCTTTGTAAAACAATTTTTAAGGAGGATTTATCACTTTTAGATGATGTACCATTGGTCAGGGGTGCCATCAAAAAGATAAAAACCCTAGTTGAACTATTGCTCAAGAAATACAAGGACCAACCCGTGCCTAGAGACAAGGGGAGAGAAATTGTTGAACAATTCACCATGGCTATAAACATCTACAATCATGTATTATAGAGAGTTGGGGAATTTATCCCCATTTTGGATGTGATTTTTGTGTGCCTAACATGCCCAAAGAAAGCCTTGAAGGCTCAACTCCAAGTTGAAGAAGTCTTAAGGTAGTAATCAACTAATGCTGACCTTCTAAAAAAAGACTACTCTGAGTGTGTGAAAGCATTTAAAAACATAGAAACAATGGATGATGCTATTAATAACCATCTTCAACAACTAAATTCAAGTTTTTCCACCCTCTGAAGATAGGTTGATAAAGAGGTCTCCACACTAGAAGACATCTAGAAGGATGTTAGCACAGCTCTGGACAAACAAATAAAAAAGATTGAGACTCCAACCCAACTTGAAGAGTTGAAAGAATTGAAAGAGGACATCAAAGTAATAACTTCCAAAGTCCTCAATGCATTATCCCATTAGGATGGTCTGAAGAAAGAAATTGAGTAGAAAGGGCTCAAATTTCTGGAAGATGTTAGCACAGCTTAGTCCAAGATGGACTAAGGGAATAGTGTAGGGTTATGTTGGCCCCAAAATTTTGACTAAGTATTATCTTATTTTGGCATGGAACTAGCACAATGTGGAAGGACAATGGCACATAAATTTCAAGTACAGAATCATAACTTGTTAGGCATAAGAGGACAATGGCACAAAAAGATGATAGCAAAGAAAGGACCAATCAAAGTAAAACTAGTCATGAAGAACTCAAGAAAATTGGACTTGAAATAGACGTAGAAGACTAGGGGAGTGCATGGGAAGTGGGAAAAGTTAGAAGAACAAATCATATGGGACACTTTGAGCATTTTGATTGTAGGTCTTATACTATCCTGCAAGGAACTAGACACATGGCCACTAGTATATATCATAGAATGGAGATTTAGGGGCACAAGGCCTTGGGTCCTCAAGAAAAACTAGTTGTAAAGTGTCATGACTCACAGTCTGTTGGGATTCTATGCATAAATTTCACTAACTTTAATGATAGTAACACTTAGTCAAGGAAAAACAAGTATAAATACCAATGTTGTAATCTTTCGTGATGATGGTCTTTTTAGAGAATAGATAATAGAGCTTTGCCTTGTAATTCATTAAGCATCTAATGGGAGATAACAATTTTTACCAAATTGTATTATGAATGATGAAATACACTAAGTTCTAGAGATGGATATGGTTTATTTCTTTGTCTTGTTATTAGTATCTTTTTATTTTCTGAGTCACTATTGTTAGATAATATGGTGATCCTCGTAATAGTGGTAGTTACATCTAGGTCAAGAAGGGTAGTAACATTATATTTGTGCTATTAAATAATCCTTGTTTAGAGATTCATAATGAAGGATGAAAAAATATACATTATTGTGTTGCAAAATCTTCTGGAACTGGTCTTTTACTATGTACTTCAAGTGAGTACATGAGACCTAAATCTCGCGTGATAGGGCCAGCGCACTAACTTGTTGGGATAGACTTCAGCATCAGAGTGGAAATAACTAAAATAACCCAAAGATCATGTATATGTTTATGAATTTATCACACTCACAAGATGCGTGAAACACATGTGTATATAGAAAATATTGGTATTTCATATACCCAAATGGAAATAACAACATAAATGCCAACGAGCTAATAGGATATGTAAATGTTAAACATATTTTTGGGTCTTTGAAGTTTTAAATTTTTTGGTATTTTTGGAATTTGTGAAAGTAAAATATTTTCCTATGATCTCATCCAAAATATGCCCATAAATGTCTCCCCACTATGAACCTAGTGTAATAAATTGGTGATGTTATCGAGGAGTGTGCATTGGTTTTAATATTTGGCATTATAGGATTTGTTATGCTCTATATATGTATAACAGGACTTTATGGTTCTGAAGCAAAAATAGTAGGAATAGGGATTTTTGAAACCCATCATTGAATGGTCTATAATTTCTTTGGAATAACATTAATAGGAATATGTGTAGGTGATTTGGATATTTGAATATGGTGTGTAGTGGATAAAGATTATGTCGAACCCATTGTGGGTCTCTGTTGCAATGGTCTCTCAAGTACTGGCTACTTGGTAAAGATAATTTTTTATTGTTTACCCTTTTGCATAAGATTAACCTTATGAGGTTTGATAATTAATTACATGGGTATAAATTTATCTTATTCAAGAGGATGTTCGTATGGAATTATAGAAATTCTAATTACCTAAATTGCCTGAATGTATTTAACACACCCATGCAATGTATAAGGTACTGATCAAAGTGAATGTATCTAAGGTCATTCCAATAACATATCAGAGACACCTATGGAAGGTATAAATGATAAGGTGGTAAGCACATGTGCAGGACCCACATGTAAAGGGAAGTGAATCTCACTAAGAACCTATTGTGAAGTCCCATCAAATACTCTAACTGATCTGGTCGAAGGATATAAATCATGATATTTATAACCCAAATACATAAGTAATGTCATAGTACAAAGGTTCTCACTTACACAATTATCAATCATAACACTTATAGGCTGGTGATCAAGATATGCTAAAATTAATAAGGAATGAAGATATAAGTCATCATCCCTATTTTCATTATCATCGAAAGCAATGGAGGGTTTTTGAACCATAAGAAGTGTATGTCACGTATAGGTACCAATAATCCCATCTAATGGATGCTCATTATGAGATGGAAGATGGTACACATTATATGCCATCTGCACTTACAGATCCTTCTTTGAATGATCTTGTAAAGTATAATTAAATATTTTATTTTCTGTTGATCACCAAGTTTTGAACCCAATTCCTTTGGAGGATCATCAAATGTAATCCTTTGGTCATCGATGAGGACTTGGATTTTATGCTTTAAGGTAAAACATATATTTGTATAATTCCCAAGACCTTAGTGATAGTCACAATAATCATTCGCATCATACCCTTTGGGTATAGGTCTACTCATATCAACCTATATAGGATGAGGGAGAGATATAATATGACACTCTATAAGTCCCAGGAGTAATAAAGTGGGAGACTTAGGTAAGCATGTAAATTATCTTCATGGTGCATTGGATAACATAAGTCAATTAGGTTATTGTGACACCACATTAACCATGGTGGTTGTTTATTTTTTAGGCTCGAGAGGTTTGAATTTATATCTTGGTTCGATAGTAAACTTGGAATTAGATGTAGATGTAGTTTGTGTATTTTTAAATACTTAAGTTTATTCAATGAGATAAGTTTCATTTCAATATCACAAACAATATGGCATAAATCATCAAAATATTTGATATTTTTGAACATAATGGACTCATGTAAATGAGCAAGCAAACTTTACTTGAAAATATCTTGAAGCTCTTTATCTTCCATAGGATTCGTCATTTTAGCTAACATTGTTTTGTATGCTAATACATATTCATTGATAGGTTTATTGGTTCCTTATTTAATTTTTTCAATTTGGGCATCGGAAACCTCTTCAGTAATGTTAATAGAGAGTATGCCAAAAAATGATCTGCAAGGGGTTTGAAGGTGTTTACGGATTGAGTTGGTAAATCACAGAAACACCTTAAAGCATATCTTTTAAGGCTCCTTGGAAATAATTTGGTAAAAATTTTATCATTGGAGGAATAATGAAGTCATGCCACATAAGAATATCGAAGATGTTATTCAAGATCACCCTTGCCATCGTAAAATGTGAACTTAGATACAACAAAATTGGTTGGTAAGGGGTGTAATGATATTTCAAGTGAAAGAGGGTTATGTGATACCTCTTATGAATCAATAACATAAGGATATTTCATAGCATTTTGTTTAAAATTTGTAACCTTAGTTTGTAAAAGTTTTATAGTTTGGACAAGGGCTTGCACTTCTTAGTCTTTTAGGTTAGACATTTGAGAGGTTACCAAAAGTGGTGTATACATAGGTTGGATAGATATAAGCATTGAAATTAGTATTTGAGTTGAAGGATTTAGGTTATCCATAGTAGATATAGCAATAGTAATTTATGGAAATAAAATTTGAAAGATGTAATTCATTCCTCCACTAGATGTAGGTAGATTGATTGGTTTGAAATCAGTTGTAGTACCTTCTAAGGAGTCACCATCACTAGTGTGATATAGGCATACATAGATACATGATCTCTACATTTTTGGATGTCGGGTTTTCCCTCTACTCACGCCACCAAGATGTTAGGGGCATCCTCTTATTTGATCATGGTTCATCCTAGTTATATCATTTTTATGGTTATTTTACATTATCAAGTTTGAATTTATGTACTTACATATGCATTTATCCATGCCTATATCTTTCACATTATACTTGATATGCTATGTACTTAATTTTTTTTAGCTAACACATATATCTAGGCACTAGTATAATATGTTTATATTGGTTATTTATGCACTTCATTGAGTGTCTTACCTTACTATTGTCTTGCTTGTTTGAACATTTAAATATGTTCCATTGTTTGCAGCCCCCATGCCTTTGTTTTCATTTATAAAATTTGAATATGTCATTGTTTTTTGTATGTTGACATTTGAATATGTCATTTCTTATTTTGTGAACATTTGACTAAGTCATGTCTCTTTAATTGTGCAACATTTGAACATGTCCCTTGTTTGTGGTCTCCTTAGACCTTTCACCTTTTGATTTGATTTTGAGTGCTCTTATGTGTGTGCTTGATTATTTATTGAGCTTGTATTTTAATTATCTAGACATTACCATGATTTACATCATGCATCTTAAGACTTGATGTGATCACATTTTTTGTGTTTCAATGATATATCTAACTAGACATGTTCCCTTTATATGCTACATAATACATTCACATTTTACATAGTTATATTATCCTTTTGAATTAAGTAACTACTATTTTCTACTTTACCTCACCTAAAAATTGGGGGAATATTAGTGAGTGCATGCCATAAATGCATGACTTCCACATTACTTCATAAATTCAGAATATAGTGGGAACATGTTCTCCACATTTGTCATATTTCAGATTTAGTGGGGCCATGTTTTGGAAACATGTTCTCCACACTTATTCAGTATGCAACATACCCAAATTATAATGGGTCATGTTTTGGAAACATGTCCTCCACATTGTCACTTACACCATTTTTCATATTTACATTACATTAGGGGCATGTTTTGGAAACATGTTCTTCACACTTGCACTAGTTTTTAGTTTCATATTATAGTGGGGACATGTTTTTGTAAATATGTTATCCATACTTACACCATTTCAAACTTTCCAAAGCCACAATTATATGATTTAGATATACATCTATGACATGATTATATACATTGGTATCATTGTTATACACAGTTTCATCATGAGACATATCTAAGGTGCATATGTTATTCAATGTGTGTCTAATATTGTAAAATCAAATTAGTTTTATATTTTAAAAACTTTATGGGATTGTTGTCACTCACCAACTTGGACTTTTATAGAATACATTGAGCCAATATACTACAATAGTTAGTTCACTTTTTGGTATGGTTGAGGTGATTAAATCACTCAATCTTGCCAAATTTATAAGTTTAAATTGGTTACATCATCTAGCCTCACCAATTTTATAGTGTGAATTGACTTGGTTCACTCATACTTACCATGTTATAAGTATGATTGAGTTACATGGTTGAGTTAATCTTAATTGTTGATTGGTAACTCATATTTTATCCAAGGTTGGGGGCATGTGTCCTATCTCTCTCTCTTTTTATATATATGCACTTTCTATATTTTATATTTATCCTAATCTCAATTTCAGTGATTCATAATGATACATATTCAAATTAAATTTCCAAAAGGCAAGACAATTGCACTGATATATAAGTGTATTACTAAACCTTATTCTCTTTCAATTTCAATTATTTCAATGTTTTTAATTTCAGATTATATGCTCTAATTATCTACTATAACATGCTCTTGATTACATGTCAATTACTATCAAATCACTCAAGTTGGACTCAAGTAAAGACAAGGTGTGTTATATACACCCATGTACTCATTTCTTCTCCTTTAAAATAGTAATTTTATTACTATATTAAAAGGTGGGGAATGAAGAAAAAATTGCTAAATTATATATCACATCAGTCCTATATATTTTGTAAATGCATATTATGTATATACCTTCAGCTTCTAAACCCCTACCATTGCCAAAAAACATGCATATGTTATGTCTCTATGCCTAACTATTTATCTCTTAGTCGGACCAATGCCATTCTAATGACCTAGGCCTTATATCTTGTTGATAATGTTATAAACCTAATTATTTTCCATCTCTAAAAGTTATGGACTTACATCTATTTTCCATCTATTTATACACTTACATCCTAGTCATATGCCTATATTGATGCAAGTGTCCTATCCCAATGCAAGTATCAAGTACCCTGAAGTCATCTAATTTGTAAATAAAACATATTCTTATGGTCAACCTAATTTTTTTAATGTGATATATTCTCCAAAAGGATTGGTATAAATATAATATCAACCCTCATTCTTTTCTCACTTAGGACATATCTAGAAGAAACCAAAAAGCATGCAATCAAGCACTCAAGTAAGTAAAGTTTCCCTATTTTCTCCTATTTCCATATTAGTCATAGGGAAAACATATCGATAGGTCTGAAGTATTGAAAGAGCATCCTGAATGCTATATTTTCAAAGTTACAATCTAGGTCATTATTTTACTTATTTATCACACATTGCATGATTCACACATGAGCCAACCAATATGGGATAACTACATAAGTTTGAGTCTCTCTTTGGATTATTGGCTATGTAAGCAATGCTCACTAATAGAGGGATCTCTGGAGTAGCTTGACACCATGTTCCCACTCACCCATTTTTCTCACAGTCACTATGAAGAACAAGAGCTAGGGTTTTACTATTTGACAAGGAATGATAATCCATGACCTAGATTTGAATGCACCAGAGTGAAGGTAACATAAAACCCAGAAGCATCTAGGTGGTCACATCTAGTCTTAGTAATTTTTTTTATTGGACACTTGAATCCAAGTCAAACAGTAGCATTGACACAACTGTCCAAGGTTGACGTAAGTGTCCATAACTAGAGAGGTCAAATTTATGGAATTAGGTGACTATTCCAGAATATAGATCCAATCCACTTTATACCTATTGAAGATACATATCTATATTAGCATTAAAATCAGCTAGGTATCTTATTTTATTTATCATTACAATATTTATCATAGTTTTACTTTATATCTTTAGCATCTCAGCGTAATAAATTCAATGTATGTTTTATTTGAGTTTCACAAATAATTAGCTTGTTTTAGAGATAGTTTACCATCTTTGGACCCTAGGTTTTCTTATCTGGTGATAGTGACTCCTTAGAAGGTAATACAACCTGATTTCATACCTAGGGCTTAACCCTAAAAATATAGATATGTGCATCTAGGGTTAAAGGGGTAGAGATAGTTAAGGCACAAGGATGGCAGACTATCTCTAAAGCAAACCAATTATTTGGGAAACTCAAATAAAACATATACTAAATTTATTATGTTGAGATGATAAAAATAGAAATAAAAAATATGTTAGATATTTCAATGATAAATAAAATATGATACTTAGTTGATTTTGTTGCTAATATAGATTTGAATCGAGAACATGAAGAAAGTGAACTAGATCTAGATTCTAGAATAGTCTCCTGATTATGTAAATTTGATATGCCACAGACACTTGCATTGACTTGGGATGGTTACATTGACATTATTATTTGAATTAGATGTAGGTTTCTACTATAGAATACATACTAAAACTAGATGTAAGCACCTAGATGCTTTTGGGTTTTGTGTTGCCTTCACTCTAGTGCATTCATATATGGATCATGGATTACTGCTCTTTCTTAAATAACAAAACCCTAGTTCTTCATCTTCATAATGGCTATGGAAACAATAGGTTAGTTGGAACATGGTGTAAAGATTCCTCAAAGACCCCTCTATCAATGAGTATCATCTACATATCTAATACTCTGAAGAGGGTCTTAGACTTATGTAGTTCTCCCTTATGTGTTGGCTTGTGTATGAATCATACAATATGTGATAAGCAAGTATAATAATGACCTAGCTTGAAACTTGGTAAATATAGATCTTTGACTTCTCTTTTAGTACTTTAGACCTATAGATATATTATCCTTATGATTGATATGGAAATATAATAAAATAGGGAAGCTTTTCTCACTTGAGTGCTTGATTAAGTACATTTTGGTCTCTTCTAGGTTTGTGCTAGGTGAGGAATGAATGAAGATTGATCTTATATTTGTATTAATCCCTTTATATAATATCTCACATTAAAGCACTTATGTTGACCAAAGAATATGTTTATTTTTAAAATTGGATGACTTTATGGAACTAGACACTTGTATTAGAATAGGACACTTGCATCGATGTATGCATTTTACTAGGATGCAAGTGTCCAGGTAGTTAGAAAATAAATGCAGGTCAAGAAGTTGCATAGATCTAAAATAAATAGGTTTAAAACATTATAGGCAAGATATAAGGCCTGGGTTATTAGAATGAAATTGGTCAAACTAAGAGATAAGTAATTAGGCATAGATAGATAGTGTATATTAGCCTTTTGGCAACGAGAAAGGTCCAAAAGCTTAAGGTACATCCCATTTGAATTTATAATAGATAATTGTTCAAGGTATAGTAATTACATGATATAACACATTCAAGGTATTTGACATGGTTTAAGGGTGGATCGTTATTGGATGAGGTTACCAAGAGACAATTCCCTTTACTAATATGATGGCAAATGTCATAATCAAGGCTATGACAGGTGGATAAAATATTGATTGTGATGGCTTGGTATGTAGACTTGTTGAGTTGTGGAGCTAAAAGCTTCACCAAATGAGCAAATATAAGGTTGTTGGAGTTACACAGTCACCGACATCGGTCAGGACCGACCGACATCAGTTAGGGGTCAACTAGAAGTTGTCGACGTCAGTTATGGATCGGCTGACATCGGTCATATGCAGGCAGACAGGGATCAATGTCAGTCACCTGTGCATACCAGAAGCCTACAAGAATAGATTGTTTTTATGATAAGTTTAACTATTAGTGTTGAGTCTGAGTTTCTATTTTTGGTAGGATAGATTTGAAACTTTGATTAAGAGGTGTATCTAACGGTGGAGAATGCATAGCTCATGAATCCTAGTATTATATAATAGGGTTAGATCTTCATAGCTGGTAACAGACATGTAATGTGAATCAATCCAAGTGTTGGAGTTGGTTGTAATTGAGAGAGAGAACTCTTGAGGGAAAGAGATCTGTACATCTGAGAGGTGTGAGAAGAAAGTGTGATTTTTTCATTGTATTTCCTTCTGAAAGAGTTTAATACAAGTTTTTGTTGTTTTTTGTATCTCTTATTTTTTGTTGATTCTAATTTCTATTTACTTATTATTTCTGGTTTAATTCCGTGTTTAGTTACTTACACAAAAGTAATCAATTATTCTGTAAGATCCTAACAAGTGGTATTAGAGCTTGGGTTCACTAACAGGTTGTATCAGATCGGGTTAGTGTTTGTTGATTATAGGTCACTCACAGGGGTTTTTGATTGAGTGGGAGTAAAGCAATGGCAGAATAAAGTAAACTAAAAATGGAGAAGTTCAATGACAAAAATTATCAATTATAGAGGATGCAGATAGAAGATTATCTGTATCAGAAAGATCTGTACTTACCGTTAGGTGGGGTTTCAAGTAAGCCCACAGATATGCAAGATGAAAAATGGAATGTTCTTGATAAAAAAGGCTCTTAGATCTATAAGGTTGAGTTTGGCATCTTCTATGATTTCCAACTTATCACAGGCAAAGACAACAGTAGAGTTAATGGATACTTTAACAAATTTATATGAAAATCCCTCAGCTTCGAATAAGGTATATCTTATGAAGCAATTATTTAATTTGTAAATGCAGGAAGGTGGATCCGTATCTAGTCATCTAAATGATTTCCATGCAATAGTAAATCAGTTAAATTCAGTCAAAATAGTTTTTGATGATGAAATTAAGGCTCTCTTAATTTTATGCTCTTTACTTGAAAGTTGGCATAGTTTGGTAATGGCAGTTAGTAATACTACATCTACTTCAAATATCTTGAAAGTAGATGATGTTGTTAGTGTAATCTTGAATGAAGAAATTCAAAGGAAAAGCATAGAGGAAACATCAGGTAATGCTTTAAGTATTGAAAGCAGGGGAAGGCAAAGAGAGAAGGGCAAGCAAGGGATATCAAGGTCCAAAGATGAGAAATATATCCAAATCCAAAAATGGAAGAAAAATAACCTGTTGGAATTGTGAAAAGATAGGGCATGCAAAGAAAGATTGCTGGTTGAAAGTTAAAGAAGAAAATCAACATGAAGGTAAAGAAGAAGCAAAAGTTGCACGTATTGTTGCACAAGATGCTCTTATATTTTATTTGGATAATAAAATAGAATCTTGGGTTTTAGATTTTGGTGCCTCTTTCCATGCAACCCCAAATAGAGAATTTTTCAATGATTATGTCCATGGAGATTTTGGAATAGTTTATTTAGGGGATGATGAGCCTTGTAAAATTGTTGGCAAAGGAAAAGTGCAACTGAAATTGTAGAATGGAAACACATGGGTGTTGAAGGATGTCATGCATGTACCCATCCTGAAGAGGAATCTAATTTCTACAGAAAATTTGGGGGATGAGGGTTGCATAGTAACTCTCACAGTTGAATCTTGGAAAGTTTCCAAGGGTGCACTTGTATTAGCCAGAGGTAAGAGAGTAGGTACTCTCTATCTATGTAATTGTATTACTGATTATTCTCCTTCTGTATTATCTACTTCAGATGTAGATACAAAGTTGTGGCACTGTAGGCTTGGCCACATGAGTGAGAAGGGAATGAGTGTTGTTAAGTCAAAAGGTAAGTTTTCAGATTTGAAAAGCATAGATCTAGATTTCTGTGAGCATTGTATTTTTGGAAAATAGAAGAAAGTCAAGTTTCTCAAAACTAGGTCAACAAAGAAGAAGCAAAAGTTGGAGCTTGTTCACACAGACATGTGGGGACCAGCTCAGGTAGCTTCTATTAGAGGATCATGGTATTATGTTACTTTCATTGATGATGCTACAAGAAAGGTATGAGTTTATTGCATAAGGAAGAAATCTGATGTTTTTGACACATTTATGAAATGAAAAGCTTTGGTTGAGAATGAAATAGGTTTGAGATTGAAGTGCCTTAGATTTGACAATGGTGGTGAGTACTGCAGCTATAAATTCAACAGTTACTATTCTATGAATGGAATACGTAGGGAAAGGATAGTTCCAAGGACACCTCAGCAAAATAGAGTTTCTGAAAGGATGAATAGAATAATATTGGAGCATGCACAGAGTATGAGGTTGCATGTTGGTTTGCCCTTACACTTTTGGGTAGAAGCTGTAAATACTACGGTTTACCTAATTAACAAAAGACCCTCTACTGCATTGGATGGTGGAATTCCAGAAGAGGCATGGATAGGTAAAAAGGTAGATCTTTCATTTCTCAAATTTTTTGGTTTTGAAGCTTTTGTGCATATTGATAAAGAAAATAGAACGAATTTGGATGCTAAATCTATGAGGTGCACTTTTATTGGTTATGGCTCTAGAGATTTCAGATTCTGGTTGTGGAATTTAGGAACTAACAAAATTATTAGAATCCGTGATGTAGTTTTCAATGAAAAGGTGATGTACAGTGATCAGCTCAAGAAGCTGAATAATTTTGAGCAGGGCAATGTTGATTTGGATGAGGTTATGATCCAAAATGAGCTCACAGGAAAACACAGACACCGACGTCAGTCAGGCTAGAACTGTCATTGATCATACAAGAACTGATGTCGGTCACACAGGAACTGATGTCAGTCAGATAGTAACTGACGTCAGTTAGGAAGGAGCCAACGTCTATCAGGTAGAACTGACGTAGGTCAGGTACAGACCCAAAGATGATTGAGATCGATCACTGACAGAGAATTTGGGTGGATAGCAAGCTGTGGATGAGTCTCAAATGCCCATGAGGAGGTCAAAAAGGGTAAGTAAACCTCCAATTTGATATTCCCCTTCGTTATACTACTTGTTGCTCACTGATGGTGGAGAACCAAAAAGTTTTGATGAGGCAATCCAGGTAGAAACTAGGAAACAGTGGGAGCGTTGCATGAATGATAAAATTGATTCCTTGAATGAGAACCAAATGTGGGATTTGGTTGAGTTTCCAGCTGGAAAGAAAGCACTAAAAAACAAATGGATTTACAAGTTAAAGGAAGGTGAGAATGGACATATGAGACATAAGGCCAGGTTGGTAGTAAAGGGATTTACATGGAAATCAAGTATTGATTTTGGTGAAATTTTTTCTCCTGTAGTAAAAATGACTTCTATTCCGACTGTATTGTCTTTAGTTGTTATTGAGGATTTGCATCTTGAGCAGCTTGAGTTAAGACAGTATTTCTTCATGGAGATTTGGATGAATAAATATACATGGATCAGCTGGAAGGTTTTGAGGTCAAAGGTAAGGAGAAACTTGTGTGCAGGTTGAAGAAAAGCTTATATGGTCTTAAGCAAGCTCCAAGACAATGGTATTTGAGGTTTGACAGGTTTATGACAGAGCATGGCTTTAGTAGATGTCAATCTGACCATTGTGTTTATTTTAAGAGATTGGATAATGGTAGATATATTATCCTATTACTATATGTAGATGATATGCTTGTTGCAGGTTCACACATGCAGGATATCAATTAGCTTAAGGTAAAATTAGCTCACACATTTGCCATGAAGGATTTAGGAGCAGCAAAGAAAATCCTTAGCATGAGTATTAAGAGAGACAGGAAAAATCACAGTTTGATTTTGTCTCAAGAGGATTATGTGAACAAGGTGTTGAAGAGGTTCAATATGCATGATGCAAAACCAGTAAGCACACCTATGGCTGGACACTTCAAGTTGAGCAAAGAGCAGTGTCCTAAATCACATGATGAGGTTGAGTACATGAGTAAAGTTCCATATGCTTCAGCATTTGGGAGCTTAATGTATGCAATGGTATGTACTAGACCTGATATTGCCCAAGCAGTGGGAGTTGTCAACAAATTTATGGCCAATCTAGGAAAGGAGCACTGGAAAGTAGTTCAGTGGATTCTCAGATATTTGAGAGGGACCAGTAGTAGGTATTTATGTTATGGAGGGTCAAATACTTCTCTACATGGGTATGTAGATTCAGATATGGCAGGTGACTTGGATGGTAGGAGAAGCACCACAAGATATGTCTTCACTATTGGTGGAACAGCAATTAGTTGGATTTCAAAGTTGCAGAAGGTTGTTGCCTTATCTACTACAGAGGCAAAATACATTGCAGTCACAGAGGCTAGCAAGGAGATGATTTGGATGACTTGGTTCATGGAAGAGTTGGGAAAGGAGCAAGAGAGTTGCAGATTGTACAGTGATAGTCAAAGTGCAATTCATTTGGCAAAGAATTCAGCCTTTCATTCAAGAACCAAACATATACAACTTAGGTACCACTTCATTAGACAGGTATTGGAGGATGGTGAGTTGAAGTTGGAAAAGATGCATACAGATAAAAACCCTGCTGATATGTTAACAAAGCTGGTAACAAAGGAGAAGTTGAATCTTCATTTAGCTTTTGTTGGTCTTCAAGATTGAACTTGAAGATGGAAAAGCTAGAAGATGTTGTTGTACAGGTACAGGTGCAGTTGTTTATCTCCAAGTGGGAGATTGTTGAGTTGTGGAGCTAAAAGCTTCACTAGATGAGTAAATGCAAGGTTGCTGGAGTTACACAGTCACCGACATTGGTCAGGACCGACCGACGTCGATCAGGGGTCGACCAGAAGCTGCCAGCATCGGTTATGAATTGGCCGATGTTAGTCAAATGCAAGCAGATAGGGATCGACGCCAGTCACCTGTGCGTACCAGAAGTCTATTTTTGTGAGAGAATAGATTGTTTGCATGATAAGTTTAACTGTTAGTGTTGAGTCTGCATTTCTATTTTTGGCAGGATAGATTTGAACCTTTGATTAAGAGGTGTATCTAATGGTGGAGAATGAATAGCTCATGAATCCTAGTATTATATAATAGGGTTAGATCTTCATAGCTTGTAACAGACATGTAATGTGAATCAATCCAAGTGTTGGAGTTGGTTGTAATTGAGAGACAGAACTCTTGAGGGAAAGAGATCTGTACATCTGAGAGGTGTGAGAAGAAAGTGTGATTTCTTCATTGTATTTCCTTTTGGAAGAGTTTAATACAATTTTTCATTGTTTCTTGTATCTCTTATTCTTTGTTGATTCTGATTTCTAGTTACTTATTATTTCTGGTTTAATTCCGTGTTTAGTTGCTTACACAAAAGTAATCAATTATTCTGTAAGATCCTAACAAGACTAAGAGTATACTGATGTTGATGGGTAAGGATGGGGGAATATTTCCTTTAATGTAATTTAGTATTTATGGGGTCTAAGTCTATAGGAAGTCAGGCATCCATTTCCAAGATTCATAAAAGGACTACCTCCTTGTTGGCAAGGATGTACTTTTTGATTAAAGTGACGCCAAATTTATTTTTTAGGCCATGGATTAAGATGAGAGAAAGAAAAAATGATGTGATTATGGTGGGTTTGGATCAAATTTAGATCTTGGACCATTTTACGAAGGCTTGTTCCTAATTTGGTTTTAGTTTTGACTCAGTGTTGTGATATGGTTTGTGATAAACTTGAGCTAAAAGCTAAGATGTGAGCTAGGTAAACATTTGAGGAAGGGACTTGATTTGATTTTTTTGATGATGAGATAAGAGAAGCTCTTGGGTTTCAAATAATATGGGGGGATAAGTTTGACTAGCAAAAGAGATGTAACTAGATCATAAATGACTTTCAATGTGTTGACTTTATTTGATTTAGACTATCCCTTGTGATTAAATGACATGCTCATGTTGGGATTGGATGACTTGGATGATGAGATTTGACTAAGTGGATGATAATATTTTATGGGGTGTATGATTCAAACTTGACTAATTTTAGATGCAATAAATCTTATGATGGTGACTATGACATGTGAAAGAGTTATTGCCAATATGGACCTAGGTAAGTGTATTGCAAACTTGATGGGATTAGAGATGATTGGTTGACAAGTATGGGTGTGGATAAGCTTACGCTATAGGCAAAATTGTTTTATAGGGTGATGATAGGGTTAGAATTTAAGATTTTGACTATATAATTATGCTAAGGGACATAAAGGGATGTTAGAACTAGGGAGACATTAGGTGAATTAGATGTTAGGACCATTATTGAGGTGGACTTATGACTTGTTTGGGGTGATGATGGGATGTCTAGGTTTAAGGATATTATGTGGATTGATGTGTAGGATAAATAGATGATATGTTAAGCTTGCCTTTGAGGTGTTGGTTGGATACGAGAGACAACTATAGGTTTTATGGGTTATGACCTTGAGCAAAAATGTTCACAAGATTTTGAGCTAATACAATTGGATTAAATAACAATAAGAGTGTGCTTCCCTAAATAGATGATATGTTAAGTTTACCTTTGAGGTGGTTGGTTGGATATGAGAGACAACTATAGGTTTTATGGGTTATGACCTTGAGAAAAAATGTTCACAAGATTTTGAGCTAATACAATTGGCTTAAATAACAATAAGAGTGTGCTTACCTAAATTTGTACTAGATTAGATGCAATGCATATGGTCTTGGATGAATAATAGGTGTTAGATTCAGACTAGAAGTATGATGGGTGCTAGAAAGGTATCGACAATTGCTAGGTTCAGACAAAAAAATGATGGGATGATTAAGTGTGCTAGATTTAACTAGCATAGTAACATGATAATGATGGGTGTTAGATTAAAACCAAGAGAGTGAAAGGCTATAAGATGATGAGTGTTACACTTAATCTAATAGAGTGATAGGTTTCAAGCAAGGGGATGATAGATGCCTAATCTAATAGAATTATAAGTTGCTAAAAATATGATGATGGGTGCTTAATCCAAGGGGATCACAGGTACCTAATCTGATAGATTGATGGGTTTTTAATAAGATGACGATGGGTTTAGACAAGAGTTTTATCTAAGTGAAATGTGTCCTTACAAAAGGAGTTTGGATAACTCAATATCTAAGCAACTTTCTTTACTCAAAATAAGCGAGTGGACAAGTGTGTTTTTATTAGGTTATAAGTTAGTGATGTGGATGTGGACTATGTCAAGAAGGGTGACTAGGAGGTTTATACTATGATAAGACTATGTCAAGGGAGACAATGAAATATTGGATGGATTGTAATTAGGTCAAGGTTTTAGTCAAGCCTAGGTAGGATGATGATGATAACAAGATTAGAAAATATTGGGATGAATGATGAGATTTTGACTAAGTGAAGATGACTAAGGTGTCGTTAAATATGATGATGGGATAATATAATATGAAGGATGATAAGTGATAGATCAAGATGGTGATAATCTAGTAAAGATCAAGTATTTTTGTTTACCCTTAGGTCAAGTGTTGACTAGGTTTGGTTTATGTGTATGTTTAAGGTCTTCAAATAATACAGGTCTCAACAACACACAAATAATAATAAGCAAACCACAAATCTAATTCTATTGACTGATGTGGGAGTGCAACTCAAAACCCATCCCACTGAATGACTTGTGATGTGAGGTGCTTAAATCAGTATCACCTAGCCCTCTCTCACCATCTGTACCTAGTGAGTGATATCTAAGAATGTTGTTTTCCCTACCCTAAATGCATGTTGTAGCTAAGGGATATTAACTTAGGTTTAACTAGATCTATAAGGAAGTCCCTAAACACCTTTTGGTATGTGGGGTTTGAGTTTGTGTAGGGTGATTTCTAACACTTGTTGATTTGTGAACAATTCCCATGCAGTCAAGCTTACTCCTCATTTGTTTTATTGTGCAAGGCACACACCTCTCACCCAATCTTGTGCACTCCTTGTCCAAATTTTTCTCAAAGTCATATGTAAAAGTCTCATGCCATATCATATAATTTTGCACACTTAACCTTGTACACTCATTATTACAGACTTCATAACCCATAGTTCTATCTCACATCTCATAAACTTGTGCACCACACAATTTCTATGCCAACTTACCAAATTTTGTGATCTTTGTGACTCACAACCCTGTATGCCTTATAGTCCCACACCATAACTCACATCCCCACACACTTAGCTAACTCTTGGACTCCATAACACATCCACATGTTGCCTTACCTTGGCCACATGCTTTAAGGGGTTCATCAACTTTCATCTAGCCTAGAAGATGAATTGACCTAACTACCTTCTTCGTTACTAACAACTAACGCAGCCACCTTCTTGGTAACTAATAGCAGTTGTAACTATTCTTGTATTCTAATTGTATAATTATGTAACATACACATATATCCAAAGGTCAATGCTCCACATAGTCATAACACAAATAGCATGCTCCATATATATACTCTGTAAAACATGCATTGTAACATAATGTACTAGTTTTCCCTATTTTATGTTAATGAATAGAGGTTGTATTTATTGAAAGTAAGAATTCCACTACATTGAATGTGTTTAATTGTTTCTTTCTAAATTATTTTTTCCCATTCACTCTACATAACCAAAACTCAGTTGTACCCCACATGCTTGGTCCTAGGCCACATGGTACGGATCATTGGTATCAGAGTTAAAAATATCTATTCCTTTCTATGTTTATAAAGACATGAGCACAACTTGAGAAGGAAGGTTTGTCGATCAATTATATTTTAGAATATCTAGAAGAATGTCATAGCTAAAGTAAAATGGCTAACACCTCGAAGCAACCTGATGTAAATATGGTTGACACCCATAACCTAAGGTATCCCTTAAGGTACTAAAGTTCATTGTCGATACACTAGAGGCATAGTACACTAAATGTTTTGGCCATTTCCATTAATTGATGGTACAACACAATCTGACATCTTCTATCACACTTCCACATTTTGCTCAATAATGATTTCAGCAATAAACACCCTTCAAATTTCAAGTCAATGTCGACAACCCTATGTTTGAAATCGAGATCAGCACCAAAGCATTAGATGCCTAGATTCAATAACTCAAGGTGTACTTCTTAGTAAAATGTTTCACCAATGTTGATCCATAAACTACACTGATAAACTCAAAGTGAAGTTTAAACTATGAATACTAAATTTCTCAAACTTTTCAAATTCTTGAAATACTCAAAAGAACTTGCAAATTATTTGGCAATTAAGTGTTCTCGATTATCGAATTAGATTGGAACTGTCGAATGACTTGTCACTTCCATTCATAAATTAAACTAGTTTGATTTTTAAAATGTCATAAAATGTCAAATTTTAATCTTTGTATATATTCATGATTAATTAAAAATTATAAAATTGAATTAAAACATGCAATCAAATGACAATTTTACCATACGACATTGATAATAGAGTTCGACATCTCTTGCCTACATCTCCAGGTCCGCCCAATAGTGAGGACCATTTCCATTAAATTTATGCAACAAATGGCTTAAAAATTCTTTGAAATGCTACACAACTTCCCTTAAGTCTGATCTTTTTTCAAGAACTCCACCTTTGCTGATATACTCAGGCTCAGCAACACATAATCCTTCCTCAGTCTTCAACCCCTTCTAAAGGTGCATAAATCCCTTCACTTAACTATTGGTCTATCCAATTTACCATAAAAATAATTCTAACTTCTCTTTTCAATTACAAAACATAATTAAAAAGGCTTACCCTTTGTGTATAAGGTCGGATAATGGATCAAAATCCATTTACTAGCTTTCTCCAAGCTTCCCTCTAACTCTCGGCCTCTTAAAAAAAATACACAGTCTAGCAAAGCATACATTCATATAAAATTTTGTTCCTTTTATACCACTTGCAAACCCATGGATCAAGTGGTCAAGGCATATCTCTTTTTCATGGCGGGTCACGAGTTCCAAACCCATCGGTGATGCATTCGAAGATTATGCTTAGCCATTTAGTCCCACATTGGGCAAACTTAAATGACTTTTAATCTTTTAATAGCCTTATCTAAAAGGCTTTAGTCATGGCATCAACCACGCTTCACCTTTTTACTTGGGTCTTACCCATCTTATGCATCCTCGAGCCTATCGGGTATTTGAACGTAGCATAAATGCCAAATTACATGTATATGGTTCAGTCTTCAAGCTTGACTCAGTTGTCTTCAATTTTGAGGCATGTGGATAATGACTCGGCAAGGTAATGAGTTAGCTCTATCTCCAATGTGGAAGCTTGGTGGGTACTTAGAACATTCGATCCATTGATCCTGAGCTCGGCCACATAGCAATTGTTGGTTCTCCTATGTGGCTTAATGGGGCTTGGTAATTGATAAATACAACATATTACCAAGGAATTATTACAAAGCGTTTAAAAACTTACAAATCAATTATCCCACATGCATTCAGTGGGCACCATAGAATGCTTTAAAACTAATTTCAAATACATTATAATGTGAAATGGAGGCCAAGTCACCCCTCCTTAACCAAGTGTGCCGACCCTCGTTGAGGGCCCCAGCGAGCTAATAGCGGGGCCCATGGTTCTCCATATGACCACCTGTCAAATATCGAAGGTTGAAACCAAACCAAATTTTTGCACGAATGTAAAAAAATAGACTACCACATGTCGATGGGTGATTGGTCCATTTGTCGCATGCAAATTATTTTTCCTATCATAAAATAACTTCAGCAACCTATAAATTGGGCATCCAGACTTTGTTTTACGATCTGAAAGAAGTGCCAAAAAGATATCAACGAGCTCTTCCACGTGAAAGAGGTTTCTTCACAACTTGGGAATTTTTCCAAACTGAGCTCTAGATCAAATGCTAATAAGATCACCTTCATAGTACTAAATATGTCCATATCAGTCATTCATTAGTGGGAGAGCTTCAACACACAAGGCATGCAAGAGTGTGTTTTAATTGAATCCTAGAAGACTTCTGTTGACACATTAAAATAGGAATACTACTCTCTACACCACTTTGAATATGAATACACCAAGTTATAAAAACTATGTCAATGCAATGATCAGTAAATGGAATACTAAACCAACATTTTTCATGACTACTCTATGCGCCTACATGAGAACTTGAGCAAAAAACAAAAGGTGTTGAAGTACATCAATGAACTCTCACCTTATATCCATGTGATTATGGAGTTCTTGAATTTTAACACTTTGGGGTAAGTGTATCTTAATGTTACAAATATCAAATCTAATGAAAAGATGAAGCATCATGTCACTTCTTCATATAATGCAATATGTAAAGCCCAGCCTTTGCACAACTCCATATTTCAACCTTATGTGCAAAATCAACAACACACTTCTCACAAAGGAAAACAACACCAAAAGACTTCTCAACCCTTAAAGGCTCTAATGTCTTCTACTCTAAACAAAGGCAAGAATAATAAGTTTGATGATAAGTGGTGTCATCACCATCACTCATCCACTCACAATGATTTTGAATTTTGCATATAATAATCCTTGCTTACACAATCTGCATCAAGACCACATCAATGGATGACACTGATTTAGACACCTCTTATCTAAGTACTATCACCACTATGATCGACATCTTTGATGAGTGTGAACATCTCTTCCACACTAAGTTTTGGGTGAAGGGCTAGCCTCTCCACATCATCATCAATAGTGGTAGCCAAAATAACATCATCGCATAATTTATAGCTTAGCACCTTGGTCTTGCCACTACTATACATCTAAATCCATACTCTTTAGGTGGCTCTAGTAGGGTAAAGATATAAAGGTCTGGTAGTACTACACTTTTTAGTATAAAGTTAAGCCTATGGAGGATAATGTCACTTTTAACATTTCACCTCTAGAAGTATTTGACATTTATTGGGGAGATCATTCGTGTACGACCATAAAGCTACATATCAAGCGAAGCCATAACATTGGACTATTCACATGCAAGATCGCTTCTATAACCTTTTTGAGTTAGTGCCCATGACCAAAGTCACCTTGGTCTCTATCAAGAAATATTTCAAGCTCATCTTGCACATGTAAAAGTTTATGTTACTCATGGTATGCCTTAATACACTTGTGTAGTCAAAATTGAATCACACCTTGGTAGTGCACAACACTCGCACATCATTGTAGCAACAACTCAATAAGTTACTAGAGTAGAGTAGTGAAGTTAAAGGTCTTCCAACACACTGTCTAGTAAATCACCACATCAATTTGGTTCTTGGATCCCCTCTTCTGAATAACCCCTTCTATTACAAATAATTTTGGAAAATGATGAAGTCCAATGCCAGATTCAAGAGCTTCTTGATCAAGGTAAGATCAGGCTTAGCTCTTTGCCTTGTAGAATTTTGATAGTCCTCACACCCAAAAAAGATGGGTCCTGGTGACTCTATAAGACTTTTGCATACTCAATAAAATCATAGTGAAGAATCAATATCCACTACCATACATTGATGACCTTTTGGACCAACTCCAAAGTGCACAATACTTCACCAATATTAACTTGAAGTTAGGTTACCATCAGGTTCTAATCCATCCTAGAGACGTCTGAAAGATAGCATTCAAGACTCAAGAAGGATTATACGAATGGTTGGTCATGCTTTTTGTCCTCACCAATGTGTCAACCACTTTCATGCACTTGATGGATGATCTACTCAATCTATTCCTGAACTCCATCATTATCTACTTGGATGACATTTTTAGCTTCAGCAAGACTTGGGAAGAGCATTAGAGCACATCTCATGTCTTTTTAACACTTTGTGATAACATAAGTTACAAGATAACTTAGTGAAGTGTACATTTGGTGTGGTGCAGATCCAATTCCTAGGCTACATCATTGATTTAACTAGCATCAGAGTAGATCCAAAGAAGATCAAAGTGATCCAAAATTGGCTTAATCCATATAATCTCATAGAATTGAGGAGTTTTCTTAGACTTTCAAACTTCTACTACAGATTCATCCTTGGTTTCTCGCACATCTCATGGGCTCTCATCCAATGCACACATGCCCAGACACATACACAATAATGTGCTTTTGAGGAACTCAAAAAACACCTATGTGTATCACCTATTCTCATAATGACTGACATTATGTAAACCTTCAAAATTCACACTGATGCATCTGATTACACTACAATATGGACATCTAGTTGCATACCACTCTGAGACATTCAATGACATGGTGCAAAGGTACTCCACTTATGAGAAGGAATTGTATGCTATTATATAAGCAATTAAGTAATGGTGACACTACATTCTCAGGAAGGAGATAATTGTTCATTCAGACCATATACCACTTCAATTCCTATAGTTGTAGAACAAGATAAAAAATGCATGCCTCATGAAATGGATGACTTAGTTGCATTAGTTCCATCTTGTGATCAAGCACAAGAAAAAGAAGGATAAAAAGGCCATAGATTGCCTTAGCCAACCACCAGTTGATATTGTCATCATCGTGATAGACATGCACATCCATCATTTCACAGAATGAGTTCCTCTCCACTCAATTAATCAAGACTTCATAGCAACCTACACTAGCCTCCTGCAAGGTACACAAGTTTAAGAGTTCTAATTGTCTGACCAGCTTCTCTATAAGCTTAGACATCTCTATATTCCCTCTAACGTACCTCATTAATGACTCACCTTGGAGGTGCACTATGTTAAGACCTCAAGACACTTTGATGTGACAAAGACTCTAGATGCATTGTAATTACACTTCTACTGGCCACACATGCACATAACATAGAGCACCACATCAAGTATTACATTCATTATTACATAATCAAACCCATGAACAGGGAGTTGGGATTTTACACACCTCTATTAGTTTCATCGAGACCATAGGAATCTATCAACATGGAATTCATGACTAGATTTCCTATGATGAGATGATAACATTTTATCGTGTTCATTGTAGTGGATTAGTTTTCCAAGATGTCCATCATGGCCACATGTAAAAAATACATTAACATAGTTGGTACTGCATAGATATTATTTAACCATGTTTGGGTTCATTTTGGGTTACCCACATCCTTCATCTTCGATCATAATCCACACTTTGTTAGTCATTTCTAGTAAGCACTGTGGGAATTGATGGGTATGTAGATGGATTGGTCAATAGATTTTCATCTTCATATAGATGGGAAAATTGAAGTGGTCAATCACATAATTATTCATCTTCTACGAGTATACAACCTTGCACATGCTTACACCTGGGATGATTATCTCTTGTACATTCAACATGCCTACAACTGGGATCTTCATTGGTCTACTAGCCATAATCCATTCCAAACATGTCTTATGTTTCAACCTTAGGCACCTTTAGACATCTCCTACCATGCACCATCAAGTAATGAGTTTTACACACAGGAATATGAATTAGACAAAGCTGAGAAGTTTCTACACCACATCTTGTCTGTTCACCAACAAGTTCAACAGATTCTCTCTCGCATTCAAGCCAAGTACAAGGAGTGCCATGATACACATCGCATACCTCATGCATTCTAAGTTGGTAACTTCAGAATGAATGCTTCAAAGGTCTACACTGAAAAATCAAACCTTTGTGTTATGGTCCTTACACTATTTTATGCACAACTGGTGAGAATGCCTTCATTCTTGATCTACTTCAGTAATTGGGCATGCACCCAATATTCAACATGGAAATTCTCAAGCCTTATACTCTACCACTTCTTAAGCCAACAGTGATATAACATCCTTCTAATTTGGATCCTGAACACTTGCATCCCATAGAGAAGGATTAGATCAATAAAATGATAGACACATGCACCTTCCAGGGCACACATCAAATTTTTTGAGTGGTCACTTTATAGTAACTTCAAGTGTAGTTTATGTTGTTTCCAAAATTGGATTCGCCCGTTTTTGTGAACAAACCCCTATGAAACTTCTCCGTTTCGTCTTGTCTCTCTAAGTTTGGTCGTGAAACAAGTTTTGAATTTGATCTCATCTTGGCCTCAAAACGTGAAAGTGGTTATGATCTCGTTGCGACCAAGGTTTCCCTCCCCCAGACTGTCTCCTTCCAGAGTTAGTCTTTTCTTCTGTTTCGTGTAAGGGCGGCCAATTTTGTTGCCTCTACATTTTCCTTGTTTTTTGTGCAAGGGCAGCAAATTTTGTCGCCCTTGCACTTTTGCCTGCAAGGGTGGCAAATTTTGCCGCCCTTGCACTTTTGCCTGTAAGGGCGGCAAATTTTGCCGCCCCTACACTCGAATGAACCGAGACATGCAAGGGTGACAAAATTACCCACCCAAGCATGTCTCCATTTCTGTGCACAACATTTATTGCCATATGCGGTGGGTTTTTGGGGTTGATTTTCACCCCATTTAAGCTAATTTGAACCCCATTTCTCCTCATTACCTCCTCCTCTCCTCCTGCTCTTCGCGTCTGGATGATCTAGAGAGCGACTTGAAGAATAATTTCATAGATTCGAGCTTGTGGTGCACACGGCTGTCCAAGTTGGTCTCATTTATTGCATTTGTCTTTCTTTTTCTTCTTCAGTTTATTTATTTTTATGCTTTCTACCTGCTAAGACGGCCATTTTCGCCATCCCTCTTCCTAAACCCGTGGGCTTTCTCTGACGTCGTGCCTTCTTGGGTGGTGAAGTTCACCATTTGTGCCCTGGCTTCCCCCCATCCCCCATTCTTCACCTTTGCGGGCAGTGATTTTCGCCACCCGCACTCTCTATCTTTCTTGTAAAGCAAGCAAAAATCGCCGCCCCTACTTTCTACTTTTTCCATCCCTACAAGGGCGGTGAATTTTGCCGCCCTTAGCTCTTTCTCATCTCTGCAGGGGTGGCAAAATTTGCTGCCCTTGCATCTCTTGTATTTCAGCATGCAGGGGAGGTGAATTTCACCACCCTTGCATCTTTTTCTTCCAACATGCAGGGGTGGCAAATTTTGTCGCCCGTGCATCCCTTCTCCAAATTTTCCTAACTCTAGGAAAAAATTTTGAGTTGTCCTTTTCTTTTCCTTTCTTCCTTATTTTTTGGTCATTTCTTCCACCCAACATTTTTAAGTGACCTCCGTTGACCTTGATCACTTAAATTGCACTTTTTCCTTTCATCCACTCTCCTCTAATCTGGCAATCATGTCTACAGCACCTTCAAAAAACTTCTATTCATCAGCACCAGTCTGGCCAAAACTAGTTCCCATGTCTGAAGCGTCTCCAAAAAAAGTGAAGACCATGAAGTACAAGTATCAGGGTGTCTTCCTGCTCACGTCGGTCTCTTCAAATATCGACGACATTTGAGACATCAAGATTGGCCACGTGGACATGGCCAAATTCCTTGCACAAACCAAGGTGACGAATCCAAGCACCGGGATGAAGAGGATCGTCAAAAGTAACATCCACCTGGTGGCCACCTTTCCAGTAGCAGCACATCATACTGAGTTCATTCTCTAATGTGCTCGCTTCTACAACAAAGAGACCAGGTCTGTCTCAGATGCCAGCGACAACACTGTGATTCGGTTGGACCCTGAAATCATCGATAAAGTTTTCATGTGCCCTCCAGCCATCAAAGTGACTCAAATTGACTTCACTAATGCCCAGAAGGAATATGACAAAGACCCTGAGAGGGCAAAGAAAGTAATGAATTAAAAATGGTTGAAGGCCCCCAGGACCAACTTGTCAAGATGGCCATGAAACTTTCTGAGGAGCGACTTCATTGAAGAGGTCAGTGACCTGATCACCCTTCTTAGCAGGGTACGAGGCCTCTCGTCTTATTCACTATTTCATGAATGGATGTATCCATTCATCAAGATCATCCTCCAAGGCAAACAGGTCATCTTTTGGGGAGAGAAGATTATTAATGCTCTCCATGAACAGCTAACCAAGGTGCAGACCTCCTACAAGTTCTATATGACTTTGTACTTTGTGTACATAGCTACCGCAATGCGGACTTTTCTAGGCTTAACCACAAAGGGGGATAGAAAGACAACACCAGTGTACTCATATTACCCTCAGCTGACTCTACAAGGATTGACCCACCACTTCAAGAGGGTAAATGATGTCTTTTTTGCCACATTTCTATGCCTCTTTGACCCTCAACTAAAGCAGAAGAGAGTATCAGACGAGGCCTGGATAGTGGTCAATGATTATGGCTGCATGTTCCTTCAGTTCCCCACCTTCTGCTATCTTTGAGTTGGTTTTTTTAAGGCTACCCCTACATGCTCCACAAGTTCCCTTCAGATAAGTTGGAAATATGGAACTTTTCTGACAACTAATTATCATGCATACCAGACAAATGGAGCTGAAGAAGCTAGGTTTTAGGTTTTCGATCAAAATTGGCAGATACTCCATTGCAACAGTAGCTAAAGCCAAGGTCATGGAAACTGAAATGCAAATGGTCACTCTGAAACTATTCAAGAGATGAGAAAAATTTGACTATAGGGGGGTCAAGGACAAGATAAGAAGGAAAACCCAATTCCATGAGCCCATGATTGAGGATATTTGGATCGACCTAAAGACAGCTAAAAAAATCAAGAAAATAGACTTCTGCAGACTGACACTAGAGCAGATTGAATATATGGGACTTGCAAAGATCCCCTATGGTCTGGTCGATGATAAAAATATCATCAATAGTAGATACCTGATAGAGAAGGTTGTTGGTTCCCCTCTTACTCCAACTCAGTGGTCTCAGAAAGAGCTAACTTCTCTGAGGAAAAGATTTGAACCAATATTGGCTAACACCAATGATTGGTTAGCAGCCAAAGGGATCGTCCTGAAAGAATTCATCACAAGATTCGAGGCTGAATATCAGGAAGAGTTGAAGAAGAAGGCAGAGAACAGAACTAAAAACAAAAGTGATGTACCTTCCCCTTCTAGGCCTCACAAACCTAAAATCATCTTTGTATCTAAGAAACCTAAGACTACTGAAGAGCCTGAAGTAGTAGCAAAAGGAACTGAGGAACAAAGCCCTCAGACACAAGCAACCCAGCCAATGGAGACAGATGATCAACCGTTAGGGCAACCAAGCACTGAACCTCCACTCTCACCAGAAGAAGTGCAGCCGCTCAAGAGTGTCTCTCCTTCTCCTCCTCAGTCTCCCGTGGTACCCTCTTCTCCTATCTCGCTGATCAGTGTTCTCTCTTCAAGAGCTGCCTTTCCTCCTAGAGTCATATTTGGCGATCCTTAGGGCGCTTCTGGAGGTTCTCCTCACTCTTCTGGTTCCATCCCAAGTTTATCATCTCCTTCCTTCAACTTGGTAGCAAGCCCTGCACCAGAGCCAGAATCAGTGGTTGGTACAATTTCGCCAGTTACTCTAACTACGACTACTATCACCATCAGTAGTGTAGAAGCTGCCATAGTAACCCCAGTAGAAGGGAACCATTACCATAGCAGGTACTTCTCTCTTGCCTTGGATGACAGCTTTCACCCCCAAAAGAAAATAGATGGCCATCTCCCCAGATGAATTTGACTTTGGCAAAATAGTGTCGGTGAAAGCTAAAGCTCCTAAGAGGCCAAGGATCCTCTCAAAATTGGTTTAGGAAAAAGGGCAAAAAAATTTGGAAATGGCCAAGCCTCCATAGGATGCAACCCTTGAGGGTTTTGAGATGAATACCTATTCCATCTCTCATGTTGAACTTGGCAAATTCACTCACGAAGGTGCGAAAAGCGATCTTCAGGCTGCTATGGACATCATGGTCCAGAAATTTGATTGAGAGAAGGAGATGAAAGATTATTATAAGGCCAAAACAGAGCAACTAATAGCAGTAATAAGAAGGTTCACTCTTCCTCCTGAAGCAGCAACTCTAGAGGCCTTCTCCGTGGATACCCAGTCATTCAAAAAGCAGAAAAGACTTATTTGAAGAGAAAAGTCTTGGAGGACTATATTGAAAGGATGCATACTCAGGGAGTTTTTTGTTAGGTTGTGGAGCTAAAAGCTTCAACCTTTGCAAACTAGGAACAGATGGTTGCTGAGTTCTACAGGAACCGGCGTCGGTAGCATGACCGACGTCGGTAGAATCCAGTGCAGAAGGCAACCGGCGTCGGCAGGAAGTCGGCCGACGTCGGCAGAATCAGACCAGCAGGGACCGGCGTCGGTCGCCTGTGTGTTCCCGAAGTGTTCGTTTCACGGACAGTTAGTTAAGTGAACGATGAGTTTGCATGTCAAGACTAGCCAGAGTCTTGGGCTGCGAGGATAATTGTCTAAATTAAGAGTCTCAGTTAGTGTTTGTGTTAGGGATCTATTTATAGACCCATTGGCATGTATTGTTTAAGGCATGAGATAGAAAGGAAGAGTTCCTTCTAGTTGTAAGATCTATGAGTTGCAGGTTGTTGCAAGCTCATTGGAGATCTACATGTAAGTTTGGTCTTTGAATTGCAGGTTGCAGGTTCATGAGAGATCAGCTTGAAGTGCTATAGAGTGCTTGGTGTACCGGCAGGGTTATTACTGACTGGTTGGTGAGGTGAACACCAATTCTGTGTGTGAGTTGGTTGTTGGGACCGTTTTTGTGTAGGAGAGTGTGTGTGAGAAGAATTACTGTACACTTGAGGTGTGGCGAATCTCTGTAAGGTGAAAGAGTGTGGCGGCTCTTTGATGTATTCTTTTCTGTATAGTGTTAATACAAGATAGTGTATTGTCTCTCATATTCTGTGCTATTGGTGAATTCTAGTTACTTGTGTTTCTGGTTATTTCCGCATATTCAATTGCTTATATTTGGTAATCATACTGTGCTCTTTCTGAGGAGCAAGATCCTAACGAGTGGTGTCAGAACATGTTTGTTGTTCTAGATTCCCAACAAGTGGTATCAGAGCAAGGTTGTTAGCTCATAGCTTGATACCAACAAGTGGTATCAGAGCAAGGTTGTTAGCTCATAGCTTGATACTAACAAGTGGTATCAGAGCTCTTGGTTGGGATACTAACAGATTGGTGTAGATCTGGGTAGTGTGTTTTGATTACAGGTTACTCACAGGGTTTCTGTTTGAGTGGGAGTTGAGCAATGGCAGAAAACAGTCAACTACGAATGGAAAAGTTTAATGGCAAGAACTACCAATTATGGAGGATGCAGATTGAGGACTATCTGTATCAGAAAGATTTGTACTTACCGTTGGGTGGGGTTGCTAGCAAACCCTTGGATATGAAAGATGAAGAATGGGAGGTTCTTGATCGGAAGGCTCTGGGATCTGTTAGATTGAGTCTTGATTCATCTGTGATTTTCAGCTTATCACAGTGTAAGACAACGGTGGAGTTGATGAAATCTTTGGCAAATTTGTATGAAAAACCCTCGGCTTCAAACAAGGTATTTCTTATGAAGCGTTTATTTAATTTTTAAATGTTGGAAGGTGGATCTATTCATAGCCATCTTAGTGATTTCCATGGTTTAGTAAATCAGTTAAGTTCAGTGAATATTGTATTTGATGATGAACTTAGAGCTCTCTTAATCTTGTGTTCATTACCTGAAAGTTGGGAAGGTTTGGTAATGGCAGTTTCTAATACTGTGTCTCCTTCAAAAGTCTTAAAAGTGGATGATGTTGTGAGCGTGATCTTGAATGAAGAGATACGCAGGAAAAGCACAGGTGAATTATCTGGAAATGCTTTGAGTGTTGAAGGAAGAGGAAGGCCAAGAGAGAGGACAGAGCGTGGGAGATCAAGGTCGAAGACAGGCAAGAGATCCAAATCCAGGTATGGCAGAATAACCTGCTGGAAATGTGAAAAGCAAGGGCACTTAAAGAGAGATTGCAGATCGGGTGAAGATCATCATGAAGAACATGGAGAAGAAGCAGATGTTGCAGGCTACGTTGCACAAGATGCTCTGGTATGTTCTTTGGATAAAGTAGAATCTTGGGTATTAGATTCTGGTGCCTCTTTTCATGCATCTCCACATAGAGAATTTTTTCATGAGTATGTCCAGGGACACTTTGGAGAAATTTGTGTAGGGGATGGTAAGTCTTGTCAAATTGTTGGCAAAGGCAAAGTGAAGCTGAAATTGCAGACAGGTGACACATGGGTGTTAAAGGAGGTCATGCATGTCCCAGTTCTGAAGCGGAATCTGATTTCTGTTAGAAGCTTGGGTGAAGAGGGTTGCACAGTAACTCTCACAGCGGACTCTTGAAAGGTTACCAAGGGTACACTTGTTATAGCTAGAGGTAAGAAAGTAGGTACGCTTTATCTATCTACTTGTTTTACTGATTCTCTTTCTGGGTTATCAACTTCAGCTGTAGATTCAGAGATGTGGCTTGATAGGCTTGGTCACATAGATAAGAAGGAGATGCTGGTTCTTGAGTCAAAGAATATGCTTTCGGATTTGGAAGGCATGGATCGTGGTTTCTGTATACAGAAGAAGAAAGTAAGGTTTCTTGAGGAATCCGATGTCAGTGACAAGAACGGGAAAGCCTTGGTTTTCAAGGAGAAAGTGACGGACAGAGTTCAGCATAAGGTGCAGAGGAATTCTGAGCAGAGCAAAGGTGATTTGGACAAGGTTTTGATCCAAAAAGAGCTCGCGGGAAAAAGTCAGGTCTCACAAGAAAAACACAGAGACCGACGTCGACAGGAAAATCGGCGTCGGCATTCAGACAGGGACCGACGTCGGCTATGTGCAGCCCGACATCGGTGACTCGGGGCAGAAAAGAGACCGGCGTCGGCCAGGGGAAACCGACGTTGGCAAAGAGGCAGTCGCAGGGAACCGACATCGGTCGGCTGTAGACTGAGATGTGACCGGCATCGGTTACTGAGACGAATTTTGGGTGGACAGCTAGTTGTCATGGAGTCTCAAGCGCCCATATGGAGGACTGAAGGTGTAAGTAAGTTCTTAAATTCGTCATTTCCCTTCTTTACACTACTTGTTGCTCACTTATGGCATAGGACCAGGAAGTTGTTGAAGAAGCAGAACAGGTAGATCCAGGAAACAGTGGAAGCTTGGCATGGATGAGGATGTGATTCCTTGGAGGAGAACCAAACAGGTGTTTTGGGTAGTGTTGCCAGCTGGAAGTAAGCACTGAGAGACGAATGGATGTTGAGGATGAAGAAGAGCGGAAATGGATACGTGAGATGGAAGATCAGGGTATATGATCTTGTTTTAGCTGCAGGGCAATGGAGGTTTGATCATTATGTTTCTCTTTACCAGGTTGGATAGTATTAGCTACACTATTCTATTTTCTATATGATGTGCTTGTTGCAGGGTTACATATACAGGTATTTCTGAACTAAAGGTAAAGCTAGTTCAGGTGTTTGTCATGGAGAATCTGGGAGCAGCAAGATTCTTTGGCATGAGTGTGTTCTAGAGACATGGAGGTCTTGTTGACTTTGTTTCAGGATGATTGTGTGAAGCCGGTTAGCACGCCGATGGTTAGACAGTTCATAGAACAGGGGTCTTGATTCACATAATGAGGTTGAGTGCATGGTATGTACTAAACCTGAGTTTTTCCAAGCAGTGGGAGTTGTCACAAGTTTGGAGTCAATCCGGGAGAGTAATACTGAAGGGCAGTTCAGTGGGACCAGCAGCAGGTGCACATGCTATGCAGGGTCAAGTTCTTTTTCTACATGGTTGTAGATGCGGATGTGGCAGGTAATTTGGATGACAGATTTTGCATCGCGAATTTTGTGGTGGTTGGTCTTCAAGAGTGATCTTGAGGAGGGATACAAAGCCAAGGAAACAAACTAGACGATGTACAGGTACAGATACAGGTTGCAGTTGTTTATCTCCAAGTGGGAGATTGTTAGGTTGTGGAGCTAAAAGCTTCAACCTTTGCAAACTAGGAACAGATGGTTGCTGAGTTCTACAGGAACCGGCGTCGGCAGCATGACCGACGTCGGCAGAATCCAGTGCAGAAGGCAACCGGCGTCGGTAGGAAGTCGGCCGACGTCGGCAGAATCAGACCAGCAGGGACCGGCGTCGGTCGCCTGTGTGTTCCCGAAGTGTTTGTTTCACGGACAGTTAGTTAAGTGAACGATGAGTTTGCATGTCAAGACCAGCCAGAGTCTTGGGCTGCGAGGATAATTGTCTAAATTAAGAGTCTTAGTTAGTGTTTGTGTTAGGAATCTATTTATAGACCCATTGGCATGTATTGTTTAAGGCATGAGATAGAAAGGAAGAGTTCCTTCTAGTTGTAAGATCTATGAGTTGCATGTTGTTGCAAGCTCATTGGAGATCTACATGTAAGTTTGGTCTTTGAATTGCAGGTTGCAAGTTCATGAGAGATCAACTTGAAGTGCTATAGAGTGCTTGGTGTACCGGCAGGGTTATTACTGACTGGTTGGTGAGGTGAACACCAATTCTGTGTGTGAGTTGGTTGTTGGGACCGTTTTTGTGTAGGAGAGTGTGTGTGAGAAGAATTACTGTACACTTGAGGTGTGGCGAATCTCTGTAAGGTGAAAGAGTGTGGCGGCTCTTTGATGTATTCTTTTCTGTATAGTGTTAATACAAGATAGTGTATTGTCTCTCATATTCTGTGCTATTGGTGAATTCTAGTTACTTGTGTTTCTGGTTATTTCCGCATATTCAATTGCTTATATTTGGTAATCATACTGTGCTCTTTCTGAGGAGCAAGATCCTAACGAGTGGTGTCAGAACATGTTTGTTGTTCTAGATTCCCAACAAGTGGTATCAGAGCAAGGTTGTTAGCTCATAGCTTGATACCAACAAGTGGTATCAGAGCAAGGTTGTTAGCTCATAGCTTGATACTAACAAGTGGTATCAGAGCTCTTGGTTGGGATACTAACAGATTGGTGTAGATCTGGGTAGTGTGTTTTGATTACAGGTTACTCACAGGGTTTCTGTTTGAGTGGGAGTTGAGCAATGGCAGAAAACAGTCAACTACGAATGGAAAAGTTTAATGGCAAGAACTACCAATTATGGAGGATGCAGATTGAGGACTATCTGTATCAGAAAGATTTGTACTTACCGTTGGGTGGGGTTGCTAGCAAACCCTTGGATATGAAAGATGAAGAATGGGAGGTTCTTGATCGGAAGGCTCTGGGATCTGTTAGATTGAGTCTTGATTCATCTGTGATTTTCAGCTTATCACAGTGTAAGACAACGGTGGAGTTGATGAAATCTTTGGCAAATTTGTATGAAAAACCCTCGGCTTCAAACAAGGTATTTCTTATGAAGCGTTTATTTAATTTTCAAATGTTGAAAGGTGGATCTATTCATAGCCATCTTAGTGATTTCCATGGTTTAGTAAATCAGTTAAGTTTAGTGAATATTGTATTTGATGATGAACTTAGAGCTCTCTTAATCTTGTGTTCATTACCTGAAAGTTGGGAAGGTTTGGTAATGGCAGTTTCTAATACTGTGTCTCCTTCAAAAGTCTTAAAAGTGGATGATGTTGTGAGCGTGATCTTGAATGAAGAGATACGCAGGAAAAGCACAGGTGAATTATCTGGAAATGCTTTGAGTGTTGAAGGAAGAGGAAGGCCAAGAGAGAGGACAGAGCGTGGGAGATCAAGGTCGAAGACAGGCAAGAGATCCAAATCCAGGTATGGCAGAATAACCTGCTGGAAATGTGGAAAGCAAGGGCACTTAAAGAGAGATTGCAGATCGGGTGAAGATCATCATGAAGAACATGGAGAAGAAGCAGATGTTGCAGGCTACGTTGCACAAGATGCTCTGGTATGTTCTTTGGATAAAGTAGAATCTTGGGTATTAGATTCTGGTGCCTCTTTTCATGCATCTCCACATAGAGAATTTTTTCATGAGTATGTCCAGGGACACTTTGGAGAAATTTGTGTAGGGGATGGTAAGTCTTGTCAAATTGTTGGCAAAGGCAAAGTGAAGCTGAAATTGCAGACAGGTGACACATGGGTGTTAAAGGAGGTCATGCATGTCCCAGTTCTGAAGCAGAATCTGATTTCTGTTAGAAGCTTGGGTGAAGAGGGTTGCACAGTAACTCTCACAGCGGACTCTTGAAAGGTTACCAAGGGTACACTTGTTATAGCTAGAGGTAAGAAAGTAGGTACGCTTTATCTATCTACTTGTTTTACTGATTCTCTTTCTGGGTTATCTACTTCAGCTGTAGATTCAGAGATGTGGCTTGATAGGCTTGGTCACATAGATAAGAAGGAGATGCTGGTTCTTGAGTCAAAGAATATGCTTTCGGATTTGGAAGGCATGGATCGTGGTTTCTGTATACAGAAGAAGAAAGTAAGGTTTCTTGAGGAATCCGATGTCAGTGACAAGAACGGGAAAGCCTTGGTTTTCAAGGAGAAAGTGACGGACAGAGTTCAGCATAAGGTGCAGAGGAATTCTGAGCAGAGCAAAGGTGATTTGGATAAGGTTTTGATCCAAAAAGAGCTCGCGGGAAAAAGTCAGGTCTCACAAGAAAAACACAGAGACCGACGTCGGCAGGAAAACCGGCGTCGGCGTCCAGACAGGGACCGACGTCGGCTATGTGCAGCCCGACGTCGGTGACTCGGGGCAGAAAAGAGACCGGCGTCGGCCAGGGGAAACCGACGTTGGCAAAGAGGCAGTCGCAGGGAACCGACATCGGTCGGCTGTAGACTGAGATGTGACCGGCATCGGTTACTGAGACGAATTTTGGGTGGACAGCTAGTTGTCATGGAGTCTCAAGCGCCCATATGGAGGACTGAAGGTGTAAGTAAGTTCTTAAATTCGTCATTTCCCTTCTTTACACTACTTGTTGCTCACTTATGGCATAGGACCAGGAAGTTGTTGAAGAAGCAGAACAGGTAGATCCAGGAAACAGTGGAAGCTTGGCATGGATGAGGATGTGATTCCTTGGAGGAGAACCAAACAGGTGTTTTGGGTAGTGTTGCCAGCTGGAAGTAAGCACTGAGAGACGAATGGATGTTGAGGATGAAGAAGAGCGGAAATGGATACGTGAGATGGAAGATCAGGGTATATGATCTTGTTTTAGCTGCAGGGCAATGGAGGTTTGATCATTGTGTTTCTCTTTACCAGGTTGGATAGTATTAGCTACACTATTCTATTTTCTGTATGATGTGCTTGTTGCAGGGTTACATATACAGGTATTTCTGAACTAAAGGTAAAGCTAGTTCAGGTGTTTGTCATGGAGAATCTGGGAGCAGCAAGATTCTTTGGCATGAGTGTGTTCTAGAGACATGGAGGTCTTGTTGACTTTGTTTCAGGATGATTGTGTGAAGCCGGTTAGCACGCCGATGGTTAGACAGTTCATAGAACAGGGGTCTTGATTCACATAATGAGGTTGAGTGCATGGTATGTACTAAACCTGAGTTTTCCCAAGCAGTGGGAGTTGTCACAAGTTTGGAGTCAATCCGGGAGAGTAATACTGAAGGGCAGTTCAGTGGGACCAGCAGCAGGTGCACATGCTATGCAGGGTCAAGTTCTTTTTCTACATGGTTGTAGATGCGGATGTGGCAGGTAATTTGGATGACAGATTTTGCATCACGGATTTTGTGGTGGTTGGTCTTCAAGAGTGATCTTGAGGAGGGATACAAAGCCAAGGAAACAAACTAGATGATGTACAGGTACAGATACAGGTTGCAGCTGTTTATCTCCAAGTGGGAGATTGTTAGGTTGTGGAGCTAAAAGCTTCAACCTTTGCAAACTAGGAACAGATGGTTGCTGAGTTCTACAGGAACCGGCGTTGGCAGCATGACCGACGTCGGCAGAATCCAGTGCAGAAGGCAACCGGCGTCGGCAAGAAGTCGGCCGACGTCGGCAGAATCAGACCAGCAGGGATCGGCGTCGGTCGCCTGTGTGTTCCCGAAGTGTTCGTTTCACGGACAGTTAGTTAAGTGAACGATGAGTTTGCATGTCAAGACCAGCCAGAGTCTTGGGCTGCGAGGATAATTGTCTAAATTAAGAGTCTTAGTTAGTGTTTGTGTTAGGGATCTATTTATAGACCCATTGGCATGTATTGTTTAAGGCATGAGATAGAAAGGAAGAGTTCCTTCTAGTTGTAAGATCTATGAGTTGCAGGTTGTTGCAAGCTCATTGGAGATCTACATGTAAGTTTGGTCTTTGAATTGCAGGTTGCAAGTTCATGAGAGATCAGCTTGAAGTGCTATAGAGTGCTTGGTGTACCGGCAGGGTTATTACTGACTGGTTGGTGAGGTGAACACCAATTCTGTGTGTGAGTTGGTTGTTGGGACCGTTTTTGTGTAGGAGAGTGTGTGTGAGAAGAATTACTGTACACTTGAGGTGTGGCGAATCTCTGTAAGGTGAAAGAGTGTGGCGGCTCTTTGATGTATTCTTTTCTGTATAGTGTTAATACAAGATAGTGTATTGTCTCTCATATTCTGTGCTATTGGTGAATTCTAGTTACTTGTGTTTCTGGTTATTTCCGCATATTCAATTACTTATATTTGGTAATCATACTGTGCTCTTTCTGAGGAGCAAGATCCTAACGAGTGGTGTCAGAACATGTTTGTTGTTCTAGATTCCCAACAAGTGGTATCAGAGCAAGGTTGTTAGCTCATAGCTTGATACCAACAAGTGGTATCAGAGCAAGGTTGTTAGCTCATAGCTTGATACTAACATTTTTTTGCTATCAGAGATTGCAGAAAGGATGGATAAGATGAAAAAGTTAAGAGCAGAGGTAGATGACTTTCTCTCTCTCATCTCTCAAGAGATTGATAGTTCAGAAAAGGATCTTAGCAAATGGAAGGAGATGAAGGATCTAAAGAAGAGCATCTTGATATCTATTGATGTCATCTCTAGCAAGGACTCCTATGTTGAAATCAAGGAGTCACTGATCTTCAAAATTCAGGTACTCAAAGATTGGATTGATGATCTCAAAGCTTTCAAGGAGGCTAGTGAGAAGAGTGACCTGAGCCTGCTAAATAAACTTGAAGAGCTGCCATATAACCTTACCTCTAAGGACAATCAGTTCCTTCCGGTAGAAGAAATGATTCAGAGCTTCAAAGAGATGATTCGGAGAAATTTTGAAGAAAAATCCTTCTCAGTGTCTACTGTGGACAGCATTCTATATGCTCAGTTAACTTTGAAAAATTTAAAATCCAGGTTAACTGGTCACGCTAAGGCCGTCACATCATTGAAGGACGCATTGATCAGAGCCAAAATCATCTCCAAGAACACGGTTGTGCCAGACAGCATAGGAATTCAGGCATCCATCACTATGTACGATGCCCATATGAAAAAATCTGGCAGCAAGAACTGAATCTCTCTTTCTTTTTTTTCTCTCTTTATGCACTTCTATTTTGTGCAAAGTGCATGCAATTTTGTAAAATGTAATTACATGTAAATATTTCAAAAAAATATCTCAAAGTCAAAGATGAGTCATCTTTGACCGAGATATTTTTGTATTTTATTATTTTTTATTTTTTGAGGATTTTTTTCCTATATATAGTGGAGACCTCATTTGTAAAATATCTTGAAAAAATTAATAGTAAACACTCTGCTAAAATTGAAGCAACTTTTGAGACTTTGTGCTCAAAATTGTAAATCATATTTTGTTGAATGAATGAGAAGCAGGTTATTTTAGACTTTGTGTTGAGATTGTCTATGTTATTTAGGAAATAGTTCTTATGTTTTTTTTCTTGGTAATATCTAATTTATTTGATTTAATAAGCAAAATGGGTGTGTTTATATTATCTAAGGGTGCTTCTAAAGGATAGAGGATAGACTTTGAGTTATATTTATCTTTCAGATTCAGTTATCTTTTGTAGTTTCAGGTGAAGACTTTGTGCCTCATTTCATTCTACGGTTACGTTAGTTCCAAATCGATGGAAGAAACTACAGAAGACTTTGTGCTTACGTGGGTGTTCTTGTGGATTTTGTCACTTCAGGTGATCTCTTGCTCTCCGTTTGATACCATTACTGAAAGAAGAGGAGTGTTGTTAGCTTAAGACCAAGATTTTCCTCATTTTTTCTTTATACATTACCTCTGAAAGAAGAGAGGTAGATGCGGTCATACCACCCCATGTGTTATTTTCTGATTAACTATATATATATATATATATATATATATATATATATATATATATATATATATATATCCAGCACGTAAGTATTTATAGGGAACCTCCCCTTGATGAGAAGAGAGATTTACTTCATTCAAATCTGGTAAACCCATACTTTTTGTGGTGTAAATCTCCCTATGTTGTGGCTGATATATCCATTTTGTTATCAGTTAGTTGACAACAAAATATTCACCCAACAGTGTTTTGGCGACTCTGTTGGGGACTCGAGTGTGCATTTTGAAGCCTCAAGCTCCAACTTGAAGCAGTTTCAGTCTCTTTTTCATTTAAAATTTGGCAACTCCACGTTACACTAGAAGTTAGAGAGCTAAGGGTGTTTTTGACCCCGTGTTTGAGTTGGCACAGCAGAGCAATTTTGATCTCTTTCCTCCGTCACCTTTCCTCCAACATTCTAAGAGTTTTCCTCCTAACTCTATTAGGTCACCGACACAAGGTAGAGCTTTTTTTCTTGCTGTTAATCGTACCTTACCTATAAATACTCCACCAAGGTTTGTTATCCCACCATTTAATCATCCTATCATAATGGCTCAAGGCCCGTGGGGTAATTCCTTTGGTCCTCTTAATTTGACCCCACCGTTGCATGAACTACCTCGTAGTTCTAGAAGAAAAAAATCTAAGTTTTTTGGTGATGGAAAGGTTCATCCCGACGAGCATATTGTCGCCTTCTCCATAGCATGTGACGTGATCGGCATGAAATTCAAAGATGTAGCAGTTAGAATCTTTATTAAAACTTTGCAAGGTGTTGCTACAGATTGGTTCTATCACCTACAGCCTGGGTCAATAACAAATTGGGATACGCTCAAGTCTAAATTTGAAGCTAGGTTTAAACCTACTAAGGACGCACACACTTTGTTAGCTCAGCTAACACAAATAAAAAAAGAATCTTAGGAACCCATGAGAGATTTCATAGCTAAATTTAACAAGTTGAGAAATTGGATTCCAACTGTGGCTCAACCCACGCTAGAAAATCTCAAGTGTTTTTTTATCAACTCGCAGCTCCCTGAAGTAAGTTTCCTATTAAGGCGAGTTGGCCCTATGGATCTAGCCTTGGCTCAAAGTTTGGCTACCGAGATTGAGGATAATCTTATCTTGGTAGGTAAGATCAGAAAAGACCCTAGTAATAATAAATTCTCTTCATCTACTGAGAGTTTTTTAGGTACTACAGATCCTATGGTGCAAAAATTAATGAATGAACTGATAGCTTTGAAGAGGCAAATAGCCCAAGGTACTTCTGCTCCTACCTATCGAGATGTGCCCAAGAAGACGTTTTAGAATTAGCAATATCAGGGTAATGCTACCCAGAACCAAGGGCAATCCAATCACCTACCTCCTCTTCTAGGGAGATTGGCCATGCTAATTCAGCGATCAGTTACCTAGAGGCTAAGCACAATAATTCTTTTCAACCTTAGTTAGACCAACAAGAAGATGTTAATCTCTTCAGTGAATAGGAAGAAGAATTAGCTGGCGACTCTAATATCGGTTTCCTAGATTACCAAGATGAAGTTAGAAGTAAAGGGGAGGGTTTGGATGGATCTTACGCTATTTTTATCAAGTCTCAAAATCAGTGGGATTCACAGACTGACAAAAAAAAGGCAGGGGAAGAACCCTGACCAATGGTCTCTATCGCCAAACGAGGGACTCCATTGCCTCCGCAATCAAAAGATCAGGTAACTCATAAAAAAGTAAGTACTCTCAATCACCCCATACCTTCCACTTCTATTACTCAGACCAGTGCCATGCCTACTAAAGTTTCTGATGATGGACTCCCTTCTTCTGTTGCAAGCTCTTTTCAATTATTTGATATAATTGATCATGCTAAAAAAACTAAAATTCAAATGACAGAGGTTGAATATTTGCGGGCTAACCCAGAGCAATTTGATAAGTTAGCTGAATATGTAAAAAATAAAGTCGTCCCCGTAGGACAAGATTCTTTGAAAGCTATTCATGATCCTCCTAAAGATAAATCGACCCAAAACAATTTGGTTGTGACTCCTCCTGTCACTCCCAGGAAAATAGAACCTTTCTATGTTTCCCTACTTATAAATAGTTATAAACTGAGTAATTGTATTATAGACTCTGGAGCTTCAGATAATGTCATGCCTGCAAAAGTGGTAGATTCTCTTGGCCTGACTTTGACCAAAACATTTAGGAGGTGTTTTTTCATGGAAAATAAGCAAGTTCCTCTCCTTGGTCAAATAAAAGATGCTCAATATGCCTTCGTGGCTTTTCCAGAGAAGCGGATAAAAATGACTGTTTTAGTGGCCGACGTTTCAACATCTTACGGCATCCTGCTTAGGAAAATTTTTTGCAAGGATGTTGGAGGTGAGCTAAGTATGGACTTATCGAAAGCAAGAATTCCAGTTCAAGGTGTCATGAAGAATTTGCTTCCCAAAAAAGAAGCAAGGTACGTAGTTACCCGATCATCAGCACCGGAAGCTCAAATTTTATTTGAGTCCTCGGGCATGGGCAAGTACTTCCTATATACAGACGGAACCCATGAGACATCTAATGAAACTTCTTCGGGTGATAACTTGAGGTTGTGTTCAGCTGGTACAACACAAAAATTGACAAATCAAAATGAGCACATGGAAGAGCCTCTTTCCCCAAACAAAGGAGTTTTCAAAGAAAAGGCAACATCTAATGAGGTATGGACCTTAGAATTTGATGGTAGCTACTCTTCTACTAGTTTGAGAGCTGGGGTTATGTTGGTATCTCTTCAGGGAGATATTATTCTTTTGTCTTACAAATTGTAGTTCAACAATACCAACAACACGACTGAGTACGAGTCTCTACTACTCGGACTACAAGCTGCTAGAGAAAAGGGCATTAGACAACTCCATGCTAAAGGGGATGTTGAGTTGATAGTCTGCTAGGTGAGGAACCTCTATCAGATGAAAAATAAAAGGTTGCGCCATTATCGCAACCTGGTCTGGGATTAGATTGAAAATTTTGACGCTTTCAACATCTCTGTCGTTCCAAGAGAACTCAATGACCAGACAGATGCATTGGCTGTCTCTGCCACCCTTTTAGTCCCTCACCCAGACTTTAAGGGAGATAGGTACACTATTAAACTGGTCTTTCAGCCAAGTGTACCAGATAATGACAGCCATTGGCAAGTTTTTAACAACGATGATCAAATCATCGCCTTATTAGAGCAAAAAGATAGTTTTGAACAACTGTGTTTTGAAGGTAGTGAACCCTGAGAATGTGAAATAGCTCCTGAGACCAATACGGATACAGGTGAGGGTTTCCTACAGCTTAAAGGGAATAAGATTCTAAAAGGCTTGGTGTCTTTAGAGAAATTGTTTGATAACCATGACAGGTTTATTAAACAACAGCGAACGGATTCAAAATCCTCTCAAGACTTTGATCAAGTAAACTTGGGAACCAAGCGTGATCCTAAGATGGTAAATATTGGGAAATGTTGCACTCTCGAAGAAATATTTGAGATTGCAAGTCTATTTCGCCAGTATATGGATGTATTAGCCTATTCTTATGACGATCTGAAATCACTCAGACCAAATGACGTCCACCATGACATTCCCTTGAAAGCCAACTCTGTACCTTACAAGCAGAAATCCATGCAATACAATCCAAAAATCTCAGGCACTATCCTAGCTGAGATACAAAAGATGATTGATGCCTGGATAATTTTTTCAATCTATCACTCAACATGGATTGCAAACATAGTGCCCGTCAAGAAGAAGAATGGCAAAATTTGAATCTGTATGAATTTCAGGAACTTAAACCAGTTGTCTTTAAAAGATAACTACCCCCTTCCTATCATAGATCAAGTCCTGCAGATGGTAACAGGTTCAGAAATATTATCAATGCTAGATGGTTTTTTGAGGTACAATCAGGTTGAAATCAGAAAAGTAGATCAGCACAAGACAGCGTTCACCACACCCTGGGGCACATTCGCTTACCGAAGAATGCCTTTTGGTCTTATAAATGTAGGCACCATATTTCAAAGGGTGATGGATATTGCTTTCAAAGACGAGATGAGAAAATTCATTGTAGTATACCTAGATGATCTGACAGTGTTTTCAAAACATCATTCTGAGCATGTTCACCATTTGCAAAAGATACTGGAACGCTGTCGACAGAATGGTATCTCTTTAAACCCAAAGAAATCTATCTTCAGAATTACTGAGGGAAAACTTCTTGAACACATTGTCTCCCGAGAAGGTATTAAAATTGATTTAGAAAGAGTCAAGTCCATTTAGGAACTTACTCTGCCTACCAGCAAGACCGCAGTTCACTCTTTCTTTGAAAAGGTAAATTTTCTTTGAAAGTTTATACCTGATTTTGTTGAGAAAACTTGTCACATAGTCAACATGATGAAGGGCAATGCTACATTTAGGTGGACTGCTGAGGGTAAATTAGCATTCAAGGAGATTAAGAAAGTAATCGCTCGTGCACCAGTCTTGGTCTGTCCAGATTACCCTAAAAGTTTTAAAATATATAGTTATGTCTCCGAGCATACACTATCAGTGATTTTGGTCAAGCAAAATCCAGAAGGTGCAGAATCTCCCATCTCTTTCATGAGTTGTCCACTCAAAGATCATGAGTTAAAATATTTATTTATAAAGAAGCACGCATATGCTATGGTCAAAGTGATCAAGAATTTCAGGTTTTATATCATGAACTCTCACACTGAAGTTTTCGTACCAAACACAACAGTTAAATCTATTTTGACTCAGCAGGAGTTCGGTACGAAGAGAGGTAACTGGATTGCCAAAACTCAAGAGTTTGATCTGGACATCAAACCAACCAAGCTCGTACAAGGAAGAGGTCTCTGCCAATTGATTGCCAACAACATTCCAGGTGAAACAAAAAGTGAAGAAGTAGAGATCGAGGGCATACCTACGGTCCTCTTTGTTGCCACTATTGATGAGTGGTATTCTGACATTGCTCATTTTCTGACATATGGCGAGTGTCCTGCTCATCTTTATTTTAAAGAGAAATAGAATGTTAAATTGAAAGTAATTGGTTATGTTCTGTGGGACAATGGTCTTTACAAGAGAAACTTGGATGGGGCATTTCTTTGTTGTGTTGACAAGGTGCAACAAGAAAGACTCTTAGAATTTTTCCACAATCTAGCCTGTGGGAGACATTTTTCAGCACCGGTGATAGCGCACAAAATTCTACGAGCAAGGTATTATTGGCCCACACTTTTCTAAGATGCCTACAAATGGGTGCGTAGGTGTGAATTGTGTCAACAATTCGTTGGAAAGCCTAAGCTGCCTGCTTTGCCTCTCAAGCCGGTAGTGATCGAGGAACCATTTCAGCAGTGGCGTATTGACTTCATTGGGGTAGTCAACCCATCTTCAAGTGTCAGACATGATTATGTATCCATGATAATAGATTACTTTACTAAGTGGGTGGAGGCCATCCCAACCAAGCATGCTACGTCTGAAGTGGTATGCAGCTTTCTCAAAGAAAATATCATCTCCAAGTTTGGGGTCTCACTAAAGATCGTAACAGATAATGCGGCTTATTTTTCATCACATAAAATTACCCAATTCTATTTTTATTATGGGATTACTTTATCCCATACTTCAAATTATTTCCCTCAAGGGAATGGCCAAGCATAATCGAGTAACAAGAACCTGGTCGCTATTATCAAGAAGTTGGTGGACGATAATCAGAGAACGTGGCATAAAGCATTGTATGATGCTTTGTGGGCTGATAGAATAACACACAAAAGGGGTATAGGTATGTCCCCTTTTCAACTTCTATATGGATTAAATGCAAAAATTCCCATCACCCTTGAACTACCAGCGCTTAGATTAACAAAAGCAATCGAAAACTCAACCTTTGAAAGCTCGATTGACAAAAGAATCATGTGTCTAAACGAGTTGAATGAGCATCGATCTATGGTAGTGGATCGAATTAAAGAACATCAGAACTGGGTGAAGGCTCTCTTTGATAAGAAAGCTAAAGTTCACAAATTCCAAGTCAGAGATCAAGTCTTGTTGTGGGACAAGAGGCGAGAACCAAAAAGGATGCACGGCAAATTCGACTCCCTGTGGAGAGGCCCGTTTACTATTTGAAAGCTCTGTGGTGAGGCTAGCTTCTTGTTGGAGTACCAAGATGGAACACTTTTTGCACTACCTCACAGCGAACAGCATCTGAAGCTGTTCAATCCTTGAGGCTTGAAGAAGCCCATTTGTATATATGTATAGTTTCTACTTTTTGTCTTTTTTTTTTTATTTTTTACTTGACTCCATAGCCCAATGGCTTGGATGAAGGCACTTAGAGACTGGTTTCTACTCTCGCTAATCATTTGATTAATGGAAGTTCTCCAGTAGGAGCCAACTGTTGTTTCCAAAATCAGATTCGCCCATTTTTATGAACAACTCCCTACGAAACTTGTCTGTTTCGTCTTGTCTCTCTAAGTTTGGTCGTGAGACGAGTTTTGAATTCGTTCTCATTTTGGCCTTGAAATTTGAAAGTGGTTACGATCTTGTTGTGACCAAGGTTTCCCTCCCCCAGACTATCTCCTTCCAGAGTTAGTCTTTTCTTTCGTTTCGTGTAAGGGCGGCCAATTTTGTCGCCTCTACATTTTTCTTGTTTTTTGTGCAAGGGCAGCAAATTTTGCTGCCCCTACACTTTTGCCTATAAGGGTGGTAAATTTTGTCACCCCTGCACTCGAATGAATCGAGACATGCAAGGACGGTGAAATTTGCAGCCCAAGTATGTCTCGATTTTTGTGTGTGACATTTATTGCTACATGCGGTGGGTTGTTGGAGTTGATTTTCACCCCAGTTAAACTGATTTGAACCCCATTTCTCCTCATTACCTCCTCCTCTCCTCCCGCTCTTCACATCTGGATGATCTAGAGAGTGACTTGAATAAAAATTTCATGGATTCGAGCTTGTGGCACGCGTGGCTTTCCAGGTTGGTCTCGTTTATTGCATTTATCTTTATTTTTCTTCTTCAATTTATTTGTTTTTATGCTTTTTACCTGCTAGGACAGCTATTTACGCCATCCCTCTTCCTAAACCCATGGGCTTTCTCTGACGCCATGCCTTCTTGGGCACGAAGTTCAGCGTCTATGCACCGGCTTCTCCCCATCCCCCGTTCTTCACCTTCGTGGGCAGCGATTTTCGCTGCCTGCACTCTCTATCTTTCTTGCAGGGATTGCCACCCCTACTTTCTACTCTTTCCATCCCTGTAAGGGAGGTGAATTTTGCCGCTCTTACCTCTTTCTCATCTCTGTAGGGGCGGCAAAATTTTCTGCCCTTGCATCTCTTGTATTTTAGCATGCAGGGGTGGCAAATTTTGCCGCCCTTGCATCTTTTTCTTCTAACATGAAGAGGCAGCAAATTTTGTTGCCCGTGCATCCCTTCTCTGAATTTTTCTAACTCTAGGAAAATTTTCTGAGTTGTCTTTTTCTTTTCCTTTCTTCCTCATTTTCCACTCTTTTCTTCCACCCAGCCTTTTTAAGTTACCTTCATTGACCTTGATCACTTAAATTGTGCTTTTCTCTCTCGTCCACTCTCCTCTAATCTGGGAATCATGTCTGCAGCACTTTTTAAAAACTCTTATTTATCGACACCGATCTAGCCAAAACTAGTTCCCATGTCTAAAGCGTCTCTGAAAAAAGTGAAGACCATGAAGTACAAGTATCAGGGCATCTTCCCGCTCATGTCGGTCTCCTCAAATGTCGACAACTTTTGGGACACCAAGATTGGCTAGGTGGACATGCCCAAATTCCTAGCACGAACCAAGGTGATGAATCCAAGCATTGAGATGAAGAGGATCGTCGAAAGTAACATCCACCTGATGGCCACCTTTCCAGTCGTAACACATCATACTGAGTTTATTTTCTAATGTGCTCGCTTCTACAACAAAGAGACCAGGTCGGTCTAAGACACCAGTGGCAACACGGTGATTTGGTTGGACCCTGAATTCATCGATAAAGTTTTCATGTGCCCTCCAGCCACTGAAGCAGCAACTCCAGAGGCCTTCTCCGTGGATGACCCAGTCATTCAAAAAGTTGAAAAGACTTATTTGAAGGGAAAAATCTTGGAGGACTATATTGAAAGAATGCATACTCAGGGAGTTTCTTTGCTATCAAAAGTTGTAGAAAGGACGGGTAAGATGAGGAAGGTAAGAGCAGAGGTAGATGACTTTCTCTCTCTCATCTCTTAAGAGATTGATAGTTCAGAAAAGGATCTTAACAAATGGAAGGAGATGAAGGATCTAAAGAAGAGCATCTTGATATCTATCGATGTCATCTCTAGCAAGGACTCTTATGTTGAAATCAAGGAGTCATTGATCTTCAAAATTCAGGTACTCAAAGATTTGATTGATGATCTCAAAGCTTTTAAGGAGGCTAATGAGAAGAGTGACCTGAGCCTGCTGAATAAACTTGAAGAGCTGCCATATAACCTGACCTCTAAGGACAATCAGTTCCTTCTGATATAAGAAATGATTCAGAGATTCAAAGAGATGATTCAGAGAAATTTTGAATAAAAATTCATCTCAATGTCTACTGTGGACAGCATTCTAGATGCTCAATTAACTTTGAAAAATTTAAAATCTAGGTTAACTGGTCACGCTAAGGCCGTCTGATCCAAAACTCAGAAGTTTTGGTTGATAAATATCACAATAACATAGAAATAACATAGTAACAATGAATTCTCTGAGAAGAGATGTAGTATTACTCAAAATCCCAATACAAATATATGCTTATCTCTGGGAAGAGATGTCTGTCTTCACATTTCGAATTACCTCTTCTTTTATACACAATTTGAAAGCATGGGAAGGATGTGGAAGGTCACCAATCTTGAGGGAGATGAAGTGGTATGACTTCCAATATTTAAAACAATACATAATTCGAGGAATTACTATTTTTAGAAACTTACTATTTTTAGACAACACTATTAAAATTGAAATTTGAGGCACTTCCATTGGGTTTTCAAGGGTCAAACTTCATCGAGCAAATCTCCATGCCATTTCACGATGTTCCCCTCATTCTTAGCTTTCCAACGGTTCAAATGGTGAGTCAATTGGAGCTACGGTGCAAAAGTTATGGCTCCCGGAAGTTTCGTCATCAATTGGGGTGGAACTGTCACCCGAATTGTCGCCTAAATTGATGCCTAGATCACCGTCACAGCAGTGAAGGATGCATTGATCAGAGCGAGAATCATCTCCAAGAACACGGTTGCACCAGACAGCATAGGAATTCAAGCATCCATCACTATGTACGATGCCCATATGAAGAAATCTGGCAGCAAGAACTAAATCTCTCTCTTTCTTTCTTCTTCTCTCTTTATGCACTTCTGTTTTATGCAAAGTGCATGCAATTTTGTAAAATATAATTACATGTAAATATTTCAAAAAAATATCTCAAAGTCAAAGATGAGTCATCTTTGACCGAGATATTTTTGTATTTTATTATTTTTTATTTTTTGAAGATTTTTTCCCTATATATAGTGGAGACCTCATTTGTAAAATATCTTGAAAAAATTAATAGCAAACACTCTACTAAAATTGAAGCAACTTTTGAGACTTTGTGCTCAAAATTGTAAATCATATTTTGTTGAATGAATGAGAAGCAGATTATTTTAGACTTTGTGTTGAGATTGTCTGTGTTATTTAGGAAATAATTCTTATGTTCTTTTTTCTGGTAATATCTTATTTATCTGATTTAATAAGCAAAGTGGGTGTGTTTATATTATCTAAGGGTGCTTCTAAAGGATAAAAGATAGACTTTGAGCTATTTTTGTCTTTCAAATTCAATTATTTTTTGTAGTTTCAGGTGAAGACTTTGTGCTTCATTTCATTCTACGGTTACGTGTGTTCCAGATCGGTGGAAGAAACTACGGAAGACTTTGTGCTTACGTGGGTGTTCTTGTAGATTTTGTCACTTCAGGTGATCTCTTGCTCTCTGTTTGATACCATTCCTGAAAGAAGAGGAGTTTTGTTAGCTTAAGACCAAGATTTCCCTCGTTTGTTCTTTATACATTACCTCTGAAAGAAGATAGGTAGATGCGGTCATACCACCCCATGTGTTATTTTATGCTTAACTATCTATATATATATATATATATATATATATATATATATATATATATATATATATATATATATATCCAGCACGTAAGTATTTATAGGGAACCTCCCCTTGATGAGAGGAGAGATTTACTTCGTTCAGATTTGGTAAACTCATATTTTTCATGGTGTAAATCTTCCTATGTTGTGGCTGATATACCTATTTTTTTATCAGTTAGTTGACGACAAAATATTCACCCAACAGTTTTTTGGCGACTCCGCTGGGGACTCGAGTGTGCATTTTGAAGCCTCAAGCTCCAACTTGAAGCAGTTTCAGTCTCTTTTTCATTTAAAATCTGACAACTCCACGTTACACTAGAAGTCAGAGAGCTAAGAGTGTTTTTGACCCCGTGTTTGAGTTGACATAGCAGAGCAATTTTGATCTCTTTCCTCCGTCACCTTTCCTCCAACGTTCTAAGAGTTTTCCTCCTAACTCTATCAGGTCACTGATGCAAGGTAGAGCTTCTTTTCTTACTGTTAATCGTACCTTACCTATAAATACTCCACCAAGGTTTGTTATCCCACCATTTAATCATCCTATCATAATAGCTCAAAGCCTGTGGGGTAATTCCTTTGGTCCTCTTAATTTGACCCCACCGTTGCATAAACTATCTCATAGTTATAGAAAAAAAATTCCTAAGTTTTTTGGTGATGGAAAGGTTCATCTCGACGAGCATATTGTTGCCTTCTCCATAGCATGTGGCATGATCGGTGTGGAATTCGAGGATGTAGCAGTTAGAGTTTTTGTAAAAACTTTGCAAGGTGTTGCTATAAATTGGTTCTATCACCTGTAGGCTGGGTCAGTAACAAACTGAGATACGCTCAAGTCCAAATTCAAAGCTAGGTTTAAACCTGCTGAGGATGCACACGCTTTGTTAGCTCAGCTAACATAGATGAAAAAAGAATTCCAGGAACCCATGAGAGATTTCATAGCTAAATTCAACAAGTTGAGAAACCAGATTCCAACTGTGGCTCAACCCACGCCGAAAAATCTCAAGTGTTTTTTTATCAACTCCCAGCTCCCTGAAGTAAGTTTCCTATTGAGGCGAGCTGGCCCTATGGATCTAGCCTTGGCTCAAAGTTTGGCTACTGAGATTGAGGATAATCTTATCCTGGTAGGTAAGATCAGAAAAGACTCTAGTAAAAATAAATTCTCTTCATCTACTGAGAGTTCTTCAGGTACTATAGATCTTATGGTGCAGAAATTAATGAATAAACTGATAGCTTTGAAAAGGCAAATAGCCCAAGGTACTTTTGCTCCTACCTATCAAGATGCACCCAGGAGGACATTCCAAAATCAGCAATATCAAGGTAATGCTACCCAGAACCAAAGGTAATCTAATCGCCTACCTCCTCCTCCAGGGAGATTGGCCATTGAAGCAGCACCTGTTAATTCAGTGATCGGTTACCTAGAGGCTGAGCACGATAATTCTTTTCAACCTCAATTAGACCAACAAGAAGATGTTAATCTCTTTGATGAACAGAAAGAAGAATTAGCTGGTGACTCTAATATCGATTTCCTGGATTACCAAGACGAAGCTGGAAGTAAAGGAGAGGGTTTAGATGGATTTTATGTCATTTTCACCAGGTCTCAAAATCAATCAGCTTCACAATCTGACAAAGAAAAGGCAGGAGAAGAACCCCGACCAATGGTCTCTATTGCCAAACGAGGGACTCCATTGCCTCCGCAATCAAAAGATCAGGTAACTCATAAAAAAGTAAGTACTCCCAATCACCCCATACCTTCCACTTCTGTTACTCAGACCAGTGCCATGCCTAATAAAGTCTCTGATGATGGACTCCCTTCCTTTGTTGTAAGCTTTTTTCAATTATTTGATATAATTGATCATGCTAAAAAAACTAAAATTCAAATGACAAAAGTTGAATATTTACGAGCTAACCTAGAACAATTTGATAAGTTAGCTGAATATGTAAAAAACAAAGCTGTCTTTGTAGGACAAGATTTTTCGAAAGATGTTCTTGATCCTCCTAAAGATAAATCGGCCCAAAACAATTTGGTTGTGACTCCTCCTGTTGCTCCCAAAAAATAGAACCTTTCTATGTTTCCCTACTTATAAATGGTTATAAACTGAGTAATTGTATTATAGACTCTGGAGCTTTAGATAATGTCATACCCGCGAAAGTGGCAGATTTTCTTAGCCTGACTTTGACCAAAACATTTGGGAGATGTTTTTCCATGGAAAATAACCAAGTTTATCTCTTTCGTCAAATAAAAGATGCTCAATATGCCTTCACGGCTTTTCCAGAGAAGCGGATAAAAATGATGATTTTAGTGGCTGACGTTCCAGCATCTTACGACATCCTACTTGGGCAAAATTTCTACAAGGATGTTGGAGGTGAGCTAAGTATGGACTTATCGAAAGCAAGAATTCTAGTTCAAGGTGTCATGAAGAATTTGCTTCCTAAAAAAGAAGCAAGATACGTAGTTACCCGATCATCGGCACCGAAAGCTCAAATTTTATTTGAGTCCTTGGGCATGGGCAACTACTTCTTATATATGGACGGAACCCATGAGACATCTGATGAAACTTATTCGAGTGATAACTTGAGGTTGTGTTCAGCTGGTACAGCAGAAAAATTGACAAATCAAAATGAGCACATGGAAGAGCCTCTTTCCCCAAACAAAGGAGTTTTCTAAGAAAAGGCAGCATCTAATGAGGTATGGACCTTAGAATTTAACGGTAGCTGCTCTTCTACTGGTTCGAGAGCTAGGGTTGTGTTGGTATCTCCTCAAGGAGATATTATTCCTTTGTCTTACAAATTGCAGTTCAATAATACCAACAACACGGCTGAGTACGAGTCTCTACTGCTCGGACTACAAGCTGCTAGAGAAAAGGTCATTAGACAACTCCATGCTAAAGGGGATGTTGAGTTGATAGTCTGCCAGGTGAGGAACCTCTATCAGATGAAAAATGAAAGGTTGCATCATTATCGCAACTTGGTCTGGGATCAAATTGAAACTTTTAACGCTTTCAACATCTCTGCCGTTTCAAGAGAACTCAATGACCGAGTAGATGCATTCTCTGTCTCTACCACCCTTTGTCCCTCACCCATACTTTAAAGGAGATAGGTACACTATTGAACTGGTCTTTCAGCCAAGTGTACCAGATAATGCCGACCACTGGCAAGTTTTTAACAATAATGATCAAATCATCACTTTCTTATAGCAAAAAGATAATTTTGAACAACTGAGTTTTGAAGGTAGTGAACCCCGAGAATGTGAAGCAGCTCTTGAGACCAATACGAATACAAGTAAGGGTTTCCTGCAGCTTAAAGGGAATAAGATTCCAAAAGGCTAGGTGTCTTTAGAGAAATTGTTTGATAACCATGACAGGTTTATTAAACAATAGCGAACGGATTCGAAATCCTCTCAAGACTTTGATCAGGTAAACTTGGGAACCAAGCGTGATCCTAAGATGATAAATATTAGGAAATGTTGCACTCTCGAGAAAAGATTTGAGCTTGCTAGTCTACCCCGCCAGTATATGGATGTATTGGCCTATTCTTATGACAATCTGAAATCACTCAGGTCAAATGACATCCGCCACGACATTCCCCTGAAAGCCAACTCTGTACCTTACAAGCAAAAATCCAGGCAATACAATCCAAAAATCTCAGGCACTATCTTAGTTGAGATACAAAAGATGCTTGATGCCTGAATAATTTTTCCAATCCATCACTCAACATAGTTTGCCAACATAGTGCCCATCAGGAAGAAGAATGGCAAAATTCAAATATGTGTGGATTTCAAGAACTTAAACCAATTGTCTTTAAAAAATAACTACCCCCTTCCTATCATGGATCAAGTCCTGTAGATGGTAACAGGGTCAAAAATGTTATCAATATTAGATAGTTTTTCAGGGTACAATCAGGTTGAAGTCAAAAAAGCAGATCAGCACAAGACAACATTCACCACACCCTAGGGCACATTCGCTTACTGAAGAATACCTTTTGGTCTGATAAATGCAAGCGCCACATTTCAAAGGGTGATGGATCTTGCTTTCAAAGATGAGATGAAAAAATTCATTGTAGTATACCTAGATGATCTGACAGTGTTTTCAAAATATCGTTCTGAACATGTTCACTATTTGCAAAAGATATTGGAATGCTATTGACAAAATGGTATCTCTTTAAACCCAAAAAAATCTGTCTTTGGAGTTACTGAGGGAAAACTTCTCAGACACATTGTGTCCTGAGAAGGTATTAAAATTGATTCAGAAAGAGTCAAGTCCATTCAAGAACTTACTCTGCCTACCAACAAGACCGCAGTTCACTCTTTCTTTGGAAAGGTAAATTTTCTCCGAAGGTTTATACCTGAGTTTGCTGAGAAAACCCGTCAAATTGTCAACATGATGAAGGGCAATGCTACATTTAGGTGGACTGCTGAGGGTAAATTAGCGTTCAAGGAGATTAAAGAAGCAATCACCCGTGCACCAGTCTTGGTCTGTCCAAATTACACTAAAAGTTTCAAAATATATAGTTATGTCTCCGAACATACACTATCAGCTATTTTGGTCCAGCAAAATTCAGAAGGTGCAGAATCTCCCATCTCCTTCATGAGTTGTCCACTCAAGGATCATGAGCTAAAATATTCCCTTATGGAGAAGCACACATACGCTGTTGTCAAAGTGGTCAAGAATTTCAAGTTTTATATCTTAAACTCTCACACTGAAGTTTTCATCCCAGACACAACAGTTAAATCCATTTTGACTTAGCAGGAGTTCGGTACGAAGAGAGGTAACTAGATTGCCAAAACTCAAGAGTTTGATCTGGACATCAAACCAACCAAGCTCATACGAGGAAGGGGTCTCTGCCAGTTGATTGCCAACAATATTTCAGGTGAAGCAGAAAGTGAAGAAGTAGAGATTGAGGGCATACCTACGGTCTTCTTTGTTGCAACTATTGATTAGTGGTATTCTAACATTGCTCATTTTCTGACATATGGTGAGTCTCTCACTCATCTTTTTTTTAAAGAGAAATAGAATGTTAAATTGAAATTAGTTGGTTATGTTCTGTGGGACAATGGTTTTTACAAGAGAAACTTGGACGGGGCATTTTTTCATTGTGTTGAAAAAGCGCAACAAGAAAGACTCTTAGAATCTTTCCACAATCTAGCCTATGGGGGACATTTTTCGGCACCAGTGATAGCGCACAAAATTCTACAAGCAAAGTATTATTGGCCCATGCTTTTTCAAGATGCCTACAAATGGGTGCGTAGGTACGAATTGTGTCAATAATTCATTGGAAAGCCTAAGCTGCCTGCTTTACCTCTCAAGCCGGTAGTGATTGAGGAACCGTTTCAGCAATGGGGTATTGACTTCATTGGGGTAGTCAACCCATCTTCAAGTGCCAGACATGATTATGTCCTCATGGCAATAGATTATTTTACTAAGTGGGTGGAGGCCATCCCAACCAAGCATGCTACGTCTGAAGTGGTATGCAACTTTTTCAAAAAAAATATCATCTTCAGGTTTGGGGTCCCACTAAAGATTGTAATAGATAATGCAGCCTATTTTTCATCACATAAAATTATTCAATTCTATTTTTATTATGGGATTACCTTATCCCATACTTCAAATTATTTCCCTCAAGGGAATGGCCAAGTAGAATCGAGTAACAAAAACCTGGTCACTATTATCAGGAAGTTGGTGGATGACAATCAGAGAACATGGCATAAAGCATTGTATGATTCTTTGTGGGCGGATAGAATAACACCCAAAAGGGGTATAGGTATGTCCCCTTTTCAGCTTATGTATGGATTGAATGCAGAAATTCTTATCACCCTTGAACTACCAGCGCTCAGATTAACAAAAGCAATCGAAGACTCAACCTTCGAAAGCTCAGTTGACAAAAGAATCATATGTCTAAATGAGCTGAATGAGCGTCGATCTATGGTAGTGGATCGGATTAAGGAACATCAAAACCGGGTGAAAGCTCTCTTTGATAAGAATGCTAAAGTTTGTGAATTCCAAGTCAGAGATCAACTCTTGTCGTGGGACAAGAGGCGAGAACCAAAAGGGATGCACGACAAATTTGACTCATTGTGGAGAGGCCCGTTCACCATTCGACAGCTCTGTGGTGAGGCTAGCTTCTTGCTGGAGTACCAAGATGGAACACCATTTGCACTACCTCACAGTGGACAGCATCTGAAGCTGTTCAATCCTTGAGGCTTGAAGAAGCCCATTTGTATATATGTATAGTTTTTACTTTTTGTCTTTTTTTTTTTTTTGCTTGACTCTATAGCCCAATGTCTTGAATGAAGGCACTTAGAGACTGGTTTCTACTCTCACTAATCATTTGATTAACGAAAGTTCCCCATCAGGAGCTAGCTATTGTTTTCAAAATTGGATTTGCTCATTTTTGTGAACAACCCCCTACGAAACTTGTATGTTTCGTCTTGTCTCTCTAAGTTTGGTCATGAGATGAGTTTTGAATTAGTTCTCATCTTGGCCTCGAAATGTGAAAGTAGTTACGATCTCGTTGAGACCAAGGTTTCCCTCCCCTAGACTGTCTCCTTCTAGAGTTAGTCTTTTCTTTCGTTTCGTGTAAGGGAGGCCAATTTTTCCGCCTCTACATTTTCCTTATTTTTTGTGCAAGAGCAAAAAATTTTGTCGCCCCTGCACCTTTGCCTGCAATGGCAGCAAATTTTGCTGCCCCTACACTTTTGCCTGTAAGTGCGGAAAATTTTGTCGCCCCTACACTCGAATGAACCGAGACATGCAAGGGCAGCAAAATTCACTGCCCAAGCATGTCTCAATTTCTATGCGCAGCATTTATTGCCACACGGGCTGAGTTGTTGGAGTTGATTTTCACCCCATTTAAGCTGATTTGAACCCCATTTCTCTTCATCACCTCCTCCTGTCCTCCTACTCTTCGCGTCTGGATGATCTAGAGAGCGACTTGAAGAATAATTTCACGGATTCGAACTTGTGACGCGCGCGGCTTTCTAGGTTGGTCTCGTTTATTGTATTTGTCTTTCTTTTTCTTTTTCAGTTTATTTGTTTTTATGCTTTCTACCTGCTAGGATGGCCATTTATGCCGTCCCTCTTCCTAAACCCGTAGGCTTTCTCTAACGCCGTGCCTTCTTAGGCGGTGAAGTTCACCCTCTGTGCCCCGGCTTTCCCCCATCCCCCATTCTTCACCTTCGCGGGTGGCGATTTTCACCGCCCACACTCTCTATCTTTCTTACAGGGGTGGCAAAAATTGCTGCCCCTACTTTCTACTTTTTCCATACCTGCAAGGGCGGTGAATTTTGCTGCCCTTACCTCTTTCTCATCTCTGCAGGGGCAACAAAATTTGCTGCCCTTGCATCTCTTGTATTTCAACATGCAGGGGCAGCAAATTTCACCGCCCTTGCATCTTTTTCTTCCAATATGCAGAGGTGGCAAATTTTGTCGCCCGTGTATCCCTTCTCTGAATTTTCCTAAATTTGAGAAAAAAATTTGAGTTGTCCTTTTTTTTGTTGTTTTTTGGTCCTTTCTTCCAGCCAGCCTTTTTAAGTGACCTTCATTGACCTCAATCACTTAAATTGTGCTTTCCCCTTTCGTTCACTCTCCTCTAATCTGGCAATCATGTCTGCAGCACCTTCAAAAAACTCCTATTTATCAGCACCAGTCTGGCCAAAACTAGTTCCCATGTTTGAAGCGTCTTTGAAAAAAATGAAGACTATGAAGTACAAGTTTCAGGGCATCTTTCCACTCACGTCGGTCTCCTCAAATGTCGATGACATTTGAGACACCGAGATTGGCCATGTGGACATGACCGAATTCCTAGCACGAACTAAGGCGATGAATCCAAGCACCGAGATGAAGAGGATCATCAAAAGTAACATCCACCTAGTGGCCGCCTTTCCAATAGCAGCACATCATACTGAGTTCATTTTTCAATGTGCTCGCTTCTACAACAAATAGACTAGGTCGGTCTTAGACGCTAGCGGCAACACGGTGATTTGATTGGACGCCAAATTCATCGATAAAATTTTCATGTGCCCTCCAGCCACCGAAGTGACTCAAATTGACTTCGCTAATGCCCAGAAAGAATATGACAAAGACCTTGAGAGGGCAAAGAAAGTAATGAATTACAAATGGTTGAAGGCCCTCAAGACCAACTTGTCAAGATGGTTGTAGAACTTTTTGAGGAGCGACTTCATTGAGGAAGTCGGTGACTTGATCACCCTTCTCAGCAAGGTACGAGGCCTCTCGTCTTCTTCACTATTTCATGAATGGATGTATCCATTCATCAAGATCATCTTCCAAGGCAAACATGTCATCTTTTATGGAGAGCAGATCAGCAATGCTCTCTATGAATAGCTAACCAAAGTGCAGACCTCCTACAAGTTCTATATGACTTCGTACCTTGTGTACATAGCTGTCACAATGCAGAGTTTTCTAGGCTTAACCATAGAGGGGGATAAAAAGACAACCTCAGTGTACTCATATTACCCTCAACTGACTCTTCAAGGATTGACCCACCACTTCAATAGGGTAAATGATGCCTTTTTTGCCACATTTATATGCTTTTTCAACCCTCAGCTAGAGCAGAAGAGAGTATCAGACGAGGCCTAGATAGTGGTCAATGATTACGGCTGCATGTTCTTTCAATTCCCCACCTTCTGCTATCTTCGAGTTAGCTTTTTCCAAGGCTACCCCTACATGCTCCCCAAGTTCCTTTCAGATAAGTTGGTACTAATGGAACTTTGTCGACAACTGATTATCGTGCATAACAGACAAATGGAGTTGAAGAAGCCAGGTTTCAGGTTTTTGATCGAGATTGGCAGATACTCCATTGCAACAGTAGTCAAAGCCAAGGTCATGGAAACTAAAATGCAAATGGTCACTCTGAAACTATTCAAGAGACGAGAAAAAATTGACTATAGGGGGGTCAAGAACAAGATCAAAAAGAAAACCCAGTTCTATGAGCCCATGATTGAAGATATCTGGATTGACCTAAGGACAGTTGAAAAAATCAAGAAAATGGACTTCTGCAGGCTGACACTAAAGCAAATCAAATATCTGGGACTTGCAGAGATCCCCTCTGGTCTGGTTGATGATAAAAATATCATCAATAGTAGATACTTAACAGAGAAGGTTGTTGGTTCCCCTCTTCCTTCAACTCAGTGGTCTCAAAAAGAGCTGACTTCTCTGAGGAAAAGATTCAAACAAATATTGGCTAACACCAATGATTGGTTAGCAGCCAAAGGGATCATCTTGAAAGAATTCATCACAAGATTCGAAGCTGAATATCAGACAAAGTTGAAGAAGAAGGCAGAGAATAGAACTAAAAACAAAGGTTATGTACCTTCCCCTTCTAGGCCTCACAAGCCTAGAATCATCTTTGTATCTAAGAAACCTAAGACTACTGAAGAGCCTAAAGCGACAGCAAAAGGAATTAAGGAACAAAGCCCTCAGACACAAGTAGCCCAGCCAATGGAGACAGATGATCAACCGTCAGGGCAACCAAGCATTGAACCTCCACTCTCACTAGAAAAAGTGCAGCCACTCAAGAGCGTCTCTCCTTCTCCTCCTCAGTCTCCCATGGCACCCTCTTCTCCTATCTCGCCGATTAGTGTTCCCTCTTCAGGAGTTGCCTCTCCTCTCAGAGTCATATTTGGTGATCCTCAGGGTGCTTCTAGAGGTTCTCCTCGCTCTTCTGGTTCCATTCTATGTTTATCATCTCCTTCCTTCAACTTGGCAGCAAGCCCTGCACTAGAGCCAGAATCAGTGATTGGTACAGTTTCGCCAGTTACTCCAACTATGACTACTGTCACCACCAGCAGTGTAGAAGTCACCGCAGTAACACCAGCAGAGGGAATCATTACCACAGCAGGTACTTCTCTCCCACCTTGGGTGATAGTTGTCACCCTCAAAAGAAAGAAGATGGCCATCTTTCCAGATGAATTTGACTTTGGAAAAATAGTGCCGGTGAAAGCTAAAGCTCCTAAGAGGCCAAGGATCCTCTCGAAATTGGTTGAGGAAAAAGGGCAAAAAATTTTGGAAATGGCCAGGCCTCCACAGGATGCAACCCTTGAGGGTTTTGAGATGAGCAGCTATTCCATCTCTCGTGTTGAACTTGGCAAAGTCACTCATGAAGGTGCGAAAAATGATCTTCAAGCTGCTATGGACATCATGGTCTAGAAATTTGATCGAGAGAAGGAGATGAAAGATTATTACAAGGCCAAAATAGAGCAGCTAATGGTAGTAATAAGAAGGTTCACTCTTCGTCCTGAAGCAGCAACTCTAGAGGCCTTCTCCGTGGATGACCCAGTCATTCAAAAAGCAGAAAAGACTTATTTGAAGGGAAAAGTCCTGGAGGACTATATTGAAAGGATGCATACTCAGGGAGTTTCTTTGCTATCAGAGGTTGCAGAGAGGATGGGTAAGATGAGGAAGGTAAGAGCAGAGGTAGATGACTTTCTCTCTCTCATCTCTCAAGAGATTGATAGTTCATAAAAAGATCTTAGCAAATGGAAGGAGATGAAGGATCTAAAGAAGAGCATCTTGATATCTATTGGTGTCATCTCTAGCAAGGACTCCTATGTTGAAATCAAGGAATCACTGATCTTCATGATTCAGGTACTCAAAGATTTGATTGATGATCTCAAAGCTTTCAAGGAGGCTAGTGAGAAGAGTGACCTAAGCCTGCTGAATAAACTTGAAGAGCTGCCATGTAACCTAACCTCTAAAGACAATCAGTTCCTTTTGACAGAAGAAATGATTCAGAGCTTCAAAGAGATGATTCGGAGAAATTTTGAAGAAAAATCCTTCTTAATGTCTACTGTGGACAGCATTCTAGATGCTCAGTTAACTTTAGAAAATTTAAAATCTTGGTTAACTGGTCACGTTAAAGCTGTCACATCATTGAAGGATGCATTGATCAGAGCCAGAATTGTCTTCAAGAACATGGTTGCGCCAGAAGCATAGGAATTCATGCATCCATCACTATGTACGATGCCCATTTAAAGAAATCTGGCAGCAAGAACTGAATCTCTCTCCTTCTTACTTCTTCTCTCCTTATGCACTTCTATTTTGTGCAAAGTGCATGCAATGTTGTAAAATGTAATTACATGTAAATATTTCAAAAAAATATCTCAAAGTCAAAGATGAGTCATCTTTGACCGAGATATTTTTGTATTTTATTATTTTCTATTTTTTGAGGATTTTCTTCTTATATATAGTGGAGACCTCATTTGTAAAATATCTTAGAAAAATTAATAGCAAACACTCTGTTGAAATTGAAGCAACTTTTGAGACTTTGTGCTCAAAATTGTAAATCATATTTTGTTGAATGAATGAGAAGCAGGTTATTTCAGACTTTGTGTTGAGATTGTCTATGTTATTTAGGAAATAGTTTTTATGTTCTTTTTCCTGATAATATCTTATTTATCTGATTTAATAAGCAAAGTGGGTGTGTTTATATTATCTAAGGGTGCTTCTAAAGGATAGAGAATAGACTTTGAGCTATGTTTATCTTTCAGATTCAGTTATCTTTTGTAGTTTCAGGGGAAGACTTTGTGCTTCGTTTCATTCTACAGTTACATTTTTTCCGGATCGGTGGAAGAAACTACGGAAGACTTTGTGCTTACGTGGGTGTTCTTGTAGATTTTGTCACTTCAGGGGATCTCTTGCTGTCCGTTTGATACCATTCCTGAAAGAAGAGGAGTGTTGTTAGCTTAAGACCAAGATTTTCCTTGTTTGTTCTTTATACATTACCTCTAAAAGAAGAGAGGTAGATGCGGTCATACCACCCCATGTGTTATTTTCTGCTTAACTATATATATATATATATATATATATATATATATATATATATATCCAGCACGTAAGTATTTATAGGGAACCTCCCCTTGATGAGAGGAGAGATTTACTTCGTTCAGATCTGGTAAACCCATACTTTTCGTGGTGTAAATCTCCCTATGCTGTGGCTGATATATCCATTTTGTTATCAGTTAGTTGATGACAAAATATTCACCCAACAGTTTATATTATTATGTACCAACATAATGGTGACCATTGCTCTTCAAAAAAGGGTTAATGATCTATGTCTATCTCCTACATAGCTGAGCTTACTCCTTATGCACTCTATTATGCAAGGTGCACACCTCTCACCCAATATTGTGCATTCCTTGTCTAAAGTTTTTTCAAAATTATGCACAAGACCTGTGCCATATCATAGACTTCTATGCACTGACCCTTACACACTTTGAAACTTATAGTTCTATGTAATAACTGATAGACTCATGCACCACACAAGTTCTGCACCAGCTTTCTAACTTTCATTCTCTTTATAGCTCATAGCCCCACACGCCTTATAGTCTCGCAGCATTGCTCACATCCTCGCATGCATAGATAACTCTTAGACTCCACATCACATCCACATGTCACCTTGCTTCGGCCACATGTTTTAATGGGTTTACCAACCTTCATCTATCTTGAAATATGAACTGATGCAACTATCTTCTTGGTAACTGACAATCAATGCAATCATCTTCTTGGTAACTGACAATCGATGCAATCATCTTCTTGGTAACTAACAATAGTTGTAATCATTCTTGTATTTTAATTGTATAAGTATGTAACATACACATCTAACCAAAGGTTGATGATCCACACAGTCATAGCATAGATAGCATGTTTCACGTATCTACTCTGTAAAACATGTACTGTAACACATTGTACCAATTTTCCCTATTCTTTGTTAATGAATAGAAGTTACATTTTCTGTAAGTAAGACTTATACTCCATTTAATGTGTTTATTTATTTATTTATTTTTGAATTAGCTTTGCCCATCCACTTTGCTCAACTAAAATTTGGTTATCCCCCACACGCTTGGTCCTAGGCCTTGTGGTGCAGATCACTTGCATGTTGAAGTGTTACCTCCTCATCTCACAAAATCCTATATGGAGAGTTTCTCTTAGCTTAGCAATAATTATCCTTGATATATATACTCCATCAGAACATAAAGTGTGGTCTTGTGTGTGGTTATGAAATCCATGTCATAATCCCCCTAAAACTACAATAAGTGCATGGGAATCAATTCCACATCATGTTTCCCCACAGAAAATAAAAATTTGGTGATTTATTGATAGTTTCTAATCCCTAGAAATTGCCCTCTAGGTACAATGGGAGAGCACATGCTATCGTAGCCTCAATTAAAAAAAGGGCAACCAAAAAGTGTGCTAATTGAGTTGAAATTTAAGAAAATAAGCTAATTGGCCCCGAATTAAGATGCGATAAGTAAATATATCAAAAAATTGTTTTAATATGTCAAATCTTTGACACATGGCCTATAAAACAGAGGATTAGTAGTTTTGAAATTCGCTCTTCAGGGGTAAACCTTAAAAAAAGTGTTAAATAAAGTACAAGTTATAAATATAACGATGGCATGGATCTTAAATATGATACCACATTTACACAGACCAATGGCGCAACTACACTAATGTCATATTTCTAAATAGACAAGGTTAGCTAAAAGCAGTTAGAAAAAACTCATGACCCATAATGATAATGTTGCGACTAAATGATCAAATTTGCATAATTGTAAACGTGATATTATAACTGATAGAAAATCTAAAAACAAAAAAAATTATACCTACACGATGTTGTGTCTAGGTTTGATGATGTTGTGTTTGTTGTTCAGAATATTATAGTTTCATAACCATGAATTCACACTTATGAACATAAACACAGACACAACCAATATCATGGTTTATGATAACAATGTCGTGCCTTAGATCGCAATGTCATGGTTATGTAGTTGCAACTTTGTTCTTGTCAAAACAAAGACATAAATAAGAAAAAAACCATGTAATTTAATAACAAAGTCATAGGTTATCTCGACAATATCGTGGATTGATGGGCAGGACTTCATCAAGATTTAACAGGTGGAAAAACAAAGAGATGAGTGGGTAGAATCAAATAAAGTCCTATAAGAACATATTATGTCCAACAAATGACTATGTAATCCAATTTACACACAAAAAATAAACACAAAACAAAATATTTTAACCCATTAGTCCATGATATGTAATGTAAAAATGACTATTTTTATCTTGTAATAGTTAGATGCTTAAAAAATGTCAAATTAAAGCTTCAATATTTATACAAATGATTAGACAATTGTTTCCAATAATTGACAATAGATCAGAAAACATGGATTTATCAATGTTGCAGGGATTGAAACAATGTTGCCGTTATCAAGATCAATATCTCATATAGCGAGCCTCGAGTTCATTCCTGTTATAACACAACACATACAGAACAAAACAAGGGATACAACAAGCTAGAATATTAAAACTTAGCCACAAAATATACCCACAAAACAAGGATCTTCATGCCACTAATTTTAACAGGGAATCAAAACTATACGTAAACTGACTATTTGACTATTTTTGAATATGTTGATTGCTAAATGTAGAATGATAACCAAGCAACAAGAATGATTAATCTATTATAAAACCGTATAACTAAAAGCAAATTTGACCGTGATATCCAATATTTGTTAGTAGTTTCAGAAAGCCCAGGCTTGTTCAAACTCATGGTGTAGTCACACTATCGTGTTTCTTATGATCGAAGCCATGTATATTCACTCGCAAATTCATTCTTACATGAACAACTCACAAACATAAATGAAGTTATGGTTAGTGTTAACAATGTCACACATTCACAGTTCAATGTCGTAGTTCTACAGCCACGGGTTATTGTTAGCAATATCGTGGGTAATAGAAGCAAACTCGTGGGATATCAGATGTGATATATCACAGTGCAGACAGACGGTTAGGTCGACTGTCACGGTTACTGAATGATATCGTGATTGTTAGTTACAAAATCACATTTGCATAAGATGAAGTTGTGGTCGCACACAGCAATGCCATGGTTTCAACTTGGAAGTGAAAATCACCAAGATTTTTGGAGCTCCAGCCTCAAATTATTCCTCAACCCTATTTTGTAAGCTAAATCTCACACACCAAAATATCAAGAGGGTTGAGTTAAAGGAGGGCGCCCACTGTGATTACCATTATGTATTAGGATAAATTTGAAATTAAGATTCAAATGCCAAAGACAATGAACAACATGTCAGATAACCGAAAAAAAATCATTCTCACATCTAATCTAAACCCCTGACTAGATAAGATAGGCAAATAAAATGCAAATAACAATTGGAATAAAATAATTATACCTCAATCTTCAACATCGATTTACATCTAAAATGCAATGGATGTGCCCCAATTCGATAAAACCATTGCACTTGATAACTTGAATGTTGGATTGTATTGTGACTCAGGGCTTGGACAACAATTGGATATGATTTAGATGATTTGTTTGACAAGATGATAGTAGGAAGGATTTAACAATGAAGCTCTCGAATTTGCATGGGGATACATATGATTATATAGGAAGTGGTGAGGTATTTCCAAGGAATTGAAAATTTCTTAGAGAGTTATAGAGAGAGATGAGTGTAGAGGCTTCTAGAGAATGTACAAGACTCTAAAGGATGTTAAGACTAATTGATGATGATTAGTTGGATGATTAGAAGAAGGATTAGTAGGAGAAAGTGGGGATAGTTGAAGTTAGGTGGGGATGGAATTTTAAATTCCAAAATAATGGATAAGTGGGATTACTGACAAGTAAGATATGACTTAGAATAATTAATTGATGTGGGATAAGGGGTAAGGTTAATAGGTGATATGAAGAATGTAGGAAATGTCAAACTAGTGACTAGGAGGGGTTAGTAATAGGACATTAGGATGAATTATGGATGAAAATACTAATGATGGAGGAGTGAGAAAATTTAAACGTATACACTTACAAGATAATTGTTAAAGCCTTAACACTTTACCTCTGCCACATCCTCCATGCAATCATTACACCAAAGTAAATAGGGTTTATTAAAAATAGATACATCTTGGACTATATCATAGCCGCTTAGGAAGGAATAGAATAGCTTAAATCTCCCAACAGAGGAACATGTTTCTCAAACTTGACTTTGAAAAGGTGTATGATCAAATTGAATGTGCATTTATTCTTGTTATGCTTAAAGCCTTGGGTTTTGGTATTTTTTCCCTTTCAACAGTCCAAACTTTATTCCATGCAGCCTCAGCTTGTCTCACTATCAATGGCCATAATTCAGATAGTTTTGGGATTTTTTAATCCATTAAACAAAGTTTCCCTCTTGCCCCAACTTTGTATGTCATTGTGGTTAAAGCATTTGGTTATCTATTTGCTCACATAGTGGACCAAAGGCTTAACATGGAAATTACTCTTCATCGTCACTCCTCTTAGCTCATCAATGGGAAACTTGTAAATGACTCTTTCCTCATGCTTGATGAGCAATAATCCTCTTCAAAAGAAGCACATCACTACCTTGAAATTTTAAACAAATCTTCTAGGTCAAGCATATAATGGGATAAAACATAGTGTTATAGAAATAGCATGATGCCCTTACCAAAGTAGCTTCAACATTATCAAAGAAAATGGATTTAGAAAGGATAGACTTCTAAATTTATTGGCAGTGCCTTTGCTTTTGATAGTTCTCACCCGGGGCTTTAACAGTATGTAATTGATAGAGTGGAAAAAACTCACTTACTAGATTACTAAGCGTCTTTCTCTCGCAAGTAAATTTTAAATCTGCACCAAATTCTTAATGCCACCCATGTCTACTATTCCTCTTGTCGAGATCCTCAAAAAGCCTCGTATGGAAATTTAGTAAAGGTGCTTAGAGATTTTATTTGGGCTGATGCTAAGCAAACTTGAAGATTCCACATAGATGCTTGGAATATTTTTTGAATTCCTTGTGAAAAAGGAATGGGCATTAATGAAATATCTAGACAAAACACTACTTTGTGTTAAGTGGATTGTTACAATAGTTGAGAGAAATGAGGTTTGAAAAAACCTCCTAAGACACTACATTGTTGCAAGTGCTCCTTATGGTAAGAACTATTGGGAAAATATTGGCTTCCACACTCTTTTAATTACCATTGTAGCTAAGAGTATATGGAAAGCTTTTGAAATAGTGAAACCCTTTATAAAATGGGCTGGAGATTATTTGAATCTTGGTCTCTATTTTATGACCATAACCTTTAGTGGTCTCCTATCATGACCAGTTCCAGCCTCCCTCTAGTAGAAATATTAGGCATAAAATGTCTTTGGTTTTTAGAAAAGGAATTTGCACAGTTCAGGACTTGGTTTTCTCTCATGATTGGATCTTGTGGTACTCACTAAAATTAACATATAATATTATTAATCTAAAATTACACTCCATTATACATCAAAATTTGACTCCCAATGTCATACTCCATAAGATGGGGTTGTAACCTCCACTCGAATTATGATATGCATTCAAAATTTATTCCTTTGGTCTCCTTTACCAAATCATGAATCAATTTTCTTCAACTTTTGGTAAGCTCAATAGGAGATAGAATCTTAATTACTCTCCTATAACATAGATTTCAATACTCAATAAGATCTAGAATGCCAAGCTCTAGCCCAAACTTGATCATTTTCTCTGGTGTCTAGTTTATCAAGGTCTTCCTATAGGGGAACATCTTGTGCACATTGGGATTTCTAACCCCAACTTCCCTCCCTGCTCCTAACATAAAACCTTTAAACACCTCTTTTAGACATGCCCAAGAGCTTAAACTATGTGGTAATGGATTCATAACTTAATCTAGCCTTACCATACAAAGTCGATCAATGGGCACGTGGATTTTTTGGGGGACCAAATACAGTAGCCTTCATACATTGCTTGTCTATAGAACATATTTAGTGTTATTATTATATTTCATCTATATAAATATATAAAATTAATGATATTTTATAATGAAGAACTTTCTAATAATTTCTCAGTTGGTGATGAAGTGTTTATTATTTCTTTAGCTTATATGTAGATTTAGGCACAAGCTGAGAAGGTGGACCTTGAGTTTCAACATCTTCAGGATCTCCTCAACCACTAGGGGAGTGATCTTTGTATAATGAGTCATGTTCCTCCTAACCAACCCTTGCATGGCACTCCTCCACTGATATCTAGACATCAACGAACCTGTTCTCACAATCATAGTTGTTTCACATCTCCTCCTCAATAGAGGGGATGGAGTCCACTACACCATGGAAAATCTATTGTTGGCCCATCTTAGTAGAATTCACCTATGCAAGGTAGCAAACTAGTGAGGACGTGTCATTGCCTCCCAATTGGGGTATTACAGTTTCTTTGTCTCCTCTCAATGTCACATAAGATGGGAGGGTGGTACTTGTTTCCCCTACAAAAAAGCCCTATTTTTGAGGTGTTCAATCACCTAAGTACGATCTACCTCCACCACCCTCTGGGGTTGCAATGTATGCTTAATTTTTTTGTTTTGTAATATTTTGTTGAATTTTTATGTTACCTTGTGTATTTGATGAATTTATTATTTTGAGCTATATTTTTTAATCAGTGTGAAGATTATATCATGAATACTAATTGATCACCCTTTTGTTGTAACCATATATATATATATATATATATATATATATATATATATATATATGTTTATGTTAGGTAAAACTTAAAAGGACCATAAAGTAAATTGGTACCAAAGAGGAGTAGTTGGGTTACCTTTAGGGCCAAGTACAAAGAAAGTAAAATTAAAGAAAAGCATAAAATTCATCACAATATTAAGAGGCCATGAAAGTAAAGGAAAATCATGCCAAAAAAAACCAAAAGTGAGCAAACTAAAGCATTGCGAAGCAAGGCAAATAATCACATACACTTTGAAGATAAAAAAGAGGGCCCCAATTTTAGTGGCTTAACCTTAGAAGGTGATGGGATTTACTATAGTTTAGATCCTAAGGTGAAGGTACACCTATCTATTGTAGAGAGGGTTGATAGTTAATATCGTGATTAAATATTTTCAATTTTTAATTAAAATTTTAAAATTACTAAATAAACAATTAAATTAATATATTTTTTTTATTGAGAAGTTACTAGAATTATTTAAATTGATATTTGTATTTCTAATTTTAATTATATATAATTGATTTTAATTGATGACTGAACATATATTTAAATTTAAGTGTTCCATTAGCTAAATAGTGATGATTAGGGAGCATCAAATTTATCGAAATCACTTAAATATTTAAAGAAAAATAAATCTTGATAAATGATATAATAAACCATAGTTGTCATCAATCGATCTACAATTCTTTCGATATTAATATATATTTTTTATTTAAAAAGAAACACTTTATTTTATATATTTTAAAAAAAAAACTACCTTAATTCAATAAATAAATAATCAACTGTCCTTTATTTAGTGTTGATAATGACTACAATAGAAATAATATGTCCTGGATATGGTATTGTAGAGTTAAAGGTTTCTTGGTTTTTTAATTTTTAGTTTTTTTTTTAATATTATAAAAAAATTAGGAAAATTTTCCACCAAAGAGAAAGTATTTTTATAATCTATAAAGTAATATGTCAAGAGATTTGGTATAATTGTGTAAGGATTTTTACTAGTGATATTTAGGATCATACTTGGTGAACCATCATAACATTATATTGTTTATCTTTTTTAATAGTAATCTAAATTTATAAATTTATTATAATATTCTCTTATCCTAATGATGGTTTATGGAGTATAATCCGAATCGTCGAAGGTAAAAATTCTTACACAATTATAATCAAAAATTTATTTGAATATTTTCTACTTTAATATCTTATAGATTTTTAATTTTTTTATGCTAAATATTTTTACGTAAAATATTTTTAAACTTATTTTGATCTAAATGGTCGTTTAAAGCATAATTTTGAAAATAAAATATTTTAATTTTTGGATACATTTTCTTATTATGTAATTATAGTGCCTTTTGGTACAGAAGTTGGACGCTAATGTTTTTTGGGGTACCTTACATAATTTATTAGGTTAAGCTTACAAGACACGAAATTTAGTTTGCTTGATGAGATTTTGAATGCATATTATAGTTTCAAAATATAGTTAACTAGATAGGAGATATGACCCTGGCAAGTGATGCTACTAAAATAATAATTTAATCAACCAACATTCAGCTAGTATGTTATAACTATCTTAGATATAGGCTACCTTGTTCATCAATTCCTTGCATGTAGTATATGTAGTTCCAAGAATCTGAACGGAACCACCAGTGTTTGGGAAGGTGCTAAATAAAACCACTAAGATGTTAGAAGGCTCAGGGGTTCTATGGGCTACAGGAGATCTATAGTGGCTATATGGTTTGCCAGCTTGCACCAAGCTATATACAGACTTGCAAACCATGTTGGGCCTATCATGAACAGGCAAAAAGTAAGTAAATTACTCTAATAGGTCCAACCACAATAAGGTAAGTAGCTAAGACTAGACTATGGATTGCATAAATCAAGCGAGAACAACACTACCAAATGAAGAGAGACAATAACCGGAATGTAAATCTAGAAGCTAAGGCGCTTTGAGGCCAAATGAAAGACATTTTAAGTAATAAAACATTTTCAAGAAAGGGTTCAAGAGCTTGCCTATTCTAGATTTGAGCTATCCTTCCAATTCAACACTATTATTTTCTAACAATGCAATGTTCTAGTTTAGCAAGAGAGAGAGAATATTTAAGCAAGTTTTCTAATTTATTTTGAACATGTATATCTCTACTATGCAATGAGGAAGGGTTCCAAAAAGAGCAATGATATGCAACAAATAAATATTTCAAACAATGAAAGTATTCCTTAACCATATAAAAATGCAAAAAACTTTGGAAACTACTCTAAACAATACATAAAAATAACTATTTCACTAAAATAGTTCAAACCTTAACATATACACTACACAAAATAATAGAGTTTCACTTTGCATAGCAAATTGCCCCCAGATCAAGCTCAAAGATGAAGTGCAAATGTTTTACGAACCAAGAATCCAAGCTAGGAAGCAATGTAGGAGGAAGACCAAGCTATGTGCAAGCTGAAGTCCAAACCAAGAGCCAAGAGCAAAGGAGGAGGTGAAGTGAGAACTTGCAATGGTGTAAGAGCTCCACCCAAATACACAAATCAGGTGCGATGCCAAATGTAGAAGCTTGGGATCAAACCACAAGGAAGCAATAATAACTGAGAGTAGTAATGGAATCTTCAAACAAGTGTGTAGCAACATATGAGATTCTTTATCCCCAATCAAGCTCAAGAGTGCCAAGAATGAATCAAGAGATATTTAAGAAGGCATGAGAGTCAAGAGAGTGCAGAAGAATCAATAGAGAGATGGAATGAGAAGAGAGAGGCTCAAATGAATGAGAAAGAGGTATATGTCCCCACCTAAATCCACCAAATGACCTAAAACTAGCCATTTTTTACCATTTGGATTCATATTGGAGATTTTAGACACGTTCTACCCTCATGAAGGAAACATATAGCCTAGGCCATAGGTTTCCTTCACACAAGCCATGGCCTAGGTCAATCAGGGTCCTGGGTTGGTCAATAGGATCTTGAGAGCCCTCGGGGGTCTCTATAAGGCCTATCTTGTGTCTAAAAGGGCCAATATGGATAGGGTATGTATGGATGGTAGGAATATGATGTGAGAGAGGTTCAATTAGGTGGTGAATGTCTCAAAGTAAGATGACTAGGGTCGATAACCTACACATGAATTGATGTGTAATCATAAAGAGGAGTAGGGTCACAGGAAGTACGATTACATATGCCCCCAAGGTACAAGCAGTCAGTGTTTGAATGAAAAAGGAGTGTTGTGTAGTACCTGTAAGCCACACCAAAGCAAAATAAAGAAAGAAACTAAAAAGATAAGAGGAAACATTACTTGTACTTACCAGATTAGGATGGCAGTGGAAGAATTCGATGGTGTGATCCATAGGTGAGAGTGTAAATATTACATAATCCAAAATCCAAATCTAGCTCCAATGCTAACTCCTATAAAGAAGGGATGCAAGTGATATCAAATCAAATCAGACTATTTAGAATGGCATTCACAAGGGTGTCAGCCCTATTATTCTCCCTATGAGGGATATGGGTGAACTAGACATCCTAAAAGAAAGAGAGCAAATCATGTGCTACCTCAAAGATGGGGAGTAAATCAAAACTAAAGATGGCACAAACATCGATGAGTTGAGACATGACTAAGAGTGAGTCAAATAATAACTACACATAGCATGTGCCTAACTCAAAAGTGTCAGTCAAGGCACCAATGATTATGTGATACTTAGCGGCATTATTTATTTCACTGATAAGGAAGAAACTAACCACAACAAGCTCATGACCCCACTGATCATCAATAACCCAAGCCATAGTTTTTGGTCCTAGGTTGCCTTGATTGACACCATCAATGTGAATCACCACTAAGAGGTGCATCATAATGGGGGTTGAGGATGCAAGACTAATTACTATAGAAAGGTGATCTCAAAGTGAAGTGGTATAAGTGAGTTGCACAAGGGAAACAAATAATGCAATCAAGCCACAATAATAATGGTTAACCAACACTAGCCATGGCAAAAGGTAACAAGGGAAAGTGGGGGAAAGTTTGAAGAAGACAAAGACCAGTCGATAAGACTAGAGCAAGTCTCGAACCACCATCACCAGCTGACAACCCTACCTATAACCATGATGAAAAAGAGAGATAGAAGGAGTTATAATGGATCAAGTTCAAAAAATTAGAGAAATAACTAACTAAAATAAGCACAGCAAGTAACCTTTATCCCTGGGTGCCCACGAGAAGGGACACGGGCCCAAGAGGTCAATGGGGAACTAGAAGGGGTCTCGAGAATTAAAAAAGGGCTAGAAAGGGTCTAAGGAATCCTCAAATTAAAAAATAGAGGTCATTAATGCACTCAAAACATGTCAAAACCTCTAATATGGAGGTCTTACAATTTAAAATGTAAAAATGGGTAAAACACCCAAAAAGAGCCCATGAGGTGCATCTGACAAGGAGTATATGGGCCTAATAGGCTAGAGGACCTAAGGGTATAAGAGAATAAAATAGTCCCAAAACACACCCAAGGAGGCCTCAAAGAGAGAAATGGACCCTGCCATTGCATTCAAAATGGGCCAAAACCTCTAAGATGAAAGTTCAATGGTTTCAAGAGCAATAACGAGACAAAATGGAGGCTCAGAGAAGGAAAAAAACAGGCTTCTAGCCCAAGCCACGGCTTAGGGCATTACTAGGCCTTAGCCTAGCCTACCCAGGCCATAGTTTTTCCTAGAAAGCATTGGCTTAGACCAAAAGAGGCCAAAAATAGGCTTGGGGAGGCTAGAAAGGGCCCAGAACGGAATGAGAGGGGGGAAGATGAGAAAAATAGTTGTTGAGATTGTCTAAACATGTTTTTCTCATTCCCAAAGGCACACAACTAAGCTATCATGCAAACATGAGGTAGAGTTAGGGCGTTAGAGGCATGAAAGGCATCTCAGCCAGCAAAGCTAATGCCGACGCACAATGGCCAACTGTGAGAGAGTGTCTCAATACCAACCATAATAAGAGGTGGGGAGGGGTGGTAGGAGGCTCATGCAAGACAAAGACTAGCTAGAGAAGGATAGAGAAAGTCTCAAGCAACCACAACCACTAACCTACACCACCTATAAGAACTACAAAAAAGGGGAGAGAGAGTTGGTAGAGGCTTAACTACAAGCAAGCAATAACCTAACCAACTAAAAGAAGAAAAGGACTCTACTTCTATCCTAAGGTGCATCTAAGGAAGAGTGCACAAGCCAAATAGTAAAGGATACTCTCAAAGGTCTCATGATGGATACCATGAGAGTGGCAAAATTTTGAATAGGATCCTAGGAAGGTGTCCTACTAAGCTGTGAAGCTCACTAAAGCACCACAGGCCCAGGCCTGAGCCAACCCTCGAGGGTAGGCTGCCACTTATCCCTAACTAGAGGCATGCCCACTGCTCAACCTATGAAGAGGCCAAACAATAGGGAAAAGGCATAGAGAGGGATATGAAGCATCAATATCCCTATGTTTACTAGTCGTGACTCAAAGCATAGGAGTGCCAAAAGTGGGGTCATTATTGGTGAATGAGAGATCTGAATCCAAATAAGTAAGAGGATAATGATGCATATGGTGCATAGGCATGAGATTCTTATAATCTCTCCTCTCATTGATCAGGTTGAGTGTTATACCATGGATGAAATATCACTCAAGATCAGACTTAGCTACGCTAGCAGCCTTAGTGGGAGACACATTGAGAGAGCCAATACTCTGATGGGCAAAGCACAATGCAAGGAGAAGCTCAACATCTGGGGAGATGTCTTGGAAGAGGTCTTTGAAAAGAGATGAGATAGCCTAATGTTGTATAGCAGAAGAGGGATTCAGCTAATGCACGCTTGAATCTGAAGGAGTGAATGTTGCTTGATACTCAACCAGATCAAAATTTTCATCCTTGAAGAAATGAGACTCAAAAATAGGGGGTGTATGAGACTATACAAACCCCCATGAAGAGACATCCAAAGCCTCACCTGAGGGCTTTGTCTTTGCGTAGAGAAATGCCCAAGAATATAGGTCAGCCTCCATGGTGTGAACCTCACCTTTATGCACAAACTAAACCATGAAAAATGTGGTTGACATGATGGCCTGCATGACAGTGGTCCAAGGATGGCCAGGAATTATGTTGTATGAAAGATCAAGGTCTAACACATAAAACTCAATTTTGACTATTTTGGGGCCAAACTTGACCTGGAGCTTCATGTTCCCCAATAGCATAATTGTGTCATCATTGAAACTGGCATCATTATGGTGAGAATCAAAGAGCTTCTTCTGACTGATCCCAAGTTTATTAAATACACATAGGGGCATGATATTCAGTGTAGCTCCTTCATCCATGATGCACCTCTTAATATGAAAATCATTGATGGAAGTCTTGATATAGAGAGGGAACCTAGCCCTCTTGGCCAGAATTGAAGCATCTAGCAAAGAAACAAGGTTGAAAGAGAGAATGGGAAGGGGAGGGTACTCAAATACATTAGAGTTAAATAAAACATCAACATCATCCCATAGCAGACCCTTGCAAAAAATACCAAGCTCATAAAATATGAGACCCCTTTACTCAGGGCAAAGGCGAAGAAGGTCCCAAATAGAGATGCTAGTCGAGAGACCCTGTAACTCCTCTATGATGGAGTAAGGATGTTATCTAGCCTAGGGAGGGATATTTCACCTAAAATCAAATTTTATTTTAGGGTTCTTTGTTTTTGTGGGCTGGACCAAGGGCCTAGCACCACTAGTCTCTCCAATAGGGTCAATGGCCTGACTAGAGTGTGTGTTGATAAAGAACTCATACCCAGTAGAGGCTATGTCAATAGCAGCAATAATCTTGCTACTCTCACACTTGGCTTTCCCTCTCAAGTCATCCTAGGAGGAGGATTCAGAAGAGGTAGAAAATAAAGAAGGAGAATGAGGGGCCTTAGCCTTTGATTTGTTCATTTTCTTCTTCTCCTTATCATGGTCAGGCAGAGGCTCCTTGAAAATGTTCAACTTATGGTTGGGTTACGCAAGAGGAGAACTCTAAGATGGAAGTGAGGCTTTTGAACTATAATTTTGGGTGGCATAATTGTTATCATTGTGTCCCTTCATCTAATGGAGGTTATAAAACTTGGTAGCATCATAAGGAAATACCATATGTTGTTTTGTTGTGCTTGATTTAGAATCCTTCTTTTTATCTAGGTTTTTTCTCAAAGCATTCACCTCACAGCTATCTTTCATATCCTTCTTCTTGGGAGGAGAATCAATGACACCATCACTAGTCACATCATGGTTATGATCTCATGATGAGAATGACTTTTGGGTTAGTACAAGTCACAGGCCTACACAAACTTCAAACACTTCAATCTTTAGAAACTCATTAACAACTTCATCATATAAGGTGGGCTCACATTTGAGGATCTCAAGTTGAACCTCTTACCTCAATGCTCGTGTGAACATGTCATAAATTTGATCATCCGAGAACCTAGTTTTGCATGTATAAATGGTTGAATGCCATTTATGCACAAAATCAAAGTTTGACTCACCCCTGGCTTGCACCATGGAGGTTTGCGATTGGATGCTAAGGTTGAAAGGCCTAAAGATATCAAAGTACTAGAATAAGTCATCTAGAAAAGATGGAAACTAGAGATAGAATTTAGAGTTAAATTTTGAAACCAAACAAGACCTTTAACTCATAAAGAACAAGCAAAGAGCTTCAACATCATGCATTCATCTTGTTCCCAATGCATACACACCATCATGAATGTTGTAAAATGCTTCATGGGATTAGAGTCATGAGTCCCATTAAACTTAGGTAGTTTAGGGATAGGATTAGGAAGGGGAATAGCATGCACACAAGGGGATAGAGGATTATGACAGAGATCCTCATAAGCATGTTTGATAACAAGTTGGTGATGAGCTTTGAGAGGAGGATCATGATGGTAATGATGTTCCCTATGCCTATAAGCTTCACCATAACCATGGCAATGTAGAGGATGATTTTGAGGTGGCTCTTAATAGGGAGGATGCTCATAGTGGAAATCATCTCTACCACAAGGTGGGGAATGGCAATAAGATAGGTGACATTCCTCATGGGGATGATTGGAAGATGTGGCATACTCATAAAGGTAGTCATGATGATGATCACATGCCATTAGATGAGGGTCAATTGGTGGGCATTGATGCTCCTGATAGGCATCCCACATATCTCTAGTCCATAGATGATGATGAAAATCAACATGCTCATTATAAACTCTAAAGGAAGGGATAGGAGGATGGAAGAAATCTTCATGATGAAGATAACTCATCGAGTGGGAATACCTATGACCTACAACATGGACATGAGGGGGTTCTTATTGTAGAGTCTCCTACCAAGAAAGAGGTGAGGGACTTATACAAGAACTGGTCGATGCACTTAAACTAGATTAGGTGCAATATCTATCTCTAAAACAATCACACTACCTACTCCTAGAGGGAGAAGGATGCACCTCATTCACTTGAAGTCATCTACGGTAATAATCAATGATCACCTGTAGCTCATCAGGTCTCATACAGTCAAGGAGATCCTCATCACCTTGAATAGGTGAATGGGATATGACATCCTCAAATGAATGAATCTCATACTGGTGAAAAGGAAACCAAGTCCGTTGGTTATAGTTATGCCAATCTTCTTCCTTTTTGAACATGAGAGGGTGTGGACTACCATGTTGGATCGAGAGAAGCTATTGGATCCTATGATGTCTATTCGATTCCATTAGAAATATGGCTTTCTCATGAGTGAGCTTAGGGATGAGACCTTAAATCCATCAATATTGGCATCCCAAGGGTGGGAGATCAGCCATATATGCAATGAAACAAGAACAACATGGAAGATAATAGAAAAGGCAAATCAATAGAGAACCAATCAGGAGAATAACACAAAACCAAAGTAGGAGAAAACTATTATCCTTGAATTTAACAAGCTCAATTCATAGGATAACCCCTATGAAACTTATACATTTCATAGCCCATGATCTCTAGTCATGCAAATCAAGGCAAATCAATTGTCCTTATGCATGATTTTCTCCTCAAAAAGTTAGTTTTTTATAGTTTTTCACCCCTTCTAGTCTAGAGAATTTTCTCCGGACTACACCAAGTTTGAAATCTTGCAGGCCAGAGAATTTTCTCTGGACGGGATCCCAACATGCAAGGGCAGATAATTTCTTTGTCACTACACATGCAGCACCGAATAAATTCTCTAATCCTACATGTGGGCCCACCACTAAGGGATAATTAATGTACATTAATTACCCATTTATAAATATATATTTACCCATAGTAAATTGTTTTCACCATTTACACTACTTTTTATTTTGCCATTTTCTTCACTGCTTGCACCCTCCTCGCCATTTTCAAGCTTGACTATGTCTTAGCTTTGCCGCTCCTTTGCTTCGACTAGCATCCATTGTTTTTATTCTTTGCCATAGGTATCAAGTAAGGTTCCTTTTGTTTTTCTTTCTTATTTTCTTTTTGATTTTTTTACCCTAGCTATCGTTATTATGTTTTCTTGTTTTCTTGTCTTGCAACCTCAAACTTTTAAACATGGGTTTGAATCCCTATTGTCTTTTCATATGTTTTTCAAAGATATTGTGTTGTATTCTTCAAAACCCGTGTCTTATCTTTTAAACCCTCATAAACCTGCTACCTGTCATGTTTTCCATAGCCCATGTTCTTGTCAAAACCTTGCTTTCTTCCTCACTAAGCCTCAGAGTATTTTTTCCATGTGACATGTTCCAAACACAACCCTTTGTCACCATGAAAGTCATGTGCATCTCGAAGAAATTTATCCAAGAAGCACAGTTCCCTCCACAGTGCACTTCGGATAAAATTCTCTGAAATGCACCTAGTCAACCCCATCGGTGTACTCTAAAGAATTTTATCTAAAGTACACTCATTTTACCTAAATATGGTGTAGGTCAAAGAAAATTCTTTGACCTACACCCAAACCTTGAAATTATACCAAGTATGGTGCAAGCCAGAGAATTTTCCTCGGCCTACACCCTTTCCTCGAACACTACCCTGTGTCATTCAAAGAATTTTCTCTGGATTTTACAGAAGACACCTATCCTAGGTGTAGTTTGGAGAATTTTCTCTTGACTACACCCAAACCATTCAAAACTCATATAATTCAAATAAAATTCTCTAACATACATGAAGTGCTTTACTACCCCCATGCACAAGCACAACTTTTCTCCACCTCTATATGTTTCCTGAAAAGAGAAAAAAATATTAACTCTTGAGGATTTGAACGTTCTCATGTAGTTGCTCAACCAATGACAAAAGATTCTCCTACTAAGAAACCATGAATTACAAATTTCAAGGAGTAGTCCCAATGTCTACAATTGAATCCAATGTGGATTAGATCAAGGATACAAAAATTGGTCATGTAGATATGATAGAGTTCTTACAGAGGCTAAATAAGGATCCCTTTGCACCACACATGAAATTAGTCTTGGATAGTAGAATTCACTTGGTAGCAACATTCCTGATTTTAGCATAAGATTCAAAGTTTGTCTTAACATTTTTTGCCCATTTTGATAAGTAGACTAGATCATTTAAGGATGCAGATGGAAAAGTTATCATTCAGCTTGATGAGGATTATTTTTACAAGTTCTTTCATCTCCCTGACATAGAAGAGTATTAAGATATTTCAATGAACTCAACCCAGGAGCATTATGATAATAATTCTGATAAATGAAAGAGGCACATCAACTCCCATTGGCTCAGAACTCTTTGGCATTCCATTGCGAGATGGCCCAAAAAAATTTATTGCAGTGAATTCTTAGAGGTGGGGGATTTATTCACTCTTTTGAGCTGAGTTAAGGGGTTACCCACATCAAAAAAAATTCAAGAGTGGATGTATAATTACATTTGGGTCATCAAGAAGGGTAATCATAAGATCTTCTAGGTAAAATAGATCAGTGATGACATATGCCACCAACTCTCTGAGGTGACTTCTTCTCTCAAGTTCTTCATGACCTCTTATCTCGTTTATGCTATAGTGAGTATGAAATCTTTTCTAGGTTTAACTGGTAATGACGATTGAAGGTAGGTTCCTGTGTATGAGTATTATCCATAATTAACTCTGAAGGAGAGCTTGAAACATTACAAAAGGGTCAATGATGCTTTCTTTTATAAGAACATTTATACTTTTGACAAAGACCTTGAGAAGAAGAGACTTTTGGATACAACATGGGAGTAATTGAAGAGGGTTGGTTGTATATTCTTGTAATTCTAAACCTTTACCTACATCAGAGTAGGAGGGTTCAATGAACAACCATATCTGTTACCCAGATATCTGAGTGAGAAGATGATCCTAATGGAGATGTGTCGATAGATGATGAGCATGAACAAGAAATAATTAGATGCACATAAGCCTGGTTTCAAGTTTCTAATCAATATTGTTTGGTATACAGTGTCTACTACTCCAAAGGCCAAGACAATGGAAACCGAATTACAATGGATCCCTCTCAAAAGGTTTAAGAGTGGGGAAGACTTTGACTATAGGAAGATGAAATAAAATCTCAAAGGGAACTACACTCACGTGCATAAAATAGAGGATATTTGGGCTGAGTGTAGGACAAAGGAAGATGTGAGAAAGCTTGACTATAGTCATCTCATTATAGATCAAATTTTCAATTTAAAACTCACTGACATTCATGAAGGAATGAAAGATGATGGGAATACATTGTGTTGGGTGAATATTTTGTCAACCAGCTAACTGTGATCAAAATAGGTCTCTTTAACCACAGCATAGGGAGATTGGTCGTCCAGAGTTGTAGGTTTACCACATCCAATGGGGACAAATCTCTCCTCTCATCAAGGAGATCTTCCCGTTACCAGAAGCAAAACTCTGTGGACAAAGTTGGAAATCCTTCGAGAAAATGACTAAGAGAGTCTGAAATAATTCTTTCGAAAGTATTTTCCGTGGGAAAATGACTAAGGCAAAAATCCTTCAGACATTTTGTCCGAAGGAATTCACCCGAGAAGAAAGCCCGAAGAAATTGAAGGGAATGAGCGACTAAGGAAAGGAATGCCCAAAAGGAAAAAGCCTGAGAGCGGAAACTGCCAAGTGTCGTCTGCCGAGACACTTTATAGTTTATTTCCAAGAAGCAGCAGAACATGCCACATGTCCCATTGTAACTTAGCAGAGTCGCCAAAAATTGTTGGGTGAATATTTTGTCAACCAGCTAACTGGTGATCAAAATAGGTCTCTTCAACCACAGCATAAGGAGATTTGTCCCCATTGGATGTGGTAAACCTGCAACTTTGGACAACTAATCTCCCTATGCTGTGGTTGAAGAGACCTATTTTGATCACCAGTTAGCTAGTTGACAAAATATTCACCCAACACATTGGACCCTCTTTATGAGAGTAATCAGATTGATTCTACTCATCTTCCCCCAATCCAATGGTCAATAAAGGAATATAATTCCATAAGAGACATATTCCAACTCATTCTTGCAAAAACCAAAGCCTGGTTGGAAGGGAAGGATATCAAACTAAAACTATTTAAGACTGGCTCAGAGAAAAAGTATGATGAAGAGACTTCTAGGAAGTGGGAAGAGCTAAAGACAAAGAATAAGGAAGATGCCCCCACCTCTACATATAAGGTGAAGTTTGTTTTCAAAATCAAAGGTAAAGGTAAGGGCAAGGACACCGATACAGAGCAAAATTTTCAAGCAGATGTAGAAGAAAATCCTACTATAAGTGAAGCATCAGTGAAACCAGTGACTTCTCAAATAGAGGTCTCTCAAGTAGTGTCTTCCACTCTCCCCCCTATCACTCCTATTGCATCAATTTCTCATATGGTGCCTCTTTATACTACTTAGTCTTCTCCTTCCTCACCAACCAATGATACACTTTTCCAAGTTCCTTCCCATGGAACTTTAGACCAAGTTTTTGGGTCCTTTTCTATTTTTCCTAGTCCTTCAAAGTCATCAAGATCACCTACCATTATGTATTTCACCCAAAAAGACATTGATAAGTTCATGTCTACTTCATCTTCCAAATTGGCAACCCAAGTCTCATCCACTCCTATGTCAACTATGCCAACATGAATCAAGGTTTCTACCATACCAACCCAAATGCCACATATCATTTCCACCACTCCATCAGTATCTATTCCATTATTGGATACCTTTGTTCCACCTTCCATTCTACTCACCTCACAAACCATTGATCCTCTCCCAACATCACAATCCTTAATATCATCTACACAAGAAGATTCATCAACTCTTCCCCCTTGGTTTGTTTCCCAAACACCCAAGAGGAAGAAACAAACTATGTCATTAGATGATTTTAACTTTAGTCAACTTGTGCCAATAAATCCAAAAATAATTAAAAAAGGCCAAAACAATATCAAGGGTGATTTTTGATTCTGATAACAAGTATGCCAAAGTTGTGGTTCGTCCAAAAGGTAAAAGCAATGAAGATATCCAAGGGTCTGACTATGCAATAGGATGGATAGATCTTTGTAAGTAAATGCACAAAAGTACAAAAGAAGATCTGTAGGCAGTGATGGCATCTTTGCTTGAGAGATATGACAAGGATAAGGTGATCAAAGATCATCTCAAAGCACAAGTAGAACAATTGACCTCAGTTCTACTAAAGATCACTCAATCTTTTGGGCCAGTAGAATCTATTAGGAGCGAGGCCACTAAAAAAGTAATTCAACAAGTAAAAAAGATTGGGTCACAAGGTCAAGCAGTCAGTGCCTATATAGAGAGACTATTAATGCAAGGTGCTCAATGGTTACGTTCTACCATTAAAATTCTAAATAACTTGAGTGAAGTAAAAATAGAAATGTAGCAAACACTTGACACACTCTCTCAAGACTTGCGGTTACAGATAATGATTTTCACACATGGACCTAGTTGCACCAGTTCAAGTTAAAACTTTTGGTTGAGCAAAAAGTGATTCCTAACAAGATGATGTTTATATAATATAGAGAGCCAATGAAAAATAAAAAAGAAGTCCTCTATAATCTAATTAAGGATCTTAAGGAAGCCCAAGACATTTGCATTAACAAGGGTCTAGACCTTATAGACAAGATTGGAGAATTTCCTTGCCAGGTAAAAGATAATTCTCAAAAAATCCTTCCTGTTGAAACAATTGTTCAAGAGTTCACTTCCTTAGTTTTCACAGAATTCAAGAAAAGAACATTCATGTTAGACTCCATCGACAAGTTGGTTAAATTCCAAGTAATAATGGATAAATTGTAAAGAATTTTGGATAAGAACAAGGATTTGCCAGTCAACATAACAAACTCCATTACAAGAGTCCTCGCCATCTCCAGAAATACATCAGGGCCAAATAACAATGAGGTTCAAGCAGCCTTGAAGAGATATCAAGCATATGTGGAGAAGAATAAAAAGGAAGAAATTCCTATGTTTATTGACACTTAGTTTATTTTCATAGTTTTCCATTTGTAGTTTTGTTGTGTGTAATTTACACATAGAAAAAGTACACAGTCCTAAGTAAAATTGGACGCTGTCAAGAATAAGTCAAAGTAGTTATGTTTTACCAATTTTTGTTCATAGCTCCTCTCTATAAATAAGAGGATGCTCTTTTGTAAAGTCATGATCACCAGGGCTATAGAAGAGAAACGTTAATGAATTGAGAAGCAATTTTTGAAACTTTGTATTAAAATTGTAAATCTTGAATTCCATCAATATAATAAAATAAAGTGATGTTTTAAACTTTGTGTTGGAATAAACTTGTGGTGTATTGGAAATGTTCTTACTTCTTTTATGTTACATTTTATTGTGCTTTTGATTGGATTGTGGTGTGAATTTATATAAATTAAAAGGTGCTAGAAAGCTGATTTTGAAGTCTTTTGAGCTGTAATATCATTACTGGGTTTGTGTTCATTATTGGAAGTGACTTACTATTAAGACTTTGGGCTGAATTTTATTTTCTTTGGTGATCTAATGTTTATTGAAAATAAGGTGAAGACTTTGGGATGCACTTTGTTCCATCTATTCACGTTATATTGTAGGTATTATTCTAGTTATTATTACGTCTAACTAATTTGAATATCATTTATTATTGCTCCAACAAGTAATTTTATGTTTTCATGGTGCATTGTAAAAAATGAAAAGACTTATAGTATAAGTTTGTACATGAACATAAATTCTAAAAAAGATAATTGGATGATATGATAACACACACTTTGATAAAATTTGTGTAAATAATTACTTGTTATTTTAGTTAGCAATAAGAAGGGAGTCTCCCCTTTCCTCGAGGAGAGATTTTATCTCATCACATTGTGGTTGAAAGTACCATTCTGTTACCATTTTATTGGTGAAAAAATATTTACCCAACATTTTGTGGTGACTCCACTGGGTAATGAACACGCAATCGAGAGCTACACTCATTCACTTGAAATAGGACCAGCACCTTATTGTTTGTAATTATTTTACTATTGCTAATCTCTTTCCTTTTCTGGATACATTCATGATCTGGTAGAACAAAGTTACACTCTTAGCAGAAGGGTAGTGGGGCACATTGATCCTACATTTGAATTCTTACAAGAGCATAACTTCAATATTTTGTTATCACGTACACGGTCACCTCTTCAATGTATAAGAAGTTTTCCTCCTACCAATACAAGATCTCCTATACCAGGGGAAGCTTCCAACATTTGTAGGGTCTTGCCTATTTTTCCTTTACAAATATTTGTTATTATTTCATACAATCCACATAGAATAACTGCTCAAGGTTCGTGAGGAACTACTTTTGGTCTATTGAACTTGACACCACCATCTCATGAACTACCTCGTGGTTCACAAAAAAATATCCCCAAGTTCTATGGTGATGACAAGCAACATCTAGATGAACATATTACCATATTCTACATTACATGCATATTTTTTGGAGTGGAACATGTTTTTGTAAGATTCTTTGTATAAATGCTCCATGGTGTTGTTGTTGATTAGTTTTACCATCTTGCAACAAGAACCATCACAAGATGGGCAACACTTAAGGTTAAGTTTGAGGCAAGGTTTAAGCGGGTAAAAGATGTTCATGCCTTGTTGGCTCAACTTACACAAATGAGAAAAGAAACACATGATCTCATGCATGAGTTCATGGTAAAGTTCAATAAGTTAAGGAATAGGATCCCAACGATTGTTTAACCCACACTTGAGAACTTGAAATGCTTCTTCATCAATTCTCAATTATCGAAGGTTAGCTTTCTTTTGCAAAGAGTAGCCCCTGCTAATATTGATGATGCTCAAATCTTGGCCACTAAAGGAGAAGATGATTTGAACCTTGGCAAGAAAAGTGAGAAACAATTCAATTAAGCCTAAAGGGTAGTCCTCTTCAACTTTACCTTCTACTAGCACCACTGATCCTATGGTGCAAAAGTTGACAAATGAATTGATAGCACTCAAGAAGATAATGTCCCAAAGTATGTCCTTTTCTTCATACAAAGATACTCCAAGAAGAACAAACCCAAATGTTTTTAATTATTCAAACAATGCTACGAGGAATCAAAATCAGAATAAGCTTCCTCCACCACAAGCAAGGCTTGCATTGGAGGTACCACCGGATAATACAATAGTTAACTAGTTAGAACCTAAAAATGATGATGTTTTGGAGCTAGAATATGTTCTAGAAGATGATGTTAATCCCTTCATAGGGTATGAAGAAGGAGAAGTTGGTGACTCTGATATTAGGTTTCTAAACTTTGAAGAAGAAGCTGAATAAGAAGAAGATACACATGGTGAGTCTTATGTCATCTTCACCCGTTCTCAAAATCAATCGAATCAATAACAGAAGGTTGATAAAGCTAAGTCCAAGGATGAACCATATAGGGAGGTTACGATTGTTAAAAGAGGAACTCCTTTACCAGTTCAACTAAAAGATATAGTGATGGATAAACAAGTAAGTACACCTCGTCATTATACTTCTTCTCCTTTTACATCTAGACCTAGTGCCCAAAACCCAAAAGCTAAAAATGAAAATACCTCATCTTCCTTGACTGCCCTATACCCAAATTTTGATATCATAGACCATGCTAGGAAGACAAATTTAAATATCTAATGTTGAATACCTCCAATATAACCTTAATTAATTCAAGAGATTGGCAAAGTTTGTAAAAAGCAAGGAACCAATTCTGATCAGATCTCATCTAAGAGTGCACCTGTTGACCCTAAACCAAAGACAAAGCAAAATAACTTGGTTGTAACTACCTCATCCATCACTAGAAAAGTAGAGTCCTTCTATATTTCCCTATTTATCAATGGTTACAAGCTCAATAATTGCATCATTAATTTGAACACTTCTGACAATGTGATGCCAGCTAAAGTAGCTACTACCTTGGGGTTAATTCTAACAAAGACTTTTGGCCATTGTTTTTCAATGGAAACTAAGCAAGTACCCCCTCATAGGCCAAATCAAGGATGCTCAATTTACATTTTTCACTTTTTCGAAGAAAAAGATAAAGATATCAATTCTTGTGGCTGATGTTCCAGACTCATATGGAGTTTTATTGGGACGTAAATTTTGTAAAGATGTTGGTGGTGAAATCAACATGGATTGGTATAAGGCTAGAATATATGTCAAAGGTGTTATGTGAAAGCTTCATCCAGAGAAATAAGTGAAGTACACTGTGATAAAGACTGAGGATCTAAAAGCCCATATTCTCTTTGAAACCTCTAGAATGGGCACTTATTTATTGACCATAGACAAAGATCTAGTATCGTTAGATGATATTTTAGATGAAGTTCAGGAAATAGATGAATCACCTTCTTTAGATGAAGAGATTTTAGATTTTGAGACTATTAGAGTAGAAAGTTCAAATGACATTTGGACTTTAGAATGTGATGATAGTTGTTCTTCAACTGGATTTGGAGCTAGGATAGTCCTCATATCTTTGAAAGGAAAGATTTTTCCTTTTTATTACAAGTTTTAGTTTGATAACACTAACAATACTATTGAATATGAAGCCTTGTTGTTAGGGATGGATGTTGCACAAAAGAAAGGAATTAAAAATCTTCACGCTCAAGGTGATGTTGAGTTAGTCATCTATCAAGTCAAGGATTTGTATCAAATAAAGAATGAAAGGCTAAGGCATTATCTCAATCATGTTTGGGATTACATGGAAGATTTTGATGCTTTTAATATATCAACAGTTACAAGAGAATACAATGATAAGGTAGATGCATTGGTTGTTTCAGCCACTCTCTTAATTCCTCACAAGGATTTTTAAGGAAACAAGTATACTAGTGAGTTGGTCTTCTAACCCAGTGTTTTTGATAATGTCAATCATTGGAAAGTTTTTAATAATGATGATCAAATAATCACCTTCTTAGAGAAGACATAAAATTTTAATGAGTTATACTTTGAGGGGAGTGACTCTACTTATCAAGAATCAATCTCCAAGATAGATGAGGAAACTGGTGAAGAGATTTTGTAGTTGAAAGGGAATAGGATTTCCAAAGGATTAGTTTCTCTAGAAAGACTATTTGATAAACATGATCTCTTTATCAAATGTCAAAATTTTGAATCAAATTCATCAACAGAAATTTAGCAGGTCAATCTAGGAACAAAGGATGATCCCAAAATGATAAATATTGGAAAATATTGCTTGTTGGAGGAAAAAAAGAAGCTGGTGACACTTATACGGTAGTACATCAATGTATTATCATATTCATATGTTGTTCTAAAATATTTTTGACCTAAGAAAGTGTAGCATGATATTCCTCTCAAACTTGGGTCCCAGCCTCATAAGTAGAAATAATGATAGTATAATCCTAAAATTTCAAGTACCATCTTTGTCAAGATCCAAAAGATGTTGAATGTTAGGATCATATTTCATATACTTCACTCAACCTAGATAGCTAATATTGTTCTCGTGAGAAAAAAATAACAGAGAAATCCACATCTGTGTTGACTTTTATAATTTGAACCAATCATCACTAAAGGATAATTACCCATTATTGGTAATGGATCAAGTACTACAAATAGTAACAGGTTCAAAGATGTTATCTATGCTAGATGTCTTTTTAGGATACAATAAAGTGGAGGTGTGTGATGAAGATCAATACAATATGGTCTTCACTACTCCATGGGGCACCTTTGCATATCATAGAATGCCTTTTAGGTTGACTAATGTTGGTGCCACCTTTCAGAGGGCTATGGACTTGGCTTTCTAGGATATTGTTGGTAAGTTCATTATGGTCTACCTTGATGATTTAACTATTTTCGTAAAGAAGCGTCAAGATCATTGTGATCATTTAAAGTAAGTACTTCAAAGGTGTCGTCAACATGGGATATCCCACAATCCCAAGAAATCTATCTTTGGGGTTACTAAAGGTAAGCTCCTTGGACACATTATGTCCAAAGAAGGAATCAAGATTGATCCTGAATGGGTCAAGTCTATCAAGAATCTTAATTTTCCATCAAGTAAGAAAGGATTTCATTCCTTCTTTGGGAAGGTTAATTTCTTGCAAAGATTTGTACCTAATTTCGCTGAGAAAGACATGTCATATTGAAAATATGATGAAAGGGAAATCAATTTTTTGTTGGAATGTAGAAGGAAGAGCTACCTTTCATGAAATAAAGGAAGAAATTTATCATGCTCCCATCTTAGTCTACACTGACTATACCAAGAACTTCATCATGTACAGTTATGCTTTTAAGCATACTCTATCTACCATCTTGGTGCAACTGAATGAAGAGGGGATTGCATCTCCTATAGCTTTCATGATATGCCCTCTAAAATTTCATGAGCTCATGTACTCACCCATGGAGAAACATGATTATGTTGTGGTAAAAGTGGTTAAGCATTTCATATATTACATCCCCAATTCTCACATCATCACACTAGTACCAGATTCTACAGTCAACTCCATTTTGACTCCGTAAGAATTTGGAAGCAAGAGAGGTAATTGGATTACCAAGATCCAAGAGTACGATATGGAAATAAAACTAATAAAGCTAGTGCATGGAAAAGGTTTGTGTCAACTCATTGCAGAAAACAAACCAGAAGAGGTATCCAATAATGAATTAGATATAGAGGAAGAGCTTCCCATGGTGTTGTTTATAAGCAAAATGAATGAGTGGTACTCCAACATTGCTCATTTTCTCACGTATGGATAATGTCTAGAGCATTTATCATACAAATAGAAGAGGATAATCAAGCTAAAAGTTGTGAACTTCATTCTTTGGGATAATGGTTTGTACAAGTGAAGCATTGATGGAATTTTTCTACAGTGTGTAGACAAAGCACAACAAGGCAAGTTATTAGAATCCTTCCACAACTTGGCATGTGAAGGACATTTCTCAGCTCTGGTCATAGCTCACAATATTTTGTGAGTAAGGTACTACTGGCTAACACTTTTTTAGGATACATACGCGTAGGTACGTAAATGCGAGAAGTGCTAGTAATTTATGGGCAAACCCAAATTGGCAGCCCTACCCCTCAAGCCAGTAGTTATTGAAGAACCTTTTCAGCAATGGGGTATTGACTTCATTGGTGCAGTGAAACCATTATCAAGTACATGTTACATTTATGTTCTCATGACTATTGACTACTTCACCAAGTGGGTGGAGGCCATCCTAGCCAAACATGCCACTTCAGAGGTTGTTTACAATTTTCTCAAGGAAATCGTCATCACAAGGTTTGGAATCCCTAACAAGATAGTAACTGACAATGTTGTTTGTTTCTCATCCTAGGAGATAACTGAGTTCTATTTTGAATATGGGCTCATTATATCACACTCCTTAGACTATTCTCTCAAGGAAATGGTTAGGCTAAGTTGAGTAACAAGAACTTGGTTACTATTATCAGGAAGTTGGTAGAGGAAAATTAGATTCTTGGCACAAGGCATTGTATGATGCATTGTGGGCTAATCACATCACTCCCAAGTGAGTGATTGGTATGTCCCATTTTCAAATTTTGTATGGTTTGAATAGAAATACCTATCACATTAGATTTTCCAACTCTTAGATTGGCTAAAGAAATTGAGGATGAAACATTTGAAAGTTCCATAGACAAGCGTATTATGTTCATTGATGAACTATAAGAGCAATGTACAAAGGTGGTAGACTGCATTACTAAACATCAAATCCAAGTCAAGAAGATTTTTGACAAGAAATCCAAGCTACAAGATTTACAAATTGGGGATCTAATTTTGTTATGGGACAAGAGAAGAGAGCTGAAGGAATGCATGAAAAAATTGATTTCTTATGGAGGGGTCCTTTCCTCATTCATCAACTTTGTGGAGAGCATAGTTTCCTTTTGGCATACTAGGATGGAACACCATTATCATTGCCTTACAATAGAAAACATCTAAAGCTTTTCACTCAGCGAGGTTCCAAATAATTTTGTACATTTTGTATATATATGTAAAGTCTTTTTGTTTTATCTTTAGTGTAGTCTTTCGCCTGACTTTGTGGCCCAATAGAGAAAGGCACTTAGAGTTTTGGGATTCTTTTTCCCTCAAGAATTTTGAAGAATGCCTGAAGGAAATTATCCAATCAAAGTCATTTATTATCCTTGAATATAACAGGCTCAATTCATGGAATAACCCATATGAAACTTGTTCATTTCATATCCCATGAGCTCTAGGCATGCAAACCAAGGCAAATCAATTATTCTTATGCATGATTTTCTCCTTAAAAAGTTACTCTATTTGGCTTTTTTTCACCCCTTGCAGTCTGGATAATTTTGTCTAGACTACAGCAAGTTTAAAATCTTATAGGCCATAGAATTTTATTTGGAGTGCACCCGAACATGCAAGGGTAGAGAATTTCTCTGCCACTACACATGTAAGACCAGATAAATTCTCCACTCCTAAATGTGGGCCCACTACCAAGGGGGTAATTAATGGACATTAATTACCTATTTATGAATATATTTACCCATGGTAATGTTTTTTCACCATTTGCACTATGTTTTTTCCTCTATTGTTTTCTTCACTACTTGTACCCTCCTCCTTGACATTTTCGAGCTTGACTGCATCTTGGCTTCATCGCTCCTTTGATTCGATTGACATCCACTATTTTACTTCTTTGCCACAAGTATTAGGTAAGGTTCCTTTTATTTTTATTTCTTATTTTCTTTTTGATTTTTTGTACCCTAGTTGTTGTTATTATGTTTTCTTCTTTTCTTGTCATGTAACCCCAAACTTTCGAACATGGGTTCAAAACCATGTTGTCTTTTCATATTTTTTGCAAAGATCCCATGTTGCATTCTTTATAACCCATGTATTGTCTTTGAAGCCCTCACAAACCCACTACCTATTGTGTTTTCCATAGCATGTGTTCTTGTCAAAACCCTGTTGTCTTCTTCACTAAGCCTCATAATATTTTTCTCCATGTGATGTGTTCCAAACATAACCCTTTGTCACCATGAAATTCATGTACATCTCAGAGAAATTTATCAAAAACACAGTTCCCTCCATGGTGCACTTCTGAGAAAATTCTCTGAAGTACACATAGCCTACCCCATTGGTGCCCTCTGAATAATTTTCTCTAAAGTGCACTCATTCTACCTGAATACAGTGTAGGCTAGATAAAATTCTTTGGCCTATACCTAAACCTTGAAATTATACTAAGTACGGTGTAGGCCAAAGAATTTTCTCTAGCCTACACCCTTTCCTCAAACACTAACCCTTATCATTCGAAAAAATTTCTTTGGATTGCACAGAAGACACCTACCGTGGGTGGAGTTCACAAAATTTTATCTAGATTACACCCAAACCATTAAAACCTCATGAAGTTTGAATAATTCTCTGAAATACATGAAGTACTTTATTAACCCATGTACAAGTGTAGTTTTTTCCACATCTGCATGTTTCTTGCCAAGAGAAAAAATGCTAACTCTGGAGGATTTGAATGTTCTCATGCAGTTGCTCAACCAATGATAGAAGATTATCCTACTAAGAGAACCATGAAGTACAAATTTCAAGGAGTATTCCCAATGTCTGTAGTTGAATCCAATGTGGATCAAATCAGGGATACAGAAATTGGTCATGTAGATATGATAGAGTTCTTATAGAGGCTAAACAAGGATCCCATTGCACCACACATGAAAGCAATCTTGGATAGTGGAATGCACTTGGCAATAGCATTCTCAATTTTAGCACAAGATTTAGAGTTTGTCTTAATAATTGATGCCCATTTTGATAAGTAGACTAGATCAGTTAAAGATGTAGATGAAAAAGTTGTCATTCAGCTTGATGTGGGGTATTTTGACAAGATATTTCATCTCCCCAACATAGAAGAGCATTTAGATATTTTTGTGAACTCAACCTAGGAGTATTATGATAATAATTTTGATAAATGAAAGACGCACATCAACTCCCACTGGCTTAGAACTCCTCGACATTCCTTTGCTAGATGGCCCAAAAAAATTTATCACAGTGAATTCTTAGAGGAAGTGGGGGATTTAATCATTCTTCTGAGCAGAGTTAAGGGGTTGCCCACATCAAACATTTTTCAAGAGTGGATGTATCGTTACATCTGGGTCATCAAGAGGGGTAAGCAGAAGATATTTTGGGGATAATAGATCATTGATGTCATATGTCACCAACTCTCTGAGGTGACTTCTTCTCTCAAGTTATTTATGACCTCTTATCTAGTTTATGTTATAGCTAGTATGAAATCTTTTTCAGGTTTAACTGGTAATGGTGATAGAAGGCAGGTTCCTATGTATGAGTTGTGTGACTCTGAAGGAGAGCTTAAAACATTACAAAAGGGTCAATGATGATTTATTTTACAATTACATTTGTACTTTTGAAAAATACCTTGAGAAGAAGAGAGTTTCAGACGCATCATGGGAGCAAGTGAATAAGGTTGGTTGTATATTCTTGTAATTCCCAACCTTTACCTACATCAGGATAGGAGGGTTCAATGAACAACCATATATGTTGCCTAGATATTCGAGTGACAAGATGATCCTAATGGAGATGTGTCAGTAGATGATGAGTGTGCAAAAGAAACAATCAGATATGCATAAGCCTGGTTTCAAATTTCCAATCAACATTGGCCGGTATAGAGTGTCTACTACTCCAAAGGCCAAGATAATGGAAATTGAATTATAATGGATCACTCTCAAAAGGTTAAAGAGAAAGGAAGACTTTGACTATAGGAATATGAAAGAAAATCTCAAATGGAACTACACTCACGTGTATAAAATAGAGGATATTGGGCTGAGTGTAGGACAGAGGAAGATGTGAGAAAGCTTGACTACAACCATCTCATTGTAGATCAAATTATCAATTTAAAACTGGCTAACATGAAGGAATGAAAGATGATGGGAATACATTGGACCCTCTTTATGAGAGTAATCAGATTGCTTCTACTCCTCTTCCCCCAATCTAATGGTCAATAAAGGAATCTACTTCTATAAGACAGATTCCAACTCATTCTTGCAAAAACCAAAGCCTGGTTGGAAGGGAAGGATATCAAACTGAAACTATTCAAGACTGGCTCAAAGAAAAAGTATGATGAAGAGACTTCTAAGAAGCAGGAAGAGCTAAAGACAAATAATAAGGAAGATGCCCCCACCTCTACACAAAAGGTGAAGTTTATTTTCAAAAGAAAAGGTAAAGGTAAGGGCAAGGACACTGATACAAATCAAAATGTTCAAGGAGATGTAGAAGGAAATCCTACTATAAGTGAAGCATCAGTGCAGCCAGTGACTTCTCAAATAGAGGTCTCTCAAGTAGTGTCTTCCACTCTCCCCCTATCACTCCTATTGCATCAATTTATCCTACGGTGCCTCTTTAGACTACTCATTCTTCTCCTTCCTCACCAACCAATGATACACTTTTCCAAGTTCCTTCCCATGGAACTTTAGACCAAGTTTTTGGGTCCTTTTCTATTTTACCTAGTCCTTCAAAGTCATCAGGATCACCAACCATTTTGTATTTCACCCAACAATACATTGATAAGTTCATGTCTACTTCATCTTCCAAATTGGCAACCCAAGTCTCATCCAATCCTATGTCAACTTTTCCAACATGAATCAAGGTTTCTACCATACCAACCCAAATGCCACCTATCATTTCCACCACTCCATCGGTATCTATTCCATTACTAGATACCTCTATTCCACCTTCCATTCCACTCACCTCACAAAGCATTGATCCTCTCCCAACATCACAATCCTTAACATCATCTTCATAAGAAGATTCATCGACTCTTCCCCCTTGGCTAATGTCCCAAACACCCAAGAAGAAGAAACAAGCTATGTCGCCAAATGATTTTGAATTTAGTTAACTTGTGCCAATAAAGCCAAAAACAACAAAAAAGGCCAAAACAATATCAAGGGTGGTTTTTTATTTTGGTAACAGTATGCCAAAGTTGTAGTTACTCCAAAAGGTAAAAGTATTGAAGATATCCAAGCGTCTGACTATGTAATAGGATGGATAGATCTTGGTAAGCAAATGCATGAAAGTGCAAAAGAAGACATACGTAATAGGATGGATAGATCTTGGTAAGCAAATGCATGAAATAATGGCATATTTGCTTGAGAGATATGACTTGGATAAGGTGATCAAGGATCAGCTCAAAGCACAAGTAGAACAACTGACCTCGGTTCTACTAAAGATCACTCAATATTTCAAGCTAGTAGATCCTGTTGGGAATGAAGCCACTAAAAAGGTGACTCAACAAGCAAAAAAGATTGGGTCATAAGGTCGGGTAGTCAGTGCCTAGATAGAGAGACTGTTAACACAAGGTGCTCAATGGTTACGTTCAGTTGTTAAAATTATGAATAACTTGAGTGAAGTAAAAACAAAAATTCAGCAAACACTCGACACACTTTCTCAAGACTTGTAGTTAACAAATAATGATATTCACGCATGGACCCAACTATGCCAATTCAAGCTAGAAATTTTGGTTGAGCAACAAGTGATTCTTAATAGGAAGATGTTTATAGAATATAAAGAGGCAATGAAGAATAAAAAAGAAGTCGTCTAGAATCTAATTAAGGATCTTGAGGAAACCCAAGACATGTGCACTGATAAGGGGCTCAACCTTACATACAAGATTGGAGAATTTCCTTACCAGGTAAAAGATGACTCTCAAAAAATCCTTCTTGCTAAAATAATTATTTAAGAGTTTACTTCCTTGGTTCATACAGAAGTTGAGATAGGAACATTCACACTAGACTCTATCAACAAGCTGGTTGAATTCCAATTAATAATGGATAAATTTTAAATAATTTTAGATAAGAACAAGGATTTACTGATCAACATAGCAGACCCCATTACAAGAGTCCTCACCATCTCTGAAAATACATCAGGGTCGGCTAACAATGAGGTTCAAGCAGCCCTAAAGAGATATGAAGCATATCTGGAGAAGAATAAGAAGGAAGAAATTCTCGTGTCTACAGACACTTAGTTTATTTTCATAGTTTTCCATTTGTATTTTTGTTGTGTGTAATTTACACGTAGGAAAAGTACACAGTCCTAAGTAAAATTGGACTCTATCAAGAATAAGTCAAAGTAATTATGTTTTTCTTATTTTTTTTCATAGCTCCTCTCTATAAATAAGAGGATGCTCTTTTGTAAAGGCATGATTACCAAGGCTATAGGAGAGAAACGTTACTAAATTGAGATGTAATTTTTGAAACTTTATATTCAAAATGTAAATCTTGAATTCCATCAATATAAAAAATTAATTGATCTTTCAAACTTTGTGTTGGAATAAACTTGTGGTGTATTGGAAATGTTCTTACGTCTTTTCTGTTACATTTTTTTGTGCTTTTGATTGGATTGTGATGTGAATTTCTATAAATTAGAAAGTGCCAAGAAGCTGATTTTGAAGTCTTTTGAGCATACAATGTCATTACTGGGTTTGTGTTCATTATTGGAAGTGACTTAATATGGAGACTTTAGGCTGCAAGTTATTTTCTTTGGTGATCTAATCTTTATTGGAAATAAGGTGAAGACTTTGGGCTGCACTTTGTTCCATCTATTCATGTTACATTGTTGTTATTATTCTAGTTATTCTTACGTCTAACTAATCTAAATATCAATTATTATTGCTCTAATAAGTAATTTTATATTTTCATAGTACATTGTAAGGAATGAAAGGACTCATAGTATAAGTTTTCAAGTGAACATCAATTCTGAAAAAAGAGAATTGGATGATATGATAACACCCACTTTGATAAAATTAGTGTAAATAATTACTTGTTATTTTAGTTAGCAATAAGAAGGGAGCCTCCCCTTTCCTCGAGGAGAGATTTTATCGCATCACATTGTGGTTGAAAGTACTACTATGTTACCATTTTATCGATGACAAAATATTCACCCAACAAAAATAACCAAGATGAGAGTCGAAACACAACTGAAAGCAAATCCTAACAGCTAACAAAGGGGAGTTAGCTAAGAGAGTTCTAAATGGGATAGAACTAATGTGAAACTGTATGTGTGGTCCTATCGAGCATCCCATAATGTAGCTCAAAGAATTAGAACGGAACTACCAGTGTTTGGCAGGGTGCTAAAGTAAACCACTAAGAGGCTAGAAGGCTCAAGGGTTCTATGAGCTACAAGAGATCTATAGTGGCTATCTGGTTTGCCAGGTTACACTAAGCTATAGATAAACTTGCAAACTAGGTTGGGGATAGCATGAATAGGCACACAAAGTATAGAAATTACTCTAACGGGTCCACCCACAATAAGGCAAGTAGCTAAGACTATATTATGGATTGCATAAACTAAGCAAGAACAACAATACCAAATGAAGAGAGATAACAACCAAAATATAAACAAAAGCTAAGGCACTTTGAGGCCAAATGAAAGACATTTTAAGAAATAGATATGTTTCCAAGAAAGGGTTCAAGAGCATGCCTATTCTAGATATGAGTTATCCTTCCAATTCAATACTATTGTTTTCTAACAATGCAATGTTCTAGTTTAACAAGAGAGAGAGAATGTTTAAGCAAGTTTTTTAGTTTATTTTGAACCTGTATATCTCTACTATGTAATGAGGAAGGGTTCCAAAGAGAGCAATGATATGCAAAAAATGAATATTTCAAGCAATGAAATTATTCTTTAACCTTTTACAAATGCAAGAAACCTTAGAAACTACTCTAAGCAATACATAAAAACAACTATTTCACTAAAACAGTTCAAACCCTAGCATATACACTACACAAAACAATGGAGTTATAATTTGCATAGAAAAGTGCCCTAAAATCAAGCTCAAATATGAAGTGTAGATGTTCTACTAACCAATAATCCAAGCTAGGAAGCAATGTAGGAGGAAGACCAAGCTATGTGCAAGCTGAAGTCTAAACTATGAGACAAGAGCAAAGGAGGAGGTGAAGTGAGAACTTGAAATGGTGTAAGAGCTCTACCCAAATGCACAAATTAGGTGCAATGCCAAATGTAGAAGCTTGGGATCAAGCCAAAAGGAAGCAATAACCACTAAGAGTAGCAATGGAATCTCTAAACAAGTGTGTAACAGCATATGGGATTCTCTATCCCCAATCAAGCTCAAGAGTGCCAAGAATGAATCAAGAGAGATTCAAGATGGCATGAGAGTAAATAAATGGAATAAAAATCAATAGAGATATGGAATGAGAAGATAGAGGCTCAAATGAATGATAAAAAGGCATATATCCCCACCCAAATCTGCCAAATAACTTAAAACTAGCCATTTTTTTACCATTTGGCTTCATATTGGGGCTTTTAGACACGTTTTTCCTAGGCCACAACCTAGGTTGCAACTTTGGTGAAGGAAACGTGCAGCCTAGGCCATGGTTTTCCTTCACACAAGATGTGTCTTGGGTCAAACAAGGTCTTGGGTTGGTCAACAGGCTCCTGGGAGCACCCAAGGGGTCTCTAGAAGGCTTGTCTTGTGTCTAAAAGGGCCAATATGGACTAGGGATGTATGAGGGTTAGGAATATGATATGGGAGAAGTCCAAGAAGGTAATGGATGTATCAAATTAAGATGACTAGGGTTGATAGTCTTCACATGATTTGATGTGTAATCATAGGGAGGAGTAGGGTCACGAGAAGTATGATTAGAATATCATGATTATATCCTTGATACACCCCTTTGTTACCAATACTATGTCATTTGATTTCTTTTTGGATATAGTTAGAGCCATGCCCCAATGCTTAGGCATAGGCTCTAAAACCCTATACCCATGTTATCATGTGTGGGTAGTCCTCTATTATATCTATGAACACTACAAGCACTATCATTATATTGTCCAAGTATACATAAGTTCTATTATTTTGACCTTTTTGGTATCCTAGTCTATAGGGAGATAGGGTTATTATTGGTCATCCTAGCCTACATATATCATCCTAGCCTACACATTCAAATTCTTCTCAATGAATCTAATATCATAGAATGTTTGATGTCTCACAAAGCCCTCTCACAAATTCTTTGTGCATGTTGTTTGTTAATGGTTGGGCAATTTAGATTCTATATGTTTGCAAGAAGTTAAGATTTTAGGGTTTACTCTATATACCTCTTTGAGAAGTATCTAGCTTGACACATTTCACTTTTCCACTTTACATGAAGAGCTTTGTGGTGGAGCTAGTATTTTGGTTTCACCAAAATTTTCCCCATTAATTATTGTATAGGGAGAAGACTCATCACATTGGGTTATTTAGGATAAGCTTGATATCGATGGAAATTTGTTAGGAGTTCTCAATGTTTATGCTCCTAATGACAACCCTACTATAACAATGTTTTGGAAATGGATCGCCGATAATTTACATTTTTTCACCTAGTTGATTTGTTAAAATATGATTGAGAGTTTCAAGGATAAATGGCACCCTCCTTATGCAGTGCTAAATGGGGGAACATAAACCTTGACATTATTTTAACAATTGTATGGTTTAGTGGACCTCATTTTTCAATGAAATTTATTAATTAACAAACCTTGGTTGACTTGGTATAATTTTTGGGTTGGCACTAACCAGGTTCTAAAATGGTTGGATCGTATTATGTTTTCTATAAAACATGTGTTATTTTTTATTTCTGATAGGAAAGTTGTCACGGTTCATCCAAGAGTTATCCTTGCCAATCATAGTCCCATCACTTACCGATTGGGATGGGGAGGTGGCCTTCATAAATTCCATCATAATCATTTTTTTCTAAATATATCACTTCTTAGCCATGAGAGCATGATCTGAATCATCACTCTAGTGTTAAACTTAGCCCCATGTCTGCCATATGCTGCCAGCTAGGTCAAGAGGTAGAATGATGGAATTAATTGAATCATCACTTTTCTTCACCACTACAACAAGAAAATTAGGTGAGTTCAAAAGTGAGATGATAGTGATGTTTACGAAATGTTAGAGGGTCTCTTCTTTACTTGAGCACAACCACTTTGATTCTTAGTTATAGGCTATAATTGTCCCTCTCAAACACAATTAGAGTTGCTGAAATTCATGCTATAATAGGTGCTCAAATTAAGGCCCAATTACATTGGCTTAATATTGGTGATCATGTCTATAAGGAGTTATTCAGATCCCTCATGGCCAAATATGCAAAAGAGAAAATTAAAAACATCAAAACAACTCATAGTTAACCCACAAACCTATCAGAGATCTACTTGGTCTTCTTAGAGCAATACAAGCTTGTGTTCTAAGCCTAAGAGTTTACAATGGATAGAGAACATGCATTATAGGAGAGTTTACATTTTATGCCTTATAAGTTGAGACTTTCAATTCAAAAACACTGCGACACTCCTCTTCAAAAAAGGCGTGTCATTGCCTTGAAATTTTCTATAAAGCTTCTAGGTCAAGCATATAATGGGCTAAAATACAATGTTATAGAAAGAGCATGATACCCTTACTAGAGTAACTACAAAGTTATCAAAGGAAATGGATTTAGAAAGGATAAACTTTTAAATTTATTGGTAGTGCCTTTGATTTTAACAGTTCTCTCTTGGTGCTCTGGCAGTATGCAATTGATAGAGTGGAAGAAAATCACTTACTGGATTACTAAGTATCTTTCTCTCGCAAGCAAATTTTTAATCTGCACCAAATTCTTAATGCCACCCATGTCTACTAATCCTCTTGTTGGGCTCCTCTAAAAGCCTTGTATAAAAATTTAGTAAAGTTACTTAGAGATTTTATCTGGGTTGATGCTAAGCAAACTTGAAGATTCCACTTAGTTGCTTGGAATATTTTTTGCCTTCCTTGTGAAGAAAGAATGGTTATTATTGAATTCTCTAGACAAAACACTACTTTATGTGCTAAGTGGGTTGTTACGGAAGTTAAAGGAAAGGAAGCTTGAAAAAATCTCCTAAGACACTACATTATTTCAAGTGCTCCTTATGATAAGAATTGTTGGGAAAATATTGGTTTCCATGCTCTTTTAATTACCTTTGTGGCTAAGAGCATTTGGAAAGCTTTTGAAATAGTTAAACCCTTTATAAAAGGGGTTCGAGATGGTTTTCATGTTGGTCTCTATTTTATGACCATAACCGTTGGTGGTCTCCTATCATGACTAATTCCAACCTCCCTCTGATAGAAATGCCAGGCATAAAATCTCTTTGGTTTTTCAGAAAAGGAATTTGCATTGTCTAGAACTTCATTTTCTCTCATGATTAGATGTCATGGTACTCACTGAAATGAACGTATAATATTATTAATACAAAACTACCTTCCACTATACATCAAGATTTGATTCCCAATGTCATACTCCATAAGATGGGGTTGTGACCTCCATTGGAATTATGATATTGCATTCAAAATTTATTCTTTTGGTCTCCTTTACCAATCATGAATCAATTCTCTTTAGCTTTTGGTAAGCTCAATAGGAGATGAAATCTTAATTCCTCTCCTAGAACGTAGCTTTCAATACTCAATAAGATCTAAAATGCCAAGCTCGAGCTCAAACTTGGTCATTTTTTATGGCGTCTAGTTTATCAAGGTCTTCCTTTGGGGGAGCATCTTATGCACATTAGGATTCTAATCCGAACTACCCTCCCTACTCATGACCTAGAACCTTTAAACACCTCTTTTAGACATGTCCAAGAGCTTAGACTACGTGGTAATGGATTTGTAACTTAATCTAACCTTACTACCCAAAGCCGATCAATTGCCACATGGATTTTTTGGGGGACCAAATGTAGTGGCCTCCATACATTGCTTTTTTATGGAACATATTTAGCGTTATTATTTTATTTCAGCGATGGAAATCTAGAAAATCAATCATATTTAACAATGAAGAACTTTCTATGAATTTCTTAGTCAGTGATAAAATGCTTATTATTCATTCAGCGTTTATGTAGATTCAAGCACAAACCGAGAAGGTGGCCCTTGAGTTTCAACATCTTTAGGATCTTCTCAACCACTAGGGGAGATATCTTTGTACAATGATTCATGTTCTTTTTGACAAACCCTCACATGGCACTCCACCGATAACCAGACATCAACGAAGCTACTCTCACAATCATAGTTATTTTTCATCTCCTCCTCCTTAGTGAAGGGGATGGAGTCCACTACCCATGGAAAATCTATAATTGGCTCATCTTGGTGGAATTTGCCTATGCAAGGTAACAAACTAGTGGTGACTTATGTGCCATTGCCTCCTAATTGTGGTATTATAGTTTCTTTGGCTATTCTCAATGTCACATAAGATGGGAGGGTGGCAATTGTTCCTCCTACAACAAAGCCCTCTTCTTGAGATGTTCAACCGTCCAAGAAGGATCTACTTCTACCACCCTTTGGGGCTGCAGCTTATATTTAATTTTTTTATTTAATAATTTTGTGCTACTATTTATATTCAACAAATTTATTATTTTGAACCATATTTTTTTATTAATATGAAGATTGTATCATAAATACCAATCAACCACCCTTTTATTGTAACTATCTATATATTATATTTATCTGTGAATAATAAATATATCAATACATTTTAATAAAATTATTAGACGAAACTTTAAAAAACCATAAAACAAATTGATACCAAAGAGGGGTAGTTGAATTACCTTTGGGCCCAAGTACAAAGAAAATAAAATCAAAGGAAAGCATAAAAGTAATCACAATGTTAAAAGAGGCCATGAAAGAACAGGAAAAGCATACAAAATACCTTCTTGTCAACGCTATCATACCAAAAGTGAGCAAACAAAAGCAAGGCAAATGATTGCATACACTTCGTTGGGGGTACTTTGAAGGTAAAAAAGAGGGCCCAATCTCACTTTCTTAACCTTAGATGGTGATGGGATTACTATAGTTTAGATCCTAAGGTGAAGGTGCACTTATCTATTGTAGGGAGAGGGATTAAATATTTTCAAACTTTTAATTAAAAATTTAAAAATATTAATAATTAAATTAATATATAATTTTTTATTGAGAAGCTTTTAGAATTATTTAAATTGATATTTGTATATTTTAAATTATGTAATGTGTATTTAAATTTAAGTGTTCTTTCAACAGTGATGATTTGGAAACATTATATTTTTCAAAATCATTTAAAGAATAAGATTTTATATATTCAATTTTTTATATCAAATATCCAGAAAAATTTATATTTTGATAGACGATATAATAAATCATATCGTCGCCAATCAATCTGTAACCCATTTCAATATTAATATATTTTTTTATTAAAAAATAAATACTTTAATTTATATTTAAAAAGAAAACTACCTTAATTTAATATAAAACTAATCAATCGTCTTTAATTTAATAATATTGATAATGATTAGAATAGAAACACTTTTAATTTAAATTTAATATCAAACTTTTCTTCAAACAATCAACTTTTTAATGAAATTATTCAATTATCACCTCTAACAAAAGGTACACATTTACGTGTACTTAACACGCTATTCAGTATTAGTTGTGTTTCATGCCATGCTTTTCTATCATTATGTCAACCATTTAATTGAATAAAACCTTATGATTGGGTAATCATCCCACAAAAATTAGTAATATAAAACTTTATGATACTTATAGTATTATGTAGAATTGATAACATTTATTGATTTTGTATAATATGACAGTATAGTTATATTCACAAACATTTTTTAATAATAATAATAATAATAATAATAATAATAATAATTATTATTATTATTATTATTATTATTATTATTATTAAAAAGATGATATTTTTATAGTTTATAAAGTAATAGGTCAACATTTTTTAATATAATTATATAATTTTTTTAACTATCATACTCGACGAATCATTAGAGTTTTTTTTTTTAATGATAAATTAAGTCTGCAAATTTATCATAATATTCTCTCATTCTAAAGATGGTTTAAAGAGTGTAATCCAAAATGTTAATGCTAAAAATTCTTATACAATTATAACCAAAAAATTCTTGGAATATTTTCTAGTTTGATATCTTATGGATTTTTCAAAAATTTGTGCTAAAAAATGTTAGGTGAGATATTTTATGATTTGTTTTAATCTAATGATCGTTTAATGCATAATTTCAAAAATAAATTATTTCAAGTTTTGGATACATTTTCTTATTGTGTAATTATAGGGCCTTTTGGTATAAAAGTTGGACACTAATTTTTTTTGGGGTGCCTTACATGGTTTCCTAAGGCAAGCTTACAAGACACTATAATTTTGAATGCATATTACGATTTCAAAATATAATCAACTAGTTAGAAGATATGACCCTAGCAAGTAATGCTATTAAAATAATAATTTAATCAACCAAAATTCAGCTAGTATGTTACAACTATCTTAGATCTAGGCTACCTTGTTCGTCAATTCCTTGCATGCATTATCATTATTATATCCTTGATAAATCCTTTTATTTTTTTTATAGATGATGGCTTTTGACCGGAGCTTGAACTGATGTGGGACACAATCAGGGGCCCAAATCTCCATATAATATCACGTGTATACCATATATTACCAACTACCTCGAGAATATCTAACTACTATTAACGGTCCCGATAATACAACCAATGACCATAACCAGCCTCATATGCCTTTCTAAAGATTTAAATCTGGGTGGGGCTTGAAACAACCAAGCTACTTAACCAACTCGCCCACATCTCATTGGTAAATGTTGGGTACAAACATTTTTATAACCAAAATGCCCAAACCAACGATGAATAGTATTCTTAGCCATGGGTTGTGGATTTGTTTCATCATATTGAACACAGGTTTCAAGTCACATATCAATCTCTGTCGTATTGAACACTGAGTCGATAGTCCATTGTATTGGACACTTTCAATGAATACCTTGCTACAACTTAGTACAGGAACAACGCTAGAGAGTAGTGTCATCCCAGGGAATGGAACTTAAGACCTCCCACTTCTAACACTCAACTCACTCACTATTAGGCTATCATCCCCAAGTTTCAATACATCCCTTTATTCCCAATACTATATCATTTGATTTATATTGGGATATAGTTAGATCCATGCCCCATCACTTAGGCATAGGCTCTGGAACCCTATACCCATGTTATCAAGTGTGGGTAGTCCTCTATTAGATCTATGACCACTACAAGCACATTGTTGTAATGTCCAAGTATGCAAAAGCTCTATTGTTTTGACCTTTTTGGTATCCTAGTCTATAGAGAGAAAGATGATTATTATTGGTCATCCTAGCCCACACATTTAAATTCTTCTCAATGAATCTACTATCATAGATTGTTCGATGTCTCATAGAGCCCTCTCACAAATTCTCTATGCATGTTGCTTGTCAATGGTTCGGTAGTTTAGATTCTATATGTTTGAAAGAAGTTGAGATATCAGGGTTTACTCTAGCCGAACACATTGCACTTTTTCACTTTGCATGAAGAGGGACATGGTGGAACTAGTATTTTGGTTTCACCAAAATTTGCCTCATTAATTATTGCATAGGGAGAAGACTCGTCACATTGGGTTACTTGGGTTATGTTTGATATTGATGGACATTTGTTAGGAGTTCTCAATGTTTATGATCCTAATGACAAACCTGATAGAACAATACTTTGGAAATGGATCACCAATAATCTACATTTTTTCACCTAGCTGTTTTGTGGCAACTTTAATATGATTGAGAGTTCCAAGGATAAATTTGGCTCCCTCCTTATGCGGTGCTACATGTGGGGACATAAAGCTTGGTATTATTTTAAAAATTGTTGGGGTTTAGCAGACCTCATTTTTTAACGAAATTTATTATTTAACAAACCTTAGTTGACTTGGTATAATTTCTAGGTTGGCACCAATCAAGTTCTTAAATGGTTGGACCACATTATACTTTGTACGAAACATGTGTTCTTCCTTTTTATTTTTGATAGGCAAGTTATCATGGTTCACCCAAAAGTTGTCATTTCCGATCACAATTTACAAGTTGGGATGGAGAAGTGGCCTTCATAAAGTCCATTACAATCATTTTTTTCTAAATATGTCACTTCTTAGCCATGAGAGCATGATATGACTCATTACTATAGTGTTAAACTTATCCCCATGTCTGCAATATGTTGCCAACTAGGTCAAGAGGTGGAATGATGGAATCAACTGAATCGTCACTTTTTGTCACCATTATGACAAGTAAATTGGGTGAGTTCAAAAGTGAGTCGATAATGATGTTTAAGGAATGCTAGAGGGTCTCTTCTTTGCTTGAGCAAAACCACTTTGTTTCTTAGTTATAGGCCATACATGTCCCTCTCAAACACGATTATAATTGTTGAATGTCATGTTGCAATAGGCACTCAGATTAGGGCCCAATTATATTGGATTAAAATTGGTGATCATGCATCTAAGGAGTTATTCAAATCCCTCATGGCCAAATAGGCCAAAGAGAAAATTAAAGACATAAAAAAAATTCATTTTTGACTCACAACCCCGCTGGAGATCTACTCGGTCTCCCTAGAGCAATACAAGCTTGCGTTTCAAACCCACACATGATTATATGAGTGTTTAGATTTGATGTTTTATAAGTTGAGACCTTCAATTCAAAAACATTGCAACACTCCTCCTTCTCTAGATGAGGTTTTTGTTGTTGTGAAATATTGGCCAATGATAAGGTGTTGGGGTTGGACGGCTTTTCTTGTGAAATTTACAAAGCCACTTGGCAATTTGTGAGACCTAATTTGCTTCAAGTTTATAGTGAAACCTTGCACGCCAAATCTTTAGGGGCCATCATCAATAAAGGTAGTATCAATTCTTTTTAGTTTATTACCTATTGATGCCCAATCACTTTACTAAATGTTTTTTTACAAGGTCATCGTTAAAGCCTTAGCGTTCTACCTTCGCCACATCCCCCATATGATCATTAGACCAAACTAAATCTTTAGGGGCCATCATCAATAAAGGTAGTAGCAATTCTTTTTAGTTTATTACCTATTGATGCCCATACTAAATGTTTTTTTACAAGGTCATCGTTAAAGCCTTAGCATTCTACCTTCGCCACATCCCCATTGTGATCATTAGACCAAACTAAATAGGGTTTATTAAAGGTAGACACATCCTCAACAATATCATAGCAGTCTCAGAAGGAATGGAATGACGTATGTCTTCCGATAAATGAACGTATTTTTTTCCTCAATTTTAAAATGGTGTATGATTAAATTGAATGGCCATTTATTGTTGAAAATGGCTCTTTTGTCATGCTTGACGAGCACTAGTCCTCTTCAAAATAGGATCCTTATATGGATAAGGTGCCACTCACCCATTACCATGATCGTTATATGGATGAGAGTGATGTTACAATAAAAGTAACCCTTCTAAAAGTATATTTTTATGGGATGTACTTTATCCATGAGTATTTTTTTATTGGTTAGTAATATACATTTTATTGGTTTTGTTGGAGATTAATTTTTATTTAAGTTCATTTTATTATCCTTTATTCAAGGTATGCAGGTTTATTCTCATATGATTTTTTAATTTATATATTAAGAGAATATGTGAGGTGTCACATATTTTTTTTCCTTTTTAAAGGGAATCTCCGAGTTTTAAATCATATGTAACATTTATGGCATTTGGCACCTACTTCTCTCTCACCTCATAAGGCTTAGTGAGATTACATCCACTCTAAGAAGGTTGGCCAAGGTTATGATATAGTTTCTTTGTAATTTCCTTTTGGCTTCCTCACTCTATTTAAAGAACTCTCTCATCTCGCCTCTCTCAATTTGAAGATTCTTTTTCTTTTCTCACGCTTGAAACTTATTCTTTTTGTTTATTTTTTTATTTCTTCTACTCTCATTATAAATATTGTAATCTGAAGAATATTGTTTGTAAACCTTCATTTTAAATACATGTGGATTTTTCTTCCCTTGATTCAATTTCTCTACTTAACAATCTTGATTCTCACATTATATGATTTGACAAAAGTAATAGCTTACCTTTTTGTGTTTGTCTCTTCTCATACTTTCTTACAAATGTGAAATGTTATATCTTTATGCTAACACCTTGGCTTCCCCTTTCATCATAATATTAATTATAACTGCCTACCTACAAGTCTTGATTGATTGTGGATAATTATGTTTACTTACCAATCATACTTCCTCACAATCACAAACATAAAATTTATCCCCATAATAACACCATTGTGTTAATTATGTTTACTTACCAATCATATTTGCTCACAATCACAAACATAAAATTTATCTCCATAATAATACCATTGTGTTAGTTATATCCATATACCCGATTCAATATGGGTGTAAGTATTTTTTTTTGCATACCACAATAAATAGCATTCATATGGAATCAGTGAGCATATATCTAAATCAGTGAGTTCTTTTCGATTAAGTAACAATAAGTAAGGGGCATCCAAGCCATCAAAATCACCCAAGATATGACTCTGATCTTAACAACTTGACTCTTCGTGTCATGTACCTAGTATCATATACCTAGAGGGATTTGTACCCTGAGGTATGGATATAAACAACTATCATCCTCACTAGTTAAACTACAATCCTTTCGATGGACGTAAGTATTTAGCATTTAATGTTTTAGTGAAAAGAACAAATAACATGAATGGTATCACCCTGACAAGGAGGTGGAGTTTATGGGATTTGTACCCTGAGGTATGGATATAAACAACTATCATCCTCACTAGTTAAACTACAATCCTTTCGATGGACGTAAGTATTTAGCATTTAATGTTTTAGTGAAAAGAACAAATAACATGAATCGTATCACCCTGACAAGGAGGTGGAGTTTATGGGATTTATACCCTGATATATGGATATAAACAGCGATCATCCTCACTAATTAAACTACAATCTTTTTGATGGACATAAGTATTTAGCATTTAATATTTTAGTGAAAAGAACAAATAACATGAATTTGTATCACCCTGACAAGGAGATGGAGTTTATGACCGTAACCTGGGTCGTATGACATTTAGCATGGAGGAAGCATGATATTGATGAAACACCCATCTTATGCTCTCTTACAACCACTTTTAACCTCACTCCGCCAACAAGAATTTTTAATATGCTTGTTTGACTCCACACAGACAGAATTCCCTCTGTTAAGCAAAGTGTCAGAAGTTCACATAAATTTGGTCTATCATTATCAGAGAATCCATTCGAATCTTCATAACTTCAATAGTTTAAGCATTTAGGAGAACATATTCCTCTGCTGCATCGAATGCTTATGTGGATGTTGATATGCGGCAATTTAACTACATCCAGACCCGGGATGCTTGAGGCGTTTTTTTATAAATTTTCAATGTAGGGCTAAATATACCTACGCTAATATGGGGATTGGCAAAGAAGTCAATATGTGTGACAGTTGTTTTGGGTGATCTTTGTTGGACAGAAGTGGGCTGCATGGGACCCAGAATCATATGTAAAAATGACAGGAGGGTGTTTTGGTCAATTTGATGGCAATCAAGCTATACAATTACACTCAAACACACATGGGGGAGAGGAATCATGATTGACAACTCAGTTTACTTGGCTGGCAAGAGGCCAAATGAAGACCTCTCCTTTTTAATGATATAACAGTCCCATACATGGTTGACAGTGGGGCCTATTCCCAAGATTTCTTATTCTGGGCATAACAAGATATCAATGAATAAATGCTAAGATTGAACATTGGAAAAATTTATTGCAGGTGGGCAGTGTTCCATTTATTTCTGGTCAGCTGCTCTTTCACGATCTTCTGATCAGTTACCAGGTAAGAAATAGAATTTAGTTGACAGTCCTTTTCGATTGAAGGAGTTTCTTGTGGTTGTAGATATAGAGATGCCCACTTCTGTTTAGTGCTAAAATTCAGTTCCTTTTCATAGTAGAGTTTCAAAGCCCCCCAGAGGGCAGTTATCCTTTTGGTTGTCAATTTTTGTAGATGCCCTAAGTACAGACTTTTAAGGAAGCCCTAACATAATTTTTATAAATGCCATTTTTATTAGGTTTTCCTTAAAATTTTGTGGTATTAAATTAAATGAAGTTTCCAGAAAACCTGTGTTCAAAAGAATCTCAACATTTGGAGTTGTCAAGGTTGGTTTAAACCTTCAACTTATCATCACAAGAACAGTGAGGATTACAACTGAGGCTTCTTATAGAGATGACCCAATAAGAATATCCATTGTTAGCCAAAATCCCAAATTTTGGATTGCAGTTTCTGTTCGCAGCTCAGTTGTCAAGTCTGTATAGAGTACTGATCTATGTATTCCCCCTTGGAATGACTGTTGCTTTTGATTCGTCTTTTTGTGGGCTTGTTCCCTCCCCTTTCTTTTTAAGCAATCTGTGGGGTTTTCCCAAAAAATTATCTGACATTTTGTGGGCGTGCTCTGTTTTTTTTTGTAATGTCAATATGTGGGTATCCCGTGGAGCTACTAGACAATATGCATTGATATTGTCTTTATTGGGATGTGTGTAGTGCGAGATAACCTGTTTTTGTTTATGCAGTACTTGAAGCCTCTATTCGACAGTCAGCACTAGATAATTAGCTAATTATATACTAGTGTCAGGCTGTCAGCTTTCATCAGAGCTTTGAAATTCTCTTTATGTATTGAATTGAAATTGTGAATTTGTAAAACCTCAGGAGAATTCAATAAATTTGACTGTGGGCTACTGTGGATTTCAGGTGAACTTACATTAACTCCATCACAGAGTAGGATTTGTATCGAGTACGAAATGTGTTCAAGGTTTGTAGAGTCAATAAGAGTCCTAATTGAGCATATGCTTGGTAGGTGGACTCAATACTTGCTGCTTGCAATTACCCTAACAGTATATCTCCAGAGTCTGCTCAAATGGAAGAGAAGAAATCAGTTGAAGCTTCCTCCTGGTCCACCCAGATGGCCCATTGTGGGCAACCTGTTACAAATTGGTCATGTTCCTCATTTGGGTATGCAGAAATTTACTCAGAAATATGGTCCCCTTGTTTACATTCACATTGGAATGGTGCCCACAGTTGTGACAGATGACCCCAAGTATGTGAAAGAGTTCTTATTGAAACAAGACCGTGTTTTTGCGTCAAGGCCGAAGAACATTGCTTCAGAACACTTCACATTTGGGGGCAATGACATTGCTTTTGCTCCTTTTGGCCCGCACTGGAAGAGAGTAAGAAAACTTTGCTTAATGGAGCTTTTGAGTAAAGAGAAGATAGACTCGTTCAGACAAGGAAGAAATGATGAAGTTCAATGCATGGTGACGGATGTCTGCAGGGCATCGCTCGAAGGTAAACGTATTAATATGAGAAACCTCTTTGGGGCTCTCACAAGCAATGCTATTACCAGGATGGTATTGGGCCAAAGGTTTTTTGGCCCAAAAGGTGCAGGCCCTGAAACAGCAGCTGAACACAAGGCCAAAATTTATGAATCATTCTCCCTAATTAATGCATTCAACATTGGAGATTATCTACCATTCTTGAGGCCTCTGGATCTGCAGGGTTATGAAAGACGAATGAAAGAAATAATGAAGTGGGTAGACAACTTATATGGTTCAATCATTCAGGAGCAACGCCTGGAGTTCCAGAAAAGCAGTGAAACAGGGCCCTTAAACTTCGTTCACACACTATTAGAAGCAGAAAGTAAGGACAAGACCTTAAGCATCACAAAGATCAAAGCCATTGTCATCGTAAGTTCAAACAATTCTCTACTATACTTGTATCTTTGGCTACTCTTTTAATGAAGGCGTTCATGTGTCATCTAATTGGATGTAGGTGTAAGGATTCATTTTTATTTTTGGGCGGTATGATCTTATCTATCATGCTCCTTTGCATCTGCGGGTCGACCGTTGAAAAAGAATTTTCCACCGGCTGCGTGTTTTCAATTGTGGATAGACAGTTGAAAAAGTATTTTCGGGCGGTCGGTCAACTTTGCCAGGGTAACAACGCAGTACGTTGTTACCTTTGAAGGGGTAACAAGGTAACAACATGGTACATTGTTACCTCTTGACGAGTTTCAGGCAGCCTGTTGACTACAAATGGATTCAATAGTTACATCCAGCTATATTTTTCTGCTTTTGGGCATCAAAATTCAATGAAAATACTAGGGCCACAGTTGGAGAAATGCATGATTCCTATTTACTGGTTGGAGTTGTAATAGGCAATGCTAGACCCCTTTTGAACAAGTGAGAGAAGTGGGGATGTATTATACTAGAAGTATTAATCCCAATTTGTGGACAGTGGAAGGAATTATGAAGTTCTGTTTATAACTTATGACGTAGCTTAGGCACATTTAGAAGGGATGTGGAACAATATATTGCATCATTGTTTATTTTATTGGTTTCTTTTGTAATTGTTTCAAACAACAAATGCTAACAGTTTGTTCTCCACAGGATATGGTTGCTGCAGGAACAGATACTTCTTCTGTTACCAGTGAATGGACAATGGCTGAGCTCTTGAGGCACCCTGAATATATGGCCAAAGTACGAGAAGAAATTGATAGAGAAGTTGGGCATGGGCGCCATGTGGAAGAGCCTGATTTGGTGCATTTGAGAATCTTGAGGGCTGTGGTTAAAGAAGTATTCAGGTTGCATCCTGTGGGTGGCTTTCTTATCCCTCACATATCCATGGAAGACACAAAAGTGCAAGGTTATGACATACCTAAAAACACCCGGGTCCTTATCAACACTTATTCATTGGGAAGGAACCCTGCAGTTTGGCCAAATCCCAATAGTTTTGAACCCCAAAGGTTCCTCACAGATGACAAGGACCATGTGGAATTTAATGACCCTGATTGCAGAATTGTCCCATTTGGAGCAGGAAGAAGAGGTTGTCCAGGGGCAAGTTTAGGGATGAATGTGGTTCTACTGGCTTTAGCTCGTCTGATTCATCTTTTCAATTGGTCTCCTTTTTCCAAAGAAAAACTGGAGGATTCTGACATGGTGGAAGCTTTGGGGTATACAGTAAAAGCTGTACCGCTTGAAGCCATTGCAAAACCCAGGCTAGGATCATTACTGTTCCAATAAAGGCAGACACAAAGTTTTAGCATTAGAATCCTTGGACTATTCTTTGATATGAAATGTCAAGAGGTTAACCTCCCTTCTAAGCGAAAGATCAATTAGGTTTCCTTTGTTTAGTGTTGCAGATTAGATCAACTGACTTGGCATCCTATATCTTATAAGGCAAATGAAAATTGTAATGTTAATCAAGTATGTCAATAGACAGTCACTAGCCTGTATTACAATACTAATTAAGGCTACATCATCTTCAACTTGTAGAGGTAAGACACCATATTCAACATTTGCTTGTATAGCCAGTATGGAGATTCGTTTACAAGTTTAAAATAAGACATTATATCTGTAATTCGAAACAAGATGATGTCTATCTTGTACCAAACTACAGTGTAAAATTCAGACTGAATAATAAATGGGGTTAATTTGCTTGATCATTTTTTATTATTACTTTGTTTGATAGACATGATCTCATCCTTGATCTTAATTTACAAGTCATTTGGTCTCTTTTTTTTTTTTTTAAATTACTCAAAGGAGGATAATTTGGGGTCCCTCACCATTACAAAAGCACTAGACAAAGATGTCAAATGAACATAGAAGCTTAAATTAGCCGACACAAAAAACGTGAACGCTAACAATTGGAAGAACATAATCAGCACCAGCAAAAAAAAACAGCCATGCAAGGCAACACCACACCACATAGGCATTAGTAAACAGACTTGTGCCTTGCAAACAAAAAATTCCCACAAAATATAAAAATACTAAATTACAGTCAGGCAAACATAAAGGCAGAGATGACCATCCACAACCAAAGCCAATTGACAGTCCAGCTGTCCTTCAGGGCAGTGCCCTGTAGAAGTCCTTAAGAGTAACACCTGCCCAGAGACATTTGCCAAGGAGGTCCGTAAGGTCTGAAACCCCAATCTAAACAGGGTTGTTCACACTAATTGGCAACAGAGATAACAGAGACCTCCCCAGCCAAGTTTCACTGTGACTCTTTCATTCCATCCAGCTTTAATTTCTTAAGAACCAACCATTTCAGAAAAGGTGCATTAAACTTCTCAGCATTCCAGTCAGGCAAACACAAAGCCAGAGATGAACATCAACAAACAAAGCTAATTGACACTCCGGCTTTCCTTCAGGATAGTGCCTTGTAGAAGACCTTAAGAATAACACCTGCAGGGGAAATTTATCAAGGAGGCCCATAAAGTCAGCAACCCTAATCTAAACAAGGTTGTTCACATTAATTGTCACATAGATAATGGGAAACCCAAGGAGGCCCGTAAGGTCAGCAACCCTAATTTAAACAAAGTTGTTCACATTAATTGTCACATAGATAATGGGAAACCCAACCAAGTTTGTCTGTGACACTTTCATTTCATCTAACTCTATTTTCTTAACAACCTCCCATTTCAGAGCAGGTACATTAAACTTCTCAGCATTAACCAGGGCCCATCATCCACGCACATTATCAAAAAAATCTTTTTTCAATGATTTTCTTGGATTAATAAATTTTTAACTTTGTTGTTATAACATTGATTTATTATGCTCATAGGTGTCCTACACTGGAAGCCAGTGGGTGGTAGTGCACTGTAATGCATGTGAGTGCATAACAATGAATGTAAGAGTTTAAATTTGACATCCGTTTGATCAATATAAAGTAATTTTTCTTAAAATTGAGATTCTTACATATATGGTGGAATTTGGAGTCCCCTTTTTTAGGAAAAGATTTTTTTCAAGTCTAAAATAGTGGTGTAGCTCGATTGAGACTATCATTTGAGCAAATTTTTGGTGGAGAAGGTAATAAAGTTAAGTTAGATTGATATCAATCGATGTTTTTGGAGAGATTTATTTAATATCCCTGTAGTTGTTTTATTTTTATTATGTAGACAAGGGGGAGAGAATGGGACAAACAAGTGTGAGATGTTAACAAAAACGATGGTTTAAACTTGACGACATGTATTTCACTTTTATACTGAATTTTTTCTTGTTGCATGAAGGAGGTGATTGAAAAATCGTGATATCTTGAACTTACGGAGGAGTTAGGCCATCTATCGCTAGTCAGTAGGAAAGGAAATCCACAAAATGTAATGAAAATGTTAATCACTGTGCTATGTGACAAATCTAAAATAGAAAATATTTCTTGATATTTCTAATATATATATATATTTAAGAGATCTAAATTATTTTATAAATATATAATTTACTATGTTGATATGCTTTGTTATGTTATGGCATTGCATGGTATTTCATTGTATTTTATGATGAAACATAATGCACAATGTACTGCACTATATGTATTTGGCTTGGATGCGTATGGTCTTTCAATATAAAAGCATAATGCTTTAATGCATATGGTCTTTCAATAATGTATTTTATTGTTATATGCACTTACATTGAATGATGCATTGCATTAAATTTTAGTGATTCACTGTAAAACATAAAAAAATAGAAGTTTTTTTTAATTATTAGTAAACGTTTTTGAGCCGGAGCTATGAACCAAAAGAGCGTTTTTGACTGGGGTTATGAACCAGTTTGGGTCACAAATGGGAGGCCGAGATCTCCCATACCACCACAAACAACCCCATGATCATTATGGGCCCCAAAGATCTCATCATAACTACCACTCGTCTCACAAAAAGAACATCACACAAATAGTAGAAATGCAACCAACTCGTAGTGTATAAGAGAACCCCAAATATCATCGTGAAAAAATATGATTTAACAAGGGATGAACAAAAGAATATAAGACATAAAGATCACTGACAAAACAATAAGGTATCAAAATTTGGGAATAGAGCTCTTGAACAAGAGAGATACTATCGAAAACGAGTCTCACTACTTAGATTCTCGAATAATTAATCGCACGCTGACGTTGTCCTCCTACCACAACGAGGAAGAAAGTCATCCAAGGTCCTTTGCAAGCTATCGCTCACCAGAGAATCCGTTTCCACTCTCAACAATTCAGTGTCTAATCTACACCCTCTCTTTTTGGAAGTAGCTCCCACATTAACAAGTATTTTCGAAAAAAGCAGCCTCAAAGGGGTGGGAGCTCCCTCAATCAAACGAGGAGAAAACAACAAAGAAGCAGGGGATGCCACAACCTCAGAAGCAACCTCCAAAGGAACCACCCAATCTTGAGCAAGCATAGATGGAGGATGGTAAAATTTATCATAATTACACCATTTGAACTCTTGATCTGGTTCCCCATCCTTCCTTTTCCAACCCTGCCTCCCTTGAAACCTGAAAGGGGACAACCCGTTATCCAGTGCCTAGGAAGGTTGCAATGAAAACACCGGAATAGTAGACCTTACTAATTGATTTTAAATTTTGTAAATATAAAACATTATTAATTAAAAAAAAAGAAAGAAAAGTTTTTTTTTTTAAATAACAAATATATATATTTTTTAAATATAGAAACTATTAATGAAAAAGAAAAAGTAAAATGTACCATTATGATTGATTGGAACTTATAACCTTCTTTGAAAAATATGTTTCCTTTAAACCAACAAAAATATAAATAAAAAGTTTGTAATTATCTCATATATATAATGTTTATAAAAAAATTTGATAAATAATAATTGTGGGGTCCATGGGTTCACGTGAAGTGTGAATCTATCAATATATCGTGTTCATAAAGTTTTTTGATACATGACAATTGATATATTGTGTTTATAAAGTTTTTTGATACATAACAATTGTGAGCCATCATATATGATAATTGTGGGGTTAGATGTCCCATCCCAAATCTTGAACTCAAAAGAATCTGTCGATATATTGTGTTTATAAAGTTTTTTGATACATAACAATTGTAACCTGTCATACATTATAATTGCCCAGGGTTGAGCCCGGTTGGCGGCACCTCTCTCAATCTCAATCAGCGATACTAATTTGTCAATATATTGATTGTGTTTATAATTTTTTTTGATACATAATAATTGTGGGTGGATCCCTTAATTGCTGGTAAGATTTAACTTTAGAAGTCACTACACTAATATATTCGCTTTAACCATTGCACCACAATTCGCAGTCCAAGTTATATAGTATTTATAAAGTTAAAACAAGTTTATCAAACCTTCCTCCCCTCCTCGGACTGCCCCCTTCATGCTCCCCACCCTCGCCTTCCCCCGCCTTCCCCCCCCTTCTCTAGTGTCTTCTCCCCTCTCCTACTGAGGTCCCTCGACCTATGTGTGCTAGAAAACAAAAAACTAATGTTGGATCCACCACAAAGAAGAAAGGTAGATGTTCTGGGGTGGAAAGGTTGAGATCTGATGCAGAAGCACTGATGAGAGAAGGATCGAGTGGACTATGAAGGCTCTTCTTTCAAAGAGAGAGAGAAGACAGGGACTTGCTTGTGGTTGAATTGCATTGCCCATATTTTTGAGCTCATTTCAGTGCAATTCTACTTTTATTTTATTTTTATGTTATTCTCCTTATAAATTTGACTAAAGTTTTGTTAAAGTTTATATTCTCTTCTTTTAAATTAATTGTTGCGTAATAGTTGAACTCTTAAAATATGTTATCTTACTTTACTTTTCTCCATTAATACCTTAATAAGTTATGTATTATCATCTTTGATGTTATTTCTTTCCTTCTATCATTCTTGGGTCTACTTGTTATGGGGGATTGGACCCCTTTCTATCCCAGAGCCGATTTTTTTTAAAAAAAAAATCTATAAAACAAGAGGGATTATGCCGTCGTACATAGATAGCTAATAAGCCACTCAAATCGGAATCCCTGCAAGAACCATTAATTTACCCCCAACAGTATGAGCGACTCACAAAGTTTTAGAGATCAGAGGAAAGCCATATGATCAGTCAAAGTTGAAAGAACCTTAGGGCACAGCCATGGCAGAAAATTCAGAGTCTTCTCAATTCTTTGGGGCATTGAAACCCTTGGAGCCCCAGCTGGTGGAACCAGCAGACATTAAGGCCGGGCAACACTTGCAGCTGAAACCGATCGCAGCAACGGCCCCTCGCAATGGCACATTCTTCGATTTCGTGGAAAATGCCTCGGAAGAAGTGGTGGTTAAATTTTTCAGGCAGGCCATCGGGCACATCGAGCAAACCAGGCAAATCAACGACTACCACTTCAAGCTCAAGCCTTCGAAACCCTGCGGTTTTGTGATCGAAGTATTCTACGGCGAAAAGCGCGAGGGGCCGGAAAAAGTAGCGCCGGATGCGTGCATTTCGTGCAACGATTTGGCGCCTCTTTTCCCCGGCGCGGCCGACTCTGTGTTGGCAGGCGAATGCGTTTTGAGGGAGTTGAGCGACCAGTCGTACGTTCAGTGCTCCTTGGACGCCAAAGGGAGGCCGGGCTTTATCATCACCCCTCTCCGCCATGTCGAAACAATGGGGGATTTACAGGACAAGGAACTCCATGCTCTGTGGACCGTTGCTGTACGGGCTTTAAAAAACGAGGGTTTGAGTTTCATCAGCATGATTTTAAACCAGGGGAGTTACAGGAATCTGCCCCACCTGCACCTCAAGATATGGGTGGACGAGCGGGAGTACGGAAGGGCAGCCATGAGGTGGAGCGCCGAGAAGAAGAGGCTATGGGCGACCCTCCAACGCCTCACGTCTTCCTTGCCAAAGAAGCGCCCAATGTGTACCCTGCTTCAGAACACAGGCAAGTGCAGGTTTGGCGACCGCTGCAGGTTTACCCATGCACGCGGACCCAGGTAGGCCGCCCAGACTAAACTTACAGTGGGTTGGAAATAATAGAGCATATTCTGGTTGACAGTCCAGTCTGAAGTTTAATATACACATTAAATTTGTCTTTATTTAAGTTTTAGTTTATATAAAGTCGCTGATTGTTGTGTAACCAAGATAGTATTTCCCAGATTTTCTAACAAACTATTTCATGGTATAATTTGGATGATGACAATGATAGTGATTTTTAACTTCTTTTTAAGGTGTTATTAAGGTATATCATTTAAGTACAAGTTCAATTTTCTATTAGATTTGTCTTTATTTATGTTTTAGCATATATAAAAAATTGATTGTTATGTAATCAAGATACTGTTTCTTAGATTTTCTAATTTAAATTTTATGATATAATTTAGATGATAATAATGAGAGTGATTTTTAACTTCTTTTTAAGGTGTTTTTCAAGGTATATCATTCAAATATATATTCAATTCTTTATTATATTTGTCTTTATTTACATTTTAGTCTATATGAAATCAACTGATTGTTGTGTATTTCTCAAATTTTCTAACAAGCCATTTCATGGTATAATTTGGATGATGACAATGAGAGTGATTTTTAACCTTTTTTAAGCTGTTGTCAAGGTATATCATTTAAATACATATTCAATTTTATGTGTCTTTAGTTATGTTTTGGCTTACATAAAATCACTGATTGTTGTATAATCAAGATAGTGTTTCCCAGATTTTCTGACAAATCATAAAATTTCATGGCATAATTTGGATGATGACAATGAGAGTGATTTTTGACCTCTTTTTAAGGTGGTGTCAAGGTATATCATTCAAATATAGATTCAATTTTCTATTAAATTTGTCTTTATTTACGTTTTAGTTTTTATGAAGTTATTGATTGTTGTGTAACCGAGATAGTATTTTCCAGATTTTCTAACAAATCATTTCATGCTATAATTTAGATGATGATAATGAGAATGATTTTTAACGTCTTTTTAAGGTGTTGTTAAGGTATATCATTTAAATACAGATTCAATTTTCTGTTGGATTTGTCTTTATTTACATTTTATTTTACATAAAATCATTGATTGTTGTGTAATCAAGATAGTGTTTCCCAGAGTTTTCTAACAAATCATAAAATTTCATGGTATAATTTGGAATATGACAATGAAAATGATTTTTAACCTCTTTTAAAGGTGTTGTCAAGGTATATCATTCAAATATAAATTCAATTTTCTATTAAATTTGTCTTTATTTACATTTTAGTATATATGAAGTAACTGATTGTTGTGTAAACAAATAATATTTTCCAGATTTTCTAACAAACTATTTCATGGTATAATTTGGATGATGACAAAGAGAGTGATTTTAAACCTCTTTTTAAGGTGTTGTGAAGATATATCATTTAAATACAGATTCAAATTTCTGTTAAATTTGTCTTTATTTACGTTATAGCTTACATAAAATCACTAATTGTTGTGTAATCAAGATAGTGTTCCTCAGATTTTCTAATAAATCATAAAATTTCATGGTATAATTTAGATGATGACAATGAGAGCAGTTTTTAACCTCTTTTTAAAGTGTTGTCAAGGTATATCATTCAAATTTCTATTAAAATTTGTCTTTATTTACGTTTTAGCTTATATAAAATCACTGATTGTTGTGTAACCAAGATAATATTTCCTACATTTTTTAATAAACTTTTCATTGTATAATTTGGATGATGATAATGAGAATGATTTTTAACCCCTTTTTAAGGTATTGTTAAGATATATCATTTAAATATAGAATTAATTTTCTGTTAGATTTGTCTTTATTTATGTTTTAGCTTTACCTAAAATCACTGATTGTTATGTAATCAAGATAGTGTTTCTCAGATTTTTTTCACATATCATATAAATTTCATTGTATAATTTGGATGATGGCAATGAGAGTGATTTTTAACCTCTTTCAAGGCGTTAAAATATATCATTCACATATAGATTCAATTTTCTATTAGATTTGTCTTTATTTACGTTTTCGCTTACATAAAGTCACTGGTTGTTGTGCAGATAAGTCAATATTTTTCTAATTTATTAATAAACCATAAAAATTCAAAATATAATTTGAATGATGACACAATGAGAGTGATTTTTAACCTCTTTTTTAGATGATTATATCATTCAAAGATAAATTAAATTTTCTATTAAATTTATCTTTATTTACATTTCCGTTATATAAATTAATGGACTGTTATATGACAATATATCATACATGGAATTTACAAGGGCTTGAATTATACGTCTCAACAAATGCAGATTAGAAGGATGCTCAAGAAAGATATATATATATATATTCAATTTTAGCTCTTAACATTATTATGCAAAATATCATTGTAATTGTTAGGTGTTGTTTTTCTGATTTTTTCACAAACTCTTTTTTTAGTTTATTGTTGCAATTGTTCCTTTTTCATACATGAAACTGGTCATTGTAGATGCACCTGTTCCCTTTCTCCTCTGTTCTTTTGAGTCTAAATTAATTATGAAGAGTCTTATAACAGAGAAAATAAGGTTGTATGTGTTCAGTCATAAAATTATGGATGGATTAGAAATAAAATTATGATATTATTATTATAATATTTAAATATGTGAAATTGAAGCTAATAGCTAAATCATTTTGATTTTTGTAGGTTAAAATGTGCTTTAAAAAAATTGAGCTATGCAACTTTGTAGAGTTAACCTTTACTTTATTGTTAGTATAGCAAGTTAAAAAGAAATAGTGTGCATCTTTAACTTCATTAGTATCATGAATTTTATAATCTTTCTTATCTTAATTTTTTTAAGATTATTTTTTATATTCAATTTTAATTTTTTTTAAAATAAAAATAAAAATTAAGATTCAATATTATTAATGTTGTTTACATTGTCACAACCCTATGTTTCAATTTATAAGCTAAGTTTGAATGTCAATAGCCCTTCATTTTTAGTGTGCAATTATTGTTTCTTGTTGGTGTAGGCATTTTTTCTACGGGTTTTAGTTACACGGTTATATTAGTTTGCTTAGGGCTCTAGAGGTCATTTAGGAGGTTTAGTACCACATTTACTAGAATGTGGCGTTTCACTATCTTTCCAACTTAAAAATACCTCTTTCTCATTGTATTCTTAATTGAGTTTGGATTCATTGAGCTTTTTAGTTGTGCGTTGTGATAACTTTGAGAGTTGTGAACTTCATTTCTTTGTATAAGTAGTTCATTTCTTTTATAGAAAACGTGTTCAGTTTTTACGTTTTTTTAAATTTCTTGACTCAATAGTTGTGTGTGTTCGCTTTGCAATCATCGGTCTTAGATGTCCGATTTTGGGTAACTCTTTCATTTCTCATATTTAAAACAATAATACATGGTGCATGACATCACAAATTGTTTTTTTTAATTTCTAGAAAATTTAAATTAAAGAAGTTTAATTATTAAGTTTTTGCATAGGAAAAAATCTATTTTGGAAGAATTGTCCTTTACTAATGTTTTTCATATATATGTTAGATAAATTTATGTAAAATATGTTAAGAGATATCGTTCTTATGGTGTTTATTTCAATTATGTCACAAATTTAGTAAAACACAAAAGCTTTGAGAATAATATTTTTTAGCATAATTTATATAAATTTATTTAAAATGTGTATATTAGTTATAAATCTAATATGACATTTAAAACATATCTATAATAAGCACCATACCATATTATATATTAAAAAATTATATTTTTTATAAAACACTCGAGATTTTTATGGAGGATAAGTACAAAACTTTGTGATGATGAACTATAAGAAATATTAAACATAAAATTTACCTAGTTACTACAATGACATTTTAATAAACAAGTATGATATGTAAAAGTGGTTCAATGTATGCCTAATTTTTTTTTGTATTTTGTTGCAATCTAAAAAACAATAAACAATATAAATCGATGGCATTGCATCCTTATTTAATGCATAGCTTTTTTCTTGTAGAAGTTGACTTTTATTTTTTTGTTATTTTGAAGAGTTTCTTTTAAGTATTGATAGGCAAATAGTTTGTATTTCATTATTTTCTCTCAAAAAAATCTCACAAGATCAATATAAATTCAACATACGTCTTCAAATTAAGAAATTTTATTAAATTGATAAAATGGTCTTCTATTAAAATCAATATAAAGTCGCAAATAGAAAAGAATATACTTATAAAAAAATCTCACAAGATCAATATAAGTTCAACATACTTTTTCAAATTAAGAAAATTTATTAAAATGATAAAATGGTCTTCTATTAATATCGATATAAAGTTGCAAATAGAAAAGAATATACCTATAAATGCATTATATTCATTTTGCATAGAATAAGAAATGGCAAAGCAATGGTGTTGAGGTCACGAATTACATTTTCATTGCCTTTTTCATTCCAATATCTAAGGTTACCATTTTTAAAATGTATACTCAAGATAATTTCAAACATTCTCTATATATGTTGTCATTTTAATAACATCGTGTTGTAGATAAAAAGATATAAAGGGATTATACGTACATGTAGGTGTTTTCTCAAGAAGCTTTTATTTCCTCTTGAAAAAGGTGGTCCAAGTCCAACTTGCTCCACGATGTCAAACATTCAGAAATGTTGAAGGTCGTCATATCGAGGGAGAGAAATTTATCCATCCATGGATACAATATTAGATATATCATTGACCTCGTTTTTCAATAAGTCTAGTTGTTTATGGTATGAAGGTCTTTGTTATTGTACAAAGAAAAAAAATGTATTGGCTTCAGCGTGTGCTTATATATCTTGCCAAAACGCATCCAAATTTTCCAATACTAAGGTGAGTTGACTATTGCTTGTTAACACTTCACATAATTTAAAGAAAGTATCAACATGGAGCATTAGTTTGCATTTTTGCATTTTAATTAGCAGTTATAAAATATATAGGTGGTACTGTACAAAATTAATTGAGCTTTGTGTAATAAAAATAAATTGTCCTTTAATGTCAATAGAAGTTTTTGGGCACAACATTAGATAGTTATTCTTATATTGCCAAAGAAAATAAAATAAATGTGTGATGATATATTAATATTGGTTTGATTTTTTTAAAATATTTTAATACTCTCAAGCAACATGGTCCTTCATGTTAAATTATTTGTGTAGTATATTAATGCCAATCCATTTTTTTTTTAATAATTTTTTTTGTGACAATCAAATACTCTTAAGAAAAAGGGTCCTTCATGTTAAATTCTTTGTTCGTTCAAAAAAAGGAACACAAGATCATTTAAAAGTGATACTCGAAGAATAACTAAAAAAATTGGAAAATTTAGATGATGGAACAATTTTCCAAATATTATTTCACAAGTTATACTCAAAGCATCCATGCCTTTGTAAATAAAACCTTTGGGGTTTTGAAACCCTTTAAGATGCAAGTGAATTTTAAGATCTCTATTTTTAATGAAAAATTAGATGCAAATGAAATAGACAAACTATTCAACTAATTGGAATCATATTTCTCTATAAATAAATTTTCAAACAATGACAACATAACATTTGTATTTTGTAAAGATGCTTTTGACGTCAAAAAATGGCAGGTATTATATTCTCTTAACTAATTGGCCAGAAGTTTTGTTTGGTGAAAAATTAGGTAGAATTTGCAGATACTATTGGAAAATAATATTGCTTGGGAAGAACTATGTTGATTAATACAAGATGTTGCAACAATCAAGTCAAAGGGTGAGAATAAATGACATGAGATTATAACAATATCTTTATATATCTTGTTGAAAAATGTTGGTACATTTGTTAAATAGAGACAAAGTTCTCAAGGACTGCAATGACTTGTAATTATACATCAAAGAAAAAAAAAACAATTCCTAAATATTAGGGCATTAGAAGAGTATCAATACGCTATTAAGATTGAAGAAAATTCTAAATTTAAAGATAAGAAAGAAAATACTCTTGATGATAATGAAATCAAGTCTAAAACTAAATAACACGACAAACACTATTAATTATATAGTCCTTTGAAGAGGGATTTCCTAAATAAAAAACTATAAAAAATCATAATAAATCAGTTCAATATATACAATATTAAATTCCACTCAAATAAATAATATCGTACTAAAACATAATTATTAGATAAGGCATAAAACCTAGCCATAACTCTATGACTACCCTCAAACAACCATTGACACCACTTCTCATTTTTCATAATGCAAAGCAAATCACTGAGGTCAATTCTTATTCCCTTAATCTCCATCATACAAACTTCCCCTTCATGGTTAGAGGATGCAAAGCATCTATTCCAAGAACAACTATGGGTAAAGGGAACATATATGTAGTTCATTCATTGTATACAAAATTGGAGTTAAAAGAGAGTGATTTTAAAATAACATGACTTAGTACTTTTTCTACAGGTTGAATATGTGAATAAAACTTGACCCTCAACTATTTATATATAAAATTAGAACCTAATGTCACATGTCAATGCAATCAATTCATTTTGGAATGAAGTACTCTGAAATGTGGCATCCTAATAAAGTGTGGTATTTAATATGTCTAACCTATTATGTGGGAACAATATTTTTTGTCAAACTAGATGTTATATTATCATTATTACCTTCAGTGATTATTCTTATATAATAATAAAATTAGACTTTTATAATGAAATATCTTTAATTAATGTGAAAGTGTTTCACTTCTTTATCAACACTATGAGATATATTTGTTTTTTTGTGCTCTAAAAAAAGCATCAAAAAATTAAAAAAAATCAGATATACTAATCAAAACTTGATAAATATAATCAAGAAAATAAAAACAATTCGAAATTTTAAGTACATCAAAGAAAAAACTCATTATTAAAATCTTCATCCTTTCAAAATACATAAAAAGTGCAACTATTATAATTACACATAATTTTTATATATACATTCTTTATAAGAAAACTTCACAATCAATAAGAATGATTTTTTAATACCACTAAAGTGAAATATAATCACTTATGAATTTAAAATTTCTTATGCCCATTATAAATCTAAATTAGAAACTATTTATCCCATTGCTTCCCAAGGCGGAATTACTAATCCAAGAAAAAGTGCTTAATAAAAAACAAGTAGGTCACCTTGTCGAGGACATACTTAGAATTTAGAAAATTAAAATTTTGTCTTCTTAATAAGGCTTATGTTTCAAAACATTCTCTCCACTTCTCCAGGGAAGCAGTGGAAACACTTTTTGGGGTTATTTTTAGATTTCATGGCAAATTGTTCTCTTTTTTATTTTTATGCCTTTCACTTATTTATATATATATATATAAAACGTAATTGTCATGCAAGTGCAAAAAAATCATAGTTTTGTAACTTTACATCCCTTTTTAGATATTTTTATATTTTTGTACAATATGTTATAATTTTATAAAGATTTTATTTATATTATCATATTAAATTCGTTGTTTGTTTTATTTTATTATTGTTTTTATAATGTATATGAACATTTAATTTTGGTATAAGATTCTTTTTCATGGTATTTTTGTCATGTTTTATCGTATTTGGTTTATTTATGTACAATTGACTATTTTTTGGTACTTTCAATTCATATTGTTTTTCTTTCGATTTTAATTTATCTAGATTTCCTTAGGAGTATCTCAAATCTATCAGTTATCAACACCAAGATCATATTTATTTTGAATCTTTTTCCCTTCAGGGCAAAAGCGATCGACTATCGATTCTAACCCTTGATTTTGTGTGGGTTCGTTCTAGCTTGGCCTGATTCCATGCACCTTAAATTTCACTTATCACTTTCTTCTAAGGTCGGCTTATAATTGAAGTGTCTTAGGGAGCCCTATTAATACAAATCTACTCTAAATTGCTTCTTACTTAGAAATCACTTCAAGATCTCTTACAAGCCATTTGTCTAGCGCACAATCATTGAGCCTTATTAGAAATCTGGCACATTCAACCAAAGACTCTACACATTGAGCCTACATTGCATCACCATCAACCCAAGTCTTGTGCCATCACATATTGTATCAAAAGAAGGTCATAGAGAAACATATAGTTGTGTTTGATTATTTAAGGAGAAAAGGTGAATACATTGGGTTGGGATTCACTTACGATCACTAAAACAACATAGAGCTCTAATTTCAAGTGTGCAGGAAATGTAGTTACACTTCTCAAGAGGTTGCCTTGGGAAACTAACAAATGATATTTTATGCATACGCTATTGAGGATTAGATCAAGATCAAAGGAGAAGTAAATGAGAGAGTTCTACTCAAAAATTTAGTACAACACAATCAAGATTTAGATCAACACTAATTTGCATAGAGATATAGTAAGTAATTGAACCCAAAAAGAAGTAGAGGATACAATCGACATAGGAGGGCAAAACCAATGAATATATTCAACCACCTACCAATTATGAGCTACACATAATTGACCCTTTATCAATTCTGATCCAATTCAAATCACAGTTAGATTCCCAAGACAAATTTTGTGCAAGGTTTATTCTCTACTCTTAGTTCTAGATTTTAGACATAGTACCTAGGGGTGTTTGTTTTAGTCTTCTTTCTATCTCTTTCCCTTCTTGTTGCTTATTCAGTCATTTCATTGTATTATTTGCCAATATTTTGGCATTAGATTGGATTTGATTACCGCTTATTATTATATTATCATAGATCTTGATTATGGCCTAGTTTTGCCCATTTTACACAGTTGCATTTATCTATAGTGCTCCTTTTTTGGTAAAATAACATATTAATTTTAATAAAGTTAGTGTCTTGTGTTGGAATGTAAAACCCACCTTTGATGGTACCTTTGTGTTACTGACACTTGTGATGTACCATTGGGGTGTGTGTACCTTGGGTACCTTTGATACATTGTGATGCAGGAACATTCAAATTCACTTGTAATCTTACATCAATCAAAAACATTTAGAGTAGAAAATGATCTATATAATTTTATTGAAAATCTTGTTGCGTGTAATTTCTTTATGTTATTTTGTGCTACTTTTGCTCAAAATTAAATCCGTTGTACTATTGTATATGTAGCCTTTGTGTCGGTGTATGTTTTTATTATAATACACAACTGTGTTATTACACAATCCCAGTTTCATTTTGTAGTCACTTTCCAAGCTTTGTGTGAGTAAGTTTTGTATGTTCTTGTTTAGTTACATGCCAGTTCATAAGATCCATTTAGGGAATTAAGATTTTACGTCTTGCGGATTCTAGTGCACAAGCTTGTGACATCTTATGCAAAGCAGTGGTACTTAATAATATGATTATGAGAATCATTGCATATCTTTTATTTTATGAATAATTAGAATAGCCTTATGACGTTATGATCTTTACATAATTATCCTAGTTGCATACATTCTTGTGTTGTATTATTGATAAATAACAAATTCCAATCCTAAATGTTGGAATTTAATTTTTTGAATCATGGAAGTTTGTTAAAGTTTCATTTAATGTCACTTCATGATGTGCTTCATCGTGATGCCTTACGTTGTGATGTGTTATGATGTTTTGGATTTTAATGAATATTTAATGTTTGTGGAGCATAATGATGTGTTACAAATAATTAATGTTGGTAGTGGGATTTTGAAAGCATTATTGTAAGTAGAGGGTCTTGTGCCTATATATTAACTTGTCCATGCACTTGAGCCAGCTAGTCAATGACCTTAAGGATTGTATTTAATATTTTGATGGATATCTATACTTACAAAGACCACAAAGTTAGCGAAATCTAAGGATATAATATTGTAAAACATCTCATTTGATATTACATGGTGTGTGTGTGTGTGTGCGCAAATTGTAATTATGCCATTGAAATCCAATAAGAGAATTGAGTTTGTTATTATTGCATTTATTTGCATTATTCTTTATGTGTAATTTTTAAGTTTATTTAGTCCAAGCTATCTCTTCGTTGAGACCTCTAACCATGACTGCATCATTTGGTATCATAGTAAGGTGTGCTTCCTTGCGGGTGAGTACATATAGTCCTTTTTTCACATTTGTGAGTGTGGGTAGAATGAATAACAGACATCTTCCCATGTGAGTGGTGGGTAGAAGTAGTGATTGTTCTTTGATTTTTAGCTTTGTTTAGTATGCTTTTAAACTGTTTGGTGGCAAGTTAGATAAGGTCATCTAATTTGTAGCCTACATTTAAATTTTATTTTTTTAGTGAATATATATGTGTTAATAATTTTACAAATAAATAGACATAGAAAATGATAAAAAATGGCTAACCGACTGTGTGGCCTCCCCAACTACTTTTAAAAAATCTAGAAATTAGTTATTTTTAATGTATGTAGAAATAGGTTGAATTTGCAACCCTATAATTTTTTTCCATTTTGGATGAACCAAATGAAAGTTCCATTAACAAAGATAGACATGTATATTTATGGTATATAGCAGCATAAAAATACATGTAAAGTTTGAGTTTGAATTCGTACCTTATATATACTAGTTAAAAGTTATTAAAAAAGGTACAAAATTTCTGACAGAGGGAGATGGAGATGAATGTGAAAGATTACACTAAGGAGTTTTATAGACTCACTATTAGAGCAGGTCATGTTGAAGATGACACCAAGATGATAATAAGGTACATTAATGGGTTTTGAATTTCCATTCAAGACAAGCATGGTATTATCTAGCTACAATAAGTTGAAGATGCTTATCAATGCATGTTGAAGGTAGAAGAGAAGTTGTCCCACAAACAATAAGGTTCACTACAAGGGAAATAAAAGTTTTTGCACATACAAGGATAAGAAAATAATGGCAGAGGTTACTCTACATAAGAAGGAGAAGCTAATACTTCTTAGTGCAATGATACAAGTGTGCAAGGATGTAGAGGAAATTTTACAAGAGGTAGAGGATCATATGTATGAGGTAGAGGTCGTGGATTCACAGGTACATGTTTTACATGTGGTGAAAATGGACATAGATCTTCACATACACACAATGAAACTAATAGGAGGAATGATGTGAATGCACATATCACACAAACAAATGAGGAAAGTGTTGTGTCATTAGATTGAGGCAAATAACTAGAATGGGAGAAGCTCTTATGACGAAGAGGGTGTTGTTGAAATGAGAAAATGAAGAAAAAGTCCCCCATAGATGAAGAATGTATTTAGAACTATTTACATATCTAGAATTAAATGCTACAAATTGATTATTGATAGTGGAAAAACAAACATTCTTATTTTGTAAGAGATTGTAGAGAATATTGGTCTGAAGAGGCTTGCACATGTGAATCCCTATAGTGTGTCTTGGCTACTGAAGGGACATAAAATTCTAGTGAATAAGCAATGTTCGATAAGTTTCCATATTGGTGTGTATAAAGATAAATTCATGTGTGACATAATGCTTATGTATGCATGTCATGTATTACTTGGAAGGCCTTGGCAATTTTATAGGAAGGCCCATCATGATGGTTGCACAAACACCTATACTTAAGTGAATAATAAAAGGGAGTATATTTTAAATCCTTTAAAGGATAAGAGTGAGGAAGTGGACAAAGGTCCAAGAATCTTGATGATTTTGAGAAATAAGTTCTTAAAAGATATGAAGAAGGAAAGTGAATATCATGTGTTAGTATTGAAGTCTACATAAATAACAATTGTAGGCATAACATAAGGAATACTTAAAAGTGAAGGACTTGTTAAGCGATTTTGTAGAGATTGTTTCTAACGATCTACTAGATGGGTTTCCACCCATGAAAATTTTAAGTTATCAAATGGATTTGATTCCAGGGTCAAGTTTACCTAACAAAACAGTATATAGGTTGACACCTAATGAGAATGTAAAGGTGAAAAGACAAGTTTAAGGTCTATTAAATAAAGTCTTAATAAGATAAATTTTGAGCCTATGCATAGTTCCAACAATGTTAACACATAATAAAGGAGGTTAATGGATAATGTGCACTAATTCTATATCTATCAATGAGATTAATAGTAAGTATAGATTTCCATTATCATGCATAAATGATTTGATGGATTGCTTAAGTGGGATGCAATACTTCACAAAAATTGAATTGAGTGGATATCACTAGATTCGCTTAAGGGAATGTGATAAGTGGAATATTGTATTTAAAATGCATGAAGGATTGTAAAAATGGTTAGTCAAGACATTTGGATTGAGTAATGCACTGAGTGCATTCATGAGACTCATGATCAAAGCACTGAAACATTTTTTGGGTAAGTTTGTCATAGTATACCTTGATGATTTATAATAGAACAAAAATAGAACATAATGCATTTAAGGAAAGTGTTGTAACAGTTTCAAGATGAAAAAATGTTTTTAAATTTGAAGAAATGTAACTTCATGGAGGAGTTAGTTTACTTGGGATTTGTGATTTTTTGAGAAGGTTTGAAGATGGATCTATAAAAGGTGTGAGATATACTTGAGTGTTTCTCACCTAGGATCACATTTGAAACACAATTTTCCATAGGAAATTCATCAAGAATTTCAATGGGACATGAAAAATGATCACCAAGGTGATTCACAAAGATATAAAAGAGTTTGTATGGAGTGCAAAAGCATAATATAATTTTTGGCAATTGAAGAAGAAAGTTATTAAACATCTAATGTTGGCATTATAAGATTATGGTAAAGTACTTTAAGTAGATTTTGATGCGAGTGGTATAGCAATAGGAGTGGTGATGAGTCAATATGGTAGGCCGATAACTTGCTTTAGTGAGAAACTGAATAATGTAAAGAAGTATTCAGTATATGATCAATAGTTTTATGCCATAGTACAAACACTCCAGAAGTGGAGGCATTATTTGTTGCATAAGGAGTTTGTGTTGTACACAGGCCATCAAGCACTATAATTTGTAGATAGTTAAGGAAAATTGAACTAGAGACATATGAATTGGGTTTTTTTCTTTAGAGTTACACATTTTTATTTAAACATAGGAATGGTACATCTAAAAAAGTTGCAGATGCATTAAGTAGAAGGTATCTTTTGTTGAATGAGATACCGGTAGAAGTAACAAGATTTGATTATATGAAAGAGATGTATGAAGAACTTGAAGGTTTTATAGATGTGTGTAAAGCATGCACTAAAATAGTGAATAGAGATAAAACAACATTGTTGGATTATTTCAATCAAGAAGGATTGTTGTTCTAAGGAGTGTAATTGTGTATACCTAGAGATTAAATGCATGAGAATTTGATCAAAGAAAAATATAGTGGATGTTTAACATGTAATTTTGGTTATGACAAAACATATGCATAGTTTAATTAAAATTAATATTGGCCAAAGATGAGTGTAGATGTGTGAAAATATGTTTAAAAGTGTAGAATTTGCTAGTTGGTGAAAGGAAGAAGTCAAAATGCAGGTTTGTATCTACCATTAACTATTCTACAGATACCATTGGAAGATATCGATATGGATTTTTTTTTGAGATTACCTAGACTATATTTGATTTCATATTTTTCATTGTGGATATACTTAAAAGGCGGTACATTTTGTTACTTATAAGAAGGCTAGTGATGTGACACACATTGTTAACTTGTTTTTTAGGGAAGTTGTGTGATTACATGGATTTGCATGAAACATGGTATTAAATAAGGATGTGAATTTTTTTGGAACTTTATGTAAGACATTATGTAATAAATTGAATACCAAGTTACAATTTAAGTCAACATATCATCCTCAAACATATGGATAGATGGGGGTAGTAAAAAAAGTCTTGGTAATTTATTGTATTGTTTGATTGAAGGAAATCTCGAAACATGGGATTCAATTTTGGCATGAGCTAAGTTTGTTTATAAAAATTCAATTAATAAGAATATTGGATGGAAATTATTTTAAAAAAATTATGGGTCAATCCCAAAAGGGGTTGTAGAATTACATGACATTAAATATGAACAAAGGAAAAGTTTCAAAGTAGAAGATTTTTCTAAATATATGTGTGACTTACATCTTGACCTTCACTCGTGACCTTGATATTTATAGGTTTAGTGTTCACTCCCTCACCACAAATATAGTTACCAAGGTATTCCAAACATACCTTTGAAAATTCATGCTTAGATGCCTTTGTATAGAACATACCCTTGGCCAAGTTATCAAACACAAGGCCCAAATTCTCAATATGTGAAGTTAATGACTTATTGTAATAAAATATATCATCAAAGAATACAAGAAAAATATTATGTAGGAATTTACCTAATAATTTGTTCATCAATTCTTAAAATGTAGGTGGAGCATTATTGAGCTCAATTGGCATGACATTAAATTGGTAGTCTCTTTAATGAGTTTTGATTGTAATCTTCTCTTGGTCTTGTTTATCTGAATTGGTATCTAGTAGTATCCCATCCAGAGATCCATATTTGATAAAAAAAAATCCCCCATAGGGTACTCAAATAAGAGGGAAAGTATGATTCTTCACTATTTCAAAACCTTGATTGTACATCTTCCCCTACATCCACTATTGTTAACCCTTATCATAAACACTTGCAACTATAAAGCAAGGTTCATGTATGTAATACAAAAACAATTTATATAAAAAATCTCAGGGTTTTATCATGGTTGATCTAAAAATTACACTTAATATTATATAAAATAAATAATTCCATACGTTATGACTCTAGTAAGACACCTCTAAGAGTTTTCAGATTCAGGCTCTAGGGCACCAAATCATAGAATTCCTAGAAGTATTATTTAATGTGGAATATTCCATAATATATTATGTCCTTAATGACAAATTATATATTGTTGTTATTAGGGGAGTGCATTTTTTTATGTTTAGTGGATATACTTGCTTGGAACATACTCCACCACCAATCAATAGAGATTCTTGATATTCAATAAAAGGGACCATGAGTGTACTATCATTTCTTTTCCTCAAAGGGAAATAATAGAAGTTAATTGTAGTGAAATGAACGAAATATATATTTATCTAGCAGTGGATCATATGTTTCTCGAGTATTACTAGCCAAGAAGAAGGATATGTCATGTATAATTTTTATTTTTTACATGGCCCTAAACAAAATTACAATAAAAAATGGATTTCCTATGCCATGGATTGATGATCTGCTTGATGATTTGTATGGGGGAATTATTTGATAAAAAAATTCCCCCATACAAATCATCAGTCAGATCATCAATCCATGGAATAGAAAATCCATTTTTTATTGTAATTTTGTTTAGGGCCACGTAAAAAATAAAAAGTATACATGACATATCCTTCTTCTTTGCTAGTAATACTAGAGAAACATATGATCAACTTCTAGACAAATATATATTTCGTTCATTTCACTACAATTAACTTCTATTATTTCCCTTTGAGGAAAAGAAATGATAGTACACTCATGGTCCCTTTTATTGAATATCAAGAATCTCTATTGATTAGTGGTGGAGTATGTTCCAAGCAAGTATATCCACTAAACATAAAAAAATGCACTCCCCTAATAACAACAATATATAATTTATCATTAAGGACATAATATATTATGGAATATTCCACATTAAATAATACTTCTAGGAATTCTATGATTTGGTGCCCTAGAGCCTGAATTTGAAAACTCTTAGAGGTGTCTTACTAGAGTCATAACGCATGGAATTATTTATTTTATATAATATTAAGTGTACTTCTTAGATCAACCATGATAAAACCCTGAGATTTTTTATATAAAATGTTTTTGTATTACATACATGAACCTTGCTTTATAGTTGTGAGTGTTTATGATAAGGGTTAACAATAGCGGATGTAGGGGAGGATGTACAATCAAGGTTTTAAAATAGTGAAGAATCATACTTTCCCTCATCTTTGAGTACCTTATCAATTATAAAATACTTCCAAACAATAGTTCATACCCTTTCATTTTTTAGGGTGTCAATATATATTTTTTATCTTCTAGATACAATAATATTCCTTTCAAAAGATTATGGTTCAAACATCCTTATCGACCCAAAGGCTACAAATGTGTACCTTACGTAGAAGATTCAAAGAAAGCTTGTCTTTGGACTCTAAAACTTGAAATTCGTCCATATATTACTCGACCTATATATCTTTCTGAAACGTGTTCATTAAGCAAGTATCTTAGGTCACATCCCAATTATGATATGCTCTCAATATTGAATCTTCAAAAAAATTAGAAAACTCCCCATCACAATTTGTTGAAACCCATCTCTCTCCCCACATATGGGCAACACTGTCCAAATGATGTATAACCACCTTTGTCTTGTTATCTTTCCTTTTAATATTTTTCACCTTAAATAATATTATGGTTTTTCTCAACCATGTTTGGACCTCCATCTCACCTCTAAAGTCATATTATATTATCTTCACTTTTTAGGTTAAAAGAGGGATGTTGAGAGTTTTATACGTCTTCCTCTTCATCCTTTGGTGGATCATGATCAAGATCCTCTAATGGTTGATATACTCATCTTCCTCATCCTCAAATATTGTGCTTTGATGGAACTCTAGTTGCTTTCTCAAGGAATAAATCTCCTTTTGTACCTCATTTTAAAACCTAATAAATAACCCCTTCATATCATCTTTGATCACAAAAATTGAGTTGTTTCTTGCACAATTTTTTTTGAGACCTTGGCTAGCTATTGAAAAACTTTTATGAAAGCTCAAATACCACTTTTCACATTCTAAATAATTATAGATAAATTGTTATGAAAATATAAATTAGAATAATTCATAAAACAAATAAAATGGTGAAACATACTCACTTGAGAGTGGACTGTACATGGAAATTCATCTATAACACTTGAGTTATCTGAAAATGGTGGTTATTTATTTTCATTAAAAGTTTGAATGATTAAGGATACGTTTTTTATAAGTTTTTATACCTTTTATACTATAACTATAAGAAACCCAATTTAATTTTTGAATTAACCTTTTATTAACTCTAAAAACCTAAAATACAATCTAACTCAGTAAATAAGCTAAGAATTTAAAAACCTAATAACAACCATCCTATAACATATGTTATTCCTAAGTACATATTATTAAATGCAAATATGTTAATGAAACTTGTGAAGAATTTTATGAAATTTGAAGAAAAATGTAAAGGACAAAATAACCTAATGTAACAAATAAATTTGTTTCAAAACTAAATTAACAAAAATAATAATTGTTAGGTTGTGGAGCTAAAAGCTTCAACTGATGCAGACATGGAGGAGGTTGTTGAGTTCCAGGGATACCAGCGTCGGCAGTGTAACCGACATCGGTCATATATAGTGCAGAAGGGCAACCGACATCGGCAGGAGTCAGCCGACGTCGGTCATCTCCAGACAAATAGGGACCGACGTCGGTCGCCTATGCAGTTCCAGAACTGTTCGTTGCACAAACAGTTAGTTTGTTGAACCGATTGTTTGCATGTAAAAGGCTATTTTTGGTCTTGAGTTGCGTGTCTAATTATTATAAATTAGAATTCTAAGTTATTGTTTAGTATGGGAGCTATTTATAGACCCATTGGCATGTATTATAATTAGAGCAATAGAGGAAGGCAAGGTAGATCCTTCCAATTGTAAGATCATTTGAATTGCAGGTTGTTGCAAGTTCATGGAGAAGATCTACATGTGTAAGTAAGATCATTTGAGTTGTAGGTTGTTGCAAGTTCGTGGGAGATCTACTTGAAGTACTTTGAGTACTTGTGTACTGGCAGGGTTATTACTGACTGGTTGGAGGTGAACACCAACTCTATGTTTGAGTTGTGTGTTGGGACCATTTTTGGTAGGAGAGTGAACTCTTGATTGAGAATTACTGGGAGCCCTTGAGGTGTGGGAAGCCTCACAGAGGTGAAAGAAGAAGTGGCATCTTCTTTATTGTATTTTTTTTCTGGATGAGTATTAATACAAGGTTGTGTATTATCTCTCATATTCTGTGTTATTTGTGAATTCTAGTTACTTGTTCATTCTGGTATAATTTCGTGTTTAGTTGCTAATACAAGGTAATCATATGTGCTCTTATTGAGGAGCAAGATATTGACAAGTGGAATCAGAGCTATTGTTGTTCTAGATTTCCCATCAACTGGTATCAGAGATTTTGGTTGGGTTACTAACAGGTTGTATCAGATCTGGTTAGTGTTTGTTGATTACAGGTCACTCACAAGGGTTTTTGTTTGAGTGGGAGTATAGCAATGGCAGAAGAAAGTAAGCTACGAATGGAGAAGTTTAATGGCAAGAACTATCAATTATGGAAGATGCAGATTGAAGATTATCTGTATCAGAAATATTTGTACTTACCATTGGGTGGGGTTGCATGCAAGCCCATGGATATGAAAGATGAAGAATGGGAGGTTCTTGATCGGAAGGCTCTGGGATCTATAAGGTTGAGCCTTGCATCGTCTGTGATTTCCAACTTATCACAGGCTAAGACAACGGTAGAGTTGATAGAATCTTTAGAAAATTTATATGAAAAACCCTCAGCTTTGAATAAGGTATTTCTTATGAAGTAATTATTTAATTTGTAAATGTTGGAAGGTGGATCTGTACATAGTCATCTTAGTGATTTCCATGGTTTGGTAAACCAGTTAAATTCAGTCAATATTGTTTTTGATGATGAAATTAAGGCTCTCTTAATCTTATGCTCATTACCTGAAAGTTGGGAGAGCTTGGTAATGGCAATTAGTAATATTGCATCTGCTTCTAAGATCTTAAAAGTTGATGATGTTGTGAGTGTAATCTTGAATGAAGAAATTCGCAGGAAAAGCACAGGTGAATCATCAGGGAATGCTTTGAGTGTTGAAAGTAGGGGAAGGCAAAGAGAGAAGATCGAGCATGGGAGATCAAGGTCCAAGATAGGCAGGAGATCCAAGTCTAGGTATGGCAGAATAACCTGCGGAAAATGTGGAAAGCAAGGGCATCTAAAGAGAGATTGCAGGTTGGTTGAAGATCAGCATGAAGGACATGAAGAAGTAGATGTTGCAGAGTTTGTTGCACAAGATGCTCTGGTATGTTCCTTGGATAAAGTAGAATCTTGGGTTTTAGATTCTGGTGCCTCTTTTCATGCATCCCCAAATAGGGAATTTTTTCATGAATATGTCTAGGGAGACTTTGGAGAAATTTATTTAGGGGATGGTAAGCCTTGTCAGATGGTTGGCAAAGGGAAAGTGAAGCTGAAATTGCAAACATGGAACACATGGGTGTTGAAGGAGGTCATGCATATCCCAATCTTGAAGCAAAATTTGATTTTTGTTGGAAAGTTGGGTGATGAGGGTTGCACAGTAACCCTCACAGGGGACTTTTGGAAGGCTACTAAGGGTGCACTTGTTGTAGCAAGAGGTAAGAAAGTAGGTACGCTTTATCTATCTACTTGTATTTCTGATTCTCTTTCTGGTTTATCTACTTCAGCTGTAGATTCGAAGATGTGGCTTAATAGGCTTGGTCACATGAATAAGAAGGAGATGCATGTTCTTGAGTTAAAGGGTTGCTTTCAGATTTGAAAAGCATGGATCGATATTTCTGTAAGCAAAATAAGAAAGTGACATTTCTTGAGAAATCCGATGTCGTGACAAGAACAGGAAAGCCTTAGTTTTCAAAGAGAAGATGATGGATAGAGATCAGCGTAAGGGGCTGAAGAATTCTGAGCAGAGCAAGGTTGATATGGACAAGGGTTTGATCCAAAAGGAGCTCACGGGTAGAAGTCATCGCTCACAAGTAGAACACATAGACCGACTCGGTTAGAAAACTGGCGTTGGCATCCAGACAGGGACCGACATCGGCTATGTGCAGCCTGATGTCGGTGACTCAAGAAAGGTAAACACTGGCATCGATCAGGGGGAATTGACATCGATGATGAGGCAGTCGCATGGAACTGATGTCAGTCGGGTGTAGACTGAGATGTGACCGGCATCGATCATTGAGATAGATTTTGGGTAGACATCAAGCTGTCAAGGAGTCTCAAGCGCCCATATGGAGGACTTAAAGGGTAAGTAAGCCTCAAATTCCTCATTTCCCTTCTTTACACTACTTGTTGCTCACTGATGGTCAAGAACCAGGAAGTTATTAAAGAAGCAGAGCAGGTAGATCCAAAAAACAGTGGGAGCTTGGCATGGATGAAGGATGTGATTCCTTGGAGAAGAACCAAACGGGAGTTTTTTTGGAGTTGCCAGCTGGAAGAAAGCACTGAGAGACGAATGGATGTTCAGGATAAAGAAGAGTGGGAATGGACACTTGAGATGGAAGGCCAGGGTATATGGTCTTGAGTAAGCTACAGGACAATGGAGGTTTGACCATTGTGTTTCTCTTTACCAGATTGGATAATATTAGCTACATTATCCTGTTACTATATTGTGTGCTTGTTGCAGGGTTACACATACAGGGAGTTACTGAACTAAAGGTAAAGTTAGTTCAGATGTGTGTCATGAGAAATCTGGGAGTAGCAAGATTCTTTGGCATGAGTGTGTTCTAGAGACATGGAAGGTCACAGGTTGATTTTGTCTCCAGATGATTGTGTGAAACCGGTTAGCACGCCGATGGTTGGACAGTTCTATGAACAATGTCCTGATTCACGTAATGAGGTTAAGTGCATGGTATGTACTAGACCTGAGATTTCCCAAGTAGTGGGAGTTGTCAGCAAGTTTGGGTTAATCTGAGAAAGAAGCACTGAAGGGCAGTTCACAGGATTCTCAGGTATCTGAGAGGGACCAGTAGCAGGTGCACATGCTATGCAGGGTCAAGTTCTTTTCTACATGGGTTTGTAGATGCGGATGTGGCAGGTGATTTGGATGACAGGAGGTGCACCATAGGATTTTTGATGGTTGGTCTTCAAGAGTGATCTTGAAGAGGGATACAAAGCCAAAAAACAAACTAGATGATGTACAGGTACAGGTACAGTTGCAGCTGTTTATCTCCAAGTGGGAGATTGTTAGGTTGTGGACCTAAAAGCTTCAACTAATGCAAACATGGAGGAGGTTACTAAGTTCCAGGGATACCAGTGTCGGTAGTGTAATCGACGTCGATCATATACAGTGCAGAAAGGCAACCAACATCGGCAGGAGTCAGTCGATGTCGGTCATCTCCAGGCAGACAGAAACCGACGTCGATCGCCTGTGCGGTTCCAGAACTATTCGTTGCATGAAAAATTAGTTTGTTGAACTGATTGTTTGCATGTAAAAGGCTATTTTTGGTCTTGAGTTACATGTCTAATTATTGTAAATTAGAAGTCTAAGTTTTTGTTTAGTATGGGAGCTATTTATAGACCCATTGGCATGTATTGTAATTAGAGCAATAGAGGAAGGCAAGGTAGATCCTTCCAATTGTAAGATCATTTGAATTTCAGGTTGTTGCAAGTTCATGGAGAAGATCTACATGTGTAAGTAAGATCATTTGAGTTGCAGGTTATTGCAATTTCATGGAAGATCTACTTGAAGTACTTTGAGTACTTGTGTACTGGCAGGGTTATTACTGACTGGTTGGAGGTGAACACCAACTCTGTGTTTGAGTTGTGTGTTGGGACCGTTTTTGGTAGGAGAGTGAACTCTTGATTGAGAATTACTGGAAGCCCTTGAGGTGTGGGAAGCCTCACTGAGGTGAAAGAAGAAGTGGCATCTTCTTTATTGTATTTTCTTTCTGAATGAGTATTAATACAAGGTTGTGTATTGTCTCTCATATTTTGTGTTATTTGTGAATTCTAGTTACTTGTTCATTCTGGTATAATTTCGTGTTTAGTTTCTAATACAAGGTAATCATATGTGCTCTTATTGAGGAGCAAGATCCTGACAAGTGGAATCAGAGCTGTTGTTGTTCTAGATTTTCCATCAATAATCTAAACTAAAATTCATAACAATAAACTAGTCTTCCATATTAATAACTAAAATGATGAAAGCATAAGATTATGGAAATACAAATAGTGAAATGTTGGGAGAATGCGACTTACACTTATAGGGGTGAAATTTTGAAACATAATGATCATCGTAAAGAACTCTACAAGAGAGCTCTTAAAAATAAGGGTTAGTATTGACTATTATAGCACTATGTACATATTTCACATAGGAATTATCCTAGCACTAAAGGCCAAAGTATGATTAGTAATAGGAAGAAAGGCAATGATTTAAGACTTCCTTAGACCACACGATGTATATTGATAGGAGTGTCTACTTTAATTTGAGAATGATAGGTTGGATAAAGCCTAGTTATAAAAGATTGATTAGCAGGGGGACATTATCTCATCTGCCTATCCTCAATAGGGTGGAGAGGTGGTGGAGACATTGTCTCCCCTGCCTATCCTCAATCTTGTAACATCAAAAATATCCTTAATAAACCTAAGGAAAAAAATATGTAATACATAATTGATAGGTGGTATTTGGGGAACCCTTATATAATGTTATGTAGTTAAAGATGACATCTTATCAAAGAAAAAAGAGTTTTAAAATCCTACGTTTAAGGAATATAATGAATGTGGATGGTATATTTCCTAGATATTCTCCCATCTATTTTATGATAGATGGAGCATTAAAATATGAAATTTTCTTCGGTCTTAATCTTTTCAAAATAAAAAAATATGTCATTAATAACCTTCACAAGGAATTTGTGGTAAGATTCTACCCAAAGATGTTTGGACAAACTCTCAACAAACCAAGGAGAAGCATATCCAAGTGTTTGATGATGAAGATAGAAGGGTCGTCCGATGATGCTATCCTCTGTTTAGCAAAAGATATCCCTAACAAATTTACTGAATACATCCTTTAGTGAAATAAGAGTGGGTAGACAAAGAATATCTAAATGGAGAAAAGAAGTCAATAAATATTCTAATATATTAAATAATAATTGTATCCTCTTAATATCAAAATTACTAAAATAAAATACAAAGACCTAAAGAGAAAATTTAAAGTGTAGAGATAGAAAAGAGTATCTCTCTCATATAAAAGTTGAATCATACATAGACATGATTTGTTGAAGTTAGAAAATGATATTAAAAAATAGTTTTAGGTGAAGGGAGATATAACCAAATCCACGTAGAAGATGTATTGAAAAACTGATAATCTAGAATATATGATATGTTAAAATATCATATTTTGAATGCACAACTACTTGAATAGTTTTTTTGGTTTTTTTGCTCTATTAGGGTTTGCTTATGCCTCGCGTCAAGAGCAATGGTCTTTTCATCACTGGCCCTCCATATTGTACTGTGTCCTTGTGGAATATTAGCTTTTATTGAGATTTAATAGCTTTTACCTCTAGGTGAGCTATTTAATAGCCTTCCCACCATCCCATCCAGTTATTAAAGTTGGGACAGATGAAGGAGGAGGGCTCCATAATGGCACTGCTAAACAAATGGTGAAGAAAATTTGTCCTAAAAGTATATCATGAGGTAAGGATTCTCCTCCTGATGTTGTTCTTACTTAGTCTACTTTTGATTATACTTATCAATGGCTAGAGTAGTTTTGCCTTATAGGTTACTTCATTGGTCGCATTCCTTTTGAAAACATGCTCAAATCTTGGGTTCAAACTGCCTTCATGGCATTAAGATCAAGAGCATCCAAAACATGACCAAAGGATTTTTATGTTAAATTTTTTTGACCCCACCCATGAAGGTGGTATAATGAACAAGTGATCTACCTGGTATGTTTGAAACTCCCTCCTAGTGTTATCCCCTTGGACCAGAGACTTTGTAGTCTCAGAGCAGGCTGCTCTAAAAGTCCCTATTTGGTTTGAATTCTTGGGTTTACCCCTGCCATGTTGGCCCTTCTTAGAATAAATAGTCAAATCTATAGGCCAAATTATAACTCATGAGTCTCAAAGATTCTACTCATCCCAGTCGTAAAGGAGGGTCTTTATGAAAGTTGATCTTTGTAATGACCTTAGGGAATCTGTCAAAATTCAAGTCAATGACTCCCGATATTCACAAAGAATTTTATATATCAACTTGCCTAATACTTGTTTCTTTTACCAAGCCACAACCATAAGAAAAAATATTATCCTTTATATCTCCCCTGCAATAAGACCCCTACCAAGTCAACAACTACTACTCCTAAGAATACCCAAGAAGATAAATGGCAAACCACTTGGGGGAAGAGGAATAATCGTAATAAGGGGCCTGTTCAGATTAGTCATGGGATTATCAACAAGCCTTCATCTAGCTCCACACCTCAAGTGATTAAGCCTTTAGCATCGTCAAGTAAGGAAGTGCCTTGTAACATACTCCCTATGAAGGAACCAACTCTTATGGAGGTAGTGTTATCTCAACCTCAGTTTCAAAGTACACCCCTAGTGATGAATGTGTTTTCCAATTATCAATAATTGACAAACATTTTTCTAAATTATATAGATTTTTTTATCACATATCACACAGACCGATGTTGGCAAGAGCTCACATATCCCCTCTTGAAACTCTATAAATAACTTTTGAAGCCCCTTTCATCAGGGTTTATCTAAGGATTCAGAGTTTGTGATAGAATTTGCTCAGCAAACAGAGTTTATTCTCTCTAACTCTAAGTATTTATTGAAGAATAGATATGAATCCCTTAAATGAATTGATGCAAAGGATATGTCTCTCGCCATATGTAATCTATGAATTGTTTTTCATGGAATATTCAATTCCTAACCTACTCAGTCCATAAGTATGATGTTTGATATTTCAAAATTAAGTTTAAAGATATGGACATTCTCTACCTTCAGGAAGTGAAGGTCATTGGTTTCCTTCTCTCAGTTGTTGCCATAGTTATCTGGCCTAATAGTTTAGTTCTTTCCAATAATCATGTGGTATGTAGTGGTGGTGTTATGACATTCATTACACCCAAGTGGTGGCCTCATTGTGTGATGTCTAGCAAGGATGCCAGACACTATGTCATATGGGCCCTTTTCAATATTGAGAATCACTAATTTGGCATTATTAATATTTATACCTTGAATGACGCACATGAGTAATCAAATTTATTGTGATGGATTGTTGATTCTCTACCTCACATCCACTAGTCTATATATGGGGATTTTAATATGGTAGAATAATAAATTGACAATATTGGGACTCTACCAATACAATGGGTTGATGATGAAATGGAGGCATGATTATACATGCAAAATAAATTTGGCTTTCATGAACCTAATTTAGGTCAGCTACTTGGACCAATATTTGAGGTAAGACCGATCAAGTGCTTAAATGATCTACTCAATCGTACTTCTCTTTTGATAATATATTTACTCCATCGATGGAAGCCTTCTCATAATTTTCTCTCTTTGACAACTTTCTGATCAAATACCATATTAATTGGCATTTCAAAAATCCTAAACTCCATAAGACATAATTCTTTCTTAATATGGCCCTCTTGGATCATTGTCCCACTGTGGCACACATTAAATGGGTTTGGAATCTTGTTACTAGGCCTACTCAATAACTAAGGTGGACCCAATGGTGGGCAGATGCTCTCAATTAGATGACTAGATTTATACATGTATATGGGTGCCAATTAGCCAAGATTCAATGAAGATCCTACTCTGACACCTCTTCAAAGCTGAGCTAGGTTATGGCCTCCTTGTATTAACACCCATTTAGTGAATCTCTCCAGTTATAGGTGGCTAGATTATGCCATAAAATCTTTAAAAAATATCTGTACAATATATGTAGTGATCAACTTCGAGCTTGTATGCATTAGCTTAAAGTTGGTAGCTGGGTCTCCAATGAATTCTTCTGTGTTCAAGTCTAAGTCCACATCCCAACAGATGCAATCCATCCAGGATAATGGGTAGAGATACACAGAGACACCTGAGATAGTGAAGGCTTTTGCCAAACATTATTGGCAAGTGTTTTCATCTCAACTTCTGTCCATGGAAGGCCAACAAGCCTTGAACCAGTGCCTCTCAGTGGCTCCCATTAAAGTTACCACCTCGTAGAGGGTCACTTGTGACAGGGTCCTTTCTATGGAGGATCTATTTGAAGTTGTGATGCAAATGGCTAATGATAAATCCCTGAGATGTGATGGCTTCCCTTGAAAGTTTTACAAGAAAATGTGGGCTATTATTGGGGCTGACTTTTATTAGGTCTACCTCAATGCCTTTCACTCATAGACCTTGGGCTCAACCATTAACAAAGGGCATATCAAATTCATCTTGAAGTTTGGTACCTTGAACTCATTTTTAATTGTCATATTATCACTTTGCTTAACATCTCTTACAAAATCATTGTTAATTATTTGGTTATTTTCCTTAGACATATGCTACCTTCGATCATCTAGCCTGAGTAGACAAGCTTCATTCAAGGCCGCTATATTATGGATAATTTTATTACAGTGTGGGAAGGCATGGAATGGGCCCATTTGGTCACACCAAAAGGATTTATTCATTGAAATTGATTTTGAGAAAACCTGTGATTGCATTGAGTGTCTATTCATCTTGGCTATGTTATAAGATTTGGGTTTTGGTCCCACTCTCATTCAATCTATCTACATGCTATTTTTTGATAACTCGGCTTTATTATCCATTAATGGAGTCAACTTATAACCTTTTGACCACTTAAAATCCATTAGAAAAGGTTGCCCCTTGGCCCAAACCCTACATATTCTCACCATAGAAGGCTTTGGTTATCTTTTGGCCAATGCTCAATACAAGGCCTTATGTGTGGTATATCCCTTCATTCAAAATAACCCTCATAACTTCTCAATGGGCACTTCACTAATGAATCCTTCCTTATGGTCATAGAGGAAGATGTTTTTTGGCCAATTTTATGTGTTGCTTGGAGGTATTTTATCTTGCTTCCAGCTTTGCCTTTCAATGACATAGAACATAGTGTTATAGGCAATCCTTTCTTCCTCAACCTGCATAGATGGTGCAATATAATTAAAAATAGCTACATCACAATGAGATTTTTAAATTTATTGGAATTCCCTTTGCTTTCTAGAATTTTCCCTCTTGGTTGTGGTAGTACATAGTGGACCATGTTGATAAAAAAACTCTAGTATTGGATCACCAAGACACTTTTCTTGGCTGTGAAATTCAAAATCTACTCCAAAATACTTGATGCCACCCATATGTACTATTATTCTTGTTAGGTTCCCACTAAATAAGCTATCCACAAGCTCGATAATTTTATATAAGATTTCATTTGGGCCAATTGTTCCATCGATAAGAGCTTTCATAAAGTTTCTTGGGATTATTGTTGTCTTACTTGTCAGGCTACAGGTATGGGCCTCATTGATATCTCTCAACAAGCCTTTACCCTGTGCGTTAAATGTATTATTTGCATGGTGAAGGAAAAATAATCTTGAAAGAAACTTTTTTAGAATTTCATCGCTCAAAGCTCACCCTATGGCCACGTATCTAAGAAAGGACTTGGTTTTCCCAGTCTCCTTACCCTTGTCTCCCTCGTCAAAGTGGTGGGCACCTTTATCATTAAGAGTATCTGGAAAGCCTAAAAAAAAATCAAACATGGCTATTGTAGAATGGTTCAAGATTTAGGGATGGTCTTTTCATCAACCAACAATCTCTATGGTGGCCTCTTGTCATCAACATGCATGCGGTGCCTCTTACAAAAGTGCCTTAGAATCATGTGCTTAGGTTTTACCATAGATGAATTCACATCGTAAAAGACCTTTTATACAAATAATCTTGATTTTGAATCCCCTAGAACACTTTCCATGCTAAATTGAAACTTTTTTCAAATGATAGAGTGTCTTATGATTCGATTTTAACAGTGGTGCCTATGGAGTTTCTTCACAAAATCTCTGTCAACTCTGCCCATCCTTGGTGGAAGGACTAGAAATGGTATAAAGAGACTCTTTTCCAAAATTATACAGATAGAAAAGGCTATGAATGGCTCTCTCCACCCTTTCCTATGGTGGATAAACTTAACCAAAGGTGGAACATCCATTTGTCCCCTTCTATTTGGGGGAAGCGCTTCCACACTATTTGTTGGCTTGTACTAAAACCAAAATTAAACATTTCAATTGGTGTTTATTTTATCAAGGACTACTGATTTGTAGAAGACTTGTCCAATTGGGTATTTCTCTACCCTAGTGTCTTTTTTATAGCTAAATTGAAACCATAATGCACCTTTTTTTAATTGCCTAAAGGCCTAGCATGCCTAGATTTAGATTCAGGACTTTTTCCAGCCCCTTCACTCAATTCCCTTTAGTTGGTTCCATATTACATTTGGAGATGATTGTAGTCAACATACCTAGTACACCCATGTCTGGCATGCTTTTAGAATGGAAATTTTATTCTAGCTATGGAAATAGTGTAATTCAACATTATTTTCTAATAATTCTATTGACTCTCTATGTTTTACTTATGAAAAAGCTACCATTATTTTTAATGAGACTCTATAGATACAAGTACAAATAAACAAAGTGGTTATAGAACTTGACTACTTGCAGTGACTCCTCTATCACTAGGGTGATGTGCCTTACATTATTGTTTACATGTTGCCTTCCCCACCCAAGGACACCCTTCCTTGAGGTTGGGGTGACCCTCATAGGTGTGGATCTCACTACAGTTGGCTTTGTCACTATTCTCACACTTCTAGTTCTTCACAGTAGCATCACTCTCCCCTTCTAGCTCAGTAGGGTGTTTGGGGATATCCCCCCATAGATCGACATTTTGACTAGGGCTCTCTACCTCAGCCATCTCAGCATGGCCAGGTGTGAGGCTCTTCACCTCTAGTAGCCCAGCTTTGGAGTAATTTCCAGTCTGGTAGCTCTCATGATGGTTCTCTTTATTCATTTGATAAAAGAATTCCATAACTTAATTTATCCATTTTAGCCCCACATGTTATTGAAGAAAAATATAATGTTGAACAAGAGGATACTAATGTTGGATGGGACACCATGGATGATGGAAAAGACCTTCCTATCTCTAGGTGGGGTCCTGATAATGACCTACCCTCAGCTGGTTTATTTGCTACTACTAAAGTTTTCATTTTTTGATGTATTAGAGTTTTCTCTAGGCTTGGCCTAGTTTTTTCATTGTTTTTGTGGCCTTGGGCCTTTTGATTCCTAAGCATGGCCTAATGTGTCATTATTGGTATGTCCTATGTATACACATAATATTTTCAAACTTTATCAATTACTGATGTTTTCTCTCTTATAGGAACCCATTGAGTCTCAATCTCTCTAAGTGCATACCTTAATGGGTGCACCAAGAAAGGGGTGCATAGACCATTGATGTTTCATAGGATTAGTGTCCCTTACTACCATTTATTATCTACACAACCATCTCATAAAAACATTTCCCTAAGCTTTGCCTCCTATTTTTCACACTTCTCTAGTCATTTTCCACTTTCATTAGCCCTTCCCTAGCCTAAAATCATTTTTGATGGTTTATGATACACTGTCGAATGCATCGACCTTGTACTCTAATTGACAAAACTCATTTACGATCTAGGTCAGACCTTGGCCAATATAAACCATGACCTAATTTGTTTTTGTCAATAATAATATAGATTTGATTTGGCTAACCCTAACAGCTAAACTTTTGAAAAGGCCTATGGTTAGATACAGCTATATAAACACATTGATTTTGTCATTCTAAGAGAAGAGAAGAAGAAGAGATATATATTGTGTATCTGCTTTTCCACCATTTACTTGAAGAGCATAGCTTAGGGTTTTTGATTTTCTTTGGAGATACAAATCTTGTCTTAGGGAGAAGTATTTTAGATGCATTGATAGGTTGTGTAGCCTAGAGCTGATTTATCCTTGTCATCTTTATATACCACAACAAGCTATTGCAAAGCACCTTGGCCATGGGAGAGATTGAGGCTCGATGGTTTCATCTTCAAAGGTAAGTATTCTTAACTCTTTTTCTCCTTTGTAAGAGTAGATAGATATGTGTTTGTACTTCTCTCCCATGTATTAAAATTATGTATACATTGATGTGAGTATATGTCTTCTATGCATATTTAATTTTCATGTTTATTACCTCCACTTTGTGCCATAATCTTTGGTGAGCACTAGATTAGAATTTATTTTAAATTTTATTAGTTTAATGAATATGAAAACATAAGACCTAGCTAGGTTTATTACATAGTTTTGTTGGACTAGATGCTTTGGAACCCTCCCTAATGATATTATTGTGTTAAGAGATCCTTTGACTAGGTATAGCAGACCATCTTGGTCATGACCCTGAATATCTAATGTATTGATAATTGAAAGTGTAAGTAGGATTTATCTTTTCTGAGATAGGATTGATTTATAGACTAGTTACATTTTCCCTTTGCATATATTTTGGTGAACCTAACGTGAATCTAACCCTTATAGATTTTCTTTCACGCCATCATTTTTTATTATTTTATTATATTTTACATATTTGTAGTATTGTATTAAATGAGTTAATATATTTTTAAATTTTTATGCACAAGTTTAACATATAGTCACTTCAAAATGACTCTATTTTATTTATGTAGGTATTCATCAAATACAAATTACTGGATTGAATAGTTCGACATGGTATTCTTATTTAGTTTTATATTAACATACATTATTGAACAAGTTGATTATGTTTGTTAATTCCTTCTAACAACATACAAGTCAATGAATACTATCAAATAGGTCAACCCTATTCATTATTCTTATTCAGCATATAAGGTTTTGTAAAACTTAGTCGAACTAGTTGACCCAGTTTGTATAATTTGAAATCAGCAACTAAAGTACTACAACATAAAAATTTCCATCTAAATCATCTTCAAACCCATCAAGTTCCCTTTCTCGAATCTCTCTATCAGTTTAGTTCTTCTTTCAAATCTATTTTTCACAAGTTGGTAGTCTTCAAAACTATAAACCTATATCTAACTAGGTCAACCTGGTCAACTTAGTTCTATAGTCTATTTTTTGACTGGGAGACATAGTTGACCTATTTGACTCTGTTTACTTATATAGAACATCAATGGATTAGTTGAATCTATTATGTACTATTTGCATACAGTGTCACCTAAATCAACTATGTATTATTATTAATCAATGAATTAACATCTATTTACTAGTAATTAATTTGTATTTCCTTTTCAATTATTTACATGCGTAGATTAACTCACATAGTCTAAATAAATGGTTTTTAAAAATTACCATTTTAGTTATACTATTTTACCATTTTTCACACACTACAAAATTGCTTAACATTCAAAATGCATTTAAACACTTACCTTCCCAAGGCCTGCCTGCTTGGATTTCATCTCCAAAGGGAAAGTTGACTTAATTTTCTAACCAAGTATAAATACATGGTTAATAGTATATATTGGCAAAGCATCTGACACCCTTATCACTGTGGGATTATAAAGTGAGGGGGAAGGCCCCAATACCAATCTAATACCATTGCTAATATAGATCTTTTTTAGCTCAAATATCTTGAAACCATATTTAAACTACTTTTTAATTCCCTATTTTAGTCAAACTTTCCTATAACATTAAAATCAAAATTTTTCTAATAATCTAATAACACTCAGGGTGACCAACTAGTTAACATTTAATTTCTAGTTGATTGTTTGATCTTTGATCATTATGTGTTATATTACAAAACTTGCATTGGCCAACATTAGTGCAAGGATTTTGTTGTGTGCCCCAATTGGGTCAATCACATTGATCCAATTCTTTGTGTGTTTGCTTTCGTTCTTGCTTCAAACTATCTTGTAAAATTTTTCCCCTATGTTAGAACACTATCATCTTGGTCGATATAGTCTCTTATACACAATGTTTTACCTTCTTTTCAATAGTACATAATAGATCTGCAGGACTGCCTCTTCTTACCCTCTTGTTCAATTCTTTATTCAGTAGTACACAATTAATCTGCATGATTGTGTATCTTTATTAGCTTGTTTAGCTTTCTACTTTGTAATACATAGTCAACCTAAATGACCGTGTATTCTTATATGTCCATTGGGTTACAACACATAGTTGACTAATTCAAATTTGTATCCTATTTTTTGCCTTTATTTTTTCATCATCGTCATCTTCTGTCATAGCCTTTTTCTCTCATCATGAACTTCTTGTTTGAGGACAACATAGAGTTCAACTAAAAAAATATGATGAACTTCACCAATCCTAATAGGTTTACCCCTAAATAGCTTGTGGCTCCTATTCTAGATGAAAGTAATGTGCATGTCGCCATTCACACTACCAATTATGGGACTCCTCTTTATGCATCCTCAGTTCACAATCCTTTTTTCTCCTTAGAAGATTAGCCTAAATTAGAGTATAATCTGAAAATGCTTTTCTTATTTAATGATTTCCTTAACATTGAGGAAAAGACCCTTCCACTACTTAAAACCTTATGATAAGTGGTCAAGAATAAGAACCCCATTCACCTTCCCCTCCATTCTCACATGGATTTGGGGGCAATAGCTTTTTTGCTTCTCAACCTCTTCCTTCTCTTTTGACTCCTCATACTATGACCTCTTCTTCCTTGATTTATTCTACCTCCATGCTAAGTATCTCTACCAAAATAGTAGGTTCGACATCTAGTGGGCCTTTTCCAAGACCCACTCTTCTCAATCCCTCCACTAGTGCATCATTTTCTACCAATGTTAATTATGCCACTAGTGCTTCTTTTTATTCTAACCCCTCTACTAGTGCATCTTTCACGATATGTGCTAATCATGCCACTAGTTCCTCCTTTTCTACCAATGCCTCTCAAACCACTAGTGCCATGCATGTCACTACTCAGAGTGGTACCCAAGCCACTAATACCAATGCCAATACTTCACATACTGTGCACGCTAATAAAAACACAACTCAAACCCATCAACTTTTGTTGCAAACTCTTAACCAAATAAATGCTTTCCAAGCTAATAATGCTAACCAAATGATGCAAATGCAGAATCACCTTATTCATCTCCAAAATCACCCTCAACAAGTTGTATGGGGAGCGCACAACCAAAATGCCCCCCATCCCCCTTAGGGATTCCCATGACAACCTTATTCCCCAACCACCTATTGTTAACAAAATGATTAAACATCTTCAAAACAAGCTTATTATACCTCAAATTACCAGCATAGATATAGGAGGTATCACCTCTATTATTAGTTACAATGAGATAACTAATCCTACCTTACACTTAAAAACCTTTAGAAATTTATACGAAGATTGGGTCAAGTTAAACACTTTGCTGCTACCAAAGTCTTAGCAAAAACCCTCTCTAGAGATGCTTTAGATTGGTATAACCAACTCAAGTCTCATTACATCACTACTTTGGAAGATCTAGTTAATGCTATAGTACAAGAGTTTCAAACTAGTGACCTCCCTAAAAATAAATTTGCTCATTTTATTAATTACAAGCAACTTGATACGAAAATTGCATAAGATTTCATCAAATAGTGGAAGACCTTATCTAATAAGTTTAAATAGAACATGGAAGATGATAACCTCTTTCATCTATTTACCAATGCTATCTATCCCAAGTTATAAAATTGTGTTAGGACTCTCTCCGCATGAATTTTGGAAGAGGTTCTCAACCGAGCCAAGTGCCAAGATTTTCTCATGCATCAATTCGAGCCATCCTAACCTATTGTGGGCACTCATTTTCTCATCAAAAAATAAAAATCATCATGATAATAATGATGGTGTCATTGATTCAAATGATACCATTTATAATATTCTAACTATTTATCCTAACCCTGCTTTGGAACAAGCTTTTACTCTAAACCACACCCCTCATCCTCAATTTTCTCTAATAAATAATATCAATATTCATAAGCCATTATCCATAGTGGAAATTCAAAATCATCTACCAAGGCCTCTTCCATGAGATATTGATCTCACTTTCCCTATGAAATCTTGGTATGATTTAAATAAATTATGTTAGGTTCATACTAGTTGGGGTCACTCTCATGAGACTTGTAGGCAATTGTGTAACTTAGTTATGGATTTCCTCCTTGGTCCAAATTTTTGTCACAATTCCCTCATTCATTGTCAACAAGCCTATAACATTTCCTTTAAAGCTCATCAAACACTAAGTAAAAATCAAGATTTGAACTAGGCTAATTCTCATCTAGCCATTTACAAATATACTCTTCCAAACCATTAAGATAATAATGTTAAGCCTATTGCTTCCACTAATAATGTTGAAAGTATTCTAGACCCAACTCCCAAAGAGAATGTGGTCAGTATGACTAATATGAGAAGGGTAGTTGCCTTCATTGATTCTCATCCTACCCAGACACACTATTCATCTAATACTTTCTATGTTATCCAGTATTCTTCCCCAAATCACCTAACAGAGTTGGGGCAAGAGGACCTTATCTCTTTTGATGAACAAATTCTAACACCTCCATTGGATAACACCTTTCATATGATTTCTATAGTTCCTCCAACCTTTTTACTCATAGCCAATAATATTCAACCTTATAATACCACTTCTTCAAATCTATCACAAGATACACCTAAGTCAACTTCCCCATCCTCTCATGATAATCAACCAATTTGTCCCCCAATTAAACCTCGTACATCTTATCAATACAAATTTACATGCACTTCTAATCCTCCTTCTAAGGAGCTCCTCCAACATTATGCACATCTATCCATAAATCCACTCATGGATTATGATGAATGGGATCCTATCATGGAGCTTACCAATCTCCCATCTCAAATTCCATTTATCAAACTCATGTTGACTTCTCTGTGCCATTACAACTGCCTTATAAAAATCCTATTCAAAATGAACATCCCCCATCCTCCCCTAGAAGGACATGAAGCTACCTTATTTAGGTCAAAAGATACAATTTTACAACAATGTGAAGATATGTCTATATATTTTGATGAAACAATGGATACTTATCTCTCTCTCAAATTTCCTATTGATTTTATGACTCCAAATGAGATTATATTTCATGCGGATGATCCTCCCCTCTTTAAAAGTGTTCAAATTGGTGACATACAAGTCAAACGTGCCTTGATTAATGAAGGTTTGGGTATTTATGTTACCTCTCTTGACTTTATGAAAACACTTGGATACTCTGAGTGTAATCTTAAGTCCACATGCAACACATGTCAAGGTTGTGACTAAAGGCAAATGCCTCCTTTATGTTATGTGTGGCTTCCTATTACTATCCCACCTATCACTGTTTGAGTGAAGGTTATGATCTTCAATATTCCCCTTTCCTATAATATCTTACTTGGCAAGCTATGGACTCATCATATCTTCTGCCTACCAATGTGTCAAATTCCCTCATAATGGTACAATCTATAGAATTTAAGGTGACACTAACCCTTTGAATTTTGAACAATTCCAAGACCGTGGTGTATTCAAAATTCCAAACCTTGAACCCTTGCTGAGTGTTCCATTATGAGAATCTCAATGTTTTAATTTTCATGTCAACTCTATGCGAGGTTACCATGGTCACCCTAAAATCATCAGGATTATACCACCTAACCTCTTATATTTTGATGAAGATGATCCCGATGAAATCAACCTCAAGATAAAAACTTTTGATCTCTCTCCTCATCTCATTGCCCAGCTTCCACCATCTTTGAAGCCACGTTCCTATCAACCACCTAATGACGATATACCCATAGTCTTAACTAAGACTTAACACTTTATTCATCATACCAACTCTGATGAGAAGGTCATACCTAATTGCATAATTAATTTTCATACACTCAACTATGATGATGGTTATACTTTAGATGACCCTTTTCTAGGAGATCTTGTTCAAGGTCGAGATGTTGAGATCCTCCATTATCATTTTTCTTTATTTTAATCTTTCCATTTATCTTATCAAATTTCATTTTATATAGTTCTTTATTTCAACATTATTCCTATTGTTTACATGGTAGAGATGGTGCATTTGCATGACACACCTCCAATTTTTTAAGAACCTCTTAGGAGCATGCTTATGGATCATGCTATGATTGGTCCTTATCACTTCACTAGATACCAAGATTCTTATAGTTGGCTTCACCCTACAATGCTTTCTACTATCCTTAAACCCTATGTACATCCTACTCATCTTTCAACTAATCTTAGTCTAAATCCTATTCCCACTCTACCTTTATCTGAGTCTCTTCCTAATTTTGCTTCTATTGCTCCTTCAGTCGAGCCTCATCCAGTCTCTCCACCAGCCTCACCTCCCCTTAGCAATAGCCTACTTTCTTTACCGCCACTTGATCCTCTACCTAGCTAATAGGACAATCAATCATACTATGACAATCATAAAATTGATGGTCATTAGACTAGAGATTATAAACTAGACCAACCTTCCTTGGCTTGTGCTTCCACACCCTCTATTAGCACACTTAGAAAGTCTACTAATAAGTGTATATGTTGGTTCTATGATATAAATAATCATTCCTCCACCCATTGTCAAAATTCTAGATAATATATAGACACCTTGCGTCCTACTCCTCCTCAACCTACAAACAAAGATACTCCCCCAAGTTATTACCTGAGTATATTCCCAAATATGGAGATGTATATTGTCTATTTCACTAATGTGGTACCCATTGTACCGATCATCATCACATCCTCTAGTAACATCTCCAAGATCACCTTATGACCATTCCTGCACCTATTATCTCTCCTCCTATAAGTTTCCCATGCAATAAGTCTTCCCCTTTGTCTCCTATGCTTCTTCCACCTATAGTCCCTTCTCCACCCATGGTTCCTCCACCTGTGGCTCCCGCTTCTTCCCCCATGGTCCCTCCACCTATGGATCCTCCTTCACATGTGGTCCTTTCTCCACCTATGGCTCTTTCATGTCCCATAGATTCCACTCATATTCCTTCTCCTGAGTATCCTATGCACAATGAACCTCATGAGCATGATCCTTTAGTCATGCCTACATTTTCTGTTGAAGATATTCAATGAGAGATATTTTCCCAACTTTCACTAAAGATCGAAGAGACCCTCACTGCAGTTAGAGTCCAACTTCATAGAGATCTCTCAGATGTTATGGACAATGTTTGTGGACAAATTTACCAGTATTTATGAACACAACATGGTGTTCTTCACTTTCTTATTCCTTTTAGATTGGACATGTTCTCCAAGTTTATGTTTATCTACTTTATATCATTTGAATATATGTCAAATTTTGCTTCACTTATCTATCTTATATGGATATTTATATTTCACATTTTATATTGTATATGGTATCATTTTATTTCCTTCTGATCTCTTATGGATTATTTTCATGATTACATGCTTTTCTATATGAGTTCATTTCCATGGATGTCTTGTTCTTTACTCATAATTGTTTGCTACCTTATCTCCATAATACAAATAATCATTATTATTACTTGGTTATACAAACCTTGATCCCCTTAGTACTCCTTATTTACCAAGTGATTGATTAGAAAACAAGTCATCTCATTATAATCTCATTTTACCAATCCATCTTGGATCTCCCTTTATTCCCCTTATTTCCTTTTGCAAACTAATCATACATATGGTTGAAACTTAAGATAACATATTGGTTCATATGTAAGCCCAAGTGTTTAGTCAATCATGTCTTTGAATATTTAAATTTCTTTAAACAAAGCCTAAAGCTCATTCTTGTCTATCACTTTGTCTCTCATGATTGGTTATTTCAAGTCCATATGGAGGAGGAATCTTAAAATCCATAAAAATTCAAAGGCTAAATCATTTAAACAAAAAGTAATGATATACAAGGAAACATTCAATATTTCAAAATTCAAATCACACTAAAAGACATGATTCAAAGCATATCTCCTTTTCTTAATTGAAACTAAAACTTCATAGTTGGCCTCATGATAGAGTCGAGGTCCATTGGGGTGTGGTAGGCTAGTAGATTAGGAAAGTAAAATACAAAAACCTTTTAGTGCTACCTAATTTCTCACACAAGTACCCAATCTTCGTAGTAGATTGACAACTCTGTAAGAGGTCTTGAAGGATGGGGAACACATCATGGGAAGGTAGGTCTATTTTACTTTCCTTGTTAAAATAACCAACATGAGTCGATCTTAGTACCTCACTTATTTTCATATACATATTTGTGTTTACTGTAAACATGGTATCCTTTGTATATTGATTATCACTAGTCACTTAGTGTCTTTTTTATGCCCTTAGTATGCCTCATATTTCCTAAGGTCTTCTCATAGATGCCTACATTATGATTTTTACATTACCTCTTTCATTTACAATCATCCTAATATTTTCCCTTGAGAAATATTTTGCTCACTGGTCACTCCCCCTAGAGATTCCATTTGTGAGTTGCAGTGTAAGACCATGAAAAGGACCATGCTTTCCTCATAAATTACCAAATTACCATTCCAAACATTCCTTTTAACATATTTTCCCAATTGTTTCCACCTCACTGGTGTTCCTTTTGTGAGTTGTAGTGTAATACTATGGATAGAACCAAGCTTCTTCACAAAATTTTCCAATACCCAAGTCACAATGAAATTACATGTGTCAATTTTGAGATAAGTACTAATTGATCATGAGTTACACATCATAGACATGATTCCCATATAGTATGTTTTTATGCTTACTTCATTGATCTTTCACTTTTATATTCTTATTTTTTTATTCCATGTAAGAATACAACCATTTTTCTTAAGTTTTTCATACTTCCCATCTTGAATTAGTGTGATCAATTTAAGTCCATTTTCTCAATTTTATTTCTCTTTTATACTTCTCAACGTGATTTAGTATGATTGATTAAGTTTGTTTTGTTTTTTTATAACATTTAGTGTTTCTTATGCCTTCCATTATTTTCATACTTTCCAATGTGATATAGTGTGATTTTACTTGTTTTAATTTGGTGAAAATATTTTTCATGGTTTAAAAGCATTTTGTTATCCTTTTTACCTACTTTGGTTTATTATATTTAGTCATATCTTGTTATTACACATTTCCCATCATAATATAGTGTGTAGTACATTTGTTTTGATTACTTATACTTTTCCAAGTCATTTTTTCCTTTTTCTTTTTCACCATGCATGTGTATCACATAATGCTAGAAAAGAAAACACTCCACATATATTTCCCATAGCATATACAACAACAACTAAATATATGTGCTAGAAAGAAATATATCCATGCATCAAAATCCACAACCAAATATAACTCATGAGACCAAATCCAACTATCAAAGTCAATATATATATATATATATATATATATATCATGTGTTTTATAACATACAAGGTACAAAATACATTTCTCCATCTCTATGGCTAGGCTCATCATGCCTATCCTATGGCCTAGCCACACTGCCCATAGATTCCTAGGACTGTCCCCTCTAAATATTATGTTATAATGAGGTAGTTTGGGATCTCAAACCTGCTATATGTCCATGTAAGTTGGCCACCTAGGCCTGCACCTATCTAAGTTGGATCGTAGTAGCCATATGTATTATTCTCTCCTGAGTCAAGGCCTACCAGGCCTATGCCTCTCCCTCTCCCACCCCTAATGATAGTTGCAATCCATCCCCACATGTCTATATCTAATTTGTGGCCTCCCCCACTAGTTTAAACTAGCTTGCATGGGATGGGGCAGATGGTACCACAGATAAATCCAAAGTGGTAAGGTCATATGGTGTCAACACCCCATCCAAAATGTCATGATGTCCAGCCACAATTAGGACTCCCCATATGACCTCCTCTATCATTGGATCTATAAAACCAAAACTAGATAGATATTAGATCACACACACACACACACACACACACACACACACACACACACACACACACACACACACACACACACATCTCAAAATATATCTATCTACTATAACAATATGAAACTAGGTATTCTATACTAAAAATTAATATCAAAATCATAACATTTCTCACTAGTATCAATATCACCAACCACTATCTCCCAATTTGCTCACCCATTGAACATGATCTCTCTATATGCTCATCCTTTGATCACCTCCTCTATGGTTCACCTCTGCACCAATGCAAATCTTGGCATCACCACTCATGCATATTGTGACCCTCTCTTGAGAGGTGTCTCTATAGACAAACTATGTCTTGGAATGGTTATAGGGTCATCTTGCATTGTCTCCCTTGCCTATGCCTGCTCACATCAATGATGCCTCTGTCTGTGTTATGTTTGAGTTGGTCACTACTACTATGATGCCTATTGTGGTGCATGTTATGTCCCTACATCCACATCCATGTCATCCCCTCCCCTAGTCACCTGTTGTCATGCTTAACCAGTCCATGGTCTAACATGATGTGACCTAATCATGGGTATCTCTACTAGTACTCCTCCTCCTCTCCCCCTCAGCTATCTAACATGTTGTGCCCAATAAGCAAGCACTACTAGAGGGGTCATTGGGTGTGGGAGTCTAACCTACCCTGGAAAGTGTGCCACTAAATGTAGTTTTACCCATGAATTATAATGTCTCATAATCTATACTCGAGCCATCTCTATCACCATGGTCGACCAACTAAGCTATATAATATCAATGTGCATATAGGGATGCCACATTATCTCCCCTCATGTGATAGTCTACATTACTGGCATATGGGGCATAACTTGAGCTACATGGTCTTGCCTCTATCTTGTCACCCAAGGTAACGTGTCATCAACCACATGGGGAAACCTAGCTGGTTGATACACAAGAAACCTCTCATATATACAAGCATTCAGTAAAATAATAGGCCCCATGGTATGATACCTTCTAGATAACATCTCATACATAACATATATGAACTAAATCCAGATGACAGACTCAAAGTCATACATTGCTCTTTGATCCAAAATAGAATGACACAAGGCTATCATGTATAGCATGTACTTTATCATCTGACTTATGACATAACACTCATGCTATCACAAATTTGATCACAACCTTCTAGATGTCTAAAATCTTAACGATATATACATCAAACAAACTGACCCTCAATCTCAGGTATATCCTATCCAAGAACATTGCCACTGGACTAGTGCTCACTTTTCCTCTAGATCATATAATGTCCCTATGATCACTGGTGTCCCTCCTATTGGTAATCCCAATAATGCATGGACATCTGATAGCAAGATAACCACCTCAATGGTATCCCCATCCACCACCCATTGAAAAGTGTTTTTCAAATGTTCTCATGCTCCAAGGAACATGATAATGAGATAAAGACTAAGTGGGATGCACCTCATCTCCATGATGCCTCCCAAAACTAATGTGACTAGCCACACTCTATCCATGTCAATCAATCACTCTATTAGATCTGGTAGCTATGATGCATATATCAGACACCATTACCTCTATCATCTCTATAAAATATCAAACAACAAAAGATGTATCAAACCTCCATGGCATAAACAATCAAAATACATTCTTAAGATTTAAAAAATCATCCACCTTTTATTTAGTTTCTCAATTTTATATAGAATCGGCCCCTTTAATACTAAATTGGCCTTTTACTTTATTTATAATACTAGATTGTCCCTTTCACATCAATACTGCATCAATCCTCTTAAGTAAACTATATCAGCCATTTCATTAGTAGTCAGCCTTTACCCTTTACCAACTAATTCAGCCCATTGCTACACAATCAACCCCATTTTAGCATGCTAAATCATCCCAATACTATGTAGTTGACCTTATTATTTTGCCTCACCAGATGGACTAAGTTGACTTTGTTCATCCACAATGTCAAATTTTTCCCATTTACCATAAATGCCTTGGGATTTTATTGGTATGACTCCTTCCTACCCAATACCCCATTTTATCCCTAGTTTACCTTAAAAAATTAGTGTTATTTTGGTGCCTAGACTTTGCGTACCTGTCAAATTTCTATTTTTAGCTTAATTTCAAATAAAAATACTCAAAATTTGAAATTTTCAATTACTTACCTATGTTGCACTCACTATGACTGCTATGTGTCCTCCCCATCTTAGTTATTGTCTCCTCACCATGATGACTTTCTAGTCTCCAACTAGGTCTCTCAGAGCTCTATTTTCTTATAATAGTAAAAATATCAAATGAATTATTTTTCACCCAATTTATATTTACCATTCAAAATTTATTTACTGTTCAAATATTTACCGTCATATTCTATCTTATGATCCTATTTTTGTTTCTGCTAGCTCTTTTTCCAAATCGTAAAATGTTCTAGAATCCTGACATCGTAAGAATATTTTCACTTGTTATATGTCTATGTTGCAAAAAATTCAATTTTCACTCTTTTTCTACTAACTTCTACAAGTTTTCCTAATGTTCCCTACATTGGACACCTTCATAGTTCTTGCATCTCCTTCTTTATCTACAACAGTAAGGTAAGTAAAGGTATGTGTTTTTCAATTTTATCTTTTCATTTATCTTATTTGCTCTTTACTACAATTTATCCAGCTTTAGCATTATGTGTTGTTGTGTTCTTTTCCCGAAGCAATATCCTTTGTTACACCTATATGACATGTAATGATCTTCAAGTGGGCCATATGTATATACATAATATTTTAAAACTTTATCAATTATTGATGTTTCTCTCTTGCAAGAACACGTTGAATCTCAATATCTTTAAGTGCACACCTTAATGGGTGTATCAGGAAAGGGGTGGACAAACCATTTGTACTTCATAGGATTATTGTTCCTTATTACCACTTGTTATCTACATAATCATCTCCTAAAAATATTTCTCTAAGATTTGCCTCTTATTTTTCACCCTCCTTTAGTCATTTTCTACCTTCATTAGCCCTTCCCTAGCTTAAAATACTTTTCGATGGTTTATGATACACTGTCAAACCCATCATCCCTATACTCTAATTGACAAAACTCATTTAGGGTCTCGATTAGCCCTTGGCTAACATAGACTAGGACCTGATCTATTTTTGTCAATAACGATATAGAGTCGATTGGGTTGACCTTATCAGCTAAACTTTTGAAAAGGACTAGGGTTAGATCCATATATATGAACACATCCATTTCATCATTGCTAAGAGAAGAGAAGAAGAAGAGATATATATTGTGCATCTATTTATCCACTATTCTACTTGAGGAGCATAGCTTAGGGTTGCATACTTTCTTTGGAGATGTGAATCTTGTCTTGTGGAGAAGTCTTTTGGATGTATTGATAGGTTATGTAGCTTAGAGCTGATTTATCCTTGTCATCCTTACATCCATAACAACCTCTTGTGAAGCACCTTGACCAAGGGAGAGATTGAGGCTTGACAAGTTCATCTTCAAATTTAAGTATTCCTAACTTTGTTCCTCTTTTGTAAGAATAGATAGATATGCATTGGTACTTCTCTCCCATGTATTAAGATTCTATATACATTGATGTGAGTATATGCCTTCTATGCATGTTTAATTTTCATATTTATTACCCCTATTTTGTGCCAAAAGCTTTGGTGAACTCTAGATTAGACTTTATTTTACTTATTATTAGTTTAGTGAATATGAAAACATATGACCTAGTTAGGGTTATTAAATAGTTTTACTTGACTATAGGCTTTGGAACCTTCCCTAGTGATACTATTATGATAAGAGATCCCTTGGCTAGGTATAGCAGATCCATCTTGGTCATGACCCCAAATATATGATGAATCGATAATTATAAGTGTAAATAGGATTTATCTTCTTTGAGCTAGGATTTATTTATAGATCAATTGCATTTCCCTTTGCATACATCCTTTGCCACCTATTTTATGAATAGTCTTATACATGTTTTATTTATAATAAAATTATAAGCTCTATTTCATGTGTGTGTGTGTGTGTGTTTGTGTGTGTGTGTGTGTGTGAGTGTGTGATGTTTTGAATATTTCTCTCAATATAAATCACACCATAGTTATTTATCTAGACCCCCAAATGTCATGCATATGAAATAGTGGGTCTAGTAATATTATCAAAAATACATGCCTTGAAAGATAGATCATTGAGGTAGATATATGGAAAAAATGGCATTGTATAAAAAAGAGTATGGAATATACATTTCAAATACATTATTGGGATAAAACCTTTAAATTAAAATAAGTTGGGTCGATGAACTAAAGGGAAGTACAAACTATTATAACCTCACCAATCATATCCTCATTATAAGAGATGTAGAACATATAAATAATTCAAACGTAAATTCTCCATAAAAATTTGAGTCATTAGTATAATTTAGTTTAAGAATATTTAAATTCTACATTTAATTTGTATTTTTTTATTATTAGTAAATGTTTTTCAGAATCTTGAATTATGAATTAGAACCCTTTTGATTGGAGTTATGAACCAGTCTAGGATACAATTGATAGGCCCAAATCTTCATTAAAACTATCACAATGGCCATGAACAGCCCTAAAAACACCACCACAGGCACCACAGGCTCCACAAACATCATCATAGCCACAACAGGTCCTATAAACATCTCCATCGGCCATAATTGGCCTAACATGCTATTTTAATTTAATCATAGGTGGGGCTGAACACAACCAAACCACTTCAACCAATTCACTCACATCTCATTAACTTCTATATTCAATTTGTCATTTTATGACTATACATGAATATAATTTCATGTGAGACTATTTAAATATCAATTTCAGGAAACTTTGACATTGATGCCATGATAGTGTAGTTGCCATGTTCCAAAAAAATGAACTTTGTTATTTTAGAAATAAGTTCTATTAACATAAATAATTTAACTACATGTATTATTTTTTTTAATATACAAATTAAATCTATTAAATGGAATCAATTATCTACAACGTTAGAGGATTTCATGGTAAAGTTATTTACATTTTACATAGTAAATCATAATTTCATATATAAAGGGTGTAAGTTTCGATGAAATTAGTGGTGAATACCTTTATTTTTTATGTTCCATGAAGGAGATCATATGTTCATATGCCTTTACCTTTTACATTACGCATTTGATGGGCTCATACCACCTTAATTACCTTAAATTTTTCCCTTTCTAACCATGAAATTAGATTTTATCTATTACCTTTTATGTTTCTCCCTTGGTTCCCTAAGAGCACATTCATTTTAGTAAATACTACTAATTAGTAAATTAGTATTTCACCTTTATTGTTGGTAATAGACAAAGTATAAACCATAGAGTATGTATAAGCCACAAGTGTCTGATGTATAGTGTTTTGTGTAATGTATATCATTTTATATGTATGTTGGCATATAAGTTTCTTTTAAAGAACTGTAAGAAGATAAAAAGACTCATTTAGGATAGAAATGAAAGGTTAAGAATGTGAAGTGATAGACCATCAAAAATCTATAAATACTACACTTTTGTAAAGGAAAAGAGTTCCAAGTTCTGATTATGAGATATTAATATAAATATCTATTGAAAGTCTTATGTGTTATTTTGTGCACATTTTTTCCATGTTCTGTTCAAATATGTTTGTTAATATAACTATAATGAATGCTTTTTGGGTAATAAATTACATTTTAATGAATATTAATTGACTATGCACATAATGAATAACCACCTTTCCATATCCAATTATGAGTTATGTACTCAGTAACTAAAATCACAAAAAAATCAACTTTAACATGTTCTGATGAGAATTTATAGGAACCTTTGTTAACAATGGTGAGGTGAGTGTGGAACTTGAAACATGCTGAAATGGATACTAGGTCAAATAAATATAAAACAATGATTGGATGAAATAATTTGGAAATTCACAGAAGAAGAAGCTAGATGAATTAGAAGCACTACAAAATAAATCATAATTGAGCACATTCATGGGAAAATATATGATTTTTTTGGTTAAGTTACTCAAACTATTAGTTGCCTAATTGTCAAGAATTGAATATTATTACTTTAGGCTGAGAGAAATAAAACACTTTGTGTGGAATGAATAAAATATATAAAAACTATGAAACCTAGACAATGCTTAGATACACATGATAAATCATTCGTTGAAAACCATGATTGATAGATATATTACTAAGTTTGTCATTAAGAGTACATTGTGTTTGAAGTGATGCAAGATTTGTTATAAGAGGCATCAGAAGAAAATTTATGAAATGATTACCTATGCTTATAAATATGATGGTTGTGGAGAAGGCCATGGTACCAATATTGACCGAGATGGTGTAGTAGTCTAGGGTGTCATGGGGATGCAAATCTAAAGTACTGAATGATGGGGAATTAAAATAAAAAACTTAAACTTGAACCCAAAGGATGGAGAATGCAAAAAATCAGAAGGCAAAGACTATTATGGCTTGAGAGAGAGAGAGGGAGAGGGAGAGAGAGAGGGAGAAAGAGAGAGAGAATTATGACAAAAAATGTGATATAATAATTAGAATGATCCATATGTAATTACTAGTAAGAGTAGAATAGAAACTTCAGAGACTACGAGAGGAGTTAGACCTCTAAGAGAAGCTAGAGAATGTAGAGAGGGGGAATTAGATTTCACAAAAAAAAGGAAGGTGCCAAATAAATATAAAGGAATGTACAAGATTTGAAAAGTGATTTAGATAAATTGAAAGAAAGAGAACGTGGAGAGGTTGCAAAGAAGTAACTAGAGCAACTAGGTGGTAGTTTTAGAAAGTAGATATAGGGGAGGATATTATTATGAGATGAGGAAGGACAATCTGATGAAGAAATTTTATTAAATCCTATAATTAATTCAGGTTCAAGTTCAAGTGAGGGAGATACCTCATATAAGGATCATTCATTCTAAGGGGGTGCATTCCCCATGCCTAATTTGTTAACATGAATAATCAGTGTAGAAGTTGAGAGACATACTAAGTGATTTGAAGAATTCATAATTTAATTTAGAAATCTAATCACATAAACTTAGAAATTAGTGGAAAATAAGAATATTATTACTCCAAAGACAGTTGAATAAAATTTTAAGACACCCATGGATTTCAGTCTAAAGAAGCCAATTCATTTCAAGTGTAGTTCGCTGAAAGTGTACTTAACTGAGATCAAACACTTGTCCATTGATCCCCAAGAGGTGAGGTATAGTTTTTAGAGCTGAGTTAAAAAAAATAAAGTTATTTTAGTGAATTTCCTAAATTGTATGGATTTGAGATGCTAGTTTGTCTAGTGTACGTGAGTTGTGTACTTGCTAAGAAAGGCTTCTTGCATGTTGACCTTATCTTACCAATAAGCCAAACTTATTTTCTTGAGTCTATTTTCAGTTATCTTAGAGTATATTCTTAGGAGTCTATTTTTAGTTTATTTAATGGTTGATTAAAGTTCTTAATTTATATTTCACTTTATACTTTTTCTTGTTATGTAAGTTATCTTATAATAGGCTTGTTTTAACCTTCATTATTAATAAAGAATTGTTCACAAAAAAGTGTGGTGCAATAGTTATTCTTGAGAATTAGTCTTGCATATTGTTATCTCTAGTTTTTTACTACAATTATTTATAATAGAAAACCATCAAGATTTAGTAGTTGAATTTAATGTTATTTCATGCATATTCAGTCATCAATCACACTTATAATACAACTAGATTAAGAGTTAGTAATTCAAGGATAGATTGGATGATATATAGTTTCATTTTCAAATTAAAGTAGAGCTGATTCGTACTCCTTCCATACATTAAAAACATTCAAGAAAGGGGTTTTCATGGTCTTATTTAAAAATTAAAATATGCAAAGAAGAGAAATAAGCAAATCATTATGGAATGTAGGCCAATTTTTTTTAAGGTAATCTCGTGAAATGCTAATCTTGACTATAATGACATTATTTTTAAGACTTATCTTAGATGGTTATATATTGAGAACATGCCAATATAACTATAGAATTTTTTTCCTCAAACACTTAAACCACTAGGAGAAGTGTTAAAAAAAGAGGATACAAGAAGATCCTTAGCTCACATGCATGCATAAGTTTTGATTTCCTTAGCACCATTAGAGGTTTGCCTAGAAACCCTAATATTTAAGGTGAAAGACATGACATTTGTATATCCAATTAATGGTTTGGGTGGTCTTAACTCTTGCTTCTTTTGTAAAAAAGATGGCTACCTTCAAATTAACTACCCTTTCTTAAATATGACAAATATTAAGTTACTTAATGATTAGAAAATTGAAACTCGGGTCAAATATGTAAATAATGGTGACCATGTTGGTATTTATGATGGTGATGTTATTATGAAGGATAACCCACATTTTGATGTTGAAAATTTTAGTGGCCTTTCACTTCCTAGTTTGCCTCTAGGTGATATAAGTTTTAAAGGAATTATTGAATCTAAAATTGATCATTGTCCTCACTAAGAATACCCCCTCTTTGGTTTTATCTTCAATTGATAATTCTTCTTCAGATCTTTCTTGTCCTTCTATTGAGAATGAGTTGGCAGTTGGAGGTGACTGTTTGCATTCTTATTTAGAGCCTGAGATTTCTATTAGTGAGGAAGGTCATAATGTGGTTCAGAATAAGGACATTCCTCTTCCTATAGTGATATATTTTGATAAGTATATTATTATCCTTATTACCCTGCCTAACTTAGGGATCTATAACCCTACTCTTTTGCCTACCTCTAATTACAATGTTTTGATTGAAGATATAGAACCCATTATTGTTTATCCTATGATTGGTGTTATGAATGGGAAAAAAGTGCCCTTAACAGAGAAATATCCCCTTAATCCTCTTGATTCTAATGGATCTCTTTTGATTGGCAAACCTAAATTAGGAGTTAAGAGGTTAAAAATAGAGATGAAATTTATATCCTTTCAAGGCTCTAGTGTTGGTGAGGATTGCAAAAAGATCAAAGGTGGGACTCAAGTAAGTTTAGATGATTCTAAAAATAATTTCAAATAGAATAATGTTCCACATGATTTAGTAGACATTATCAAAATAAATGGGGATCTAAGCCCCCAAGTCAACCTAAATAATCCCCCTATTTTATATGAATATTATCAGCTAAAATGTGAGGGGCTTTGAGTCTCTAGATAGAAAACCTATTGTTAGACAACTAAAATAGTCAAGGGAGAAATTTGATTTCCTTTTGCTTCAAAACATTAAGGAAGTTGATATTAATCTTGTCATAAGGCTAAATCTATGTCTATTTTAGAGGATGAAAAATAATTTTGGGTTAGTATCAAAAGGATTAATGGCCCTCTACTTAATGCATTTAGTACAAAAATGTTATACAATAAGATCTCTTTTAGCAAAAGTTTGTACTTTAACCTTAATTGTAACTAGGTTGTTTGTGATCCTTTTTATAAATGGAAGTTTAGGTTTGGTGTGATTTGGTCTTCTTTTTTTTAACCTAAAAAGTGTTATTTTAGATGGTTGTTTCTTCATAACAAGGTTACTATTGGTATTGTTGTCCTTAAGGTTGGCTTGGGTAAACCCTTTTGTTTAGTTTGTGGTGAGTTGGAAATTATTGAACATTTTTTTTTCAAGTGTCCTTATGCTACCAAAGTTAGGAAGTTTAAATAGTTGGTCTTGTGTGTTTTCTCATGATATCTCTTGGTTTAATATTGCCTTTGGTTATATGTATACCAAGAAGAAAGTTCATGCATTTTTTCATAAATTTTGGTTTAGTATTTAGGAATCAAGGTTGATGTTCTAGATTATGGAGGCAATTTGAAACTAGAGGAGTTGATAGATTGGATGACTATCATGGAGAAGTTATTCATGTGGAAGAGCTCAAACGGAGTTACGGGTCAAAAGTTATAGCCTCTGGAAGGTTGGCCTATTTTGTTTGCATCATTCTTCTCTAGTTGAAAACAACTCAGTTCTTACGAGACTTCTGCCATTTGTATTTATTAATCTTCTTTAGCTCCCATTCTGTAATCCAAGTGTTGTCTTCTTGATGCAATCGTTCCCACTCCACCAAATACCTGTTATAATTCCCTTGCCTTGTGCCACTGTCTTCATATCCAAAACTTACATTTTTTTTCCCTTTTTTTATTTGGAACTTGTTGATCATTTACCTCTTCGTCTTCATCACCTTCATCATCTTCTCTATGGAATTCATATAAATTTGAAACATTAAATAATGGAGATATATCAAAATTTTGTGGTAAACTCACCTCATAAGAATTATCAGTGATTTTCTTCATAATTCTACATGGTCCAATTTTCTTGTACTTCAACTTATTGTACGTGCATTTTGGAAATATTTTTTACCTCAAGTAAACAATTACCAAATATCCTTCTTCAAATACCTTGGATCTCCTTTTGACATCTGCTAATGCTTTATATTTCTCATTACTTTGTTAAAATTAACTCTTTACTCCTTGCAACTACTGCATATGCTCTACAAGCACTTCTGCATCATCACCAATTTGATCTACAATTGAAAATTGTCCTAGATCTAAAATACCCATAGGATTGCTTCCATAAATAATTTGAAAAGGTGACTTTCTTGTTGATCTATTCATTGAATTGTTATATGCAAACTTAGCTTGTGGTAAAGTCAAGTCCCATTGCTTCGGCTTCTCTCCCATTATGCATCTCAATAAATTTCCCAAGCTCTTATTCATAACTTCTATCTATCCATATGTTTGTGGATGATATTCACTATTGAATTGTAGCTTAGTACCTATATTCTTCCGCAAAGTCTTCCAAAAATGAATTAGAAATTTTGTGTCCCTATCTGAAGTAATAGTTTTTAGAACACCATGCAATCTCACAATATTAATAAAATTAATTTTGAAACTCTAATGGCATCATTGGTTTTCTTACATGCAATGAAATTAATCATTTTAGAAAATCTGTCTACAACAATAAAAATTGAATCGTTACCTCTTTGTGTGTTTAGCAATTCCAACACAAAATCCATACTCAAATCTATCCATGTCCTTCTTGGAACTGATAATGGCATGTAGAGTCTAGTATTTTGTGCATGTCCTTTACCCACCTAACATATTATGCACCTTGAAACATACCTTGTCATATCTCTCTTCATCTTTGGCCAAAAATACTTGTCCTCCATGAAAGCTATTGTCTTTGTCTTACCAAAATGTCCAGCCAAACCACCACTATGTAATTTTCTTATTATATTGTCTCATAAAGATAACCTTCCTGTATAATATACTCATCATGAATAATATTTATCCCACTTGTTAATGGATTCCTGAACTGTTCAACTATCTTGCCAAAATATGGATCAATATCATATAATTCTTTGATAACTTCAAATCCAACTACTTCACTCACCATAGTAGTTAATAATGTTACTCTCCTTGTCAATGTATCATCTACTTGATTTTATTTTCTTTATTTATGCTTCAACCCAAAAGTATACCCTTACAAGAAAGAAACCCACTCTGCATGCCTACTATTCAACTTATTTTGTGTATTCACATACTTCAAAGCCTCATGATATATAAATAGTATAAACTCCTTAGGCACTAGATAATGCCTCCAATGTCTTAATGCTTGTATAATTGCATAAATTTCAACATCATAAGTAGAATACTTTGTCCTTACCTCATTCAAATTCTCACTGAAATATGTTATTGGCTTTCCTTCTTGACTCAACACAGCACCAATTCCCAAAAATGAAGCATTACAATCAACCTCAAACACTTTGTTAAAATATGATAATGCTAAAATTGGTCTTTCTATAATCTTCTTATTCAAAATTTCAAAACTTTATGTGGCTTCTCTAGTCCATACAAATTCCTTCCCTCTCATACAATCTGTTATTGGTGCCACAATACTATTAAAACTTTTAATAATTTTTTTGTAAAAAGTTGTTAAACCATGGAAACTTCTTATCTCTATAATGCTTCTTGGAATAGGTCACTCAACAATTACTTTTATCTTTTTTTCATCCATTTTCATACCATCTGCTAAAACTACAAATCCTGAAAATACCAAACTATTCTGCATAAAGCTACACTTCTTCAAATTTACATAAAACTTCTTCTTTCTTAACAAATCCATTACCATTCTCAAATGTTATAAGTGTTCATCTTTAGTCTTATTGAATATTAAAATATCATCAAAATAAACAACCACGAACTTACCAATATATTCTTATATCACTGTATTCATCACCCTCATAAATGTGCTAGGGGTATTGGATAATCCGAATGGCATCACCATCCACTCATATAAGCCATCCCTAGTCTTGAATGCAATTTTCCACTCATTTCCTTCATGAATTCAAATTTGATAATAACCACTCCTTAGATCAATCTTGGTAAAATATTTTGCTCCTTTAAGCACATCCATCATATCATCTAAACAAGGTATAGGAAACCTATACTTTATTATAATTTTGTTAATTGTCCTACTATCCACACACAATCTCCATCCTTCATATTTATTTGCTTTTAGTAAAGATGGTGTTTCACAAGGACTCATACTCTTCCTTATCACCTTCTTCCTTATCAATTCAATAACCTATTTATTTAATTTTGCATGTTTTATTGGACTCATCTTAAAAGTTTTTTGATTGGGTAGAGATGATCCTAGAATCAAATCAATGTAACATTGTATATCTCTCTTTGATGGTAACCCATCGAGTAACTCATTAGGCATAACATCTGCATATTCTTTCAATACTCTTGTTGCTTCTATTGGTATTGACACTATTTTTGTTTCTTCATTCTTTATTACTAATGCATAACAATAACCTGCTACCTTCATATCTTGGATAAATTATTTAGTAGAGAGCATGTTTTTTATCTTCTCTTCCTCTTTAAGAGGTAACAAAACTACCTTTGTACCACCTTTTCAAAAAGTGTACTTGTTCTTTGCTCCATCATGAATTACTTTCCTGTAAAATTACCACAGTTTTCCCAATAACACATGATATACATCCATCAAAATAACATCACACCATATTTCATCATTATAACTCTTTCCTATAGAAAATTTTATCAAACACCTTTTATCTACTATAACTTCATTCCTTTTATTAAACCATAAAATTTGATAAGGAATATGATGATTTCACATTGCAGATTTAGCTTCTCAATCATTTATTTAGAAACTACATTTTGACAACTACCACCATCTATAATTACTTTGTATACCTATCCATCCAAAGTACATCTTATTTGAAAATTATTTGATCACAGCCATGCATCACCACCTTTTTTATTCTACACTTGTTCTTTCCTTAGAGCAATCATGGTTCTTGTCATCATAATATTCTCTCCAACATCTGTTGGTGCAACTTCAGTATTATGCTCTTCTATCTCAACCTCAACTAGATTCACTCTTGGGTGAGCTTCTTACCTCCTTTCTTGATCTTGATAGTGTAGACACTCAAATGCTTTGTGCCCTTCTTCTCCACATCTACAACAAACATAAGATCTACATTAATTCAGAAACCATCCTCTAGCACCACCATAACTTCATCCTCTCTAAAATCCTCTTCCTCTTTGTTGGTATTGAAACCCTTGTCTATTGTCATCTTACCTTTCTACACCACATGATGATTCACCTCTATTAGTATTAGATCCACCTTTGATGGTATTAAATACACCTTGTCCTTTATTTAGAGGGGATCCACCTCTTCTTGGACCAAGAGACATTCTTCTAAAATTCTATCTATTTTGTTTTTCTTTTGCCTTCAAAGCTAATTGATAATCCTCCTCCATGTTAAGTATTTTATGCATGCTTGATTCATCTTAAATAAAAATTTTCAAACCATTTACATACCTTGTATCCATCTAATATTTTATTTCTTCATGCTCCACTCGTATGGAAAGCTTATAAAATTCATCTGTATACTCTTGTATACTATGATCTTTTTGCCTCAAATTCTAAAATCTTTTGTATAGGGTTTGTGCATAATCCACAGGAAGAAATTTATCCCTTAGCTTCTTTTCCATCTTTTATCAAGAATTAATCTTCTCTTTACCTTTTCTCTATCTCTTTTTTTATAGGTGATCCCACCAAATCATTGCATGACCTTTCAATTTCATGCATGCAAACTTTACCTTCTTGTCTTCTCTCATAGTCTTCCACTCAAAGAACTTCTCCATGCTATTCATCTAATCTATCAACTCCTTTGATTTTAAATTGCCTCCATAATATAGAACATTAACCTTGATTCCTTCATTTATTTCTTCTAAAGCCTGACCCATCCTCTCTTCCATCAATGGTGGCTGCTCTTGATGTTCTTTTTATTGAATGTCTTCATCATGATATGTGTCTTCCTCATCACCACCTTATCTCCTCTGCTGATTGGTGATAACCTCAGTTAATTATTGAACTTACTTCTGTAACTCTTGTATAGTCTGGTTCATCTGCACAACACATCCTAATTCTTTTTCCATTCTTTACTCCTTCAATATTCAAACCTTACTCTGATACCAGATAATGAACCCAAAAACTATTAAGACAAAAAAATACCAATAGGCTAAGATTCTAAATAATGACTTATATTGATTCATATTGAATGAATTAAAATAATTACAAAACTAAACCATGATTAAATAAGCCTAAACTCAAAAATTAGATTTTACTTGTAAAATTCAAAAAAAACCAAAATCTAAAAAAATGTTTATTTTTAGAAGCTGTTATTTATAATAAGTTTCGCATGCAAGTGTGTGTGGATCTAAAAATTTCTTGAAATAACCTAAATACTAAAATTATCTATGGGATGAAAATCAATTGAAGTTGACATCTGATTCTAAAAATATACAATTTTTAAAAATAGAAAATTATTGAAAAAATCATTAAACATTAATTTTGGATCCTCAGATGATCACATTGGGCCTCTGAAGATAGTGCTACTTAGGGCAGAATCAAACTTTTTGATACGATATTTTTGGTGCATCGAAGAGCTCAAACAGAGTTACGAGTCAAAAGTTATGCCCTCCAGAAGGTTGGCCTATTTTTCTACATCATTCTCCTCTAGTTGAAAACAACTCAGCTCTTGTGAGTTGGCTTGATTATATTGTTGCCATTTGTCTTTATCAATATTCTTCATCTCTCATTCTATAATCCAAGTGTTGTCTTCTTATTGCAATCCTTCCTACTGCACCAAATACCTGTTATAATTCCCTTGCCTTGTGTTCATTATCTTCATATCCAAAACTTGCACTATTTTTCCTTTCTTCATCTTTGGAACATGTTGCTTCCAATTTACTTCTTCATATTCATCATCTTCACCATCTTATCCATGGAATTCATATAAATCTGAAACATTAAATACTGGAGATATATCAAAAATTTTGTGATAAACTCACCTCATATGCGTTATCATTGATTTTCTTCATAATTCTACATGGCCCAATTTTTTTTTAATTTAACTTATTGTATGTGCCTTTTAGAAATATCTCTTTCCTCAAGTAGACCATTACCAATTCTCCTTCTTCAAATACCTTGGATCTTCTTTTGACATCTGTTGTTGCTTTATATTTCTCATTACTTTCCCATAACTTTCTTCTTACTCCCTCTTGCAACTGATGCATATGCTCCGTAAATGCTTTTGCATCATCACTAATTCAATCTATAATCGATAATTGTACCCAATCTAAAATACCCATAGGATTTCTCCCATAAATAATTTGAAAATGTGACTTTCATGTTGATCTATTTACTAAACTTTTATATGCAAACTTAGCTTGTGGTTAAGCCAAGTCACATTGCTTTGGCTTCTATCCCACTATGCATCTTAATAAATTTTCCAAAATCCTATTCACAACTTATGTCTGTCTATCTGTTTGTGGGTGATATGCACTACTAAATTTTAGCTTAGTACCCATCTTCCACAAAGTCCTCTAAAAATGACTTAGAAATTTCATGTCCTTATCTTAAGTAATAGTTTTTGAAACACCATGCCTTCTCACAATATCCATAAAAAATAACTCTGCAACTCTAGTGGCATCATTGGTTTTTTTATATCTAATAAAATGAACCATTTTAGAAAATTTGTCTAGAACAAAAAAAATTGAATCATTACCTCTCTGTGTGTTTGGCAATCCCAACATAAAGTTCATACTCAAATCTATCCATGGTCCTCTTGGAACTGATAATGGCATGTATAGTCTAGTATTTTATGCATATCATTTAGCCACCTGACATATTCTACACCTTGAAACATACCTTGTCACATCTCTTCATATTTAGCCAAAAATACTTTTCCTCCACCAAAGTTATTGTCTTCATCGTAGCAAAATGTCCAGCCAAACCACCACTATGTAATTCTCTTATTATATTATCTTGTAGAGACTCAACTAGAATGCACACTTGTTTCCCTTTGAAGAGATAACCTTCTTATAGAAGATATTCATCATGAATAGAATTTATCCCACCTGTTAATGGATTCCTGCAATTCTCAACTATCTTTCTAAAATATGGATCAGTATCATATAATTCTTTGATAGCTTTAAATCTAACTACTTCACTCACCATAGTAGCTAATAACGCTACCCTCTTTCTCAATGGATCAATTACCTTCTATTTTCTTGATTTATGATTCAACACAAAAGTATACCCTTGTAATAAATAAACCCACTTTGCATGCCTACTATTCAAATTCTTTTGTGTATTCACATACTTCAAAGCCTCATGATCTGTAAATAGTATAAACTCTTTCGACACTAGATAATTCCTTCAATGTCTTAATGCTTGTATAATTACATAAAGTTCAACATCATAGATAGAATATTTTATTCTTACCTCGTTCAATTTCTCACTAAAATATGTTATTGGCTTTCCTTCTTGACTTGGCACAACACCAATTCCCACAAATGAAGCATCACATCAACCTCAAACACTTTGTTAAAATCCGATAATGCTAAAATTGGTCTTTTTGTAATCTTCTTCTTCAATAATTCAAATCTTTTTGTGGTTGTTATAGTCCATGCAAATTCCTTCCCTCTCACGCAATATGTTATTGGTGTCACAATACTAATAAAATTTTAATAAACTTTCTGTAAAAAGTTGTTAAACCATCGAAACTTCTTATCTCTATAATGCTTTTTTGAATAGGCCACTCAAGAATCACCTTTATCTTTTTTTCATCCATTTTCACACCATCAGCTGAAACTATAATCCAAAATACCAAACTATTCTCCATAAACTTGCACTTCTTCAAATTTGCATACAACTTCTCCTTTCTTAACAAATTCATTACCATTCTCAAATGTTGTAAGTGTTCTTCTTTAGTCTTACTAAATATCATCAAAATAAATAACCATAAACTTACCAATATATTCTCATAGCATTGTATTCATTACCCTCATAAATGTGCTAGGTGCATTAGATAATCTGAATGGCATCACCATTCACTCATATAAGCCATCCCTAGTGTTGAATGCAGTTTTATACTCATCTCCTTCATGAATTTAAATCTGATAATAACCACTCTTTAGATCAATCTTGGTAAAATATTTTTCTCCTACAAGCACATCCATCATATCATATAAACGAAGTATAAGAAACCTATACTTGATTATAATTTTATTAATTATTCTACTATCCACACACATTCTCCATCTTCCATCTTTTTTTGGAGTTATCAAAGCCGGTGTTGGACAAGGACTCATACTTTCCCTTATCGCCTTATTCCTTAGCAATTTAGTAACCTATTTATTTAATTTTGCATGTTCTGTTAGACTCATCCTATAAGTTTCTTGATTGGGTAGAGTTGATCCTAAAATCAAATCAATGTGATGTTGTATATCTCTCCTTAGTGATAAACCATCTGGTAACTCATCAGGCATAACATCTACATATTCTTTGAGCACTCTTTTTGCTTATGTTGGTATTGGCACTATTTTTGTCTCTTCATTCTTTGCTACTAATGCATAATAGCAACTTGTTACCTTCATATCTTGGATAGATTCTTTAGTAAAGAGCATGCTTTCTATCTTATCTTCCTCTATAAGAGGTAACAAAACTAATTTTGTACCACCTTCTAAAAAGTGTACATGTTCCTTCCTCCATCATGAATTACTTTCCTATCAAATTGCCATGGTCTTCCTAATAACACATGACATGCATCCATCGAAATAACATCACACCATATTTCATCATTATAACTCTTTCCTGTATAAAACTTGATTAAGCACCTTTTATCTACTGTAACTTCATTCCCTTTCTTAAACCATGAAATTCGGTGAGGATTAGGATGTTTTTCATATTGTAGATTTCTCAATCATTTCTTTAGAAACTATATTTTCATAACTACCAACATCTATAATTACTTTGCATACCTTTCCATCTGAAGTACATTGTGTTAAAAAAAAATTGGATCACAACCATGCATTACCACCTTTTTTATTCTGCACTTGATCCTTCCTTAGAGCGATCATGGTTCTTCTCATCATGAGATTCTCCCCAACATCTACTGGTACAACTTTAGTATTTTATTCTTCTATTTCAACCTCAACTAGATTTACTCCTAGGCGATCCTCTTGCCTCCTTTCTTGATCTTGATAGTGTGGACACTCAAAAAATATGTGCCCTTCTTCTCCACATCTATAACATACATAAGATCTATGTTGATTCAAAAACCATCCTCTAGCACCACCTAACCTCGTCCTCTTTAAAATCCTCTTCCTCTTTGTTGATATTGAAATCCTTGCCTATTATCATCTTGAATTTTTGAACCACATGATAATTCACCTTTATTGGCATTAAATCCACTTATGATGGTATTAAACCCACCTTGTCCCCTGATTGGATGGGATCCACCTCTCTTTGGACCAATAGATGTCCTTCTAAAATTCTATCTATTTCATTTTTCTTCTACCTTCAAAGCTAATTAATAAGCCTCCTCCATGTTAAGCATTCATGCATGTTTAATTCATCTTGAATAGAAAATTTCAAACCATTTACTTACCTTGCATTCACCTACTCTTATGTTTCATCATGCTCCACTCATATGAAAAGCTTATAAAAGTCACTTGTATACTCTTGTATACTATGATATTTTTGCCTTAAAATCTGACATCTTATGTATAGGGTTTATGCATAATCCACAGGGAGAAATTTCTCTCTCAGCTTCTTCTCCATATTTTTTCATGAATTAATCTTCTCTTTACCTTTTCTTTGTCTCCCTTTCTATAGGTGATCCCATGAAATCATTGCATGACCCTTCAATTTTGTGCATGAAAAGTTTACCTTCTTATGTTCTCTCATAGTCTTCCACTCAAAGAATTTATCCATGCTATTAGTCCAATCTATCAACTCCTCTAGTTTTAAACTACCTCCATAATCTAGAACATCAACCTTGATTCCTTAATTTCTTCCTTCTAAATCTTGAACCATCCTCTCTTCCATTAATGGTGGTTTTTCTTGCTATTCTTCTTCTTGTAAAACTTCTTCATCATGATCTGTGTCTTCTTCATCAGCACCTTGTCTTCTTTGTTGATTGGTGATAACCTCAATTAATTATTGAACTTGCCTCTATAGTTCTTGTATACTCTAGTTCATCTGTGAAACACCTCCTCATCTTCTCACCATTCTTTATTCCTCCAAGATTCAAACCTTTCTCTAATACCAGTTAATGAACCCAAAAACCATCAAGATGGAAAAAATACCAATAGGCCAAGATTCTGAATAATAACTTATATTGATTTGTATTGAATGACTTGAAATAATTACAAACCCAAACCATGCTTAAATAAGCCTAAACTTAGAAATTAGAGTTTACATGCAAAATTCAAAAAAACTAAAATCTTAAAAAAAGATGTCTATTTTAAGTAGTCACTATTTATAGTAAGTTTCGCATGCAAGTGTGCATGGCTCTAATTTTTTTGAAATAACATAAATATTAAAATTAGAGTATGGGATGAAATTCTACTTAAGTTGACGTTTGATTCTAAAAATATACAATTTCTAAAAATAGAAAATTTTGAAAAAAATCATTACATGTTAATTTTGGACCCTCAGATAATCATGTTTGGCCTTCAAAAAATATCAAAATCAAATCTAAGTGGATAGAGATGCTTAGATTAGAATCAAACTTTTTGATATGGTCTTTTTGGCATGTGGAAGCTCAAATGGAGTTACAGGTCAAAAGTTATGGCCTCAAGAAAGTTGACCTATTTTTCTGCATCATTTTTCCACTGAAATTTTGTGGTTTCTATGGAAGAAAAGGAATTTAGAGGTTTTTTAGTTTAAGGTTGCGGTGTTTACTAACTTCTCAATAGAATTTATCATTAGTATTGTTTATTTACACAATTAAATTCAACTAAAGGTGCCTCAATATGAAATTGAAAAGTTACTCATAACCGACATGATGAAAAACACCTCTAATGTTTTGTTGAACACAAGATGATACCCAAAATTGAGTCCTTCACCTCACTGGAGGAATCTTCATGAAATAGTTTCGTATGTCATAATTATTTATTATAAATGGTAACAATGAAAGACTCATACTTTGAACTGGTTGACAATCTAGATCTTATACTGGTCAAAATTTTGATTTTGAAAAGAGAGTTAAAGATGATATGGTTGTAGACAATGAGGAAGTAATTTCATATATACCAGTTTCCCTCTAGCAGATATAATAGAAACAAAATATTTCAATGTATATTAATGAGAGTCTTGCAGGAGATGAGAAGATGGGAAAAGAAAAGGAAAAAAAATATAGATGTGAGAATAATTCTCCTCAGTCTTCAAAACCTGTTAGTGGAGGGGAAATGGGAAACTATGGGACGAATCTGCAATTTAATGTAGCTAAGATGATCGAGACTAACATAAATTAACTAGTTCTTAGACTTCAAAAATTTATTGACATGGGTAGTAGAGTGGAAAGGGATGAACTATTAGAGTATTTTTAGAACTCTAATATGAGACGACTTCTTTCGCAAGTAGAACTTTTCAATCCCTTTGACATAACCATAAAGACTAGAAGTGGATAGTTAGGACCTAATCAAGATACATACTCCAAGGGACCTATTTTTGAAGACTAGATTATGTAAGAAAAGTAGGATGGTGTTGAAATCGAGTAAAATGATAATTTTTAGTTGTGACCTACTATGGACAACTTGATATTGGTTTTATTTCGCTTTGTTAGTGGGTTTTTTTAATTTATTGTAATAACATTTGGTTTATTATTGTTTTGAAACTTGAAATTGTGGTTCTTTTGAGGCCTTTAGTGGTTGGTTATAAGTTTTATTCATCCTCAAACATATAGTATTTTGTAAACATTCTTACAATATTAAAAAAAATAGGGTAAGGAACATGATAGATCCTTTAATTATTTGAAATATAAAAGCAACCATGAAATGGTCCTTGTTATTCTTAATTTAAAACAATGATTTGAAGTGGAAATGGATGAAAGCCAATACATTATGGGGGTAGTTTTGTTACAAGGAATTAAACCCATTTGTTGTCATTCATATGTATTATCTTCAATAGTAAGTTGGTATCTTGTCTATGATAAAGAAATGTAAACAATAGTTTAAAAACTATAGAAATGGGGAATCATTATTTATTGGGCAAAGAAACTATTGTGCACATTGACCACAAACCTCTTCAATATTTGCAAAAAAAAACTTAATCTTAAAAGGATAGAGATTAAAAATGGATGGGATTTCTCCAATAATTTCATTTGGTGATCAAGTACAAGAAAGGAAATACAATTTTTTTTGAAATAAATGTTATCTAGGACACCAATAAGATAAATTTTATCTTTGGAAATAATTTCACAAACAGATCCTTTCATGAAAGAGGCTTACGGGGATGCATATGCACCATATGCAAACATTGAGAAGACATTTTAGTTATTATAAAGCAAGAAGGTAGAATATGAAGGCAAGGATGTATGTTATCTCAAATATGGGATACTCTACAAGTGGAATGAGTTGTGTGTCTAAAATGAGGAATGACTAATCTTGATGAGGGAAACACATACTTATAAGAATATAGGACACTCGAGTGTTGGTAAGATCATGGAACATTTACAAAGATATGTGTATTGGAATAATATGATAGAAGAAGTTTATAAATTCATTAGAGGATGTAAAATATTTAATACAAGTAAGCATGAGGATGGGAAAGATGGAAGGTACACTAGACAATGGGAAACCATTTCCATGGATTTTATGGGTGGATTACCTATGTATAAGCATGGCCATGAACACACACACACACACACACACACACACACACACACACACACACACACACACACACACACACACACACACACACACACACACACACACATATGCTTGTTTTTATTTCACACAAGAAAATAATGAAACTCTTCTCTTTGAATGTTTGGTTACATTTTGGATTACCTAAGTCTATTGTAACAATTAAATACTTGAGGTTATTAGGTAAGTTTTGGACCATATTATGGGTAAATAATAATAATCTATGTTGAATTATTTCTTTCTAATCACAAATCGATGGATAAATGAATATGGCTTTGGTGCAACTAATAAAAGGTTATAATAGCAAGTATCCAAGAAATTAGGAAAAATATTTGATATACATTCAACACTCATACAACAAGGTAGTACACACATCCACTAATAAGTCACCATTTGAAGCATGGTTGGGTTATTTATCAAATAATCCACTTGATGTTGCATTAGAACAACATGTAGTGATAGAGAAGCAAGATTCAAATGGGACAAGTAATAAAGTTCATTGAGAAGATTAAGTAAATCCATCTCAAATTGAAATATTAGTTAGAGAAATATCAAGAAAATTATAAGGCTAGGCATGACCAGCACCATAAAGAGCACACACTCAAGGTTGGTGAAAAGTATTGTTGTATTTGAGCAAAGAGAGAATTCAAGGACAAAATAAGAATCTAAACCACTAAGGTATGGCACATTTTCCATCATGGAGAATATTGATTGTAATGTTTTCAATATTGATTTAGCCTCATTTATGTGGATGTACTCAGTTGTCAATTGTGAGAACTTGCATTTATATGAACCCTACATGATATATGAGGAAGATGAATAAAAATTGTCACTATCCATAAAATACTTGGTTTTAGATGCACAAGAAAAGTTGGAGGAGGATATAACATTGTATCAATAATTTAGAGAGACACATAGGTATATTTGAATCAAGGGGAATACACCAAGTCAATCCAAGTGGTACTCTAAGGAGAAGGTGGAAGAGTTGTTTTCATATCGCCTTCACTAGTAAGAAAGATTTTGTAAGGCCCAAAGCCTCTCAATGAGGTAAATATGATCCATATGGATCTATAAAAAATATATTCATCAGTAATCTAACAACAGAGCTAGTTTTAATCATTATCAAAGCCTCAATAGAGGAGTTATAGCTGTAGACACCTAAATCTAGCCATCAATAACCTCCAACTACGCTTTTGACTAATTTCCACTAAAATGCACAATTTGGCCTAAAAATAATAAATCACATTAAAAGATTTGAACCTGACATATTCAAGTGTGGATTTTGGCTAGGGTATCATTAAATGAAGCAATGCAATTTATGGGCCAGCTACTTTGATCAAATCATTTTGAGTCAAAATGCCAATTTTACACCTGGGTACTCTAGATTGGTCTTTCCTATCAAATCTCTTACATGAGACATGTGACTTTGTTGTTTGGTGTTGGTAACATCATAAATGGGATAACATATCCAACACATCTGACATTGAATTCTAATTCCAATCTAGTCAAATTTTGAGCCAATAACAAGGCATTCTGATCAATATGAGTAATTTATGCACAAATTGCTTAAACATGCTTAAGATCTAATTAAACCAAATTAGAGCCTAATTAAAATTTTCATGGAAATTTTTTGAATACTTATTTTTAGAAATAAATATTGAATATCTGTATCATCAGGTGACCTCATTTCTTGGGAAGACATCCCTAGGCCATAAATGCCACAAATATCAGGATTTATGCCTCCCATACCTCATCAATACCCTCCATGCCTCTTAATTCCTATTCTATACCAAATATTGATGAGCCTATTTATCAATTTTAATTACACAATTGGATTAATCCTTAGCCATACATCTCAATCTTGAGATGTATCGTTCAAGTTGATTTTAGCCATTTTCCAAAATCTATAAATAGAGAGGCCATGAACATCATTTCTAATCTATTTTGGTGCAAAGTTATTATGCTCAAATATCTTCAAAAGTCTTTGATAATGTAGAGTTATAATGTACAAATGATTCCAAAAGCTATTGCAATTAGTGTTACCATGCCAAATTGATTACAAGCCAAGACAAGCCAAAGCCAAAAGCATCAAGGAGAGATAGAGGTAGCCAAGTTTCCATTGATGCAAACTTCATGAGCACAAGCTGAACAAGCCACTATAAAAATCATTTGGATCATCCAAAGAAGGTGAAGGATTCTTGTTTTTATTTAATTTTTAGTTGTGATTTTCATTTGTTTTTGTTATTAAGCTCACCCTAGTAACTAGACCTAAAGATGTATGCTAGTTAGTGTGTTTTTATCAATTTAATTACATTTTAGGACTAACACAATACTAATCACCTCTCTTGAGTCAAATTCCTAGTTCACTATTGATGGCATAAAATTGCGCTAGATCTTAACCAATCAACAATGGGAAGTTTCAAGTTGTGGGACAATGCGACTTGAAACAACCTCCAGCTTTTAAAGAAGCTGGTCTCTTCTGTTTTATAGGTGTTGGGGAAAAGGGATAGGAGACTAAACAGAAATGAAAAATGTAGGAATTAAAACCTAACTATGGTGATGCACCTGAGTGTAATCATAATCCTAACCTGAGCACAGTGAGACTATTATATGATTCAATTACATTTAAGAGCAGACAAGTACATGATCAATGTAAAAGATTTGAAATAACAAAAATAGAGGCTCACAACAGGGAGTTCTTTTGCTGAGATATAGGAATTGTCAACAAAGGCATAGTGTTCAATCTTCTTAATAGAATCCTCTAATCACATAAGAGGTGCAGAAGTCATGCATAGTTATGTAGAACTTTAGAGTCCAGAAAATGAGACAAAAGCAAATAACATTTCCAATCACAACACTAGAAAATCTACAGCATAGACTACTTGTAAATGACATAGATAACATCAACAAGGGCATGGAGCTTAAATTTCCTTAATTCATTCAGCCACATAAAGGGCACAGAAACATGCACGATTATATCAACTTTACAACTTAAGAAAATTAAGACAAGAGCAAATGATATTACTGGTCAAAATTACAGGAAGTCTCAAACTATAAAATTTCCCCCCCTTTTTTATAATTTTAAAATCCTCTCTTTTATAGACTCAGATGTCCCCCTACATCGCTCCCCTTCCCGTGAAATCTTCTCCATCTTTCTCCCCTAGGGGACAAATAGACGGCATCTTCAATGCTTTGGGGGCTCTAAAAATCTACCTGATGAACTGTTCCAACTACTCGAATTAACTTCAGCTGATTTTCCCTCCATTTCATTTCATGGCAATAGATACATGGAACCCCCTATTATGTTGAAATGGGAGAGGACACTAAGTCAATTCTCTAAAAATCCTATTATTACTTAGAAGGCACCAAAAAATGACACCTAGCGCTTTGTTTGGCTGATGTAACATCATTTGGGACACATATTCGACTTTTGCAGATGGTGACACTTGGTAGTTTCTGCAGACTTTTGTAGTAACTCCTAAGGCCCACCACAATCTTTATTCAACAATGACACTTGAAGATGATCTCTCGGGTGATGACACGTGGAAGCTTCTATGGCTTTTAGGAAGATACGTGGCATCTTCCACTTCTCCTTCTAGGTTTATGTGGCACCCTCCACTTTCTCTGAGGATGGAGCAGAGAAGGACCTCGGATGGTGACACGTGGCAGCCTCCACTGCACTTCGACACTTAGCAAAAATGAAATGATGCCCTTATGCATTGAATGAAAGCATTGGACCAAAGTCTCCCAGATGATGACACATGGTGGCTTTCGCTACTTCTTCAAAAGGTAGTTCAGGGCCTCTGCAACTGCCACCTGGCACTTTTCGCTCTCTCTGTTGCTTAGCTTGTTGAAAGTCTTTGAATGAAATGTGGATGCCGATATGGGACGCGGATGCTGACATGTGGTGTGTTCCACTTAACTACTACTAGGTACATGGCACATTTTGTGATTCTCCCAAAAGTTACAAAAAGGTGTTCGGGGTACTCTGCCTGTCCAGCTTTATCTCCCAGAGATCGACACTTGGCAACCTCCGCTCGAATTCAAAACTTAGGCCAAGAATGAAATGAAAGGAAACAAAAGGGGAAAAGGACCCACACTCAGAGGGAGACACTTGGCAGCTTCTGCTGCACTTCGATACTTAGGCAAAATGAACTGGCCCTCTGCTTCAAAATTCTGTTGCTTTGCCCGAGGTGCACAGGAACCAAAATTATGGTGCTTGACTGAGAATTTGAATGCATTGTAGAGTAAAATTTACTCTACAGTTATTGGCGACCATCAGGACTTTTGAGCCTACTCAAAAATAAAACTCCACCTCCCACTATAGCAAAATTGTGAAAATTACAGCTTCAAAAGAGTCGTCGACATATGTTTAAAACACTTATTCAAAAGCAAAGTGGAAAAATAACGAAAAAACAATGCGAGAAAGGGAAACTATATAACTATAATACATGAGAGACCTAAATCAATTGAATTTTTTTTAAATAGATTCCATTTACAGGAATCTCTTCAGGTCTCCTTCCATTGAATCTAGCTCGAAAGAATTCTCTTGCTTGCACGTGTGAATTCTATACGGACCGTTCCATAGCGCTTCAAATTTGGTATGCTGACCCGGCTTGGCAGCCCGTGCATCCAATTTCAAAACAATCGAGCCCACTTCAAAATTTGGATTCAAAGTCCTTTTATCAAAACAATTCTTAACCATTCCCTGATGCTTGATCAATAAATCATGGGCCATATCCCTTTTTTCCCGAACCTCCAGAAGTTCTGCGAGTCTGACCTGCATGGGGCCATTTTCTTCAATTTCAATCTATTTTAATCAACTAAAAAGCAGGGATTTCCAAGCTTAGGGGAATCACGACCGACTTTCCATATACCAATTCATATGGAGACATTTTAATCACCTGCTTGGGCGTGATTCTATTAGCCCATAGTGCTAGATTAAGCACTTTATGCCATTCTTTGTGATGATCTACCCCTATTCTTTTGATGAGTCTTATCAGGTTCTTGTTGGTTGATTGTGCCAGACCATTACCTTGAGGGTAATAGTTAGATGAAGTTTTCAGATATATTCCATGTCTCAAGGCGAATTTAGATACCTTAGACCCCAAGAATGCTTTAGCATTATCTGAAATAATGGTGCGAGGAGCCCCAAAGTGAGTAGTGATCCCTCCTAGAAAATTTAGGATCACATTTTCTGTTGCTTCCTTAAGTGGGACTGCTTTGGTCCATCTGGTGAAATAGTCTGTGGCAGTTAATATCCATTTGTGACCCATGCTGGACACTGGATTTATCATCCCAATGAAGTCAAGACCCCATTGAGCGAAAGGCTCATCCACAACTATAGGACTGAGGGGCATGGATGCATTCCTTCTCATCCCCACATAATATTGGTAGGATTGACATTTTCTAACCAGTTGATAATAATTTGCAAACAAAGTAGGCCAAAAATACCCTGCCTCACTTATCTTTATGGCTGTGGTTTTTGCAAAAAAATGCCCCCCTAATACCCCATGATGCATTTCATGTAGTATCCTTTTAGCTTCAACCTATTCTACACATCTTAATAATTTCCCATCAGAATTCCTTCTGAAAAGGACTTGTTCGATTAAAACAAAATGAACTCCATGTATCCTATAATATCTCTTCTTGTTTCAAGGGAGTTCTCTCAAATAAATCCCCCTTTTCATAAATTGAATCCTGCTCGTGACCCAAGACTCTTGATCAACCTCTTGTAACTTTAGCACTGCCTTTGGCTTTCTTTCTGACTCTGCTTCCTCAGGTAACATCTTTTCAAGCTCTTGGGTTATGTATTGGGACAGCCCCCTGCCTCTGACTAGCTTGGTGGGTCTGACCTCCACATCATACTCAAGAATCCTAGTGATCCAATTGGCTCTTTTCTCAGTAATCTCCCCCTCCATGATGTATTGCCTGACACTTGGGTGAGCCACAAGTATCAATTTTTTTTTCCTTGAGATCAGATGTCTAAATTTCTTGAGGGCTTTCACCATGGCATAGGCTTGTCTTTCCACAAAATTGTACCTGGTTTCATAATCCCTGAGGGTCCTTGAGAAAAAGGCTATTGGGTGCTCCCCTTCTAGCCTATCATTCTTTTGAGTCAAGATAGTAGCTATACTTGACTCCCCTCCATAGACATACATCACAAAGGGCATGGAAAAATCTGGGTTTTTGAGCACTGGGGCTGCTGAGATAGCCTTCTTGACCCCCTAAAAAGCTTGCCTTCCTTCTGTAGTCCACTTGAAGACCAGGTCCTTTTTTAGCAAGAGTGTCATTGGCCTAACCAAGCCTACAAAATTAGATATGAATTTACTGACAAAATTGATCTTTCCCAAAAAGGATTGGACTACCTTTTTATTTGCTGGAAGGGGTAGGTCCATTATAGCTATGATCCTCTCAGGATCTATAAAAACTCCTTCCTTGGATACTATGTGCCCCAATAGTTTACCCTGAGGTACAACAAAAATACATTTCTTGGGATTCAATGATATCCCAAAATCCTGACATTTCTTGAAGACTGATTCCAAATTATCATCATCATTTTTTGAGAAAACAGTGAGATCATCCAGATAGACCAGGATGACCTTGTTTATTAGCTCACTAAAGGCTATATCCATAGCTCGTTGAAAGGTGGCTCCTACATTTGATAAGTTGAACGGCATCTTTGCATGGGCAAATGTCTCCCATTTGGTAGTGAAAGCAGTTTTATACTGGTCTTCCTCGACTAGCCAAATCTGATTATACCCAGAGAAACCATCAAGTAAAGAAAACCTCTCTGATCCAGCCACAGTTTGCAAAATTTGTTCCATGGAGGGCAAGGGATAGTGGTCTTTTAGAGATGCTCTATTTAGATCCCTAAAATCTACACATAGTCTTACATCTCCATTCTTTTTCTTAACTGGGACCAGATTTGATACCCAGGTTGAGTGTTTGATTGGAAATATTATTTTTGAATCTAAAAGATTTTGTAACTCATATACCATTAGAGGCTCAATCCTTGGATTTACTGGCCTCTATTTTTGCCTGATGGGTTTGGATCCTTCAGTCAACTCTATTGTATGCTAGATAATGTCTCTGTTGTATCCATGAAGGTCATCATAGCTCCAAGCTATAACCCTGTCATACTTTTAGCATAACTCGATTAATTTTTTCTTTTCTTCCTAAGTTGCAGAATTCCCAACTTTTAGCTTCTTCCCATCACTCACCTCTACCTCAACATAGTCTGCCTCATCTACCTAGAACTTTTTCTTTCCTAGGCTTACATCCTCTGGGTTAAACAAAATTTCTAAGGTGATCAATCCCTTAGGGAGCTTATTAGTCCTCAATTGGATAATCTGATCACCATATGCCTCTTCAATTTTAGTTTACAACTGATCAACAAACTCATCTGATTGCCGTAAGAAAGAGACTACCTTAGCATCATTTTCAAACACTTGCCAATTTTCATCATTGTTTGGGATGGTTGGCCTCACTATAACTTTTACTGACTCATTGTTAACCAATAGGCCAGTTGCCGGGTTAAACTGTGAGCCAATTTGAGCCATCCTATCAGCCTCAGTGTTATGACTTCTAGGGATGATTTCGATATTGAAGGCATTGAAATCTTCTATCAAATCCCAAATCCTATTCCTGTAGGACCTCATTCTCACATTCTTGGCTACCGCCTTTTCCCATATTTGCTTCACTACTAGTTTTGAATCTCATTTTACTTTTAGGTTCTTTATTCCCTTTTTTTGGGCTAACAAGAGCCCATGTACTAAAGATTCATATTCTGCATCATTACTAGTGCAAGAAAATTAGAATCAGATAGCCCTTAAAATCTTATCACCGTTTGGAGCAGTAAGACAAATCTCGGCTCCAACACCATGTTTACTCTAGCCCCATCAAAATTCAAAGTCTAGAGCTCTGAATCTTGAGCAGTAGGTGCCTCTTCTCTTATAACATTTGGGATCACCTGATCCTCATCAAAAATGACATACGTGCCCAAACCAGTAGAGTCATAGTTCCCATATGGGTCGCTATGCATCATAGCCAACAACTAGCTGTTTTCTTCTTCTTGATCATGCTCAGTCTAGTCTCCTAGTTCTTCAACAAAATTTCTTTCTTTTTTATTTATCATGGCGTGATCTGATTCTAATCTCATTGTTGGTTCATTGGTGATGTGGTCTTTGGACAGTGGTTCAGACAAAATTTTCATCTTTGAACCATATCTGGTTCTTAGGATGAGGTGAGACCAGTCAAGAGACATATATCCTCCTATTTTCGTCGTAAAGTCTCAGGATAAACATAAACTAAAGATGGGAGGTATATCTATGACAACTATATCTTAGTTGACAATTATGTTGGGACATGTGAATAATTGCAGGGGGAGTTGTTTTATCCTTCCTATGGTTTGCACTGTTTTGCCATCTAGCTGCATAACTCCTTTTGCAAGGGGTTCATAATTTATTTTCAAGGCATCAGCTATTTTTTTGGGCATCACAGTTGTGCTAGCTATTGAATCTATCAATGCATTATGCAAGAGTTTCTTCCCAACTATCAGAGTCAAATAAAAAGGCTCTGGCTTGGATTTACTTACTTGTGCTGCATTGTTCACGAAGGTTGTTGTCTTTGAAGGAATTGAATCTTTGAGCTTTTCTTTTCCAGTAGGTCCTCCCTTGGTAACAGCGTCTTTCGGCACTGCTTGCCCTTGTAGAGCCTCTTGCAGTAATGTATTTTGCTCAGGAATAGCCAATAGTCCATATAGAGACTTGTGTTGGAGTTCTCTTTAATTGGTCCACTACATTGATTGGTCCCAAAGACTGAGTTTTTTGGTAATAAGGATACCTCATCCTTTCTTGATTCTAGACAGGGATCCCTTGATCTTGTATCGAATGTGGCACTTCTTGTCTAACAACAACGTTCCTTTGCCCTTGAGATGGATGATTATTCTTGACCTGACCATTACAATCTCAGGCTGCTCCATCCTCCTCCTCTTTAATCTATTTTAATAATCAGATTGCACTACTGGCCTCTGAGAGGTAGATGCTTTATTTAAGAAAACTGCCTCTTCATCCTCAACCCATGAGAACAAAGCATGTTCAGGGGTTATTTCTTCCTCTTGCTGCAAGGACATTCCTTGCATCTGGGCCACAAGCACTGAATTATGCATGCCAGGAGACTGGTAGACTTGATTGCTACTGGTACTAGCAAACTGACCATCCATTCTTCTCTGTTCAGCCACTCTTTGTTGTAGATTGCCTCTAGGACAATCTTTGGGAGTGTGATCATCATTATAAGGGAAACACCAAGCATTAGTATCATCTGCATAATTATTCTAACCTGGAACCATCTCCTTGTTTGAGTTGGGAGGAATGGTCTGTGAGGGTGTGGGAACAGTAACTAATTGATTTGTTGTTTGATTGTTGGTCTGCCTTGGAGGGCCTTGATACTGGTTTGGTTGGGATGAAAACCTATTTCCTTGATAGCCTTGATAAGGGGGCTTAGGGAAAGTGTTTTGTTGCCTCTTCATATTAATCAGCTCGTTAGAGAATGTCCTTAGCATACTTTTGATATCATCCATCTCGGATGTCTGAGCAGGGACCAGTTGCTTCGCAAATGGTGAATGGTAAGCATACATAGACACAGGGGGCTTACAGCTTTAGGAACCTCTTGAGGTAAAGGCAAGGAGATTTCTAGGAACATAGGCATGGGAGGCCTTGGAGGTAACTTTCTGGCATCAATTAAATGATTTTTGGCTCTGACTGCAAGGTCATAAGCTGCTGGCAAAGTGTGCCCTCCCAGTGACTAAATCATAACAGATATATCTGAATTCAAATCTTTGAGATAGAATACAATAGCCATACCAGGGGGTGGTTTAGCTGCGATAGGGATTCTATCCCAAGTTTTTTGGAATCTAGAGTTGAAGTCAGTCATGTCCTCTTATGGTCCCCTTTGAATGGTGATCAACTGTTGTAATAAAGAAGACTTGTCACCTTTCTCTGCAAATCTTTCAAAGAACTGATCTCCGAGCTGGTCCCATGTAGATATGGTATTTAGGGTCAAAGACCAATACCATTCTAAGGCCTTCCCTTTGAATGAGGCTGCTAACAACCTTAGGGCCACATTTTGCTTCGTGACACCATGTATGGCGCAGACATCTGATACATCTTGAAGATGTTCCACGAGTGTTTTTGAGTCTTGCCCACTAAATTTGGGTAGAGCCTTTAGAGCATTTACTAGAATAGGGTCCCAAACAGCCAGTGGTGTTGGGAGGATTAAGGGGCTACCAGTGTTCCAGCTTGCATAATTTCTTGGGGGGACGTTGGCTCCCATATTTGGTAATAGCAGAAACTGGTTAGCTCTTCTTCTTGGACTAACTACTAGAGATGGCAAAAGAATACTTGGATTTGTAGTAGATTGCGATCTGGTGACTGGTCCACAGCTCTAACTCCTCGTAGCTCTCTGGTTCATGTGGTCTTGAAAGAGATTTCAAGATCAAGTCCCACCGGGCATGCCAGAAACTGTTGATGGCATAAAATTGCACTAGATCTTAACCAATCAACAATGGGAAGTTTCAAGTTGTGGGACAATGTGACTTGAAATAACCTCTAGGTTTTAAAGAAGCTGGTCTCTTCTATTTTATAGGTGTTGGGGAAAAGGGATAGGAGACTAAACAAAAAAGCAAAATGCAGGAATTAAAACCTAACTATGGTGATGCTCCTGAGTGTAATCATATTCCTAACCTAAGCACAGTGAGACTATTATATGATTCAATTACATTTAAGTGTAGACAAGTGCATGATCAATGTAAAAGATTCGAAATAACAAAAATAGAAGCTCACAACAGGGAGTTCTTTTGCTGAGATACAGGAATTGTCAACAAAGGCATAGTGTTCAATCTTCTTAATAGAATCCTCTAATCACATAAGAGGCACAAAAGTCACACATAGTTATGTAGAACTTCAGACTCTAGAAAATGAGACAAAAGCAAATAACATTTCCAATCACAACACTAGAAAATCTACAGCATAGACTACTTGAAAATGACACAGATAACATCAACAAGGGCATGGAGCTTAAATTTCCTTAATTCATTTAGCCACATAAAGGGCACAGAAACATGCACGATTATATCAGCTTTACAACTTAAGAAAATTAAGACAAGAGCAAATGATATTACTGGTCAAAATTACAGAAAGTCTCAAGTTATAGAATTTCCCCCCCTTTTTTATAGATTTTACAATCCTCTCTTTTATAGACTCAGATGTCCCCTTACATCACTCCCCTTCCCATGCAATCTTCTCTATCCTTCTCCCCCAGGGGACAAATAGACGGCGTCTTCAATGCTTTGGGGGCTCCAAAAATCTACCCGATGAACTGTTCCAACTACTCGAATTAACTTTAGCCGATTTTCCCTCCATTTCATTTCACGGCAACAGATACATGGAACCCCCTGTTATGTTGAAATGGGAGAGGAAACTTATTCAATTCTCTAAAAATCCTCTTATTACTTAGAAGGCACCAAAAAATGACACCTGGTGTTTTGTTTGGTTGCTATAGCATCATTTGGGACACATATTTGACTTTTGCAGATGGTGACACTTGGCAGTTTTCACAAAATTTTGTAGTAACTCCTAAGGCCCACCACAATCTTTATTCAACAATGACACTCAAAGATGATCTCTAGGGCGATGACACGTGGAGGCTTCCACGGCTTCTAGGAAGATACGTGGCATCTTTTGCTTCTCCTTCTAGGTTTATGTGGTACCCTCCGCTTTCTCTGGGGATGGAGCAGAGAGGGAGCTTGGACGGTGACATGTGGCAGCCTCCGCTACACTTTGACACTTAGAAAAAATAAAATGATGCCCTTATGCGTTGAATGAAAGCATTGGACCAAAGTCTCCTGGATGATGACACATGGTGGCTTCTGCTACTTCTTTAAAAAGGTAGTTCAGGGCCTCCGCAACTGCCACTTGGCACTTTCTGCTCTCTCTATTGCTTAGCTTTTTGAAACTCTTTGAATGAAATGTGGATGCCGATATGGGACACGAATGCTGACATGTGGTGTGTTCCACTTAACTGCTACTAGGTACGTGGCACATTCCATGGTTCTCCCAAAAGTTACAAAAAAGTGTTCGGGGGACTCCAACTGTCCAGCTTCATCTCTCAGAGATCAACACTTGGCAACCTCCGCTCAAATTCAAAACATACGCCAAGAATGAAATGAAAGGAAACAAAAGGGGAAAAGGACCCACACTCATAGGGTGACACTTGGTAGCTTCCGCTGCACTTCGATACTTAGGCAAAATGAATCAACCCTCTACTTCAAAATTTTGCTGCTTTGCAAGAGGTGCGCAGGAACCAAAATTGTGGTGCTTGACTGAGAATTTGAATGCATCATAGAGTAAAATTTACTCTACATTCACATAATGGACTAATATAATATTCAATAGTTTTTGGCCCCACCATAACCAAAATTATGTCAAATCCAGCATCAATAACATTACATGTGACTGAACGTCCTGATCTTCTATTGTTTCCCAACTGTTTCACATTCCATTATCATCTACCACTCCATTTCACAAACAAACCTACCATCCATTATTTTTCCCTATTTACCATCCATGGTCACACTTTCCTTTTTAAAGGCTACAAATATACCTTATCTCAATGTTTGAAGGAATCAGAATCAACAGCCAATGAAGATCACAAAAGCATTCTCAGTATCCAAATTTGCAAGCAGTTATTGATGGAACAACTATTCAAATGAGATATGGGATATCAATTAACATGATTGATTATTCTATTTGTATCATTTGTTGATCAATATGTATATCTCTCTATCAATAGGAATAATAGAATCAAAAACCACACCCAGGCCAAAAACATGTACCATACCATTTCACATTACCATGCCATTGCCATTGTTACATATCCTTTTCCCAGTGTTGCGTATCCTTACATTTACCCCATCACTTGGGGGAATCCCTCTTACCATTTTTATCTAACCTATCAAAAACCATCATTATCCTAAATCAATGCCATTTCATCCTATCATTCCATTCCTATCTAGACCAAAGCTAATTTTCAGTTGTCCTATTCAATCCTATTTTGATCTTGGTTACTTTGGTTCTTCCTACACTTTTTGTGAGGGGATTCTGATCAAGTTTCAATAATCAATCAAATCCATGTTTACAATGACAGTCTATGAAAGAAGTGTGATAGTTGATCTAGTAAGATATCTTTCATTTTCCATCCTATATCAAGTTTGTTTATGTGAACCTGATTATAACCGCCTATGGGCAAATCAGTGTCTCACCAGTCTTGCTACTAATTATAACCATTTATGGGAAAATCAATATCATTGACCTATTATGTTGTATTCTAGTTATAATTACCTATGGGTAAACTAGGGGCAACACTTTCTTACCATGCATTGTCACATCACCTTGCCATCTCTATTTTCATTTGACTAGCCATTTGCAGATTTGAGAATTTGTTGGGACCTAGTTGGTTTTTCCCTACCTTTTATGTGGATGAAATTACTGTAACTTGAGGTCATTTCAGGGCTATGTAGGTCATGCTTAATTCATGTTGGCATCACCTCAATCCCCCTTTCCATTCACTCTCACCATTTTGTGAGCAACCTAAGCCAAATGTTCTCATCATTTTGTGAGTAGGTATCTTGTCATTCTCTAATGAGTTAAGATACCTCAAAATGCCAGAAACATTCATAATATTTCAAAAATCCAAAAACATTTGTGTTATCTAAGCCTAGTCAGTTGTCCTCAATCCACCTTACTGGGGCATTGTCATTGTTAGGATGCTTTCTTTTGCTTTTATTTTCAAGCTTTCTATTTGTTTGTTTATTTTAGGTTGTTTATTTGTTTGTTTGTTTATTTATTCACTTGTTTGTTTTTAGCACCGTTGCCTCGACTCAATCTATATGCATTCATGGGTGATTCCTCAAGCACATTATTCTTGAGTCTCTCTATATTCATATGTCAATATTATCATCATGGTTTTTATCATTAGTGTATTATTTTTGAGTGTTTATTAGATCAAAAGTCAATCCTTATGCATATTTTGTGATAGTATTCATGGTGTTCTATCATGAAGCCTACCATCACATGCTATAGAAAAAATTAGCTTAAAAAGGTCTACAATCAATGGAGCTACAGAAGTTTCTCCTTGTCACCTTGGAAAATCCTTCCATCCCACCCTTGATCAAATTAACCCATTGGCCATTCTAGTTGTATCATTACTAATAAGGATGAGCATCTCCTCATTGGTAGGTATAACTAAATCATTTCTAATGATCAATCTTATTTCTCTATCCATCTCTTTCATCACTTTGCACTTGCTCATCTTTAATCTATATTCCAAGTTATATCTTTGAGTTATGCTTGCTAATCAGCCCTAACTGAGGCATAATCATCTTTTAGCCAATCTAGGTCCTCTTAATGATTATAACTGCCTATGGAAAAATAATTATTTTGACTTTTATTCCTGATTATAACTACCTTTGGGAAATTTAGTATCATTTTTACATCAATACATGCAAGCATTTTCTCTTTTGGATTAATCTCAACCAAGGGTTAATTCCACCTTTCTTCTTGTTTCTTTTTGAGGGACCGTCCATCAACAAATGTGACAGCCACTTCCTCAGGGGGGCATCATCATAGGCTTCCCAAAACCATTTAGAGCTTTGTTATTCAACTATCATCTTTTTTTTAGCATACATGCCTTTTCTTATTATTTGAGAAGATATTTCTTTGCCTACGGTTTGCAACATCTTCCTAAATAGGGGCAAACTATAGACACCTAAATCTAACCACCAATAACCTCCAACTAGGCTTTTGACTAATTTATATTAAAATTCACAATCTGGCCTAAAAACACTAAATCACATTAAAAACTTTGAACCTGACATATTCAAGTGCCAATTTTGGTTAGGGTATCATTAAATGGGTCAATGCAATTTATGGGCTGACTAACTTTGATCAGATCATTTCAAGTCAAAATGCCAATTTTACACCTAGGTACTCTAGATTGATCTTTTCTATCAAATATCTTACAAGAGACATGTACCTTTGTTATTTGGTGTTGGTAACATCCTAAATGGGATAACAAATCTAACACATCTGACATCGACTTCTAATTTCAATCTAGTCAAATTTTGAGCCAATAACAAGGCATTCTGATTAATTTGAGTAATTTGTGCACAAAGTGCTTAAACATGCTTAAGAGCTGATTAAACCAAATTAGAGCCTAATTAAGAATTCTATGGAAACTTTTTGAATACTTATTTTTGGAAATGAATATTGAATATCTACATCATCAGAGAACCTCATTTCTTGGGTAGACAACCCTAGGCCATAAATGCCACAAATATCAAGATTCATACCTCCCATGCCTTATCAATGCCCCACATGCCTCTTAATTTCTCTTCTATCCCAAATATTGATGAGCCTATTTATCAATTTTAATTACAAAATTGGATTAGTCCTTAGCCATACATCTCAATCCTCAGATGGATGGTTCAGGTTGATTCTAGCCATTTTTCAAAATCTATAAATAGAGAGGCCATGAACATCATTTCTAAGCTATTTTGGTGCAAAGTTATTATGCTCAAATATCTTCAAAAGTCTTGATAATGCAAATTTATAATTCACATATGATTCCAAAAGCTATTGCAATTATTGTTACCATGTCAAATTGATTCCAAGCCAATCCAAGCCAAAGCCAAAGGTGTCAAGGAGAGATGGAGGTAGCCAAGATTCCATTGATGCAAACTTCATGAGCATAAGCTGAGCAAGCCACTACAACAAACATTTGAAGCATCCAAGAAAGGTGAAGGATTCTTGTTTTTCTTTACTTTTTAGTTGTGCTTTTCATTTACTTTTGTTATTAAGCTCACCCTAGTAACTAGGCATAGAGATGTATGATAATTAGTGTGTTTTTATCAATTTATTTGCATTTTGGGACTAACACAATACTAATCACCTCTCTTTTGTCAAATTTCTAGTTCACAATAGCAATGGTAAAAAAAGTATGCCTCATGTAGGTAGCAGTTGCATAACTATCAGGGTGGTTACATAACCACTAGTTCTTATAAGTGGGGCTTTAAAAATTATCAATTTGTACTAATCATTGGTTTTCTTACAACAACAAAATGGGTACTTCATAAAAGACAAAAATGTCTCTTTACATTCTTGAATGGTTGAGGATCCTTCCATGTTCAAAATTACATATTCACACATGATAAGAAGGTGTAGATGCTTATATCTAGATTTATATGTTAAACTAGTTTTATATAGCTGACAAATATATCTCAGGGCTCTACCTTTAATTTGAGCTTCTTTGCAGCCAAAAGGCTCAGACTCACCACCTCATAGTATCTAATTACTTACTTCATAGTCCAACCCTGATTATTCTAATTATCTAGATCACTTATAACCATAAAACATCTAACATATATCCTTCACAATCAGTTATAAAACCTCAACAACTTTCCTCCATCTTGGATAGTTATGTTTAGGGCGAGACACTAACATTGATGTTATTTTCCCTACTCTAAAACATGTGTCATTACCCTACAAACACTTAAATTTGAAAATATTTCAAAGTGAATTATTTTATCTAAGAATATCATTATCCCTTACGTGAGGATCGTTTCAAAAGAGTTTGTATAAATACAAGACAAATCTAATTCATTTGGACATCTAGAAATTATCAAGAAAACATATATAAAATCTTAATCAATCAATTACACAACCAAGTTATAATACCCTATTCATCCCTATTTTTGTATCAATCATAGGAGTAGACATATTATAAGTCTAAAGCAATCAAAAGATAGCCCATGAGCCATATTTATCAAGTTACAAGCTAGATCACTACATGCATTTTTATATAGTATATTTCACCCTTATGCCCATACATTCCCACACATGGGAGAACTGCATAAGTCTAAATCTCTCCTTGGAGTATTGGATATGTAGGCAACACTCATAGGAAGAGGGGTATTTGAGGTCAAGTCGACACCATGAGCCCACTAACCCATTTTTTGGCAAGGTAACATAACCTAAAGTGAAGAGTTAGGGTTTGAGCTACAAACATCCATCGATAGCCTATGCATGAAATCTAGATACATCAAATGAAAGGTGATAAAAAAACCCATAAATACATAGGTGATCACATATTGATACAATAAACATTTTGTACATGATAGTTACATCATGATTTAGATATTAGTGTCAACACAAGTTTTCACATGGTGATGCAAGTGTCTAGGTAGTCAAAAAGAATATTTCTAAAATTCGACGAGTAGTTCCTGAACATCAAACAACCTATTTCCACACTTGTACATCTTAGATATATCTACACATCATTACTTAAACTAAGTATTATTTATATTTCATGATTATGCAGTCAAAATATTGTTTGGCATTGTATTTTTTTATGTTTATCATTTTAATAAGTTGGCACTAAAAGTGAATATCATAAATTGGATTACTTAATTATCCTACTTTAAAGAATATGTTATCTCACTCTTGAATAGGCCATTCCTCCTAACCCTTAATTTCCAAAAAGGGTTAAACATTTGGTGAACCATACCTTTATGTATTCTCATGCAAATCCTCACTTGCTTTAGGGTTTTTAGCCTTCTAGGTTTTCAACTTGTTATGATTACTTTCCATATTTGAAACTTTACCCTATGGTTTTACACTCATTTTATTTCTAGGGTTATGTTTTCATACACTTATAATATATTCTTCCTTGATTAACACATTTTGGATACTTAACAGATACATTTTTAAATTACTCATAAGTTTATTCTACCCAAGTTGGTATACTTAAAAAATTCTTTTTGTTTGCCCAAATTTTATATGGATTTTCAATTTTTACAATTTACTATTTTCAGTAAATATTGACATATAAGGTGAATGATGTACCTATTTTATAATTAATTTTTTGGTTTTTTTTAAATTAATATTTTATTCAAAAACCCTCTCAGATCTCTAAAATGTATTCTTGATTTATTGAAATTGTTGATTCTTTATTGGGAATATTCAAGGGTTTTACTTGTCAAACATTCCACATTGTTTGCCCTGTTTTAGATTCATAACAACTTAATTCTAAAATTCCTCAGATTTTTGCATGCTCTTGTTGATAAAACAAAAAACCTCTTTTTTATCAAAATTATGTATGGAGTTTTCAAAAAAATAATTTACTATTTTAGTACATCTTGATATACAATGCGCAAGGAATACCTATTTTTACCCTTTTGGGGGTTTTTATTATTGTATATTTTTCCTAAAAAACCTTTATTAGATTTACAAAAAACCCATCCAACTCTTGAAATTTATACATTCTTATTGTTCAACATCTTACTAAGTTTTCCTTGAGGATTTCAACCTTCTAGAGTTTCAAATTATAGTAATTATTTAGTTCTAATAGTTCCTATCATGTTGGAATATTTGTTATAATTTGTATGTTTCTCCTTTCCTACTCTCATCTTAGTCTTTGAAACACTTAAAATGGATAAAAAGGAACCTCTTCCTCTTCCTAACCCTAAGGAGGGTAATAATTACTTTCCCTCTAACCAAATCCATGTTATCACTACTCTAAGGGGTAAGGTGGCCCATCCTATTTAACCTATTATTCCTCAAACCCCTCCACCTCCTACATCCCCTCTAGATGGTGTGTGTATGCATATTTAATTTGAATCACCTGGGGTTTGTGTTTGTTAGTCCCTAAAATATAAAATCATCTTTATAAGCAAGTTAATAGAAGATTTACAAAATAACTTTAGTTCAAAGATCACATTATTGGAAAATCACATTACATACCTACAAAATCCAAAATATGCTAGTGTTGATCATTTTTTTGCATCTACATATATAAATTTTGTGCCCAACAAGGTTTCATATCAAAACAAGATGCTAAATAGAATTTATCTACAACTAGTGATTCAAAAAGTCAATAAAAGGCCAATAAGAGTCCAAGTGAGATTTTAAGGGAAATGATTTGAAATAAGTTGATCCAACTACTTCTTGTATATCCTCTTAGAAGATCAAAATACATTGTGCATATCATATAATGCATGGCATTATATAGATTGTTATTTTGCCTGGAATAATAAAAAATACAAAAGATAAATGATAGTGATGATCCTATCATGGATAAATCAATAAATAAACCCACCCACATTCTGTATGCATATTTTACAACACAAGTGTCAACATAACAAATATGGTTACCAAAGGATAATTCCAATAAAAAACAATTGTAAATGAATAAATTAGAATAATAAAAGATTCAAAATATAAAGCACTAAGTAATGTTACAAAGTGATCAAGATGAAAAGGATACAAATCTACCTCTCAATAATGATACGAAACTTTCAAAGAATATGGTTTTGGACAATAGTATTTACAACACTTTGGTTATCATGGTCAAGGATTGAGAAAACATCCATAAAGCATCACTCATCTTATCTTCACAATTGATCATTATGATCGTCAAGGCTTGGGATATATTAGCAATACTAATACAAATAATTAAAAGATGCACATTTATTTTGTTAATGAATAATAATAACCTACAAATAGAAACATGTCGAAGGAAAATACACAAATAGAACAAGAAAATAAAAACTTGGAACAAGAATGGGTACAAAAGGAACATTTACCAAAAAATCAAGACATACATCAAAATGATGTTGTCATATGTGTGTCTGTATATGAAACAATTACAGATCATTCCTCAAAACATTAAATCATTGAAGCTTGCATAGATGGGAAGCAAAGTCAAAATATCATAGTTGACCTAACTTATGAATTCAATATATGTTCCTAGAAATTATTTACATCTTTGTGATATGGCATGGAACACATAAAGAAAGCTATTGCATTTGATTTTTGTGTTGGATCTATTCAATGAAATGTCACACTTGGATCCAAATCATGATCTATTGTATTGCATATTACTCTATTTTTTACTAAATATAATTCTAAACTTAGAAAATCATGGTTACTAGCAACAAAAGAAAATATATTTGAAACCAAGATAACAAGTACAAACTTTTTTTTTTGAAAAGCCTGGTAAACTTTTTAACATGACTGCCGCCACTGGCTAGACACAACTAATACCGATACCACGGGGCCAGGGAGGGACTCGAACACTAGTGGGCAGATCCGCAACGGAAGTACCCATCCAACCAACTACACACCCCGACCCAATAACAAGTACAAACTTACCAAAAGAACATGATACAATTTTTGATTATGTTATGGACATATATGGCACATTTTATTCAGGAAATTTTATTCATTTACCACTCACATTATATGATACTCATCTTGAGATCATTGGATAGCTTATACAATTTCTATAAAAATTCAAAACATGTAAATATTCAAGAAAATACAAAAAAATAAAATAAGCTCAAAAATCCAAAAATATTTAGTATTTCACATGTTTTATAACTTTTACATGTGTTCTTTACTTTATGTTAATAGATATCATATCATCTATATAAATAAATATGTTTCATGGGTATTTGAGTGTGATACATGCATACATTAAACTCGTAATATATCAAGCATGTAGATGTTGGACCTTTCCTCTTCTAGCAAGATACACTATGTTGGGCGCATCTTACTTCAATATGATCATGATTAACATAGGTTATATTATTTTATGATCATTTTTTACTATATTGCAGAGCTTATATATCTTACACATGCCTATACTCATGTTAATATCTTACACAATGTATTTGATATGTTATTCTATATGACATTTTGTTAACACATGTATGTAGGGACAAGTACGACATGCTTATGCTAGTTGATTTTATCTCATTACTTCATATATTTACATTAGCTTACTTGAGTTCACTTCTTATTTGATTTTTTGGCTTGCTTGTGGAACATTTGCACATGTTCTTTTGGTTTTTGGCCATAGTGCCCTGAATGTTGCTTATTTTGTGTGTGAACATTTGCAAATGACTTCCACCTGAGTGTGTAACATTTGAACATCTTGTTATTTGTGGTCTCCTTGGAACCCTCCTTGTATGACATTTTAGTACTCTTACATATGTACTTGATTCTTTGTTGAGCTTGTTATCTTATATACATTGTCATGATTCATATCATGCATCTTATGGCTTGTTCTATTTGCATATTAAGAGATTCATTGATATATTTACTTTGACATAACACTACTATATGCTTCTATTACTACATGATTCATACAGATACATCATAGTTGTCTTATCCTTTTGAGTTAATGTGATTATCACTTTTTCAATCCCCTCACCTCAAAAGGGAGGCATATCAATGGGGGCATGTCTCCACATACATGACTCTACATACATACAATTGACATAATGAGTAACTCCACATATATATAATTGACAAAATGAGTATAATTTGATTCAGTTTACATAGTTTACATGATTTAGATATACATTTGAGATAAAATTCTATACATTGGGCACATATTTGGGACATAGATTTTCAGATTTGTGATACATGTTGTAGATAAAAGGTTACATTTTGACAAATACTTTAGCTCGATACATATTCAAGGTGTAATTTCACAAAATTATAAATAAACTTTCAAATGATACATACATTTATACACTGACCTTACCAAGATGCACCATTTGAGATGTTATTTGCTACAAGAATTGGTTTTTTTTTATTAGAGCAATCAAGATTCTACACCCTTGATGGACTTGGCACTATGATTCTATTATTCTAGGTTGAAATGGTTACACTATTTGACTCGAGTGAGATTGGCTCAATTGGATAGATTAACTATACTTGAGTTTTGTAATTGAGATTCTATGTTCTCAATGGACTTAGAACAAATCATTCTTATACCAAATTAGGGGCATGGTCACCGTCCAATTCCCCTCTTCACACCTCTAAGGTTCAATTATGAACCTCTCTTCAATGCTTTAGCTAGGAAGCATATTTACCAAGATAAACTACCAAGGGGAAACATGGTTACATCAAAACACAAGTGTACTCCTTTTCTCTCTTTATTTCAAGTATTTTCAAATTATTTACTGATATATTATATACACTAATTACACTTATAACATGCTCTTAGTTGCAAGTCATTGACATACAACAAATTCAAGGGGGCTCAAGTAAAGACAATGTTTGTTCTACACACCATGATGTATTTTCTTTCCTTTAACCTAATAATTTCATCCTAATGTATTACTAAATTAAAAGGGGGTAAATGTAGATGCTTAAATCTAGATTTATATATTAAAATGGTCTTGTATACTTGATAAATATATCTTAGGGCTCTGCCCTTTAGTTTGACCTTCCTTATATTCAAAAGGCTTGTACTCACCACCTTAATAGGTTTAATTACTTACTTATTAATCCAACCTAATTATTTTGAATATCTAGATTACCTGTAACCTCATAACACCTACAATCTATCATATATCCTTTACAGTCGGTTACAAAACATCAATAACTTTCTTCCATCCTAGATAGTTGTATTTAGGGTAGGACAATAACATCGATGCTATTGTCTTTACTCCACCACAAGTGTCCTTACCCTAAAAACACTCAAATTTGTAAGTCTTTTGAAGTGAATAGGTTATCCTAAGAATGCCATTAACCTTTCTGTGAGGATCATTTTAAAAGAGCTAGTATAAATACAAGTCAAAGCTAATTCATTTAGACATCTAGCAATTACAAGGTAATTACTTACAGAAGCTCTATCAATCAATTATACAACCAAGATATTCTACCCTATTCATCCCTATTTACATATCAAGCATAGGAGAAGTCATAATATAATTCTGAAGCACTTAAAAAATATCCCACAAGCCATATTTGTCCAAGTTATAAGCTATATCACTACATCCATATTCATATAGTATATTTCACCCTTGTGCATAGACATTCCCACACATATGGGAGAACTACATAAGTTTGAGGCCCTCCTTAGAATATTGATTATGTAAGAATTGCTCATTGACAATGGAGTTTTTTAAGTCAGCTTGACATTACGATCCCACTAACCCATTTTTTGGCAAGGTAACTGTTGTCTCCAAATCTTGCACCCTAGAAGAGAGTGTTTAATCCTCTCCCAGATTTGGGCAACATTGAAACATTTCTAGGCCTGTGGGTATGCTTATGGAGGAAATGGACCTCTAGATTGAAAGGGATAGCTCCCTGTATATGTCTCTGCAAGACAATCTCTAATAAACCAACTTATTTAAAGGGAAAAGAGTTAGAAATTTATAGAAAAGGAAATCCTATTCTAAGAGTGGTGATACACTAAAACTATTTTCCACATGAATTTTAGATTCTAGTGCACAATATAACAAAATCACAAACCATTCCCAAACTCTAAAGATTATAACAACAATAATTCAACACAAAGGTGAGATGTGTAAAAAATGACACAAGGTAAATGAGCTAAAAGGCAAACTTTGCACATTCAAGACAATAATACACATGTATATATTCAATACACTTGGATACACACTATGTAACAAGTTAGACTAAGAACTCTTATTCAGGTATGAAGGATAAAGTGGGCAGAAGGATGTAAAATCATCACATGCTACCACTATACATCTCTTGCACACTCAGAACAAAAACCTAGAAAAATCTTGAAGGAAATAGATTTATGTTAAATGCTTAAAGGTATAAATTGAATCATTCTAGTAGGGATTCACCATACACTATGTGGTCTCTTTTTTCACTAGCCAAGGGGTTGTATATATAGCCAAAAGGAAGAGAGAGAGGAAAGCTTTTGGCACCAAAGAGAGGAATCAATTTTGTTGGAAGTCTCCATCTTCAACTAAAACTGGCTTTGCCAATGATGCTCATTAGGGCACTCTGATTGATCCATGTTAACCTCTTGAATGCCCTTGGATTGCCCTCTTGAAGATGCTTATCCAATGGTTTCTCAACCAAATTGATATATTTAGAGATGGCGTTAAAATGGTTGCTATCAAAGGAGCCACTTGTTATAAATCTGTTTCGGTGCCCAACCACTTCTCTATGGCTTGTCGATATGTGCAATGGCATGGAAAAGAGTCACTTTCATTCTATTTTTCCTTGAAGAGGCATTGCTATAAATTTGTGTGCTCATTGATTGATCTTTCCATTGGCCATCTAGAATGACTCAGATCATTGATTCGCACCATCAATCTGCTTATCATGAATTAGTCGTTAGATCAAGCTTTATAAGTTAAGTAGTCTTGAAAACCTAATTTGCACTGTCAAGACTTTTTTGGGATTCTTGGCTACTTGACTTATAAATTTTATAATTAAATTCTTTGGATAATCTTGATTTTCACTATGCAGACCCATTCAAATTTTCTAACTTACTTAGCTTATAAACTTTATAAGCTAAGTCTTTGAAGAAACCCAATTTGCTCTTTGGTGACCCATTCAATTTTTTTGACCTCCTTGACTTCAGACTTTCTCAGGTTGAAAACTTCAAACTTTTTAAGCTCCAAGTCTTCAAGGTTTTCAAACCTGATTACTTCTAATGTCTAGTTCCTTGCTCTAAAGTTGACATCTGCTTGCATGTCACTAGACATTTCTGTGGGAAGAATTATTTTGAGTTCTTTGCAAGCTCTTTCCTTCAATATTTTCTCTTGAATGAATTCTTTTAGACAACTTATTTTAAGGAATTCCTTTGGACTTTATGTTGGCCTTTTCTTCTTGCTCATTCCTTCACGCTTCCTGGTTATGTCTTGGGAAGTGACCCTTCGAAACTTTTTGAAGGGCACTTGGAAGGGAAAGTGACCCTTCAAAAAAGTTTTGAAGGGCACTTTAGAAAGGAAAGTGACCCTTCAAAAAAAATTTGAAGGGCACTTTGGAATAAAAGTGATCCTTCAGAACTTTTCGAAGGGCACTTGGAAATGAAAGTGACACTTCAAAAAAGATCTGAAGGGCACTTTAGAAGAAAAGTGACCCTTTGGAAAAGTTTCAAAGGGAACTTTGGATGGAAAATTGACCCCTAAAAACTTTTCAAAGGGAAATTTGGAGGAAAGAAAAGACCTTTCGAAAAAATTTTAAGGGCAATCTGAAGAAAGAGAGACCCTTCAGTAAAGTTTTGAAGGGTAAACTTTGAAGGGAAAAGACAAAGGAAGAGAAAGACCTTTCTAAAAGAGATAACACTTAAGCAAAAAGGGGTAAAAAACACTTGAACAAGGTTGAAACAAAGCTTTCAAAGAAGAGAAAATAACCAGTTTCTTCACGAGTCCTTCATAATTGAATTGAAAATAGATAACAGATGTTAAACTTAGCCAAAATAAATTGTAAAACTGGGTATGAAAATTGGCTAACATTCTTGGTAATTCTTAGGGGAGGCATGCCTATTATGCTTAAGACCAATCACCTTAATCCTTCTATTGGGAATGGAGTCACGCATAAGGCACTCAAAATAAATTGAACAAGCTTGGCTTAAAACACACAAACTAGATGATCATACTAAACAAAGGAAGGAAAACACATGTGCTACAAAGCACTTAAGGAACACAACAGTAAACAAAGGGAAACACACCTAGACAACTATTTACAAAATAGTCTTGCAAGGATTAGTAGCAGAGCTTTAAATGTATCCCATTCACAAGGATAGGTAATTCTTCTCTATCCATCTTGGCCAACTTGAAGCAATTTCTCTACTTGCACTTGTTGATGATGTAAGGGCCACTCCATAAAGTGTCAAACTTTGTATGTTTGCTTAGTTTTGCTCTATCTTTATCCTATTTCAAAACTAAGTCACCTTCTTTGAATACTCTTGTAGTTACTCTCTTGTCAAAGGACTTATTCATGAGTATTTGGTGATGTTCCATAGCCTTATGTGCATTGTTCCTTGCTTCCTACAGTTACATTAGTTCTATCAATCTGACCTTCATTGGAGTGTTTTCAAGTAATTCCAACTATTATGCAAGTTCTAAGGCAGGGAGTTCTTGGGATATGGACAACCTGGATTCTCTCCCATAAACAAGTATAAAAGGAGAGTTACCAATTCATTTCTTAGGAGTAATTACGTTTGACCATAAAGTTATCTTTAGCTTGTTGTGCCATGCCCTTTGATTGGTCTCCAACATCCTATTGATTATTTTGATGAGGTTCTTGTTGGTAGACTCAGCCAATCCATTACCTTGAGGGTAATAATTGGATGAGGTACTCAAGTGAAATCCATTCCTTCCTACCCAATTAGAAGTTTTAACACTTATGAGAGCAAGTGCATTATCAAAAATGATGACATGGGGAGCTCCAAACCTTGTCATAATGATATCGTATAATTTCAAGATAGAATTTTTGCTTACCTCCTTCAATGCAACAACCTCTACCCACCTTGTAAAGTAGTCAGTGTTAGTCAATATCCATTTGTGTCTAGCACTTGATGGACGGTTGATCATGCCAATGAAATAGAGACCCCATTGCATGAAAGGTTGGTCCACTTGGATAGGTTTTAATGGAAGGGCTGAAAGTTTCTATTTGCCTACAAAGAAGGCACATTGAGGACACTTTATAACCCACTGGTAATAGTCCTTAAAAAGACTATACCAATAGTAACCAGCCCTCATTATCTTTGCAACTGTTGTCTTAGGAGAGAAATAACCTCCATCTACACTATAGTGGAACTTCTCCAATAGCATATCAAATTGATCATTGTTAACACATCTTAACAGCACACTATTCACATCCTTTCTAAAAAGAACACCATCCACAAGACAATAAGGAATGGTCTATAGTCTAAAATATCTCCTTTGAGACTTGTTCAAGTTATTGGGGCACTCACCATTTTGAAAAAAATAATGATGTCTTATGTCCAACTTTGAGCTTGCATTTGATCAGTTGGTTGGGGTTAAACTTGGTTGACCAAGGCTTCCTCTTTTGGCTCTTGAAGATCTAAAGCTAAATGCTCACACAATCCCCTTCCTCTTACCAAGCTTATCACTTTAATATCCATGTCATACTCCATCACCTTTATAATCCATCCATCTCTCTTTTCATTGAGGTCCTTGCTTAGGAGAAACTCCTTGGTGCTAAGATGAGAAACCATGACATGTATCTTGTTGTTGGAAACCATGTGTCTAAATTTATTCAATCCTTTAATCACTATTAGAGCTTGCTTCTCAACAAAAGAATACTTGACCTCATAATCCTCCAATCCTTCACCAAATAATGCAATTGGTTGTTCAACCTCTTCATAATTTTTTTGCATAAGCATAGCTGAGATTATATCAAGGTTAGCAAAGGTATAGAGTATGAAATCATTGGCAAAGTTTGGGTTTAAAAGAGTAGGAGATTCTATAATTGCTTGCTTGATTGCCTCAAAAATATTCTTACCTTCCTTTGTCCAAGCAAAAGCTTGGTTTTTCTTGAACATGGCTATGATATGCTTTACCACAGTTGCATAGAATAAACCTCCTTACAAAGTTTATTTTCCCTAAGAAGCTTTGCAGCCCTTTCTTGTGTTGAGGTGAAGACAAACCTAGAATAGCCTCAATCCTCTTGGGGTCAATATATAAGCCTTCTTTTGAAACAATATGACCCAAAAGCTTACCTTTGTGAACATTAAAGATGCACTTCTTTGGATTAAGAGATATTATATACTCCCTACATTTCTTAAACACCTACCTTAGATGTTTCGTGTGGTCAGCAACATCCTTTGAAAAAATGGGTATATCATCAAGATACACCAATAGAAACTTATTGATTAGACCTTTAAAATCCATGTCCATTGCCCTTTGAAATGTGGCTCCAATGTGTGATAAACCAAAAGGAATCTTGTTATAGGCAAAGGTCCCCCATTTCATGGTGAGGGTTGTCTTGAACTGATCTTCTTCATTGACCAATATTTGATTATAGCCTAAATAACCATCAAGAAGTGAGAAGCATTGAGAACTTGAAACAACTTGCAAAATTTGCTCAATGGAAGGCAGTGGATAATGATCCTTAAGAGACTCTATTAAGATCTAAAAAATCCACACAAAGCTTGATTTCTCCATTCTTTTTTTAGATAGCTACAAGATTAGCCACCCATATCAAGTGCTTGATGGGAAAGATAATCCTAGACTCAATCAACTTGGTCAACTCCTTCCTCATCAGTTCTTCTATCTTGGGATTGATAGGCTATTGGTCTTGCCTGACTGGTTTAGCTTCAGGTTCTAGCTCAATGGTGTGATGAGCTAGACTTAGATCAAACCCTTTCAAATCTCTATATTCCCAAAGAAAAGATATCATGAAACTCTTTTCATAGTTTAACAAAGGCCTATCTTTCAGACAAAGAACAAAGCTTACTAATCTTCAGGAGCTTGTCCTTGTAAATCATGACTCTCTCATAATTCTCTTCTTTTGTGGGCATGCTCATTCTTTCAATCTTATTTTGATCATCTTCATTGAAGAGACTCTCCAAGGTAATCAACCCCTTGGGTATCTTGTTTGTCTTTAGTTGTATAATTTATTCTTCATAATGATCATGCAATCTTTTTTGGTTCCTTCAGGAGAAACGTACCACATTTTGTAAGAAGTGTGCAATGTGTTCATCACTTTCAAACACCTACCATGACACTTCATTATCTAGAATAGAAGGCCTCACAATGACTTTGATGTGAGACTAATCTTTCTCTTTTCCCACATTAGTAATTGCTTCGAATTGTGCCCCTATGGCAGTTAACCTATCATCATGTTTATTTGAATCCCTTGGTATGGGTTGTATGTTGAAGGTGTCAAAGTCTTCAATAGGTCCCATACCCTATGCTTGTACGATTTAAGAAAAGGATTCTTGGATGTAGCTCAATTTCTTATTTGATGAATGACCAACTAGATATCTCCATAGACCTTCAAATTCTAGATCCCTCTCCTCTTTGCCCATTGGAGGCCATGAACTAGGCCTTCATATTATGCCACATTGTAGGTACAACTAAAGTGGAATCTATAGGAGGATTATTATTGGTTCTTTGATGGAGAAACAATCATGATGCCAACTCCTACACCCATTTTACTCTTTGAACCATCAAAAAACATTTTCCACATCCCTTGAAGTTCATGATCTTCATTAATGAGTGAAGGGGTTGGAGCATCCTTTTCATGCATACAGTAAACTCCCAAATCAGTATCTTCTATGAAGGTGTATGGATCAATTCCATGCATCTTAGTTCTATATTTATCAAGGAAGAGATCAGAAATACCTTTAAGGGGGAGGATGCCTCACTGTCCATAACACTTTCAGTTTCTTTGCTAATTAGACAATTCTAATTTGAGTTTGTCTCCATATATGGCTCAATATGAAACCTTGCTAAGGGCTAAGTTCTTATAGTCACATTGGTTCCATATATTATTTTAAAATATATAAAATACCAATCAGTAGAAAGGTACCCTCCTATCTTAGTCATGAAGTCCCTTAACAAGCAAATAATAAAATGGGCTGGAAGGTCTACCACCATAGTGTCTTAAAATTTTGGAAAACTTGGGAAATCATGCAGGAAGACCTTCAAACCTTTGACCAGTCCCACTTTCTTAGTTGGATTCCCATCAATTTGTAATACACCCTTGTTATGTGGCTTATATTTTAATCCCAGCTTATCAGCCACCACTTTAAGCATAACAGTGGTACTAGCTCCACTATCTACAATGCAATTATATACCAACTTGTCTCCCATGATGAGGGTGAGATAGAAGGGTGGAGGCTTTTCAAACTTTGTGGAGGGCTCTAAAACATGGATTGGATTATTGGTAAGGGATATACCATTGTGCTTTGAAGTTTGAGGGGCTACATGAATGTTTGCAATTTGTTCTTGCAACAACTCCTTTTGACGAGGCATATGTAAGACTTCCCAAAGAGATATGCTTATCTTAAAATTCTTCAAATAATAAATAATGTTTAGAGAGGGAGAATTCACCTTTTCTTGGACCTTTAAAGGTAGAAAAAGAGTCTAAACCTATTGTGTTTTAGGTTTGACAATCCTACCTACACTCTGATTTTGTTGAGGAGCATGACTTGCAGTAGGTACAACATTAGGATTCACACTTTATAGCCTTGGAGAGGCATCAATTGGAGTTACATACACCCCTTATCTTCTCCCAATACTATATTCTTGGTGCTTGTATTGGCTGTAACTGACATGCTTTGATTTAACACATAATCATCTCTTGCTTGGAAGTTCATCATGCCTACACTTTGGCTACTACCTTCTCCATGGTTATCCCTTTGCATAAGGTCTACTTCTTCTGAAGTTACATAAGGAGTATTTTCCTCTTATGCCACCAAAAATTGGCTACCATCTTCATCCTCATGCATAAACTGACCTTAAGGTTGTCCCCATTAGTCTAAATTATTCTCTCCTTAGATCAAATTAACATGTACTGGAACAACAACCTTCACGGGAGGAGTGGAATCAGGATTATAGGCATTGAGCTGCCTATTGTAACCTTGTTGATTATGTCCTCTTCCTTGGTAGTTGTATTGGGGTGGAGCTCTATATCCTTGTTGAGGATAATATTGATGATTAGGTGAAGCACTCATCTAGAACTGAGCTTATTTAAGTTGAGCTTTCAATGATCGGATCTTGTCATCTTTGTCCATAACATCATCTACCTTTTTGGGAAAGGATCTTAGCTTCACATTGGAATTAGGAACTTGTGATATGTTTGGAGCTTAAATAGAATTGTGAGACAACAAAGGCATGGAAACTCTTGGAGGGAGCTTTCTAGCCTATATTAAGCTATTTTCAGCTTTAATGGCTAGCTCATATGCACCTGACAAAGTGAAACCTCCCATTGATTATAACATAACAGCCACATCAGTACTAATACCTTTGAGATAAGTGGGGAACACAAAGCTTGGAGGAGGTCTCATGATAAGTGGTAATCTATGACATGTCCTATTAAACCTTTCATTGAAATCCCCCATGGATTCATTAGGACCTCTCTTTATTACATTCAGCTGATGGATCAGTGAAGAATGGTCACTTTTGTTTTCAAATCTAGTTACCAACAATTCCCCAAATCCATCCTAGCTTGTAATATAACCACCTTCCAAGATTTTGTACCAGTCAAGTGCCTTACCTTTCAGACACATTGCCAGTAATCTAATGGCTATATTGGCTCAGGTGACATTATGAAATTTACAGAAATTTGAATTGTCTCTAATATGCTCAGATGGTGTAATAGGACCCTCTCCATTGAAACTAGGGAGACTCTTCATAGCATTGGGAGGAATAGGGTCATATACAGGAAGGTCAATCAAATTTTGTTTGTTAAAGGCTGGGAAAGGTTGTTGTTTCTCCATTTCTATTCTTTCCTCTTGATCTCTTATTTCTCCAACTTATTCAACTTCTTATTCTTCTCCAAAACCTGCTTGCCAAGGATCTTTGAGTGCTAGGAATGGTTCAGGGTGTTGTTCTTCAAGAAGAGCTTTAGCTAGAGGAGCTTGATCAGAAGTCCTAGATGACCTAGTGACGACCATAAAGTATAATATGGGAAACTTGATCTACAACCATAGATTTTCACCTTTTGGAGTCACCAAATGTTATATTAAGAGTACAAACTTAGATTTGTCAAGACCAACATTCACCTTGACATGTAAATAACCAGGAACTGGGGTCCCACCAAGTGTGCCAAAACTATTGTCTCCAAATCTTGCACCCTTGAAGAGAGTGTTTAATCCTCTCCTATATTTAGGCAATCTTGGAACATTTCTAGGATTGTGGGTATGCCTATGGAGGAAATGGACCTTTAGATTGAAAGGGCTAGTTCCCTATATATGTCTCTGCAAGACAATCTCTGCTAAACCAGCTTGTTTAAAGGGAAAATATTTAAAAATTTACAAGAAAGGAAATCCTATTCTAAGAGTGGTGATACACCAAAACTATTTTCCACATGAATGTTAGATTCTAGTGCATAATATAGAAAAATCACAAACCATTCCCAAACTCTAAAGATTATAACAATAATATTTCAACACAGAAGTGAGATGTGTAAAAAATGACACAAGGTAAATGCGCTGAAAGGTAAACTTTGCACATTCAAGATAGTAATACACATGCATAAATTTAATACACTTAGATACACATTGTGTGACTAGTTAGACTAAGAACTCTTGTTCAAGTATGAAGGATAAAGTGGGCAGAAGGATGGAAAATCATCACATATTTCGACTATACATCTCTTACACACTCAAAACAAAAACCCAGAAAAAGCTTGAAGGAAACATATTTATGCTAAAAGCTTAAAGGCAAAACTTGAATCATTCCAACAAGGCTTCACCATACACTGTGTGGTCTCCTTTTTCACTAGCCAAGGGGTTGTATATATAGCTAAAAGGAAGAGAGAGAGGAAAGCTTTTGGTGCCAAAGAGAGGAATCAATAATGTTGGAAGTCTCTGTCTTCAGTTGCAACTGACTTTGCTAATGATGCTCATTAGGGCACTCTGATTGATCAATGTCAACCTCTTGAATGCCCTTGACTTTCCCTTTTAAAGATGCTTCTCCAATGGTTTCTCAACAAATCAATATATTTAAAGATGGCATTAAAATGGTTGTTGTCAAAGGAGCCACCTATTAGAAATATGTTTCAGCACCCAACTATTTCTCCTTGGCTTGTCAATATGTGCAATGGCATGGAAAAGAGTCACTTTCATTCTATTTTGTCTTAGAGAGGAATTGTTGGGAATTTGTGTGCTCATTGATTGATCTTTCCATTGTCCATCTAGAATGACTCGAATCATTGATTTGCACCATTGATCTATCTATCACATATTAGTTGTTGGATCAAGTTTTATAAGTTAAGTTGTCTTAAAAACTCGATTTGCACTGTCAAGATGTTTTTAGGCTTTCTTGGCTACTTGACTAATATATTCAATAAGTAAAGTCTTTGGATAATCCTAATTTGCACTATGTAGACCCATTTAGGTTTTCTGACTTAGTTTATAAAGTTTATAAGCTAAGTCTTTGAAGAAACCTATTTTTCTCTTTGGCAACCCATTCAAGTTTTTTGACCTCCTCAACTTTAGACTTTATGAGCTCCAAGTCTTCAAGGTTTTCAAACCTTATTACTTCCAATGGCTAGTTCCTTGCTTTGAAGTTGATGTCTGCCTACACATCATTGGACATTTTTTCAAGAATAATTATTTTGAGCTTTTTGCAAGCACTTTCCTTTGGGATTTTCTCTTGAAGAAATTATTTCGAACAATTTGTCCAAAGGAATTCCTTGGGACTTTTTGTCGGCCTTTTCTTCATGTTCATTCCTTCAAGCTTCCTGCTTATGGATTGGGAAGTGACCCTTCAAAACTTTCTGAAGGGAACTTGGAAGGGAAAGTGACCTTTTAGAAAAGTTCTGAAGGGCACTATGGAAAGGAAAGTGACCCTTCGAAAAAGTTCTGAAGGGCACTTTGGAATAAAAGTGACCCTTTGAAACTTTTTGAAGGGCACTTGGAAAGGAAAGTGACCCTTTAGAAAAGTTTTGAAGGGCACTTTGGAAGAAAATGACCCTTCAGAAAGGTTTTGAAGGGCACTTTAGATAGAAAAGTGACCCTTCAAAACTTTTTGAAGGGCACTTTGGAGGAAAGAAAAGACCTTTTAAAACTTTTTGAAGGGCAATCTGAAGAGAGAGAAACCCTTCAAAAAAGTTCTGAAGGGCAAAATTTGAAGGGAAAAGACAAAGGAAGAGAAAGACCTTTACAAAAGAGATAACACTTAGGCAAAAAGGGGGGAAAAACACTTGAACAAGACTGAAACAAAGCTTCCGAAGAAGAGAAAACAATTGGTTTCTTCATGAGTCCTTCATAATAGAATTGAAAATAGATAAGAGATGTTGAACTTAGCCAAAGGAAATCACAAAACTAGGTATAAAAATTGGCTAACAATAATCAAACCTAAGGTGAAGAGCTAGGGTTTGAGCTACAAATAATCATTTACATCAGATAAAAGGAAATAAAAAATCTATAAAGACCCAGGTGATCACATCTTGATATAACTAACATTATGTATAAGACATTTGTGTTAGGATTCAGAAAGTAGTGTCAATATAAGTGTTTAGGCAGCCAAAATGAATATTTTCATAATCTGATGACTAGTTCCTAAACATCAGACAACCTATTTCCACACTTGTACATCTTAGATCTGTTTATGCATCATTACATAAGATAAGTATTATTTCTTTTTCATGATTGTGCAATCAAAATACTACTTGGAATTGTATTTTATATATTTAGCATTTTCATAATTCAACATTAAAAGTGAATATCATAAATTGGATTATTTGAGTGGCCTAATTTAAGGAATAATTTATCTCATTCTTGAATAATCTATTCTTCCTAACTCTTAATTTCCAAAAAAGGTCAATATAAGGATGACAAAGAGAGAGAAAATACATGATAAAAAGGATAACATAGATAGAGGAAGGGTCAATGGATAGAGAAAGTGTTCAAATTTGTTTAGGAAGAATGAAAGAGAGGAAACAATTAGGAAACTTTTATGAGTAGTATAGTTCTATAATATACTCATTATAATCTCATTGCAATCCACCTTTGGCCAATAGAACATAAGAAGTAGAGTTTGTGCCTCTTCTAATTAGTTTTTTCTTTACACCGTATGGGCTTTTTTGGTTCAAACTCTGTGTTTTCTATATCCATTAATATAAATATTATTTCATGTTATTTACATTCATAATTCATTTATTAAATTCTATCTAATCTTCCAACATCAATTTGCATTAATTATAGATCATTGTATGAATTAAGTTTTCAATTTGGATTAGATTTAGAGTTAAAAAACAAATTGTGATTCTAAGATAAAAATTTAGCAAATCGAGAGTCTATATATTAGTAAATAGGTTGTACAAAAAGGTTATAGACGTTTGCTTCTTTAGTTAGAAATCAAACTTTGTCGCTTAACAAGGTCAATAGGATCCATGTTTATAATTTTTTTCCACATGGCATGATAAATTAAGGTATATGACAGTTTCAAAATTTTCAGATATGGCAACATGATTTGCATACCATCAAGTTTTTTTTTTTTTTTTTTTTTAATTTTTTGTTTTTCAATTTCATTTAGATACATTATTATCAATTTATCAAAACATTGATCTACTTGTACATATACATATTTTCTTGTTGGTACATCCGCCTTTTACTTTCATATTCAAAACTGACTTTGAGCATAACTTGAAAGTAGTACAACAAAAATAATATCCAAACTTGTAAGATATACTTTAATGTAAGTCCACACACATTAAAGTTAAGAATTATAGACAACTAATTTCGGTACAAGTCTTATAATTACAATGTTTTATTATATTTTTTTTGCATATATATCATTGACTCATATTGGGTTGTTATTGGTGCTTTCCCTTGTGTTTATCTCTCTCTATTATTATTCTTAAGGCCATGTACTCCTCCTATCCTCTTGGTTTTATCTCTCATGTGTGTCTTATGTTCATCATGCTTCTTTTTTTGATCTGTTATTTATCTTTTTCTAATATTGAGACTATTCCAAAATTGGTTTAACTTGTATTGGAACATTCCAATACTAGACAGTGTGTTTATGGGCCCTTTTTGCCCTTGGGTCTAAGTTATCATTGTTTGACCCCTTTTTTGGTCAATGTTTATATCATTTCTCTATATTGGCTCATGTACCAATATGTCTCTAATTCAGATTCAATAAGTATATATACAAAAGTATCTTAAGACATTTAAGACGTATGAAGCTACATCAGTCACATCTATTTTATAATTAGAAGGTCTCTCATTCTCTATTTGATGAATTAATATTGTTTCACTTGTACCAAAAAGAAGGAATATTACATTAATGAAATAACACATACATCACACTATATTTGCATCTTTTATCTCATAAATGTAAATATGGTCATAGTTACTTGACAATTCTAAGTATTGACACATTCCAAACCACACGATTTATGTGTAAATATATGACTCTTATTCAACATTCCTCTAAACCATTCATCTATATGCAGGCCCAACCCTTTATTTTATTACTATTGTACAAAATTTTTAATGTCAAATGCTCAAGATATCTAAAATCACCTTTAGATTGCACCCAATAGAGGAAAATTATCTTTTATCCCTATGGACAAGTCTGCACTAGGTAGACAAAGGCATAGTGTGCCCTTGTCCACTTATAGAAGTTATGCCCCATGCTAAATAACTAATAGTTTTCAAAATTCAAAACATCCGTTTGTGTCATCTCACATTTTTTACATGGTCGACTAAAGGAAATTGTCAAAATATTCACCTATAAATATATGTTAAGAGTCATTCATTACCCCCACTTGTTATTCACTTGGTACAAACATGTACACTTTTGTACATTGAGAAATATTCCATATTCTTTCCAAATTTTGAATCACTCACAAAGAGCAACCATAAACAAAGACAAGATCCCTTTAAAGTAAGTCAAGAGATATCATTACTGTTAGATATGTGATAACAAAGTTAAATTTTGGATCATTTTTTAGTACAGTTTATAGCCCACTCCTTGATAGGGGGTGAGGGGCAACACCCCCCCTCCCCCCGCCCCCCCCCACTATTATTACAATGGGGTATTGAGGGCGAAGTCAAACCCCTATATCTAGGAAGACAATTCCACAAGATTTTATTTTTAGAAGGAAAGTCATAATGTCATTTTTCCACTCTATTTTTAGGAGGAATCCTAATGGTGCTTTACCAATTAGGCGTATTTATCTTTATGGAGTTCACATGTAATCTACACAGTGAGTTCACATGTAATCTATTCATCTTAGAATTAATAAAGCTTGATATCTTACATTATAGATGTTTCGTTAGTTTGCTAAGGTTTTACCACATAAATATTGTGTTTTGTCTTATATATGTTGTGTATTTTGTTAGTTTGATTATCTATGTTATTGCATTCTATTATTATATTGTTATTATAGAGTGTGTGGTTTCATAACAATTATCAAGTATCAAAGCCATTTTATAGTTGCATACACATAGTCAAAGGAACACAATTGCATAATCAATCTAGGTGGGATAACTACATAATCTTGATTTCCCTTCTTGGAGTGTTAGATACATAAGCAATGATCAATCATCAAGGGGGTGATTGAGATCATTTCAACACATTATATTCATCTCTTTTTTTGCATGTTTTAAAATTATTAAAGTGCACTAAGGGTTTCAAAGATAACAAAAGAAAAAAAATGATTTATTCACAACAAAACCTTAGTTGTGATATCTTAGATTACTCATCATCTATAATCCTAGAAGGTGTAGTGATCAAGTTTTATGCATAGTCAATTAGAACAAGTCTATGGTCAATAAAATCAAGCACATTTCACTATTATGCACCTACAATAAACATGTTTATAAACATTTACTTATGCCTTCGATCTACCATTTCTAGATTCTTGATTTATTTATATTTATCTATTAGTGATTTTTACAGTCAACTAGGACAAGTCCATAATCAACATACTAGATCACACTGCACCATTATCCTCTTACAACGAACCTATCTAGATTTTATTTCTATTTTTGATTCTAATATTGAGTTTGCACAGTCATCTCTTCTATTTTGTACTATCAAATAGTCAGTATAGTCAACATAAATTAGTGTGAAAGCTAATTATATTTTTTTTCAACTACTTTCCCAACACAACAATTTTCCATATATAATAATTTGTCAAAATCAAAATAATTGAATATTATATATCTAAAATATTTTGATATTTATAATTTTAAACCTATATAATCATATAAACTTTTATTTGTTTTGTCAAAAATATGGTAAAATATATTGGTGAACTCGTACCTTTTTTATTGAACCCTTACTTTCTATTTTCATTTTTTTAGTTTCCATTTTTTCAGTTTCCATTTTCATTTTTCTTTATTTTCCTAGAAATTGTGCTCCAATAGTTTTAAAACTCATAAGATCTAGCATTCTCAACAAAGTGGTCATCAATTTTACCTAAGTCATGGTGTGATGGGTATTGCCACAATACTCAAGCCATTACACAACACTATTCATGAATTTTAGTTTCCACATACCTCGTATTATATCAAAAATGCTTAGTATTATGTTATTAGCCATAGGAGCCTTTGGTCATTTGTTATTGTAGTGCGAAAAAAAAACAAATATTGTGGCTAGGATAATGGTGAAATCCTCCATAGTCAGTGCCTTCACATATATATTCAGTATTTATAACTGAGATCAATATATCTGAGAGCTTGAAAAATAAACACACCCTATCTAATTACACCCATTCTCCCTTTCTTTTAACCAATGCCATTTTTTGAATAAAATGGTTCTATTTTCAAAACTCGTTAAGGTTTGGTTATACGTATTGAAAAAATAGTTTTTGTTTGCTAAAATATTGTACATAATTTGTAAACTTACAACTTTATTATGTTTAGTAAATTACATCTAAAGGATGAACGATATACCTATTTTAAAAATAATTTGTGAGTTTTTTTTATCTACTAATTTTAATAAAAAAAACTCTCTTAGATTTTATTAAATACTTAACGAATCTCTTGAAGTGGTTAGTTATTTATTGTGTACATCATATAAGTGTTATATTGGATACCTATTTTGTATACTTTATAATTCAAGTAATAATAGTTCTAATTGCATGGTGTTAGCTCAAATATTCAATATATTTCATAATCATGAAATAATTGGGGAATGCTAATATATAATAAAATCAAGGTTAAAATCAATCATGATACATCTTCTATGTCTATGGAATCCCAAGTGACTTCTATTATCCATCCTCAAAGTAAAGAGACTCACCCTAGAGTAAAAAATGAAGGTAAACCCACATGTCCTTCCTCATCCCCATCTACTCTCTTAATGGTTTTTGTATGCATATTCAATCAAAAGCACATAAGGTTTGTGTTTTTGAAGCCATTCAAGTTCAAATAGTTACTATGAGAGCATCCATAAAAGAGTTGGAAAATCAAAATCAATATTTCACTTTAAGGATCACATCACTTGAAAATAAGAGAACATACACAAAGAATCCAAAGCATGCCAATTTTAATCACATATCTATATCTTCACCCAAATATTTTATGCCTCAAAATATTTCATCTCAAGTATGGGTTCAAAAGCAACATACATCTACAATTAGTGATTTAAAAGTGTACATAAGGTAAATAAGAGTTCAAATGAGACTGTAAGAGAATTGCTTCGAAATGAGTTAATCACATTACCTCATATGCATCCTTTAAGGAGATCAAGATACTATTGTGCATATCATAGAATACATGGGCATCATACAAAAAATTGTTGGGATTTAAAGAATAAAATACAAACTATCATTGACAGTGGTGATCCTATAATAAATAAATAAATCAATCAACCCACTCACACTATGATTACATCTCTTAAGGAACAATTGCAAGTAAAACAAATAGAAAATTAGAATAAGAAAGGTAGTAAAAGGACAAATTAAAGAAATAAGGGTTATAAAAGGAATAAGATGAAAAAGCAAGGTTTTAAAAATAAAAAATACAAATGGAACAATTAGATAAATAAAGGGAAAAAATCAAAAAGAAAAAGTTACTCAAAGATCATTCACAAAAAGAGAAGTTGACGAAACAAAATCAGGGTAAGTAAGAAATCATCCTTAAGCAAGAATTTCTCACAGAGGAAGGTCAAAAACAATATGTTCCTAAAAATACTAATGGTACTGATGTGGTTTCTAAGGATTTAAAGATTACATCTACTTGATGCATTTAAGAACAATACAAGGTCAAAACTACAAAAACTATGGTTACATCTTCAAGCCAAGAAGTCAATGAAGAAACCATTTCTCCTCCTAGTATTCAAGAAATAAACCTATTTTTTCTCTAGTTCAGCATGAGATCCAAGATCCTTATAATTATGAACATACATAAGAGCAATAAAATTTTCAATAAGGTAATACCACAATATGGTGCAATTGGTGTTTCATATACAGATACAAAAGATTATCAAAGTGGCACATCACAATTTCAAGAAAAAATAGAAGATTATGATTATGATAATCCTGAGGATTGGTATAATATTGATGAATATGAAATCAATTAAATTAATGATTTCTCAAAAAATGATATAGTGAAGGATTTAAAAGATAATGGACATGAGTGGTGGTATACCTCTACTTTCTCACGAAGAGAGGTCCTTCCTTTATTGTATACAAGAACTACATGGGAGCATCCCATTGATGGGATCATATGTTAATAGAAAGAAAGTCCATTGTGCATAGGTTCTTGATGCTTTATTAATTTTATCATCAATTCTATTATATTATCTTGGCACACATGTATTCATATACACTTACATAGACTTATTTTCTAACCAGTGGCTTTGCTTAGCCCTTGCTTTTCAATTTGTCTATCCTGATTCAAACATCCATGTCACTTATCCTACAGTGACTATAGTGCACATATTTTACGGCATGCTAATTATCAACACATACTTTGGATTCTATTTGGGCTTATGTGATTACATACTCTTAATACTACATGAACATATATTGATTCTTTCCCATTGGGGGCACACAAATTATTATAACCTCATACAAAATTGAATTACATTGTTGCAATACACATACACAGTGGGGGCATCTTGCATGCTTTCACTTTCTCCACATAGCCATGCTATCACATACAGTGCACATTATATATTATCACGTGTTGTGGAGTGTTTGTATCCTTGCCTTTCTTCTATTTTTAAAGCCTTTTTCACTTGGATCCAAACAAATTCAAATGTATCAAAAAATCTAAAAGAAATTATTATAAAAATACAAAACAATTTGAAAAAATAAAAAAATTAGACCTAAGCATGAAATGATATGATTTACTTCTTTTCATGTGTTATTTATCATATATGTTGGTATATAACATTTTTTTTTATGCATATGCATTTCATGAGGTATTTGAGTGTGATGCAAGACATACATTACATATGCATTCTTAGATGTTGGACTTACCTTTTACCTAGTGACCATGCCTATGTTAGGGGCATTTTCTTTTATAGGTTACAATATCATAGGTTATATCTATATATGACCAAAAATGAAATGTTAAGCTACATATCTTACAAGTGTCTTGTTAAATCACTCACATTTTACAATGTGCTACTTTTATAACAAATATGACATTGATACATATGTATGGAATACACTAGTTTTCAATTGTTTAATGCTCTTTCGATGTTGTTTATTTTCTTGAATGGTAGGTTTAACATTGTTTGTTTATTATTTGTGGCCCTTGGCCTTTGTGTGCAAATTGATTGAACATCTCTATGAGATCATTGTTTGGTATGCATGGCATTTGAACATGTCCATTACTTGTAGCTCTTGGCCTTATGTATGTAATCCTTACTTGTTGAGACATTTGAACATGTATTTTGTATGTGGTTCTTGCCTTATCATATGGTATTGCATGACATTATTATGCATTGTGCTTGTGTGCTTGTTAATATTGATTAGTGGTGTCATGATACATTCATGCACTTTTACGTGTTCTTACTTTACTAAATACTTCATTTTAAAATCTATCTAAACACAACACTTTAACGATAATTGCTTACTTTACTACATACTTAATTGCATTCAATATATTACATACATGCTTCAATGACAATTTCAATTCTATGATGACATACTCTTTAATATGTTGACATAATACTACATAATCATATATTTATCACATGATACAATTAATTCTTCTTTTGAGACGAGTGACTTGTAGGCTATATCCTTCATCTCAAAAGGGGGGCATCATAGTGACTTTATCTTAAAAATCCAAACCTTCATAATTAGATTTGGTACATATTACAGGTTTAAATATATAGAGTACGGGTTGAAAAAATACAAAGTTTTAAAATATTCAAATTAATGAAAAATCAGATTCTTTAACAAAGTACATATTTTCAAAAATTCAAAATGATTTAGAAATCAAACATATGACATATTAACACATCAATATAGATTTTAGGGGCACATGACATGTATATGCACTCATATTTCAAAGACTAAAGGCATATAATCATACACACTTGAATGCATATGCACAAAAAATTACAATAAAAAGTTGTAGGTTGCAAATACATTAGAATCAAAAATATAAATGAATAACATTCTATATCATTGGGGTAAATTCAAAGGGGTCATGATACTCATTCATGCTTATTCAAAGATGTAAAGTTCAAAGTGAAAAGTGAAAAGTTTCAAAGAGAAAAGAGAAAAATATTCAAATTCAAAGCAAATTCTATGATCAATGTAGTCATGATGGGGCCATGAATATCCTTCATTCCCTTTTTATCATGCAAAATAGAATCTATATCCATCTATAATGGTGTAATTTGAATCTATACCAGTGATGTATGTCCGAGTCTAGTGACACTCAAAAGCCTTGACATCAATTCTAACAAACCTACCATGGTTCCACCTTTTTGGATTAATACATTGGGTACTATTTTTTAATTCATGAGAGTTGGGAGAATTACTCTTTACAACTCAAAAGCTTGATTAATTATTCAAATTTGGGCTTGATCACTCTCAATTCACCATCAGTTCAAATTCTCTGAAGTGCTTCAGTAAGGGGGAAAAGTGATTCAAATTCTCATAATTCAAATTTCACACTTTTTCAATTTTAAATGAACAAAATGACTACTTCATGAGTTGTTGCTTGAATTGTTAAATTTTAATGCCCTACACGATCAAAGTATTTGCTTAAAACAAAGTGTGTTATACACACTGGTGTTTAACTCTTTCTCCTTTATTATATTAATTTCTTTTCTAGAATAAACGGGAGGTAAATGTAGATACATAAATATGGTCACACATACTTGATGATGATAATTATTGATACATTCTAAATTACATGACTTGCACACAAATACATGACTCTTATTTGTCATTTATCTATATGCAAGCTTAACCTTTTTTTTCCATTACTGTTGTATAGAGATTTCAATGTTAAATGTTCAAGATTTATAAAATTACCTTTAAACTATCCCCAACAGATGAAAATTTTATTTGATCCCTCTAGACAGGTCCATGCTAGATAGACAAAGGCACAATGCACCCATATTCACTTACAACAACCAGGTCTTGCACTAAATAACATTCAAGTTTTTAAATTCATAACATTATTTTGGGTCTTCCCACATGTTCACATGGTTAGCTAAAATAAATTGTCAAAATATTTACTTATAAATGCATGTCAAGAGTCATTCATTATTCCCACTTGCTATTAACTTGGTACAAACATATACACTTTTGCACATTGAACAAATCAACCCTATTCCCTCCAAATTTTGAATCACTCACAAAGAGAAGCCATAAGCCAAGTTAAGAGCTCTCTAAAACAAGTCAAGAGATATTTTTAGAGACTAAATTTAAATTATATAACACCTTAGTCTTGTATAATTGTCAAATACATACCATGGATGTACCTTTAGCTTCTAAATATTCCCATTGTCAAAAAACTTGCATACACTATATCTCTATGTCAAATTATTTATCTCTTAGTTTGAATAATGTTATTCTAATGACTCAAGCCTTACATCACACTCATAATGCTTTAAAAATGTTTATCTTATGTCTCCATAAGTTTGGGACCTGTGTATGTTTTCCAGCGTCCTAGAGCCTTACATCCCAGTCATACACCTACATCGATGTAAGTGTCCTATTCTAACATAAGTATGGAGTGCCCTAAATTCATCAAATTTGAAAATGAAATGTATACTTATGGTCAACATAAGTTCTTTAACATGAGATATTTTCAAAAGGGATTGGTATATATGCATGATCAATCCTTATGCATTCCTCACCTAGCAAAAACCTAACAACTCATAAGGAAACTTACCAAAAACATTCAATCAAGCATTCAAGTGAGTAAAGATTCCATATTTTTTTCCTATTTCCATATTATTCATAGGGACAACACATTTATAGGTCTGAATTATTGAAGGATCACTCCATGAGCCATATTTTTCAAGTTACAAGCTAGGTCATTGTTGTGCTTTTGTATCCCACATTGCATCCTTATGCACACATAATCCAACACATAGGTGGGAACTACATGATTTTGAGGCCCTCTTCAGATTAGTGGATATGTAGGCAAAACCCACTAATAGAGTGATCTTTGAGGTTAGGTCAACACCGTTAGCCTCCTAACCCATTTTTTTATAGCCACTATGAAGATGGAGAATTAAGATTTTACTATTTTACAAGGAGTGACAATCCATGACCTAAATCTAAGCACATTAGAGTGAAGGTGACATAAAACCCATAATATATTAGTTGGTCGCATTCAAATACAATAGGTATTCCATACTAGACACCTATGTCCAATTTAAACAAAAGCATTGATGCAACCATCTAAGGTCGACACAAGTGTCTGAGGCTACACAAATCAAATCTATAGAATCTGATAACTAATCTAGGGCACTGATCTAGTATATTTCTATTGTTTCCCATATCAAATATGCATGTGCATAGTTGACTAGCTAAATACTCTTATATTCATTTCATTACTATATCAATCAATAGTTGTACACACTATTTTTAGCATATATTAGTCTTTAAATTTAGAATATTGTTTATCTGAGTTTGTAATTAATTGGCCTGTTATAGGTCTATTTATCACCCTTATGTTTATTCATTTTTATATTCTTAACCTTATATACCATACTAATCATTCTCAATTTAGGGTTAAATATTTGGTGAACTAGATTGATATGAATGCAAAATATTCTAGGGTGTTTTTTCTTAGGGTTTCTTATTTTATTCCTGATTTATCTCTTTCCTTATTTTTCAAAAAATAGACTAAAGAATTCCTCCATGGCCAAATTTGATCAACCAAGGGATGAATTTTAAAATAAGAAATGTGTATTTGTCAAGTTATATCCATCACAACCAAAGATATCAAACAATACTAGATAAGGACAAGTGGGCATATGTGATGCTTGAACTTGTAAAACATATTCAAAGTGCTCCTATCTACCATCCTGAACCTATTATCCCCTCACTATTTATAAGTAAGTCATCTAATCATGCTCTTCATTCACATTTTACCACCAAAAAGGATACATATGAGAAAGATGTTATTTCATATGATCGTCAAAAGTTATGACAAGTACATAAGGAAATTATGGTTGATTTACAAATTACTCATAAAGAGATATTCCTTCAAGTAAATTGATTCAAACCCATATAATTCTCACATTTCCAACTAATATCCCCCTTGTAAAAGGTAATGACTCTCTTTTTACTTCATTTGAAGTTGAATTTTTTTAAAAGGTAAACAAAGACATCATGGATTCTATACCAAATAAAATTAAGGCACTAATGAAAAGGGTGCCTTACAAACCAAAGGTGGCAAAAGTGTCTCAAATACCAAAATATGTGTCTTTCAAACACTTTCTTAAAATTCCAATTGTAACATCATAAACAAAGGTGGATGAACATTTAAGTACCATGAAAGTATCAAATGTACCAAAATCCTCATATGACATGCCAAAGGTTTCAAAATTGAATTATAACAAACGTGCACTTACACCTCTATTCCATATGGATGAAAGTTTGCAACATATGAACAAGTTTTCAAACACTTTACCAAAATCTCCAAGCAATGTTTTATCGATGATGAATATTATAAAATATCTCCAACAACAAATGGCTACTATTAGATTACAAATTTCTTCTCATGAGGTTGCTTTCAATGACAATATCTTAAAGGACCAACTACTTACTAAGATTGTATTTGAGTATTTGTATCCTTCAAATTTTATAGTGCCTTTGTTATTAACATTTAATGGTAAAGGAGATCCCACAAATCATTTGAAACAATACATATACTCCTTTGGCCATTGGGCAAAGGATGGGTGTTCATTGTTAAAAGCATTTTATAGGAACTTAACTAAAGAAGCTCTTGATTGGTTCTATAACCTTCCAAATGGGTCTTTAAATAATTTCAAACAACTTGAAGATGCATTTTTAATGAATTTCCATAAACACAAGTTTCCGAAGTTACAATTGGATCATTTACAAAGTTTGGATCAAAATGAGGATGAGCTTATTCAAGAATATACTATTAAATTCAAAGATGTTTTATATTGTTTGAATCATATGCCTTCAGATTTGGAAGTTCAATTCATATTTACTAGAGGTCTTATTTCTCCGCTTAGAGAAAGAGCATTACATAAGCCCTTTGCTTAATTTGATGTACTATATTGGAATGTGTATAGATATGCATGTTCCTTATCAAACATAATTCAAGAGCCACATATTTCTCCAGCTATAAATAACCATGATACTCATATTTTTGAGAACAAGGCAACACCCAAAGGTGAACAACCCAAAAAACATCCACACCAACAAAATTTAACAATCACATTATTCATGGGTGGTGTTTATTTTTGCCATAACCATATTAATCCTATAGAAATAAAAACTACTTGCAATGTAAGATGTTTTTAACAACTTGGCTTTGATCTAAAAGACTTACAAAACAAAGGAAGTTGGAAAGACTCCTTGGGAAACATCATCGTACCAATTACTTGTAGGCCTAAAGTAATTCAAACAAGGGTTTGGTTTATACCTACTACATCACAATATGCATTTTCATTGGGCACTCTCTGGTTATATAAAATGGAAGCTAAAATTGACCAAAATCATCAAGGTACATCTTATTTTTGTGAAGGCAAATTTATCCATATTCTAAATGATAGCATTGGTTTTTCTACTACACATATAAATTGTAAGGAGGAACATGTTATGCACCATTTCCACTTATACAACCATGATTAAAACAATGTAAAGGATCCAAATTAAGGTTACAAGGTAAAATAATCCAAAAATACAAGAAAAAAACTTTAAAATTCCAATTATATTTTCAACATTCACATGTTCTTATCAGCTCCTTAGCATCTACATTGTTGGTTCCATGTTGGTAGATGGCATATCAGTACTTTAAAGATACGTGTATTTCACACATCATTTAAGTGTGATACATGCATATAAAAATACATTATCTATTCTTATACAAATGTTACACCTTCCTTCTACTCATGTATATAGACATTGGGGGCATCCAATTCTTTGATCTTGATACACACAAATTTTATGGTCCTATGACCACTTTCTATTATCACATTTGAGATTATGTACTTACACATGCCTTATACATGTTTATATCTTTCATAATGTAATTGACCAGTTATGTAATTGACATTTTTTTCTAACACATATATCTAGGGGTTAGTATGTTATGTTTGTATTGGTTGCTTATGTTTTATGCTTTTCCTTTATGCACTTCCTCAAGTGTCTTGTCTTGCTTGTTGAGCATTGTGAATATGCTCCATTGCTTGTATCCACTATGCCTTTGTTTGATTAATTTAACATTTGAATATTTTATTATTTATTCTATGAACATTTGAATATGTCATTCCTTATTTTGTGGACATTTGATTAAGTCACATCCCTTTGTTTGTACGACATTTGAACATGCCCTTTATTTGAAGTCTCATTGGACCATTGTCTTTTGACTTACTTTTGAGTGCTCTCATATGTGTGCTTGAGTGATTCTTGAGCTTGTATTGTTACTATCTAGATGTTGCCATGATCTATATCATGCATCTTAAGATTTGATGTGATCACATATTATGTACCTCATTGATATATCTACCTAGACATGCCACTCCTATATGTTACATGATATATTCATAAATTATACAATTATCTTATCCTTTTAAGGCAAGGTAACTACCAAATTATGATTTTTATCACATAAAAAAGGAGGGCATGTTAGTGGGGGCATGTCATAAATACATGAATTCCACATTTGGCACAATTCACAGATTCAAATATATAGTGGGTGCATGTTATGGAAACATGTTCTCTACATTTGTCACAGTTTAGAGATTCATATATACAGTGGGGGCATATTTTGGAAACATGTTATCCATACTTATACCAACTCTTAGTTTCATATTTTAGTAGGGGCATGTTTTGGAAACATGTTATCCACCTTACACAGTTACAAATTTACCAAATTGCATAATTATATGATTCAAATACACGTTTATGGCAAAATTATATACATTGGTACCATTGTTATACCCAAATTTCACCATGAGACATATATAAAGATCATATGCTATGCAAAGATCACCTAACTTACAAAACCAAAATCAGTTTTAGATTTTAAAATACTTCTACAGACTTTAGCTCGCCAGGTTAGATTGTTACAGACTATTAGGGAGCCAATCTACTGCAGTAGTTGGTTCACTTTTGGTATGGTTGAGGTGATTAAATCACTTAATCTTGCCAAGTTTATAAGTTGGACTTAATTACATCATCCAATCTCACTAGATTTATAGTGTGGGTTTACTTGGATAAATGCATGCTCACTAGGTTATAAGTATGATTGGGTTGCACGGTTATGCTAATCTCATCTGCTAGGTGGCAACTCACCTTTTATCCAAGGTTGGAGGAAAGTTTGTCCTTTAACCTCAATATATACACTTCAAAATTTACATTTGTCTTAATCTTAGTTTAAATGGTTCATAATAATACATCTTTTCAAATCATGTTGCCAAAAGATAAGATAATTGTATTGATACACATGTGTACTCCTAAACTTTGCTCTTTTTATTTCAATTATTTCAATGCTTTCTAGTTTAGATTATATTCATTGATTATATACCATAATATGTTTTTGGTTACAGGTCAATCATCAACAAAACACTCAATTTAGGCTCATGCAAAGGCACAGTTTGTTATACACACCCAAGTACACATTTTTTATTTTAAACTAGCAATTTCATTACTAGATAAAAGGGGGGAATGTAGAGACTAAATATGAATTATATAGTACCTCAGTCTTATACACTTGGAAAATACATATCATATATGTAACTTTAACTTTTAGACATTCTTGTTGCCACAAGGCTTGCATACATTATCTCTTTGTGTCAAATTACTTATCTCTTAGTCTACCCAGTGTTATTTTGATGACCCAAGTGCTTATCTTCTATCTCTACAAGTTTGGGATTTGTGCCTATTTTACATCTTCCCAGACACCTGCATCCCAGTTAGATGCCTACGTCGATGCAAGTGTCTTTTTCCAACATAAGTGTCTAATGCCCTAAATTCATCAAATTTGTAAATGAAATGTATACCTGTGGTTAGCCTAAGTGCTTTAATGTAATATATTTACAAAAGGGATTCATATATATGCATGATCAATCCTCATTCATTCCTCACCTAACACAGAGCTAATAACTCACAAGACAACTTACCAAAAGCATTCAATGTAGCATTCAAATGAGTAAAGCTTTCCTATTTTATTTTATTTTCATATAAGTCACATGGACAACACATTTACAGGTATAAAGTAATGAAGGAACACTCCATGAGCAATATTTTTCAAGTTATAATCTAGGTCACTATTGTACTTGTTTATCACACATTGCATCCTTATGCACATATAAGCCAACACCTAAGGGAGAACTACATGAGTCTAAGACCATCTTCAGAGTAGTGGATATGTAGGTAGCACCAATTGATAGAGGGGTCTTTGGGATCATCTCAACACCATGAGCCCACCAACCCATTTTTCTCATAACCACTATAAAATTGAAGAACTAGGGTTTTTCTATTTGACAAGGAGTGACAACACATGATCCAATTATGAACACACCAGAGTGAAGGTGACACAAAATCCAAAATATCTTAAGTGGTCACATCCAAATCCAGTAGGTATTTTATACTAGACACATGCATTTGAGTTAGATAGAAGCATCGATGTAATTATCTGAGGTTGATGTAAGTGTCTGACACTACAAAGATCAAATTTATAGAATTTGATGACTGATCCAGGACATTGATCCAGTCTATTTATAACTTGTCATATATTAAATCCACATGCACATGGTTGACTAGCTAAGTACTCTTGTGTTCATTTCATTCTTATATCAATCAATAGTTATACTTACTATTTTTAGCATATCTCAGTATTTAAATTCAAAATAGTGTTTATCCAAGTTTGCAATTAATTGGCCTACTATAGATATGTTTATTACCCTTATGCTTATTTATTTATATATTCTTAACCCTATACTATATTGATCCATATCAATTTAGGGTTAAACACTATCATTATCAAGTATCAAATCCATTTTATAACTACATACACATATTCAAAGGAACACTATTACACAATCACTCTAGGTGGGATAACTATGTGGGCTTGATTTTCCTCAAAATATTGGATACATAGGCAGTGGTCAGTCATCAAGGGGGTTGTTAACCATTCTTGGTCATTGTATAGGAGCAACATTATTTCCAAACTTTGAGCTTTAGGTGCAGGCAAGCAGGATTTCCAAACTCCAGTCATAATTCACAAAAATGGCTAAGTATTTTACTTAGTAGAGTTCATGATCTCAACCATCTTATCAGCCTTCTTGGTGAACACAAACATTCTCACAGCCTACAAGAGTCAAACAACAAGAAGCATAAAATGACTTAGTCAATTTTGAGATTTTTTTGGTGTTGGTTTTTGGGGGGCACCATGTTAAAATTGATGGGCCCTAGGTGATGTCTTGACAGGTTCTCAGGTTGCAAGTGTGTCAGGACTCAAGTATAATCCTCCCGACAGCATGTGATAGTCATTCATAGGTCCTAATGAGCCTAACCCTTGTTCAAAGAACTTTGACTCTTAGTTGATTCTTCAAAAATTTTGACCAGTGCCACACTTCACTCTCCCAATGGTCTTAGGCGTATTTGAAAATCTTTAGGACCTATCAACTTTATTCAAAATTACTCAAGGGAAAATAACATCAATAAAGTGCCAAAGTAGTGGGTTAGTGAGATGAATCCATGTGTTTCAATCATGATGACTTGACATCCTGAAGATGTTTGTACAATGTTGAAGCCCTTGGGTAAGTGGGTTAGTGGGATGATGCCACATGACTAAATGCCATTACTCCACAGTCTCGGGGTGGTCCATACAAGTCTAATAACATTTTTAAAAATATGAGAAAGTGGGTAAGCAGGATGATGCCACGTGGCATATTATTGATTCATCTTGATATAAACAGGCCAACCCAGGCATTAAAAGTGTTAGACCTTTAGTCCAATCAAAGAATTCCATGTGGAAAGTTCTTAGCTTGGGCTACCCTTAGATTGACAAGCTTAGATTGACATTAAAAAGCAGTCGACCAATGAGGATCCCTTAGGATATAACCCCATATCAAACCTTGGGGAACCTAAGAACTAATGATGGCCCACCACATGGAGGTGACAGGCCTTGAGTGCACAAGTTGTGGGCAGTAAGTAATAGAAGTCGTGACCAAGTTAGTGGATAGCAGGTTACTGAGCAATGAAAGAGCGAGGAACACCCATGTGGCAGGGACTCATCAATGCTGAGGACACATTGGATGTGTAGCCAACAAGGAATGAGCCTAAATTTGAGGGCCTGTCTGGCCATCAAAACTATCAAAGGTTGAGGGTCGACTACGTATCCAACTCAAATCACAAAATCAAGTACAAATCAGTTTTTCACCTATAAATGATTAGAAATGGCATAATTTAATGCAAAATTAAATAAAAACACCCACCAAAGTATGACATGCGCATTGAGATTAAGCACAAAGCATATGAGATAAGGAAGAGCCTTAAATGTTAAAGATGGCATGAAAATCTGTAGAGGGTAGCATTAAAGGTAAAAATGGTGAAATCAAGTGAAATATCCCAAGACAAGCAATCCCAAGAGATCTCCAATAACATCCCTATGCACAAAGCATATAGATTTAGGTATAGTAGTCGAGATATTAAAGATTGGTTACCACACAACTAATGAGAGAAAGTGGACAAGTTGATAGATACATGATTGAGGCAACCAACACCATACCTTTAGGACACAATCAAAACTCTAATTAATTTTGGGCCATTCCTATCTAATTGGTAGAAAGATCATGTATCTCAATATTTGATTTTCATTTAATTCCTTCAACTATATTCTCTATTATAATCAATGACCCATGGGCTTCTTGTTGTCTATAAAAGTCCAAGTCTTGAATTTTAAAAGAGTCAACATTTCCAGGCACAGTAATGCTACCAAAATTTGCCCTCCACGAGCCCTTTATTGCTTGAACATTGTGTTTTAATGAGAATTGTTTCCACCTCCCTTCATTCTTCTTGCATTATGTGTGTGTTTTGTGTTAGTTGATCTTTGTCTATGGATGACCTTCATCCCTTTCATAATCATCCATCCCTAGCATCTCTGTACAGAGCTTAGAATTCATTTGAGGGTTATATTCTATGCATATTTGGGTTTGTGTATACATTGTCTATGGACTATCTATCATCCCACTCAATGCTACGCTATGTTCCCATTCTTTTATATGTAACATTTATGCAATTGAAGCACCCATGTTGAAGTCTATGTGATATTTACTTGTTCTCTGCAATTTGTAGTGTGTTCTTTAAAGTTTGTAGAGTGGCTCTATCTAGTATTGGTACATCACCATTTTATATTTGTAACGAACCACTACACCAAAACCTTGAGGTGTTAGTGAAGTCCGCCCACCAAGACCATAACATCCCACCACGCTTTTGAAGCCTAGACTCTAGGTTGGATTTGTGCCCATACCACCAGGATTCCCTACGTGTATGAGCCCCAGATGAACACTGCCATGCCGGTGTAGCCACCCGCTTTGTGACTTGAACTTGGGTGGAGGCTCTGATACCACATGTAACAAACCACTACACCAAAACCTCGAGGTGTTAGTGAAGTCCACCCACCAGGACCATAACAATATTCCAACGACTCCTTCTCTCCCTTCCCCCTCAAAAGATTTTAAACTTAGTATTAGTTGTTGATTTCCTTTTAGCTCTTTTAATCTTGCATGTTGACCCTAAATCAGGTGCATTTAGATTAGAAGGAAGTGGGCCTTCTCTAGAGGTCCATTTGAAGGAGCACAAGGGTCCCACAACCTTAGGGATGTTCCCATTATTTCACTGAACCATTTCTTCCAATTCAGTGGGTGCACAGTTCGAGTGACAACATGGGTGATTGAGATTAGTTCAACCCATTACATTCCCTTCTTTTTCTTACAAGTTTTTGAACTCTCAAAGTGCCCTAAGGTTTTAAAAGAAAAGGGAAGACAACAACTATTTTTGTGTGTCCAAACCCTAGTTATGATAATACAAGTACAAAAGGAACAATGATTAATTTTTACACATAATCAATCGAGATAAGTTTGTGATTAACAGACTTGAGCGCATTGCACTATATCCACCTCTAGTGAACCATTCCATAAATCTTCTGCTTCTACCTCTGATTTGTCATTTATAGTTGCGTACTTTCTTTGTCTTTTTTTGTTAGTAGTTTATCATAGTCAATTAGAATAAGTCCCGTAATCAATGGATTGGAATGCACTGCACTACTGTCTATTTACAATGGAACCATCTAGATTATGTTTCTATTATTGATTATGATATTGAACCTGTATAGTCATCTCTTCTTCTATTTTTCACTATCAAACAATCAAGACATTCAACATAAATTAGTGTACAAGCTAAGTATTTTTTTGATAAATATTGAGGGGAAAGGCCCTCACCCATACATAAAGAGATACAAAAAACAAAATGCAGATGGTGTTCCTACAAGACATGGAAACAACCAAACTCAAGCAAATCCCAAAGGGAGTGTAGCCAAAATAATGAGGGCCAAACCTCAATAACATGAAGATCCAAAAAACTAACAAAAGGAACAACCAATAGGAAAGAAAGAAACCAAGCACTAGGAATAAAGAGACTTCAGGCGAGAGAGATTGTGGGCTAGACCCAAGCAATCATAAAAGCCTTTGTCTTCCTGTTATGCTTAACTAGTACAAACATACCACCATACCAACTATGTCTATCATAGATTGTAGGTGCCCTTGCATGAGCTGGGAAACTAAAACCCTAGAAACCTTTGAACTACCACCTTCATAAAATCTAGATGCCTCCTCTTCCATAGGTGCCACCACATCTCTATTGGAACAAAAGTATACCAAGATCTATATTGCAGAAGTGAAGGGCTCTAAATCAAAGCATTCAATGTACCAAGCCAGAGAAGGTAGAGGCACCAACCATTCATTCACATAGAAAGCAGGGGGGTTGACACCTAAAGGACCATCTAATAGCACCTTCAAAACTTCATGCAATTTCACATAGCAAGATTCCAACTTATGAAAAATAGATAGAGGAATCAGACCTAAGCACTGTGAGTTGGAGAAGAGTAAGACCAGACCAACTGCCTCTAGGAATCGATTTAACTAACCGACTAAACTATCCTGAAGTTCCTTCCAAACCAATGTCTCCACCATAGACCTTACCACCTCAATATTTCTGACAACATGTAGCAAATTACTAACAAAGATGGATGCCACAAACTAATTATGTTTATTCTTAGTATTTTCTTAAAATAACAAGTCTCCATACTTAGTAATTTGTTAAAATCAGAATAGTTGAGTATTATATATCTTTAACATTATGATATTTCTAGTTTTACACCTATATAATTACATGAAAATTTTTATTTTATAAAAAATAGGGTAAAACAATATCATAAGAATAAGGGATGGGACTATTATATATACAAATTAATTGATAACATGCATGAGTGTCGATTTCCAATATTGAAATCAAAACTTGCCCTAATTCAAGTAGGGGTTCACTGAAGCATGCCCCTTAAATAAAACCAATTTTTTAATGTCCTTTCTAGGTCTTCTTGGCTTGGATCAGGGTTCGATTAAAGGAGAGAGAATTCAAGAAGTTTCAAAAATCATTTTGTAAATTTGAAAGAAGTATACGACAAATAATTGTTAGCGAAGAGGATGACAAAATTTCAAACTGTAGAAATCTGTAGTCATTATTAGAGCAACTCAACCACTATTGGGAGGAGTGTTAGTACTAGAGGATTATGATTTTGATCTTGTCACGATCATAGGGTTCAAATTTTGGTCACATTAGTAGAGCTTGTTATTTCCTAGATCTTCTTCTTCACTATCTTAGTAACCTATTTTCAATCATATACAATGACTTTTTATACCCAGGTTAGTCTAAACTCAGGGATGTGCTTCTAAACCCCCTTTTCAATTATCTATTATACTAGGTACTTTCACTCATCTACCTCCTTAACATATTATTATTATTATTATTATTATTATTATTATTATTATTATTTTGTATTTAAATTTTATTTGATTATATTTGATTTTATCTTGATTGGTGTAGAGTTATAAACAAGTGTGCACCCTCCATATAAAACAATAACATCTACTAGTCGTTTGCATCTCATTGATAAGGACAAGGCTTGAGATATTTATAATGCATTGGACTCTTTATTGAACTGCATCTATACATGTGTGTGGTCTTCAAACACTGTTTCACAAAGGGGGTTTGATTAAGATAGTGTCCTGAATCTAAGTGTTGAAGGAAAATTAGGGTTTCAAGAAAGGAAAAGTATTTTCGAGTGATGCATCAAGAATTATGACAAACTAAGCGAGGTTTTCAGAGCTCAATGGTAGAGACTAAGAGTCATCAATTTTATTTTTAGAAATAACAAAGTTGCTAGGAACATATTAGTGCACACTTAGCCTTCCCAAGGTTGTAACATTCTACTCTTGGTTAAAATTATCAATTTCTTTTGTAGTTTATGCTCACTTCTTGGATCTATTTGCACTTGATTTCAACTTCAAACAATATATATTTACTGCAAATTAGCATTCTTTTTAAAACTTTGTCTTTGTACCTTTCAATTATTCAAGAAAAACTTTTTTTAATTGTGATTAGACCTATTTTACCTATTTAATTGAGTAAAACTCTTCTAATATGAATTGCACATTGTTTATGGTTTAGTGTAATGCATTATTGATGTAAAACTGCTTTACTACACTACAATTTCTAATTATTGTGGTTACAACTATATACTGTGGCACATTTTTTGTTATCGGTTGGACCTATACCTTTCTGATCCCTAGATTAATTTTTTCGTCGTGTTCTCCACCCAGAGGCCTATAAGATTGTACGCCAAAAAATTGGAACTCAATTATCATGTACCAAGAGGAAACTTCATATTTCTTTACTCTATCTCATTACTCTTGACAAACATCAACATTTTCGCATCTATGAACTCGAAAATATGATGAAATATAATATTTATATTATTTATGACATTTCAAATCTTACCCTGAACACATCTTTAAAGGTTTTGTTTCTTTTTTATCCTAAAATGAAAAAAAAGAAAAAAAAAGTATCATTTAAAGGTTTCTTTCTTTTTAATCCTTAAAATGAAAAAAAAGAAAAGGACTTTCTTGTTGGCTACTCTTTTCCCGTTGTTAAGTAACGAATATGACTTTGCTTCAGGGGACTTTCCGTTGTATACTCAGACTCGAATATAATTTGTTGGTATATAATTTTCACCCCGCGCTTCGGAGTTCATCTGTCAATTGAAGGAAGACTCTGCAGTCAAACGCCGCTGCGTCCTCTTTAGTTTTGTTTGCCATTAATTCCAATAGTACAGACAAAAGCATTTGACAGAAATCTATTTCCTTGGCCTTCTATGTGTCGTTTGTGCAGAACAGATCCGTTTTAGATACAAACGAATGATTTTCTGCCGTCTACATGCATTTTTAACGACACCCAATTCAATTTAGAGTTTTCCCGTCTCAAGACGGAAAAACGTTCTGCGGGGATTAGGTCGATCCGGCGATCTGGAGTCCGTGGAGGTGAAGACCTTCAAGGCGGCGTCAAATAACGCCGAGATCCGATATCGAACGAGCTCGTCCGCGGAGCTGGAAGGACAAAATCCGTTAATTGACGGAGAATCAGAGCAGGAGAAGATGAAGCTGAGAATGCGGCAGGAGACGCTAACGGAGAAGATGTACAGGTTCAGGAGCGTCATATCTGTGGTCTCTGTTCCTGTTTTTCTGACTTTTTTTGTGCTGTTGCTCATGCCCAGGGCTCCTGTTGAATTGAATTCAATGGTGCAAGAGAGGTTTCAGGAACACCTCAGTGTTGGTGAAAAACTCCCGCCTAGATCCAGAAGCTATGCTGTTGTTTTCGATGCGGGGAGCTCCGGAAGCAGAGTCCATGTCTACTGCTTCGATCACAATCTCGACCTTATGCCAATTGGCAGCAGCCTCGAATTATTCGAACAAGTAAGTTTAAAAAAAAAAAAGTATAATTGAAACAACAATTGACGTTTTGATCTGTGTCAAGGTCGTATGTTATTGTATTGCACTTTCAGAGGTTGGCATGATTTATTGGGATTTGAATTCCTGAATACTGGAATGTGAAACCCATTTTGTTAGAGATATTGGCATGATATATTGGGATTTGACCTACCAAACGCTGCAGTGTGAAACCTATTTGTTCCAGATATTGGCCTGGTTTATTTAGATTTGAACTACTGAACACTGCAATGTGAAACCCATCTTGTTTGAGATATTGGTATGATTTATTTGGATTTGAACTCATGAACACTGCAATGTGAAAACAGTTCTGTTTAAGATATTGGCATGATTTATTGAGATTTGAACTCCAGAACGCTGTAATGTGAAACCCATTCTGTTTGAATATTGGCATGATTTATTGAGATTTGAACTCCTGAATGCTGCAATGTGAAACCCATTCTGTTTGAGATATTGGCATGATTTATTTGGATTTGAACTGCCGAACACTCCAATGTGAAACCCTTCCTGTTTGAGATATTGGCATGATTTATTTGGATTCGAACTCCTGAAAGCTGCAATGTGAAACCCATTCTGTTTAAGATATTCATATTGGTATGATTTATTCGGATTTAAACCCCTGAACACTGCAATGTGAAACCCATTTTGTTTGAGATATTGGCATGATTTGTTGGGGTTTGAACTCCCGAATGCTGCAATGTGAAATCCATTCTATTTGAGATATTGGCATGATTTATTGAGATTTGAACTCTTCAACACTGCAATGTGAATCCCATTCTGTTTGGGATATTGGCATGATTTGTTGTGATTTGAACTCCTGAACACTGCAATGTGAAACCCATACTGTTTGAGATATTGGCATGATTTATTGGGATTTGAACTCTTGAACACTGCAATTGGAAACCCATTCTGTTTGAGATATTCATATTGGCATGATTGATTGGGATTTGAATTCCTGAACACTGCAATGTGAAACCCATTTTGTTTGAAATATTGTCATGCTTTATTGGGATTTGAACTCTGGAACACTGCAACATGAAACCCATTTTGTTGGTAATCATCCAAAACAGGTGGAATTGTTAATGCGTTATAAACTGTAACACCAGCAAAATTGTCCCATACTGAGTGTGACATGAGATCTTGTCACAACACCTTAAGAATCAGAACATTTTTAATTAATCCTTAAAAGTTAAAACAATCGAAATGCTTGTTCAAGATGAAGCCAACTTTGTTATTAATTATAAAAACAATTGAAATGTTTTCTAGGTTATCAATTTTAACCGCACTGAAATAGTGGCAATTTTGATTGCACAATGAGATCTTGCCATGACTCTTGAAGAACCAAACAATTGACTTGTTCAATGTGAAAACCATTTTCTTATTAATCATTGAAAAAATGAAGTTGACTAGATTATCAACATTAATCCTACTTAAATTGGGTCATATCAAGTCCAAGTTGAAATCTTGTCACGAGTCCTCAAGAATTAAATGGTAGACTTGCCCAAGGTGACAACCATTTCGTCACCAATCATAAAAACAATTGAAACTGTTTCTAGTTATCAATCCTAATCCCACTGAAATTGTGACATTCTGATTTTAAAGTGAGATGTTGCCATGACTTCTGAAGAATCAGGCTGTTGACTTGTTCAAGGTTAACCCCATTTCCATTGTAAGATCTTCGCTTCTGGGTTTAGACGGTCTCAACAGATAATTGAAATGAATCCTCCAACTGCTGGGAGTTGAAACAATTTTTTTCTGTCTCCACAATAGCTGACATACAATGATTATATGCATTAAATATTTAAAACAAACATCTACTTGCTTAAGCATTCACTATGATTGGTTTATATTGCAACCTCAATAAAGTTGAACAATTTTCTATTTTTCTTTTAAAATATGTTTCAGAATTACTAAATAAAAAAGATTTTCTCAGGGAGACAATAGTGGTTAGTGTAATGCAAGTGTGCAATGTTTTGCTTCAGAGCCTTCAACTTCGCAGGAGAAATCTTTCCCCTCCAATATTTTTTCAGAGTCCAAGCCTTTGCAATTGCAAGAAGGAAAATCTAAGCTTCAATTGAGAAATGAACACCCACAATTTATTCTCTGTTCTTGAAGAAAGTGTAGCTGAAATTTGACATGATGGTCGGTATCTATACCTTTGCAGCTATATCCATAACACTTTTTTCTGAATAAGTCCGACAAAACATATGTTCAAAGCAATTCAAAGAATTGAAAAATTTTAAAGAGATTTACTTCTAGCCAAATTTGACACCACTGCTGATGATCCATAAGGATCTACCAACAGCAGTTCCAACAACACTGCCAAGCCTGTTCTCACAGCTTGCCATAATTGCGGTTCCACTTCCATGGTTTGTGGTACACCAGGGCAACCTCCAGATTCTTGTGGTACCTCCAAGATCATTATCCTGTCCAACAGACACTGCACACACTCCAACAGTGGTGCACTGCAATCTGTGCAGATCGGATGTGGCATTACCCATGTGTGCGCCTAACCTTTTCTGGTACCTACCATCGGCTTCAACAGGGTCTGATACACCTCCTTCTGAGCTAAACCTGCTTCTAAGCCAAACAAAGGTATACCTGAGATGTTGCATGCTTTTTAGCAATGTTCATGATCAAATAAATTGAAAATTTGATTTCCCAATCCGTTGTTGGTTATGAAAACTTGCTGGTAAAATTGTGCTACTTTAATAGAAAATGTATATGTGCATATTTCCTTCAATTCATGAGATTCGCTCTTGTAAACATTATTGTAAGTAGTTCTCAACTTTCAAGTTTTTGGCTGTTTTCTTTTCGCATATGCTAGGCCTCATCCAGCCAGCACACACCCTCCTCATTGCACATCTAATTAATCCACACCAATGAAGAGTTTCAACATAACAATTTTGGCTGCATATCTCCGTGTTCTTGGTTGTTTGTGTATTTTCCTTAGATTTTTTGTCCATTCTGAGCGCGTTATATCAGCTGTATTAGAGCCAAATTCAGGCCTGCACTCAATGGTTTCATAGACACACATTTGTCCCTCTCTTTAAAGTTGAGGCCCATCGGCTTGAACTTCAACTGCTGCTCCTGCTTTGCTGCCTACCGTATGTTTCATTCATAAGCAGGGGGGGGCACCCAGCAGCTGCACATTCAACAACTCTACATATGACAGAGTTCTACACCTTGGATCAAACCCTTGCACCACTACAATACTATCTCCTCTGTACAGAGATCTTCTTACATGCAGATCATCAATTTCTGGAGCTTGAATCTTCATATGAGGATCCTTTTGGCATTGACAATTCGTATCAGTCTCCAGGATATATCATTCACATGCTATTCATTTTTTTTTATTTGATTTAGATTTTATTCATCTGGGGACTCCATCAGCATTGTTTGTGGGATGCATGCACTCCACATTCTGCCATATTCCATTCTCTGTTGGCTCATCTTGGAAGCTACAAGGAGGTTCTAGTATTCCTGTAGAAATTGGTGACAATGTAATATAAGCAGGGAGGAAATGATGAGATTCACTAAAGTAAACATTTCGGTAATTTGTTTTCAGCTTTCAGCTTTTCACATGTGCCATCCAGCCATTCCACACTCTCATCATCATACATCTATTTTATCCATGCTACTTGAGAGTGTAAACACATCAATTTTGGTGGCATATCTCTCTTTTGTTCTTGGCTGTGTATTTTCTTTTTTAGTTTTTATTGTGCATTCTGAGTGAGTTATATCAATAATGTTTGGAATTGGATTGTTTGATCATGCCATTTGACTGCTTTCTGGCTTAAACAATTGAGTTGTAAGATCTTTTCATATGTGCTGTACAAAATTATGGTTGCAAAGCAGAACTGTTGGTATGATTTGCACATATATCACGGCTTTGTATTATTAACCTAAATCTTGATAAAAATGCAACTTGCAACTCTTCTTGTGCTCTAGTAAAGGTTAATATCTATTAAATGATGCGATTTCAACATCATGTTAACCAGTTGACATGTTTTGTGTTTACATTATTCTGAATGCCTGCTTTTGACTTTGATGCAGAAAAAGCCTGGATTGAGTGCCTATGCGGCAAACCCACAGGAGGCTGCAAATTCTCTGAAATCCCTTTTAAAGGCAGCTGAGGCGGTTGTGCCTGAAACTCTGCGCAAGAACACGCCAGTCAGAGTTGGGGTATATGGCAGACTTTTGTATCCTGTAGATCATCTTTTGTGCAAATTGGTGGTGTAATTTGTAAATTAGATTAATACTCATTGGTGTAATATTTTCAATGGAAAGCTGAACTTCATTTATTAATATGATTCAGGCAACAGCAGGTTTAAGACAATTGCCTGGTGACTCTTCTGATAGAATTCTACAAGAGGTAAACATTTCTGCCCTCAAGTGCCAAAGCGTAAAAATGCATTTATTCTGATCAGCCAACAAAATTGCTGTCTGCATTTTTTGTCAGTTTGTGATTTCAACTGCTCAATTAGTAAAGAGCTTATTGATTGTGCTTGATCCTTTCAAATTTTTATATCTTCATATTCACTCTATAGATAATTTTGGAACAATAATAACTACTCTTCAAGTATTATTTAATCTGCAGGTAAAGGAGTTTTTGGCTGGCAAAAGCTCATTGGAGTTTAAACCAGAGTGGGTCACGGTTTTGGATGGAGCTCAAGAAGGATCGTTTCAGTGGGTATATTATCACTTATCAGCCTTTTTGATAGATCTTTCCTTTCAGAATGTTCACATATTAGTCATAGTGGTTCTTACAACATAGGGTATATTATCACTGAGCTGCCTTTTTGATAGATCTTTCCTTTTAGAATGGCCATATATTAATCTGAGTGGTTCTTAAAACACTTGGATCTTATTTTCCAAAAACATGAAATGCACATCAAATAAGCATAGAAAAAGAGAGAAATGTGTAAATTTAACCAAAACTACATTTAAACATGTTAAGCATAAACCAAATCAAATAAGCAATGCTGAACATCTTCTGCATAAGTCATGTCATATTATAAATCCATGAACATACAAATTCTCTGCATTCAACAAACAGTCTGTTTGGGTATCGACCCCCTTATAAATAAATTCTTTTTCATTCTTTGTGCTCCCTTTTTTGGAAATCCATTGTGAATGGGGGAAATGGGCCATAACATGGGAGTTTGCATGCAGGTAAGAGTAGTGGTGAATGCATCTGAGTGTAACCATTAGTCTGCGGAAAAAAGAGGTCCTTGTTGCCCTTAGTCAATTGTCCTGGTACATGTTATCCTGATATGTATTACAGTAACTGTATGTGGTTGTCCTCGTGGACGTGTTATAAACTTATATGTAATGTCTATGAAGTTTTATAGTGGAATAATAGTCTTTGTATGATTTGTGCGGTAAATTAGGTAGTCTATGCTCTTCCTTACATTAACATAATAAATAAATAGAATATCAAATATTTTTGAAGCAGGTTCACTAAAAAGCTGTGCATTCAAGTGCTTCTAAGAAATTCATGAGAAAATATATTTTCTAGCTGCCATTTTAGGTTATTCTCCTAGAATTCATGCCAATGCAAAGGTCTTGTGTCCTGTCATCTGATATAATTAATGCAAGGGTTCAATTCACTGATGGCGCAAAATGTAAGAACTTGAACACTCATAAAAAATTCAAGAGATCATAGTGTATGGTTTCTCAACACTAGGAATCAATCCACAGTATCTGGTTTATCTTCTATTGAATTGTTAGTTTCTGATTTCCTTCACCACAAGCTTTGCGAATGCATGCTTGAGATGCTATCATTAAGTATCTGATTCTGGTACTAGTACACGCATACGGATATGGGATTCGGGTACGCAGATACGGAAATTTTATTTTTGGGCCTGGATATGTTTTTGGATACGGTCATAGGAAAATATATAAAATATTAAAAATATAGCCAAATAAGCAAAATTAAGTTTAACGACATAATATGCACAGAGTAAACAAAATAAATTAAATAACCACAAAACATACTGATAATTTAATGCCAAATGTCATATATTCGATTGGAAATCCACAATGGGGATTATTTGTGTGTATCGAGAATCAGAGAGTAAAGGATCCTCTGATAATTTGGCAAGTGATAAGTTTTCAGAAGAATGTGGGAAAAAACTGCTATGTGTTGAGAGTTTTGACTAGGGATTGGAGGAAATTTCAGAGCATCAAGAGGAAGAAGTTCATTTGGAAAATGAGCCTACAAACAGGGATGAAATTGAAGAAGGATCGTCAAGTAATTGTGAAGGGGTATTGGAGGCCCCGAGGAATAAGATTGGTAGGGTTGTTTACATATTGGAAGCAACCTCTACCCAAGAATTATCCACCTATACATGGCTCACAAGTAGATCTTTTGAGTGCTGAAGGCTATTAACGTTAGATCATCTGAAGGAACTTGGCTCCAAGACATTGAGTATGAATGTATTCCTTTCTGCTGTTATGAATGGTGCCAAACAGAGCATGTGAAGCAGAATTGGAAATATTATTTTATTTTTAATTGTTTTTTGAAGTCCATATTTGACTTTTTGTTAAGTGAATTTAAAAAAAAAGAAGGTGGTCTCTGGGCAGTGGATCCTGCCGGGGAGGATCCACAGTCCTCCCGCAGGATCCTGGCTGTATCCAGGCAGGATCGAACCAAGATCTGTATCAAAAATGTTTTGTACCAGGATCCGTATCAAAAATGATTTGTACCAGGATCCAGGGGTCTGGGGTGAGGATGTATGCGGAAGATCCACAGTCCTGCAGGATCTTGGCCATATCTGGGCAGGATTGGACCAGGATCTGCATCAGAAATGTTTCGTACCAGGATCCAGGGGTCTGGGGTGACGGATCTGGTTACATAGTGTTATCAGGGGGAGTAGATGGGGAAATAAAACTATCTAATTAGTACATATTTTGATAAAATTGTCAGCAGTTAGACTGATCTCCTGCAGCACATTAGAGAAGCCACAATATGGGCATATTCCTTGATATATCCCCAGGCTGTCCTGATCATATAAGTGTTCCCAGAATGGGAAGAAATTGCTTTTGAGAGATTTTCTCAACAAAATTTGCCATCATTTTCAGACACATGGTTACGATAAGGCAGAACATCTTTATTATTTTTCTTATGTTTACACATAAATTTTTTTAATTCCTTGATTACAACTAGCCTGCCTTCTTGCATGTGTTTGGTTTGAACATCTACTCACCACATAGCTGTGTTTCATTGGGTAATATTGATATGTGGTGGTGTGTGTGAGTAGAGAAATTTCTGAAATAACATTCGGGCCGCATTTTTCTGTTTTGGATAATGATTATTATTTTTTGATGCTGATGCATTTAGTATCGGTACATAACTTCAATGAAGATGTGATTATGGGGAAATCGTATCGTTAATTATACATGGTTATTGCTGATCATATATATGTTCGTATATTCTCAGGTCATACATGCTCAATAAATTTTTGACTTACTAAGTAATATGATACTTTTTATGGTGTAGGCCACCATAAACTACCTACTTGGAAATTTAGGTAAGGACTACTCAGATACAGTTGGAATTGTTGATCTTGGAGGTGGCTCTGTTCAAATGGCATATGCAATCTCAGATGATGATGCCAAAAATGCACCAAAGCCCACTAAAGGCGAAGATTCATATGTAAAGGATATGACCCTCAAGGGTAAAAGATACAATCTTTATGTCCATAGGTATTCTCACAACTTTCTGGAATCTCTTAATCATATGTGAGTGGGTGACATGGTGAGACTTATGTAAATTGAAATAATACATGATCATCTATTTTGTATTTTTTGCATGCGTTAATAAATATCATATGGTAATTTATTAATGACAAATTTTATCATTTTTCAGAGATTACCTGAACTCTTTTGCTTTATGTTGCCCATTTAGGATTATGATCTGTATATCGTAATTATTGACTTTTTTGAATGCAAGAAAACAACGAGCATTGCATTCATTTGGTTTTGAACTCCTCTATGTAACGACAAGACCAGAAATAAATTACAGAATACGATCTTACTCGTGTTTTTCAATTGCAGCTATTTACATTATGGTCTGTTGGCAGCTCGTGTTGAAATTCTTAAAGTTACAGGGGCTGATGATTCACCCTGCATTTTGAAGGGTTTTCAAGGTAAGTGCAAAATACTTTGTAAAGGACTCGTGTTTGAAGCAATGTGAAATATTTGATGAAGGATTGCTTTTGCATTGCATCTTTGTTAATGGTAAATGTGAAATTGTTAATTATTGGTGCTACTAGTCATGATTTATTTCAATCTTCTTGTTAAATAAATGTCACAACTGTTTTAGGATCACACTCGTTGCATTTAAGATACTGGTGCCTATCAGTATCCTTTGTTTTGAGAACATTCAATAAGATATTTATGATATCCGTGGAAAATTTAGTCAAATTGACAGGGAATTGCTATTAATGTCCACGTATGACCAAAGTAGACTAGTGGGACTGAAATATATGGTAATTATAATGTCCTACAAGAATCCTCATATATAGAGGGAGTTTACCGAGTGCCTCTTGAAGAATATCTGTTTGGTAATGGTCTGTACTGAAAGGAGACAGTGGGTAATCCTCGCTTGCATCAAAGTACTACCTACTAGAGGGAGCTAAAGTTGAAGCACTCCTAGCATCTAAAATGGACAAATCCATAATCTATGTAAATAAGTTGGTCATTTGTTGCCTTGTAAGGAAACCACCGACAAGTGGACATGATGCTCTTCTTCTTCCTGGTTCTAAACTAAGTTTTTTATCAATTGATAACAGAAATGCTGGGAAGCATCACTAACCGCGGTTGTCTTGGCACTATGCTTGGGATGGGATGAAATAGAGAAGTGATCTATGATTCTATGCATGGTATTGGGAAAACTCAGGTGATGTGTTCGAAAGTTACCATCACTTTAAGGAACAAAGAGAGACATCTCTTGTCAAGATATATGAAGAAGACGGAGAGAGATCCTCTCGATTCATATAATTCAAAACAATACCTATCATAAAAGCTTCCTCTACAGAACATTCATGTTAATGGGAGAGAATACAGTAGTAAATGCTCTAATGGAGACACCAAGCCAAGTCTGGTGCTTGTATATAACCAACTATATCATGTTTTATTCTTGTAAGCAACAAACCATGCACATTTGTTCTTCTGGGATCTGATAGCTCATCTTATTGCCTAACTGGTAAGCAGACACTTGGATCTGATACAGGTATTTGAAACCTATGTGAACAATGGTGTGATTGGTAGCCTGGCCTGGTAACATGGCCATCAGAAAACCAGAGGAATTCATCAAAATGGAAAGCCAGCCGAGTTATAAAAGGCTCACCAAATCAGTTAAAAAATCCTGAACAGATCTCTTATAAATGTATCCAGTGGAAATACTTTCCGTCTGTAAAAGCAAACAAAAGTCAACACATCAAAAATTGTTTTGCTGATCTAAGGACACTATTCTCTCTCTATGGAACAAAGAGCTAAGAATGGACGTCTATCTTTCCTAAGCCGTATCTCTCATCATACACAACCTGTAGTGGTAGTAGGTGAACTCACAAATATTTGTAGGCTTCAAATTCTACTTGTTCAATAGCATTGATAGTCCTCTGAAGTATAATAGCTTGAACCCTTTTAATATGAGTCCAAATCTCTGACCCATAGAAAACAATGGTTTTTTGATGCAGGAGCATCCAAGGCGAATGAGCAATCTTGCATCCCCAAAAACATAGTTGGAATTTTGGTTTGAGTTCTCTGGACAATCTCTGAGCTTAACGAAGTCATAGAGGCTAAGTTTTGAGTTCACAGCTTCAAGTTGCAGGTTTAATGGGGATCACAGTGTTAACTTCCTCAATGAGATCAAGTTATGGGTTTCATGGTAGCCACACTAAATATTTTAAGTGATCGTGCATCACTATGATTAATAGAGGCTATGAAGGATATTATCCTCATTTGCATCTAAGTTTAAAAGTCAACAGAGTTCATTGCGGACCCGACATGATTCTTAGTTGGAATGTATATTCCAACAGATCCGCGGCCTCGGGAAAGCCCCACGGAGCATGGAGTTCACGGCCTTGAGAAAACCATATGGAGTTCTAGGTGACTTCATAGTCTAGTGGAGTCCGAGACTCTGTGAAGGTGACAAGCGTCACAATCATGGCCCATCCTCAAAGTGGTCACATGTCGCAAGTCAAATGTGGGGACCACACTTTATAAAGGTGGATGCATGACTTATTCACAAGTGGATTTGATAAATCCACGGATCCATAGGATACACATAGGCCACAATAGAAAAAACAAGTTCGCTAGGGACAAGCCGTAGGATTGTGACACGTGTAACAATTTTGATAGATCACAGTGGCCACAATTTACAAAAGCTCAGATTTGTAGGGCATGCGTTATAGGGAATTTCCAACGGCCATATCTTCCATGTGAGATCACCAAATTGGGCATTTTTGGTCTCGTTGGAAAGCTCGTGATGAGAGCTTTCGATTGGCGGTGGCCACAAGGAAATCAACCACTTATGTGGGTGACTGTTTGCATCTGAAGATCCTAAAATCATTTTCTTCTGGCGGTTCAGCTATTTCAAGATCCACATGTTCCTGGTCACTAGAAGAGAGAGAGGGCATAGCATGAAGAGAAGAGGGGCCATAGAGTAGAAGAGAGGAGGCAAAGAAAAGAGAAAGACCACAAGCCAAAATAGCAGCCACATGAAGGGGAAATTGCAGAGTTTAGAATTGAGAGATTGAGATTGTGAAGCTCAAAGAGGCGTAGGGAGGGAGAGGTAGATTAGACAGTAGTGAGTCATAGTGTGAATGTAGATGTTGTTAGCGCTTGTTTTTACTAATAATATATGAATGGCTGTTGTTCACTATGTGACTTTGGCTGCACAGCCAAGGGCATCTTTTAATTGGGACCTTCTACCATGATTACATCAATTGGTATTAGAGCGGTCCAATTGAGGTTTGTTGCAAGTGTGAGAGAAGTCCTGCAAGTAAAGATAGGCGTGTGCTAAATTGTGGGACTCTTGTTGAATCAGTAGCGAGTTGTGAAATAGAAGCTTGCATTTGTTGCAGGGTTAAGAGAAGCTCTGCAAGTGAAGAGAGTTGTGTGATAAAGTGTGAGACTCTTGTTGAGTCATTAACAAGTTGTGAGAGAGAAGCTTGTATTAGAGAGAAGATTTTGTTGCAGGTGTGAGAGAAGCCCTGCAAGTGTAGAGAAAGTGTGGGACTCTTGTTTGAGTCTATTGCAGGTTAGCCTGTTTATGGAGAAGATATGGCATACATTAGAACACCAAAGGTAGAAGACTTGGTAGAGATGTGGAACAAAATCCAAGTGAGATTGGATATGATGGAGATTGCACAAAGTAGAGAAGTTGTTGCAGCTGTAAGTGAAGAAGAAGAAGTGATGAAGGGGTTGATATCCCTACAAGCAAGGTTGGATGCTTTAGAGAGAGACCAAGCAAGTAGAGACAAGAGAACCTGCCGAGGTCAAGGTGAAAGAGAGAGGTAAGTCTACTAGCAATGTTATTTTGTTTTGTGGTAGAGAGAGCCCAGAGGAGCTCATGAAATGGATAGATGAGTTGGAATTTGTTTTTGAAAAGAGGGTAGAAGACTCCATGAGGGTAAAGGTTGCAAGAAAGAGGATGTGTGCTAGTGCAGTTGTGTACTGGAGAGATCTCCAAGTGAGGAGACAAGAGAAAGGAAAGAAGGTGAAGCGTTGGGAACATATGGTTTCCAAGTTGATGGGTCATGTTATGCACTCAAGATTACAAGAAGAGTGGTGGAAGAAGCTCCAAGTCTTGAGACTCGAGAGAGAGGAGAAGAAGATTGCCTTTAGAGGCAATAGGAGAGGGAAGTTGCCATGTCAATGAGCAGCTCAAAGCTATTTTGAGAACTAGAAAGGAGAAGGAGATGAGTGAAGTGAAGAGGATTGCCTTGAGAGGCAATAACAAAGTGAGGTTTCCATGTGAGAAGCCCAAGATTGTTCTCAAAAACAACATGAAGAAAGAAAGCTATGAGCATCACATAGAAGAAGGAATCCTCATGGAAGAGGATGTGGAGGTGATAGATTGTTCATCGGAAGGAGACTTGTTAACGGATGATAGGAAAGAATTTGTGGTATCCCATAAGTGGGAAGAGGCAGAATTATCCTTGGAGAATAAGAGAAATGCATTTGTTTTTTCTCTTTTGCAGGGAAGGTAGGTTGAAGACAACATAGGAAAGATCCCTGTTTCTTTGAAGGAAACAATATAGGTGAATGAAGAAGACAATGACTAAGATTTTCAAGTTTCCATGAAGGGAACAATGGAGGTGGCTGAAGTGCATTTTAATGCACATGAGGAGAGTATGTTTGGAGACTATCTACATGCGGAAGAAGAAGAAAATAGAGTGAAAGAGAGGACAGCCATGGAGGTTGTTGAAAATGGGCCTTTGGAAGTCCATGAGAGTGAAAGTTATGAGGATAATGGGAGCAACAAAGAAGAGTTGGGCAACATGTCTTTGAGGCACAAAGAAGAGTTGGAAGAAGTGTTTGTGGGAAATATTGATTCCCTTAATGTGTTTTCTCTATGTGCAGGTCCAACAAAGAAAGAGATGGAGATGGTGGACATGGTTCTACCAAGACGATTGAAGGATGCTAGTGGCGTGGCACATGTGGGAGGAGACCACATAGATGTTGGAGGAGAGACTCTTATGAGTCAACGATTCCCTTGTTTTCATAGAGGCAAAAGGAGTGCAAGTTCATTTGCACATGGCATACTTGGGATGCCAAAGAAGGAAGAGAAGGAAGGAGAATGCAATCAGTTTGGAGTTGATGCAAAGAGGATAAGAAATGAAGAAGAGAAAGAGGAGCTGTCACAAGAGAAACTGAGCACTATTATGAGGAGCAAGTAGAGTGGAAGAGGTTTTGAGAAGCCCAAGCTTGGTGAAAATCAAGTTAATAACATGAAGATGGAGGAAGCATCTATGGGGATTGTTAAGTCTCATGTTTTAAAACTAATTTGGGACTGTTGTCAGTGTGCTGGTGTAGAAATGGAGAGAAAGGAGGCATTAAAAGTGGCCTTCTAAGGTGAAGAGAGTGAGCCACTTGAGTTCATAAGTTGTGAAGAAGTAGAGGAAGAAGAGTCTTTTAAGACTCTTATAAATAAAGAAGCCCCAAGAATGATGGTGGTAGCAAGGATAAAAGCAAAGGAAGAGATGGTGGCTATGAGAAAAGAGGAGTTATTAGAGAAGAGTGTAAGGTGGAAATATCCAACAACAGGTTGGACAGTGAGTGAACAAAGCCACGGAGGCTTTAGGTGGAGTTGGATGAACAACAATGGGTTTAAGCCCACAAGAGGACATAAGGTGCAAGAAAAAGCATCTTGGTGGTGGTGGTTTGACAGAGGTGGGTTGAAGCCCATAGAAAGATGGAAAAGGAAAGAGAGAACAATTTGGTGGAGGTGAACTTTATATGATGGGTCAAAGGCCCAAAAGAAAAGAATGGAGATGGAAGAGAAGAATGAAGAGGAGACTAAAGAAGAGTAGTGAGAGTGTCAGAGCTATGGGGAGGGGGATGGTTTATGGCCCAACAAGGGTCTGGAACTAGATGAAAACGAATGCAAGGCTATTTAGGTGCCATATTAGGTGGAAGGGAACACCATGGCCTTGGGAGTCGGTCCAAAGAGTAGTTCTACCATTGATACCCTACTTGGGAGTCGGTCCAAAGAGTAGTTCTATCATCGATACCCCACATTTTAATTATCTTGGGTGTCTGATACAGGAGCTTCCACGGTGAACAAACAATCTTGCATTCCCAAAAACATAGTAGGAATTTTGGTTTGAGTTCTCGGGACAATCTCTGAGTGTAATGAATTCACAGAGGCCAAGTTTTGAGCTCACAAAGATTTCAGATTTAAGTTGCAGGTTTAATGCAGATTTAAGTTATGGGTTTCATGGTGGCCACACTAAATATTCTAAGTGATCACGCAATCACTATGATTAACGGAGGTCACGGAGGATTTTATCCTCATTCGTGTCTAAGTTTGAAAGCCAACACAGTTCACTATGAATTGAACGTGATCCTTAATTGGAATTTATATTCCAATAGATTCATGGCCTTGGGAAAGCTCCACAAATTACGAAGTTCATGACCTCAGGAAAGCCTATGGGGCATGGAGTTCATGGCCTCAAGTAAACTCCACGGAATTCTTAGTGACTACATAGTCCAATAGAGTTCGAGAATAAGAGAAGGTGACAAGTGCCACAATCACGACCCGTCTTCGAAGTGATCTCAGGGCGCAAATCAAAAGTGGGGACCACGGTTTATTAAGGTGGATGCGTGACTTGTTCACAAGTGGTTTTGATAAATCCATGCGTCTGTAGGATGCACATAGGGCCACAATCGAAAAAGTATGTTGGCGACAAACTATGGGATCATGACACGTGTCACATACTCACTAGATCATAGTGGCCACAATTCGCAAGAACCTGGATTCGCAAGGCGTGCATTACAGGGAATTTTGAGCGGTCATATCCATGTGAGATCACCAAATGAGTCGTTTTTGGTCTTTTTGGAAAGCTCTCTATGAGACTTTCAATTGGTGGTGGCCATGGGGTAGGCAACTACATATGTGGGCGATTGTTCGCATTTGAATATCCCAAAATTGGTTTTTTGTGGCAGGTTAACTATTTCAAGATCCATGTTCACGAGACAGTGATGGGAAGTTGAAGTCTTTCCAAGAAACAATAGCGTTCAAATGAGAGAAATTAGGGGTGGTCGATAGAAGGTTCCTCATTAGAGAGGGTCGATAGTAGATGAGAAGTCTCTGGTTAGCATGGAGAGGTTCCTCATTAGTAGTAGGCAAAGTTAGCGGTTTGTTTTTGGTTCTGGTGTGGGTTCGAAGAACTTGGTTTGCCGATACGGTGATTTTTTTCCCTTGTGTTTGTTTTGGGTTCGTCCGTACAATTTTTAAATAAAAAATATAGAAATTCTAGCCTGATACATAGGAAATTAGTGCCATTGTCATTAACCACATAGTATGCACCTTGATAAGTTGATAATCATTAAATAGAAATGATAAATATTTAAATATAATATAGAAAATATTAATAATTATCCCGTCGCTGTAATTATTTACATCAAACTTTAAAAGTTAATTTTCATGGTCATATTGCTCTTCATCGAGAGCATCAACATCAACATCATCATCATCATGTTGTGGGTCATTAGAAGTAGAACCACATGGACTATCACCACTGCCACTCCCGCTAGCTAAGTTCTGTGTTGTCGAAGCTGAAGGACTGCCAATGTCATCTAATGAGAAATGGGAAATGGAAGCATCGAAGTCAACGACTTCTTGGTCTATATCCCAATGCTTTGACGTCCCCTCCTTGTACCTTGGGTTCTTGTGCGATAGAAGACGCAAATTGGAGTATATGTAGACCAATTCCTTGGCAGTTTGCTGTGCTTTTGTGAGTGGATGAAGCTATATGTGCTCCAATTCCGCTCACAAGAAAATGAACTTGCAACCTATATTCAAATTTAAACTTTGTTTTTATCATTTGTGTTGTTTTTGGTTTTTGATTTTGTTTATACTTGGCTTTTAGGGTTTAGGAATGTCTTTTTTATTATTAACTTGCATTGGTTTTGGCGAAAAAGTGAAATAAATAAATAAAAAAGACGTTTTTGACTTTTTTTTTTCTGCAGTAGTCTGCGGGTTCGTCCCTGGGCACCCAGGTGCATCCGGGGTTCTTCCCAGAAGAACCCCAGATGCACCCGGGTGCCCAGGGACGAACTTTGGGCGTTGGGGCAATGAACCGTACCCGAACCAGAACCTGGTTTGAACCCACATGCCCAACGCAGGCTAATTTTGATGAACCGGTAATGTTGGTAGAAAGGGGCTCGTGGACACCAGAAGAGAGAGGGCCATAGCACAAAGAGAAGAGAGGCCATAGATTAGCGGCCACATGAAAGGGAAGTCGCAAAGTCTATAACTGAGAGATTGAGATTGTGAAGAGTGAAGAAGCTTAGAGAGGGAGAGGTAGAGTAGAGAGTAGTGAGTCATAGTGCGAATGTAGATGCTGTTAAGGCATGTTTCACTAATAATAAAAGAATGGTGATTGTCCGCTGTGACTTTGGTTGCATGGCCAAGGGCATCCCTTAATTGGGACACCCTACGGTGACTGCATCATTTTTATGAGAGTCAAAGAGATTCATCTTGGAAGATGAAGCTCAAAACGGTTTGTCGAGAATGGCCAAGGTGGCATATCCTTTGCACACTCAAGATTGAGATGGAGGCTTCTGGTTGAAGTTGGTTCTAGTAGACAATACTCCCATATAAGTATGTGATTAATGAATATCCTCCTTGGTAGTCTTAAAAATTTAAAATCATAGTTTTGCCAATGCTAAGACCCAATTTATATATCACTTTGATAGTAGTGTCTAAGGTATGTGCCATTTGCAGGATCATCGACTCATAAATTGCAGATATTTGATACCAGACCATGGATTTAAGAAATTTTGTATACTAATTCTAGTTGTATATTGGAAAGAGATAAATTAACTCCTAGTAGAGATGAGTGGTGGTTGAATACATGTCAAATTCAGCTGGAGGAGTGATTTAGCATCTAGGGAACAACTAGAATTAGTAAACAAAATTTCTTTAATCCATGTTCTAAATTAACTCCTAGTAGAGATGAGTGGTGGTTGAATACATGTCAAGTTCAGCTGGAGGAGTGATTTAGCATCTAGGGAACAATCATGAAATGGAACATTGTATTAAAAAATTGGTTAGATGGTGTTGAATAGAGAGAGGCATTGATACAGAGTTATGAAACATCACAAGTGGACTATGGAAAGGTTTTCATTACAAATATCACAATGGTGTGGCATTGGAGAGATGAAAATGAGGGGTTGAATTAGAGAAATTCATCCCGAGGTAAAAGCTGGAAAGCCTATATATACTGTAGGGTTAAGAAGTTTATCATTTGAAGTTATTTGTTTCAGGTGTAGATATAATATATCCCTAAAAGGCTTGAACAATACATGGAGACTAATGAAATAGATGAAAATGGACATAACAAAGACAGCATTGATACTACTTTATTTGTACCTTTAAAATCCAACCCATAAGTGAAGATTCTAATTTCTGTTGGTGTATGGCACCCTTATGTTTATCAAAATAAACATTCTTTAGACGATTATTTTCAAGGCACTTATTTATTAAACCGAGCAAAAGTTCAACAAGATTCATGTTCTAGTTGATAATAATCTTGTAATATAATTGCATTTTCATGTATGCCATCTGATAAAGTTTAATATTTCAAAATGTTATGCAAATCAGTAAAAGTCATACTTATGAACTCCATGAAACTATTTTGTTACATATTAAGCATCATTATCTTTTTATAGTTTTGTGAATTGGCACACATGTTCCTTCATGGGTGATTGCATGTATTTTGCAGGTTCCTATCCTTATGGTGGATCCAAATACAAGGCATCGGCACCATCTACAGGTGCTGATTTCAATGAGTGCCACAAGGTTGCCTTTGATGCACTGAAACATGATCAAGCTTGCACCCACATGAAATGTACCTTTGGAGGTGTCTGGAATGGTGGTGGTGGGAATGGACAGAAGAATCTGTTTGTAGCATCCTTTTTCTTTGACAGAGCTGTAGAGGTAACAATATCCTCTGAATCTTCTCTTTCAAGACATGGTAAAACTATTATCTCACCCAAGATGCATGTAGGAGTTTTACACTTAATTTAGAAGCATATGACAGGGTTTAATTGGAGTTTCTCATGTATTTGTTTTTTTTCAGGCTGGTTTTGTTGATCCAAGTGTACCAGTAGCAAAGGTAAAGCCCATAGATTTTAAGAAAGCAGCCAAAAAGATTTGCAGAATTAGTTACGAAGATGCAGGAAAAATGTTCCCTGATGTTGACCAAAATCAATTACCCTATCTTTGTATGGACCTTGCATATCAATATACTCTGCTCACTGATGGATTTGGTAAGATTTTAAAGTTTTTCTTGTTCTTAAATTGATAGACTTGTCGTAGTTCAATATATTGATCTCTAATTTTAACTTATTTATTTTTCTTCTGGTTTCACATGCAGATCTTAGTCACGGGCAAGAAATTACTTTGGTGAAACAAGTGGAGTACAAGAATTCTCGAGTTGAAGCCGCATGGCCACTTGGTAGTGCTATTGAGCTTGTATCTTGACTGATGTAGGACATTATGTTCCAATTACTCGAGGAATTAAAGATATAATGTCTCATGAAGTTTCTAGGAAAACAATCTTTCCCGCAAATTTTGGTCCACGTAATGGCATTATGCTTGTTATGTCAGTTTATATATAAAGTTCTTTCAAATCAGCATATTCCAAGATAGGCTTGTGTAACCATTTCAGACTCACATATTCTTTTAAAATTTTTTACTAGCTGGTTAGGAAGATTGAGCTCAACCGAACCTTCTGATAAACCCCGAGTATGTATTTTCCAATCTATTTAATTTCAGGGTTACAAGGGATAAAGCATTTCATGGGTATTCCTCAAGATATTTGATTGCAAACTGGAAGTGATTATGTTTGACAGGTAAATTATTTGTATGCATGTATGTGTGTGTGTGTGTCTCTCTCACTTTATATATATGGCAATGTTGGTGAAAATGGGGTAAACTAAGGCACTGGATGGCAAAGATGCACACATTCATGTATACGCATGCACACACATCTTTTATCGCTTCATAATCGATAAACGATAAAAACATTATACACCTGCGCACACATCTTACTAGATGGTATATACGTGTACACATCTTTTATCACTTCATAAACGATAAAAACATTATGCAGATCACATATTTAGTGCCCCTCTCCTGGCAAGCATTAGGAGAACTAGCATGTCTACATTTTCATCAAGATTCATCATTTTAAAAAACACATGCTATACATAATACGTTTTTTTAAATTCATTTTAAAATAATCAAGCTCTCTAGCTGAAGTGGATAGTAATTTCCCTCAGTATATAATAGATATTTGCCACCAAAGAGCATTCCTATGAGTGTTGACAGTTTTCCAAATCTTTTTCCCCTCACCCTTGATCATCCAAGTATTTCCTAGTAAAGCATGTCACACTTTGCTCGATCCAGCTCGAGAAGGATTGTAGCCGTTATGCTTTTCCACAGGGTTGGATGCCAAGCAGAATTGAGAGCATCTGATTAATTGATTCTTGACTGCTAGGCTCTGCTGAAGATTTAGCCATCCCAAATTTGAAGCTATTCGAGCCATCTAAATATATGTTTGAAAATTTGTAAAATAATTTTTGAAAGTCCATAAAATTTTAATAAAGTTATTTTATATGGTTTATGATTTTATTTTAGAATAATTACTAAGATGTATGAAGTAATTTTGATAGAATTTGAGGTATTGTAAAAAAAATGAAATTTTTTAAACATGTTCTTTTGATAAAATGTTTATCCGCTGTTGTTTTTGCTCGATCAAAAAGATGGGTGATGAAAACACATCCCGAACAAAAAGTACAACGAAAAATAAACAGGATTCAACAACCCAAAAGAGAAAAAGGTTGAAGCCCACACCTCACAAAACTTCGTTGTTAATTTTAACAATCCATTGATGCCTTGATCACAAGTTGTGCTAGCTCTTATCAAACACTTTACTCACCCTATCAATTTGTAGTATGGGACTCTCTGAATCACCTCATCCATTTCCTTAGCAAAGGAGTACATTAGTGGAAGGAAATTCATAAGAACTTCAGGAAAATGGGTTTCACCCCCTCAAAGATTGGATCAATTTGAATTTTGATAGGGGTTGATGGTGTCATTAGCAACTCAAATAACTGAGAATTGGATGCAAGCCTTATTCTTGCTTCTTAGTATAGCTCGTCATAGAAGACGATTCCATCGTTAGTAAATGGACGATCTTGAATTGGGAACTGAATAAAATCCTTAACAAGGCCAAGCTCCTCTTCTCAACTTCAACACATTTACTATTAATAACTATTGCTGACACACAAATTGGCCCACAAATTTTCTTATTAATTGTTTTAATTATTTGTGTTTAGCGGTGAATACCACAGATACAATAAGTTGAAACAAAGGCACAATCAAGTTATAAAATAATATAGTCACAAATAGTTATTAGATCTAAAACTAGGCCTAAAAATATAGATTATTAGTATGAATAAATGATTGTAAAAGCAAAAACAATGGAAAAGAGAGAATGATAAAAAAATTGACACCCCTAGTGATTGAAATTAGTTTACAGAACTAGCACATGCTTATGGAAGTGAATATTCTACAACCTTGAGAATTTGAGTGTGATTTGCGAAAGGGACATAATCGGTTGAGCACCACTTATTTCATGGTCAAAATCGACGTACCACTAATTGTGTCCTTGTACCATCGATTTTGTTTGGTGTGCTTTTTCAAGTTTTTATTATTTGAGCAAGTGCGCAGGTTGATGGTGAATATAGTTAAACCTTTGCTTTGCCAAATTGGTGGTTGAAATGTTTGATTTGTCTTCTCTTTTGTCATCGATCTAATTCACCACAATGTTGTACGAGGAATGAAAGATGCAAGGTTAATTGGGTCAGGTAATCTTGAGGAGTTGTAACTACATATCTTGCATACTTGGAATCAAGGATCAATATAGTTTTAGTTCATGTTAGTGTAATTTCAACCCAAATGAGAGATATGACTTCACTTTCTCTCTCTAGATAATTAGGGGCAACTACATAAATATTCACTTAGTCTTTTTGGCACACATATGTAGCTAATTCAAACTTTTGAATTCTTTTAAAAACCTTGAATAACATAGATATTGATTTGGTAATGTGCCTATGACTTGATTCCTCTTGATACTTATTATTGAAATGCCTCTAGGAGGCTTTGTATAATACAAAATTGTATAATTCAAATTAGGGACTTATTGGTGGTGCACAAAGAGGAAAACAACAGAAATGGACAAAGGGGCAACAAAGGCAAAGGGACACAATTGATGGTTGACTGATTATGTTTGGGACAAAATTGACGAATTGCCAATTGTGTGCCAAACACAAAAACAATAGAGAAAGAATAGAGGAGGGGAAGGCCAGAGACAAACATAGAGGAGAGATAAAACAAAAGAAGGAAGAGAGAATGACACCACACGAAGAAGAGAGAGAGAGGACAAAAAAGTGCCAGTAATACCTAATTCGAACTGATTATCTATATGCACAAAGCAAAACTAAAAACATTGCAATAATAAGCATTGTACCAAAAACAAGTGTCTATGTAATGCCCCACTTTGATGTGTGTGCATGATGAATGCATGTGTCAAAATTGAAGCACATACTTGCACTTACCTAACAGAAGAAACGATGAAGAATTTGGATGCTTGGGCTAGGCTCCACTCACGTGTGTTGGTAAGTCCTGGGGTACTTGCAAACAATTATGAATGAATGCAAGAACTCAGTGAATTGATATATTGGTGCAAATTTAATACTTTGAAATAAAATTTTAAAAATAAGCATATGAACGATACACCTGGTGGTACGCGAACCACACTGTCACTCCTAGGAATCAAAACCCAAATTGAAATATATTGGCATTAACGAGTTTCAAGGACACTCTAAGACCTCTATAAATTTATAGCAAGTCCTAACAACATTAATTCTGCTTCTTGATCAAGAAAGCAAATATTTGGGCAAGTCTTAGTCCATTTTTGTAAACATATTTGTATAGTTATTTGTAAATTTATAGTCTGTGCAAATTTAAATTCAGGTGTAGAATATCTAGATAGATGCCCCCATTTTGAGATTAGGGATGTATACCTCGTCTTGCATATCAGTCATCTCAAAAGAGACTCATGCACATCACGCATTATCTTATCATATAGCCAAAGTTGCTAAAATATTTGAAAGCACTTTTTAAACACATGTATGTAACTATATAAAGATATCATCATGTATTTCTTGATAGTAATATGACTCATGGGAGAATGAGGTGATTGATACTGAGAGAAAATAATATGTCCACTTTAAGCAACAAGAGAGAAATAATATGTTCGTGTACTCATATAGGATAGATGTCATCATGTAAGGCTCGTCAATACCCCTAGTACTCATGCTAATGCAATATAAGCAAGGAAAGATGAAGGGAGGGGGTAAATGAAATGCCTCAATAATACCTGTAAATTGGACAAGTAAGATGCCACAATATGGACAAGATATGGAAATAGATATATCCTATGTGATAATCACCATGTGACTAGGTGTAAGTAGGATGATGTAGCATCCTAATATATAAATAGTGTAAGAGCACTAGGTACATGGGCATGAGATTCTATGTATAGGTAGAGTCGGATCAATGAAGCGTGTAGAGGGTACATGGGTATGATTACCCTAGAGGCAATGCAATAGTGATAATAGTTCAAGGATGTTTGGGTATGATGCCCCCAGTGGCAAGGTAGATATAGATATAATCAATGAAGCTCAAATGGGTATGATGCCCCGAAGGCAATAAGTAACATCTACAGTATGGAGAGTGTAGTAATAGTATGGCATCCTCAACAACATATGATATAATTAGTGAAAATTTCATAACAAGTATGCACGTATGATCCTTCAAAAGAAAATATATGTATCACAGGGAAGGATTAATCCCTATGAAAGATAATGGCATCAAATAGGTAAAATGGCGCATAGAATAGTATTGCATTTGATCACTAAAGTGTTAAGAAGAGCTAATAAATGGACAATAAAGGTGCAATAAATGCCTTGATAGTGATAACATTGACAATGTGGTTCAATGGGTATGACGCTTCAAAGGCAATAAGTAACATCTATAGTATGGAGAGTGTAGTAATAGTATGGTATTCTTGACAACGTAAGATATAATTAGTGAAAATCCCATGACGAGTATGCAGGTATGATGTTCCAAAAGGAAATATATGTATCATAGGGAAGGATTAATACCTATAAAAGATATTGGAGTGGAATAGGTAAAATGGTGCATGAAATAGTATTGCATCAGATCACTAAAGTGTTAAGAGGAACTAATGAATGCACAATAACGATGTAATAAATGCTTCGACAATGATAACATCTAGAATGTGGTCCATTAATATGAATTGACGGGTAAAATGTACCTGAGTGTCTCTCTATAAGTAAAAATGTACTTATTGCATTATGGAATCAATTTGTATCAATAAATAATTCAATATTTTGAAAAATAACTTTAAAATGGTTTTTGGAGGTATATAATACTAATTCAACCTATTTTTACATTCATTTGATCAAAATCACTTACAAAATTCATTGATTTTGAGCTTTGAGATTAAATACAAAAGTGGTTGATGAAATGCTATTTCCAATGGTTTGGAGTGTTTGAGGGCAGAAATCTATCACCACCTAAGAGATCGATGAAGTGGATACTAATTTTGACAAATTTTTCCATTTAAAAAAAAACAATCAATTTTACTTATAAAAATTGTTTACAATCAAATTTTATATGTTTTGATACTATTTAGGGCAGCCATCGATTCCTCCTCTTTTCTACTAATTAAGACTCTTAACCATCCAATTTTGACCCATATCTACAAATTATGTATCAAATTTGCAAATTGTGTCCTTTGATTAGGACCATGTTATGCCTATTCCGACTCCTATATGGCCGATCATGACCCTCTACGTTTTGGACCGAATATTTATTTTTTCCGGCTAATTTTTAAAGTTGGGCTTAAAATTTTTCGATTTTGAAAAATTTGAAAATTAATTTATGAATTGATTACTAAGAACTAATTAATCTGAAATAATTAATTTAATTGAGAATCGGAATCAAGAGCAAAACACTTTTTTCCCTCGAACCATGCAAATGCTTCTTCAAGTTCCCTTGTGTGACAAACTTTTGACTTCCCTGCAATTGTGCAGGGGTTCATTGAACTTTTTTTTACGTTGTGCAAGTGCTTTTTGCTTTTTCTGTAATTGTGTTACACTTTTTCAAGTGGTGCAAATTTGTTTTGATACATCCCCAAATCGTGCAAATGAAATCTTTCATTGTCGTGCACGTGGCAATTGCTATTATTATTTTTCGGAGTCATGCAAATTAAAACTTCTTCCCTTCCCACTATCGTGAAATTTGATTTTTATTATCCCCTCATCCAACACTAGACCAAAATCATTATGTATCATTTTTAAGAGGTGAAATGTTCATAGTAAAATAGAAAACGAAGTGAGATTTGAAAGGAAGAAGTAGATTTTTATTTTGTCTTGGCTATCAGGGAAGAAGCCCTGCATCAATTTTCAATTTTTTTTTGTTTTCCCTGCTCACCACAAGTGCTCGTAAGGTCAAAGAAGAGATCTACAAATTAAAAAAATGAAAAAAAAAAAATTAATAGATATAATCTTGTTCTTCTTGCCAATAGAGGTTGTACAACTCATATCAACGAGAGACAAATTTCAAACCTCAATTTTAATTATTTTTGCCTACCAAAAGTTCATATGGGGGAGGTGACAAGAAATTAAAACACACACACACACACACACACACACACACACACACACACACACACACACATATATTAAATTAACAGAAATATACAAATAATTCACAAAAAAATATAGGTGGTATAAGAGCACGCCACACAGTCACACTAAGCGAAGCCTAGGACCAAAAATGGAAGCACCACAAACAACTAGGCCAAGCCTAGGATCAAGTCATAATGTCATAATAAAAGATAACTTTAAGTAGCAAGAGCAAGGCCAGAAGGTGGAGGATCCATATCATTAGGACCCCAGCCCGAGCTTGGCAAATCATTGCCATCTAAAATAGGCTCCCAACCAGTAGCTTGAGCAGTGTCTTTGTCAATCTTATTCTTCCTGTGTTTGAGTGGACAAAATGCCTAGAGAGAGCCTAGGGAACTTGTCCAGCACGTCCGATCGGCCTCCAGATGGTGCCCCCAAGCATCCGGGTGCAGAGGAGGAACATCCCAACCATCTTGCCCAACAGGGGAAGGAGGTGGAGGTTGCCACCTTCGCTGCTGCCCAGGAAGGGTCATGCACTAGTATGGGGTGTTGTTGTGAGAGCAACACCGAGAACTACTATGATGATGCCCACCATGAAGCGGCAAGGTAATTCTATCCTCCAGTTTGGGATACCTGTGCAGAGATGGTAGAACCCAAGCCATTGCATAAGGAGCATCTCCCCAGTGAGAGAGGAGATCCTAAAGGTGCCCAAGCTCTATAGCAACTTTGTTAGCTGGAGCTTGAATTTGCGAAACAACATTGGAGATGATCGAGGTCTTGCTCAAAGAAGAAACATTACAATTTGAAGAAGTATTATTAAACACAAAATTATTTCTTTCTTTCCAAAGCTAGAAGAGAATCTCCACTCTAAAAGTATGCCAAACTTGGGCGTATTTTAAGGGCATTACAGGTTTATCTCTAAGGAGGATGTGTTGCCAAAGAAAAATTCAGGCTGGAAAGGCCTGAAGAGATCATGGATCCACTTCTAGACCCTTTGAGCTTTGGAACAATACCAGAAAAGATGAGAAAGCATCTCAAGGTGGCCACATAAAAGGCAAGTAGGGAGGGGAACTCCTAGTTGGACGAGTCTTTTACCAATATGTAAGCCTTGGTGTAGTATACGCCAAGCAAAATGGGCAAGCTTGGGATCCACGCAAGCCCCCTAGACAGTGCTAAAGCGAAAGCTCAACGTACTAACAAAATAATGCAATCTCCAACGGGAATTGAGTTTGTCCACCATTGGCAAATGAGGGGTGTGCCATCCATATTCGAGGAGTGTAATTGCACAAGGGGGTCTTAACATACCACTTTCAGTCCTTCCACCATGTATGAGTGGAATGAATAGAGATTTTGTAGAGCATGGAGGATGACACCACGTTAAGTATCTCCTAGTAAGATTCTTGGTCAGAATTGGTTAGCCAAAATTTGGATTTCACCTCTTCCCAAGATAGCTAAGAGCAAGATCACATGTAGTAGATATCCTGGACAAAATGAATACCCCTACAAAAGAACTTGAGAGCGTTGATCCAAGGGACCTCTGCCAGGGGAACTTCATTGAAATTAATAATAGGTGACCACTAGAGTGAGTGGGTGTTTACAAACAACCCATCTTAGACCCCTGAACCATTCCAGAGAAGCCATGGTTTGATCTTTTCCCATGCCTTCTAGATGCTTTTAGCCATAAAGGACCCTATGATTTGAACTAGAGACTTAATGATTAACAAATTAGGGAAGCCGAGCCCTTTCTAGGCTTTCTTGCCCTTAGGCAAACCTGAGGAAATGCAGTGTCTGAACAACACCTAGGATTCTTTGCCGTCAATGGCCTGCATACTCCATTTCACACATAAGGTAGTTCTTTGTCGAGCTATGTCAATGAGCCCCATCCCTCTGACATCCCACGCGAGGCAAGAATATTCCCAAGCCACCCTGTGGAAACCTTTACTGTGAGGAAAATGAGCCCAAAGGAAATCTCTGAGCAATTTCTCCAGCTTTTGGTAAGATTTCTTAGAAGGCACCCAATATGAAGAGTAGTACACATGGGTGGTCGTAGGTATTTTTAAGCAAATTAAAATTTTTCCTGCCAATGAAAGAGACTTGGTCACCTAATATTCTAGCTTCTTAGCAACTCTATCTACAACATATTACCACAACAAGGGTGGTGAGACATCAAAAGCAAAGGGGATGCCAAGAAATTTGAAGATTTCATCATGTTGGATCCACTTCGTACTGTATTTAGTAGTCCAAGTTGGCGGAGGGAGGTAGGATTGCTTGAAGCAATGAGTTTTTTGCCATTGAATGCTGGAGTCAGAGGCTAGGCAGAAGGTGTTGAGGCACTGTAAGACATTGCCCACATTGGACTCATCCTCAATGATAGTAAGGAAGGAGTCATCTGCAAAGTGACTATTAAGCAATTACATATCTTCCTACAGGTTTTCGACATCAGGCGGGAAATAGATTCCCTTAACAAGGCCCCTAGCTTGGGCATTGCTAAGAAGATATCCAAAACCCTCAACTGTAAGCACATACAAGGCAGGAACTATAGGGCACCCTTGACGAATAGAGTAGAACAAACCAAACTACTCAGAGGTGACTCCATTAATGGAGAGGACAACTGAGGCATCTGCAAAAAACATCTGGATGGTTTATATGAAGTTAGACTCGAAGCACGACTAGTATGAATGACCATTAAATATGGTTGTAAGCTTTTTCAAAGTTAATTTTAATGAACATAACTTGTTGCTTAGCCTTCTGGCCTAGTCCATCCCTTTCTAGACTGCTATAATGTTATCCAAAATATAATGATTTCTAATGAGTTCAAGGTGCATGATGAGAGGCAACATATTGTGTAACCAGATCGCCAACACCTTGGTAATGATTTTATAGGAAACATTTAGGAGGGTGATGGGCCACCAATTATAGATCAACTCGGGATCTCCCTGCTTAGGTATGAATTCAATGTTTCCTTTATTTATATTTTTGCCTAGAGAATGCGTGTAGAAGGCTTCTTGATAAAACTTATACAAGTCACTACCCACAAGATCCTAGAGGGTTTTGTAAAATTCACAAGGAATCCGTCAATGCTTAGAGCTTTATCATTAGTCATGTGAGACACTACCTCATGCAAATCATCGACAGTGAGGAGCCTATCGCAAGCCACCCACTGGGCGGGAGTGAGTTGACATGGCACCACTACGAGACATTGCTGAAGGGTAATTTCACGTTCAACTAAGGATGCTTGAGCTTTGAACACTTGTTGATAGTGACGCTCAAAGGCTTGAACAATGTGCAAGGTCTCTATGAGTCTGTTGCTAGCCTTAGAGATGACTTGAATTTGCTGCTTTGAGTTCTTAGCTCACAACATTTGAAAGAACTCCATTAAAGCTTTGTCCCTTATTTTGAACCAGTGAAGTCTAGCTTTGACCTGAGATCCCTAGGCATTGTAGCTGTTTGCAATCTAGATATGATGCCATAAGGAGGAAACTCTAACTTGCAAGATCTCATTGAAGGGATCCTTTTTCAGAGCTAAAGCTGCATGACTCAGCTCTGAGGAAACAACAGAGTAAGAGTGTCTTTGAATTTGAGAAAGTTGGTAGCCATATATTCATATAAAGTGAGAGGTCCTTCTAATGGTGTCATCCCACCAAAGAATCCAGCTAGAATCTTTGGAAGGACGTGGATCCAAATTCCAAACTCTTTGAATGTGCACCACCGTGGGCCCATGCTTGAACAAAGAGGTGTTAAGGAAAAATTGCATTTTGTGGACTTTAGGTTTCATGAACTACCATGTCACTCTAAATTGAATTGGGGAGTGGTCGAAAAGCCCAAAATCTAGAAATGCCTACACCAGAGGGGAAAAATTGTTATCAAAGGAAAAATATGGTTGGGTGGACATCATTGCCTTGTTCAGGTGCTTTAAAATTTGAGCAGGGCCCTCCCTGAGATTACTCTAGGTGTACCAAACTTTGTTTGTAGGATGATGGATTAAATTAGGGTCATAAAAGCTCCATTTACGCACATATAATACCATGCCTCCCTTTTGCCAATTTCCCACTGCATTGGCAAGTGGCCCACTTTGTCCTCAGGAGATGCCACAATATTAAAGTCACCACATAAGACCCAATGGGAATTGGGGAGATCATCCGCTATCCATCACCATAAATGGATACACTCTAAGGCATCATTCAAGGCATACATGTTAATAAAACTAAAAGTGTGGCTTTCAACGCTAAAAAGGTCCCATACTAATTGGTTAGTGGGGTCCACACCAGATTGCACTAAGTACGACCGCCACCTTGGAGAAATGAATGCGATCATCCTTCCACATCCTGCATCATGATTACTATGTAAAATGATATTATCATGCTAGATGGAATTACTGACAACCATCAATAAAAAATCCACGACCTTGACTTGTTGTAGACAAAGAATGCCCATCTCAAAAAACTTCTTTTTGAAATCACGTACAATGAACTTGCGTTTTGGGTCTATGAGACCCTGAACATTTCATGAAAAATAATTCATAGATGATAGGTGTTGAGGGACATGTCCTTCGATTCCAAACCTTCCAAGGCATCATATCGATTATGTAGAAAATGCCCACTGTTGACACTTAAAAAGTCATCAAATTGCTTCCTCACAGCAGGGTCAACCTAATACTCTCCTTTCTCTACCTCATCACTCTTCCAAGGAGGGATGCAAGAGTGTTTGGGCGCATGCCACCGAGCAAAAAGTGGAAGAGTGGCTAGTTGTGAGTCTAAAAATATGGAAGAATTTTGAAAGGAAGCTTCGATACCTTGGGATAAGATGTTGGCAGCGAATAGGGTGTTGAATACCCTAGGTTTTTTCACTAATTTTAGGGCTTCAGCCTGAGGAGGCTCTTTCTCAGTAGGAGCTTGCTACTATGGGACATTGCTCAAAGATGACTTTCCTCCTTTGGGAGTAGCAGTTGAACTTGCAATTTTGGGATGACTATTATTCTTTCCTACCGTAGTCCATCTGTCCTCACCTGGGTTTTTGCTAGCTTTCAGAGAGGGCTTGGGGGGAGAGGATGAGTGGGCGGACACATTATTTTGAGCCAACTGAAAGGGAAAATCCTGTATCTTATGGTCTGTGGCTTGGAAATGAAAACAAGTGTTAGGCAAGTTGATATACATGACTCGTTATGAGTGTCTCACATCCCCAACTTGAATTTCTACAAACTCCTTGAGGTCCTGGGAAAGGTCTACTTCTACACAAACCCACTTTTGTGGTCTAGCATAATATAACTAGTTTTGTTCATGGCAAACCACCTGACCTATGGAGGATGCTATTTGGTGAATAAAGTGCCAGTAGGGGAGCGAGAGGCCTGAAAATTCAACCCAAACTAGGACTTTTAGAGAAGTGTGCTATGAGACCATAAAATCTCTTGTCCAGGGGAAGAAAACCATGAGTGAATTCCTAAGATACCAAGTGGCATACCTATGGAGGATTCCTCTTGCATAGGATGGGTTGATAAAGCAAAAAAGAAAAAAACACTTAGTCATGTTATAGATGACCTCTAGCTTAATGCCATGAGCTACCCAGTGGGTTTGAACCCAAGACCGTAGCATACTTTTAGAGGTAATTATCCCAACAAAATATCCTATAAAAAAATTGCTCTAATCATTGACATGTAGAATTAAATTTAGGAATAGGTAATATAACATCAAGTTCTGAAGCATTACATCATGGTAAACCTTCAAGATAAACTTCCTCGAGTGCTTTCAGGGGGCCATTGCTCAACACTCCACTGTTTTTCATAGATGAAATAACTAGGATAGAATGGGGAGAAGTCATTATAAAGGTGGCCTTATCCGAAGATGAGAAACCCTAAATGTCAATAAATACAAGTTTTGTAGGTGATTTAAGGTTGTGGTGTGATACAAGTTGGACAAATAGAAAATAAAGGGTTGACTCAATGGTGCACATGGAGGATACCCTAGCAGAGCAAAAAACTCATCCAACTCAATGGAACACTCAATTTTAAAAAATAACATATTTTGTTTTGTTTGTAGCTTCCAATGAAGGCCGTATGACTAGCAAAGGAGGCTAGAAATAAATTTTTAAAATTATTTTGCTTATAGCCAAAACCCATATGGCCACATGATAAGGAGAGGAGAGAGAATTTAAAAGAAAGAGCAGATTTTTTTTTCTATTTTATTTTTATTTTCATTTGCTTCTTCAGGATAAAAATTTGTACAACTGTACGACCCATGCAAGCATTGAGGGTTTTAAAATTTGAAAAAATAAAAAATCAGAGTTTTAATTTGTTTTTGACCCATAATCAAAAAGGCCATACAGTTTAAAGTGAGCTTGGAGGGTTTGAATTTTTTAAAAACAATTAATGATCAATTTTATTGTTTTGGCCCAAGGTGGAAAGAGGAATGGGGTTTTAAAATTTAAAAAACAACGATTTGCAATTCTTTTTTGTTTCGTTTGCATTTGCCAAAAGACGTCGTACACTAGCATTTCCAAGGGAAGGCTTTCACAGGTAAATACAAATATGATGGGCAAAAAACTCAAATTCACATGTTAATGGATGGTTCAATATGGATATTCTCTCATAACTGTGAGGATTCCACCTCTTGATTTCTAGATTTTGTTGACATAATGCTTTTGTTAATTAAGTCAACTATTAAGAGTTTTGTCTTGGATGTTGACACAATGGGAATAATATAATGACTTTTCAAAATTTATTGTCACATGAAAAAGGATGAAGCATATCTTTTATTCAGTCTCAAAACTTCAAGGTTGACATTTGCATCTTCATATTTGATCTCATGTCTGTGAATTGAGGACAATTGGTAGCATTTCCAATTCTTTGCCATATGAAACATGTCAAGAGTAATTGTGTAGATTTATTTGAAACATTATGTCAAACAATTCGACATCCTTTTGCAAATTAGAATTGTTGAAAAGGTCATATAATATTTTAAAGTGAATGCAATTGACAGTTGTAAATTCAAGAATGAATATAATTCACAGGTGTAAATCACGCTGAAAGCCTGCACAAGTATCCTCCAAGCCCATGTCATGTGAAAGAGAGGTCAACACACCCCCACTATGCAATAAATTTCATTTAGCATTCTGCCAAATCCATGGGTGTGATGTTTCATAAAAGACAGGGGAAAAGTATAATTCAACAATTCTCCTAGCTCATACCAAGTGATATGGGCCGATGGTTATCCAAATTGGGAACAATGTCCCTTGATGCATTTTGTCAAACAAGTTCCTATGAAAATTTGGGTACAACGTTCCTCATTAAAATGATAAATCATAAAAGGAACAATCAAGTTATAAAATAAGAGGAACGAGTAGGCATAAGCCATATATTTGTAGAAGTAGGGTGAAGTTTCATGATAAGTTCAAAGTAAAAGTTGAAATTGTCCTCAACAAAAGTGAAGATGAATAGGCTCCATCAAAATCTTCTGGGCTTTTCATGTAAATGTTGAATCTTGTTTTACAATTTTCAGTTGCAAATTTTACAAGTGCAATCTCGTAAATGTAATTCGAGCAAATGCATTATGTCAACTTTTTAAGTATCGAATCATGTAATTTTGATTTGCACATTTCAAGTGGGGTATTTTTATAAACTCATTTTTGCACCATCTAAAACGTGAAAAATGTGGTTACACACCATAACCACCTTCCCATGTTATAAATATGAGTGTTAGGCTCATTAGAAAAGGGAGGTTTTTGAAAAATAAAACTCTGAGCCATATTTTTAGAAGGCAAGATTGTATTACAACTCAAAAAACATCATTACAAAAGAGAAAATTTACAAATTGTGTGTTCATATTCTCTTCTTGAATTATGACTGTGTATGATTCATTTGTATTCAAATCTTTGCTTTCAAAACTTTGTCATCACTGTTATCAATTAGTCTTAATGTGGAAATTGCATAGTAGATTTTTTTTTGAATCTATGTCTGTTATTTTCACAAATGTGAAATCTCAATGGGATTTAGATAATATTTTAATTATCTTTTATGGGTAAATAAGGGATGGCTGTCTTTGGTTTGATATCAGTATCAAAGAATCATCTCAGTGTATGTTTTTCACTCTTAAGAGTGTAATTATGTCTTTACCACCCATTGAATGAGAAGAGATTTCTACGAGCACAATGTTTCTCCTTATTGGGATGTTCTAATGAATATCTATTTTTAGTCACCTAAAGTGATCCTTCGTCTTCCCTGGAGTTATTTTCAAAGTTTTTGTGTTTAATTGGATAAAATCATCCCATTCTACCTTTTTCCCTATTTTGCTCATTTCCATCATTCCTCTTATTTTCCTTTTTATCTCTTTTATGTACTTTCTAGTTAAAAGTACAAAACCTTCATAGAAAACATTTTTACTGTAAATAGTTGTGAATAGATTTTCCCTTGCTTTTCTATTTTTTTAGTTTTTAATAAAGGTAGCTCCACATGCTAATAAGAGAGGGACTTTATCCCTATGTTGTTGACTAACATAAGGACTTAATTCCCACATTATTGACTCAAAGTCACCAATTTGTCCCCCTAACAAATTTTTGAGCCAATAATATTTTATGACTCTACTGAGGATTAAGGTGATTTACACATTTAATTTTAAAACATTTCAAGGAACCTCCCTAGAATGAAGGTTGATGACTCTGTTGAGATAAAGTACCTTGTGCCTACATCTTTCTGATTAAAGAAATAACGTTGGTTCACCCCAACCATAATGTTCCTTGTGTCCCATGGGAAAAATATTTTGTGCTGCTGGCTTTGGCCGAATACAATGAGTTACCATTAGGCTCAAGGGAGAAATTTATATATTTTTTTGATGAAAATGATGAAGATTTATATAACCATATCTTGGCCTTCATAGTATCTTGTGGCATCTTGGGAGTTATGCATGAAGATGTTGTTGTTAGAATTTTTGTTGAGACTCCCATAGGATCTACTGCTAAGTGGTTTTGGAACCTAGAAGATGGATGCATTATGAATTAGGAATCCTTGAAGAACAAGTTCTTGAAAAAATTCAAATCAACAGCAGACGTGTATACATTGTTGTTAGATTACTTCCAAATCCAGAAGCAAGACAATGAGAAAATGAGAGAGTTCATACCCTGCTTCAACAAATTATTGAGATTGATTCCTAAGGTAGATCAACCAAGTCCCAACAATAAAATCTATGTCTTCATTGGTTTTCTACATCTAATATCAAACTCATCTTGATGAGAAACAAAGTGAATGACTTGGAAGCTATGCAACATGATGCTATCAAGATTGAAGATGACATGGTTTTGTCTAGAATGTTGAAGAATGAAGTTTCAAAACATATTATAACTATTAGAAATAATGAGGAAGTAGTGAAACTTGATATAGTCAAGAGTTATCATCATTCAAAAAAGAGATTTTGAAGGCAAATTCTTAATCAAACACGTTAGAACTCTGGTAGATAAAAACACAGAGTGCATCTTTCCACATATGATTATTTCAGTTTCATAATTATGGAAGAAGGTGCGAATTTGGAAGAACTAATGATTGATCAGAGAATAAATGAAGAATTTAGCTTCCCCTTAGCAAAAAAGAAAAAATTGCATGTTTCACATGATTGCTCAAATATTGCGGTCCCTAAGAGGAAATGAATATTTTAAAGAACAACTGATTCAACCACAAACATAAAGGAAAAATAGTGCAGAGTATGATGTTTTACTTTCAGAAGGTGAAGATAACATAAAACTAGTTTTCTATGAAAAATAAAATGCCTCTTGTATCAGGATCGAAGATTTAATGGTCAAAAGTGAAGATTCTCTTGGCACTTCCTTTTCATAATCCACTATAGAAGAGTTCTCCATAGAATTTGAATCCAAAACAATCAATCATATGCAGTATTAGGATCATATCATACCAAGATTGAGGTTAAGGGAGACATCAAGGTAGAACAAAATGAATGGTGCCTAATATTCATTACAAGCGAAATAAAAACTATCAAGGTAGAAGTTTTCAATGAAGATAATGATGATTCATTTGACAACGAATTTGTCTCTATCATGGGAAACAATTTGGAAATGAATATCTGCACTTTGATCATTCTAGTAGATACTCTTTTTATTGTTCCAGCTCATAAATAAATAAACAGTGAACTTCTCTCTGATTTAGTTCTTGTATCTAGCACATATGCATTTAAAACTATTCAGGAAAACATTGGTGAAACCCAATGCTACTCAAGAAGAATGATAGAAGATCAGAGAGTACTTAATTTTTCCAATCTAAGATATTAAGATAGTAATGGTTTGTTCATTCATGATCATCCTTGTGTAAATGATAACTATAAGTTCCTCTTCCCACCTGTGTGGTCACTGCTGCTAAATGTGTTATGAGTTCATATGTCAAACCCATTGTTTCAAACTGACAGGTATTTCTTCCAACTAGTGAATGGTTTGTAGAGTCTTTTCTTTTTCCTCTGTTCTATAAATAGTCTTGCTTTTCCTATTTTGGCTTATTTCATTTTCCCATTTCATTTTGGTGTCTATGTATTGTTTTTCAATAAATGTTGTGCACCAAATTTAGGATTCAAAAAAATATTATCAAAAGTGATAATAAAAACCAAAAAATAATGACACCAATAGATAGGGATAAAAAATGTAAATCGGTTTGATTAGAACTCTCTTACCATCACCTTTATCTCTTCACAACTCCGATCCAAGATTGAGACTTGTATGCTCTTGATTGATTTTTTGATTTGTTGGATTGCTTCAAGACTTGACAATGGCTTCAAGAGGCTATGGATGTTGCTAATGGTTGGATAAGAGCTTGGATTTCTTGATGGAGCCCTATAACATGCACTTGTTCATTCAATTTCTCATTAGCTTGAGCAAGGGAGAGAGTCTTGGTTTTATAGAATGGTGGAGGAAGATCTTATGGTCCAAATTTGAATTTTGGGCCATTAAGATCTAGGGTGGAGGATTTTCCATGGAATTTTTAATTCTATGGAATCCTCGAGGGAGTCTTGGTTTTATAGAATGGTGGAGGAAGATCTTATGGTCCAAATTTGAATTTTGGGCCATTAAGATCCAAGGTGGAGGATTTCCATGGAATTATGGAATCCTCTAGAATAGAGGATTCTAAAGGAGGGATAAAATGGAGATATTTCTAGAATTCTCCAATTCTAGAAATCTCTTCATAGGTTTTTAGGGGTTTAGGAGAGGCTAGTGTAGGGTGGTGGGTGGCTAGTTAGGATTTTCTTGAATTTTAAATTGGCTAGTGGGATTAAGGAGTAGGTTAGTAGGTAATGGGCCCTATTAAGGTTTATTAAGGTGGGATTAATTAGTTTTAGGGGATTGTAAAGGTTCCATAGGATATAGGAATGGGTATGGGGTTAGGCTTAAAAGGTTAAATAGGGCTAGGGATACGGTAATTAAGATAAATTAGTGGGGATTAAGTAAAATTAGCAAGGTGAGCATATTTAAATGCATACATTTTGCCCCTCTTTGAAAGGGTGTTGCAAGCGAAGTGGAGTAACGGTCATGCAAAGACAAATTGTAATGTAGGATTTGACGTTGATTGGGATATGGTGCTGATGCCCCCTCGAGGGAGTATGCAGGGAGGGAAATGGGCCCTGATGGTAACTCGACTAAATATTCCTAGGTGGGATTTGGATATGGATAGTGATAGAGGGAAAGAGGCCCCAAAGTGGATTTTAAAGTTGTCTCAAGTGATTAATGACTCAAGTGATGGGTCTAGGCATGTGACATTGTTGCCTATAAATTAATATGGTTGACTTAGATTGGATGGGTTTGAGAAAATGATAGGTCTAGCAGCTAGGACACATGCTATAAGGGGGCTCAAAAAGGAGGATAGCAATTGTAATTGACTATTGACGAGACAAAGCCATTTTTCATTAAAGTTGAGGCTTGTGAAAATAAGGGATGTAAATCCATGTTTGGGATGATAATGATAGATAAAAATGGTTGTAGAATAGTTATAGAGGGGCTGGGGATGTTGTTGGGGTGTGAAAAAGGGATCTGGATCCGTAGTTGAGAAAACTAAAAAAGTTGATAGGTGCGGGCATAACATGCCTCAAGATATTGGTAATGGGATTGCGAGCATGGACAAGATTAGTTATATAATATTTTTTTGTTTTGGGTGGGGGGGAGGAGTAGATATAGGCCAAAGGGGCAATGGGGAGGCTCATTTGCACATTGAGCCTTTTGGAGATCCTGAGCCCTGCCAGAGACCATGGACCACCTTCTATGATCATCACATCATGGAGAGAGGATACGTGCTCATTGGAGGGTGCTAGAGGCTAGACCACTGGTAAGTGAAGATTTTAATTTGTAATTTTTTGCCTAATTAGGCTAGGAGTTTAGGGTTTTTGGGCTAAAATAAAATGGGCTCATCGTGGGTCTACAATCTCATGACTGGATTTTGTGCCCTCAGTCATGAGGTTGCAAACGTAAGTAGTGGGAATGTAGGGGTAGTCACGAGATTGTAGGGGGAAAAGGGGTAAGATTGTAATCCTGCTAGGGGTAGTGGCAGGATTATAATCTTATGATTGGGTAATGGTGGGATTGCAATCCCAAAATTAAGGAGTAGTGGGATTGCAATCTCACTAGTAGGAAAAGATGCACAATTTCAATACCATGTCTTCAAGTCACAGGGTTGCAATCCCACTGATGGGAATCATGGTATTATAATTCCACGATTGATAAGTCACAGTATTATAATATTGTTACTAGGGAATGGCAGGATTGCCATAAAAGTGGCAAGATTGTGGGATGGGGTTAATTGGTTTATTTTGGGGTTAGGTGATGGAAAAAAATGGGACATTGGGGAAGATAGGTAGGGAGTGTAGTTTAGTTTAGATAGTTAGCTAGGGGAGGATAGGAGGAGGGGTAAGGCTATGATGATTAGATAGGTAATGCGCCAAGTGGGGGAGTGGATAATAGTTTTATTAATGTCATTTTTTGTGTGGTATAGGAACATTTAGGGATATTATAATCCCATTCACGTCACCCAAAGATTTTGCATAAGATATGGAGGGTGACTCTTATAGAGTATGGCATGTTGGAGCTAGTGGGGCTACATGGTGTGTCCATGATGCCTTCCATTTGTATTGACCAAGCCCTCATTACAGTGTTAGTGGAGTGATGGTACTCAAAGATGAGTAGCTTTCACTTTGTGATTGGGGATATGACAGTCACATTAGAGGACATATATAGGATCTTCCACCTACCTATGAGGGGGAGGAGGATCTATTGGAGATCTCACACATTGATGCAGACACTATAGTAGCTCAGGGGTAGTTTATAGATTGAGGTGTATGACAGGAGCATCGACCTTGATTGATGTAGATGGGAGGGGACTTTAGATCAGTTGACTTTGATTTTGATGCTCTTGTGTCTAGCATCTTGTTGTCAGACAAGAATGGATGATTTCACCTGGGACTAGGGGATGTTATTGTAGACATGGTGCAGGAGCACTAAGTTTTTACTTGTGGTCTAGTTATGCTGGCCCATTTGTATAGAGAGCTCCACCTTGGGGCATACAGAGGGGCACAGAGCTTTGGCCCATCAGTATTACTATAGATATGGATCTAGAAGCATATCATTATATAGTGCCCTCTAGGTACTTTGGTAGATTTAGAGCCTAGTTAGCCCTTAGTGTTTAGATGGAGGGTGATTGTAAGGGTTACATTGGGGCATGCTAGTGACATGGCCTACTAAAAATAGGCCTTTGATACATTGTGCCTTGATTTGATTACTTAGACGCCATATAATGGCATAATATTTGGCAAGAATGATGAGGACTAGATGTAGTACATGATGATGCCATGATACATCACTGGGTGATGCAATTACATCATTGAGAGGTACAAATTAGATTGGGTGTAATGATAGTTTGGATGCATTCAATATATGCCATCACCCAAACACATTTTTGCATATTGTGAGCATGAGAGGCCTCATTAGGAAAGGCCTATGGAGGGATCATATGCTATCTTTGATTATGATAGGGTGGCCTTAGTGCCTTGGGATTTTGATATAGTTATTCCAGATCTTGGGGTGACTATGGCATGGTGGTATACACAAGCACTAAGATGATTGACACGACCTTGGGTGGTAGCTAGTGAGGTGGTGAGATGGGTAATGGTGGCTTGAGCATAGATTCATCGATGCGTATGAAGGAGGAGATAGGTGCCGATACAGGTAGTAGTGGATGGGGGAAGGGGAGAGGATGCAATGGATGCTGATGGGGATGATAGCCAGGGATAGGGACAAGGATAGGTGGGAGTACATGTGGTGTCTTAGGTGGTAGCTCCCCAAGTACCAGTTTAGCTAGTAACATAGGGACCCCAAGATCAGACAGGTGAAGGAGCGAGGCCCTCACATCCTCCTAGATATATGAAGGATAAGGCCCTATTTTCTAGCTTGTAGGTTGAGATCTAGGCTTGAATCATAGAGATTATAGGGATATCTAGAGAGAGAGACCAGTTACTTGATCAATTTCAAGCATTGAGAGCATAGGAGGATGGGAGGTTCACATAGGCATGGGGAGAGATCTAGGTGTTGCAAACCCACATCCCTCAAAGAGATGGAGACATTGACAAAATCCAGACATAGGTATGATTTTTGTAGGGGTAGGTATTGTAGAGGGATGGGTAGATAGTAGTGTTACAAGCATAGGTGAGCCAAAGGGACATGCATATCTCCTCTTTACAAGCCCATGTTCTTTAGTGGGATAGTCAGTTGGGGCATAACCATGTTTAGATTACATCTTTATAGGGGTAGGTGGATGGTGGCCCTAGTCAGATAACCCTCCTATAGACATGCATCCAAGATTTATAGAGTGAACTGACAATTTTAGAGAGGGCCTAAGACATGACATATGTGGGGCTTCAGGGATAGGGGATGGTGGGTGTTATGAGCTAGATTATGTTAATTACTTAGGAGGCTTAATAATATAAGACTTTATATGAGGTAGCCATTCTGTTCGAGAGGTGAGTAGGATCCTTCAGGGCTAGTCAGTCATCGGTGCGTCAACCATCCTAGAGCTGAGGATTGAGGCCACTGGCATCACCCTAGCCTTGAATTTTTTTGGACATTGTTTTATGTATATGTACCAAGGATGTAATATAGATCATTCTTTCCCCATGGGCTTCATGTAACTTACACATATATTCTTTGGCATGGATCCCATGTGAAGATTGTATGATGATTTATTTTGATAGTTTCGTGGATGGTATTATGATGAGATGGTGCATGGATTTTTGTGATGTGATGATTTTATATTTTTGATGATGTTCTTTATTTTGACTCATGCTTTATGGTAATATGATGATGTGATGGACCTAGTGTTATTTATGATGATGTTATGCATATGATGATGTTATTTGTGGTTATTTATGATACTGTTTGTTATGTGAAGATGACGTGCCTGATGATAATTGTATATGGTAATGATGTTATCTGTTGTGATGCCCTTGATGTTATGTGATAATTATGATGATTGTTGTTTGGTTATCTTTCATGAGTTATGGGTATGCGATGTTTGTGATGTACTATGGGTTGATGTTGATTTGATGTTATTGGATGTTAGTGGTATATGTGATTATATGATGTTATTTTCATAGTGACATTATGATGAGTTGCAAATGTGATGTTATGTTAATTGATGTTATTTTGGTTAGTGCACATGTGATATTTGGTAGATCATGAATGTATGAATATGTTATGGTAGTTGCTTATATGAGATGGTTTGAATTATGGATGGGATGATTGTTGTATTTTACTTTAGATGACCCTAATGATGGCTATGTAGTAATGTGATGTTTTTATATTATAGTTTTTATGGATGGATAATGCATGTGATAGATGGGATATGATGGGCCATGGTTTATGTTATTATGCTTATGTTAAATGGATTGTATGATGGATTCATGATATGGTTAGGTGCATATATCTTATGGGTTGTGATGGATTGATGATGGATGTGATGGATATTTTGTGAGTATTTCATCCCCTTGATTAACATTGTAGTCCAGATAGGAACGCTCTTGTACCATGTAGGTATAGTGGATAGGCAAGAGGGTTTTGGTTGTTAGCTTAGGGTAGGATATAGAAATGGGAGATTAGTTTTTGGATTAGGGGTAGGATATGGGTGAGATCGAGATCATAATTACCTCTTTTAGAAGGTTTCCAAGTCATCCATTTACACAATCCTTTTTGTTGTTGCATCTTTGTTAAAGGAGGCAATGATCATGGAAAGGCCTCTGGCTTTATAAGAGTGATGTGTTGAAAGGGAATCCATTTTAAAGAAAGCCCATTGGGAGAGGAATCCTCAATGGTCATCCAATCCATCCTTGTCTCTAGTAAATAGGTACAAAACTTATGCTAATTAATTAAAAAAATAGTACACTCATAAGCACAACCATACACAACCATACTCAAAACAACCAATTAAAACAACTAGTTACATATGATGATAACAGATGGATATTGATAGGGTAGATGAGGGGGTAGGATGATGGAGATAGTGGTCGAGCTACCCTTGGTTATGGAAAATGTGACCAAGTGCTGCCTACATAGTCTGACAAGACCTTAGGCCAATGTAGTTCTAGCTAGTGGATATATGATGATGATGATGAGGTATTCAGAATGTAATGGATAATGATAATGATGATAGGGTATGATATAGGTGATAATATTAAGATGATGTGTGGATATGAGATGTTAAAGGATATACAAAGTATTTAAAAGGTGTATGATTCTTGAGGACTTAGTCTTAGGATAAGGCTCAAATTATAAGCTACAAGAGTAGGGATCCATATAACCTTTCAAAAATTAGGATGACAAAAATTTACTTAGGTAGAAAATGATTATATTGCGGTACAACCCTCCATAATGATAGTGGGAAGGGATGAAATGTAGGCATATGGATAAGGTGGTTTTGATAAAATGTTTGTATGCACCAGCTGAGGGTAAAAAGGAGAGATATCTGTCAAAGAAGACTTGCAAAAGGATGATAGGGATAGGGTGAATTGAGATGGAAATTGGGGAAGGGAGACATGGTTTCCCAAGTGTGAAGATGACGTTTAGGAAGATACCTTTAACAAGTGGTTCTTGGATAGCCCTTTCTTCACCTTCTACTGAAATGATGATACTATCTTGTTACTAATTTTCTTGATAGACCCCCACATTTAGACTAGGGTCAAGGTATCATTACTATGGCATCGAGAGCTAGTTTTCACCATAGTACTTGCCCAAGGTGCCGACGAGCTAGTTTTCACCATTGGACAATTTTTTTTTAGGGGATGGGAATAGATGGAGAAGGAGGCACCCTATAAATGAAGGATATGGTTGTGGAGACTAGGCATAAAAGTGCTTGAGATGCATGGCATTCATGGGATCATCCAAATCATCTCCTTCTAGTGTGGCCAATTTGTAAGCTCTTGATCCAAATTTAGTAATGATAATATAAGGGTCCAACCAATTAGCTTCAAACTTTCCCTTCTTGTCCCGATCTGCATTAGTATTTTTTTGATTTTATTTAATAAACAGGTTGCCTAATTTAAATTATCAGGTTTGGAACTTTTTATGGTATTGATTATTAAGCTTACTTTGATAGGCTCATAAATGATTTAGAGCTCATTTTTGTCTCTCATATATGAGTTCTAACTCTTATAGGCATTCCTATTGGAGATTGTGATCAATGATGATGCCCTGTAGTGAGAGACAAAGAGAAGGGAGTTCCACTTCTATGGGGAGTATATATTTGTCTCCATAAACCAAGGCATAGGGAGTAGCTCCTGTAGGTGTGTGAACAATGGTGTGATAGGCCCATAGGATAGGATAAATTTGAGTATGCCAATTACACCCAACTTGGTTGACAGTGTTCTTCAAGATTTTGATCAGTGTCTTATTTGTTTCTTCTACTTGACCATTACCTTGGGGGTAATATGGGGTAGAGAAATGATATATAATGTGATATTTATGACATAAGGCTTCCATATCTTGATTTTTGAAGGGTTTTTCGTTATTCGATATTATATTGGTGGGAATGCCAAAGTGGCATATGATTTGATTAAGGATAAATTTTGAAATCTAGAGGCCTATTGTATATGTTAATGACATTACCTCTACCCATTTAGTGAAGTATTTTGTAGCCGTGATAATGAATTTATGTCCATCTGAGGAGGTGGGATTTATTTTGCCAATCAAATCTAGGGCCCATATAGAGAAAGGCCATGGGATCATGATAGGTTGTAGCTCTTGTGTTGGTGCATGAATGAGATTCCCATGCTTTTGACAATCAACGCACTTTCAAACATAGTGACATGCATCTTGTTCCATGGTTGGCTAATAACATCCATTGCAAAGGATCTTTTTAGCTAAGGCCATTTCACTAATGTGCCCTCCAAAAATACCATCATGGACCTCCTTGATGGCTTGAGTTACCTCATCCAATGTGAGACACCGTAACAGGGCTTTGTCATAACTGCATCAATATGTGTGCTACATGGATGGTATAATGAGTGGTTCAGTGGATGAAAGCTTTTCATTGATGATGGTTAAAGTCAGGTGAGAGGTTATTGTCATGAAGGCATCGATAGATATCATGGTACCGAGGTAGACTGGGATCATTGATAACACAAATTTGAAAGGGGGATAATTTTTGATGAGCCAAAATGAGAAAATGTTCAATCAAAAAATTTCCTTCCAAGACATCTTCAAGAAGGTCAATTAATGAGACAAGAGTTGCCATAGAGCTAACCACCTTGTTGGTTCCTTGTGGTACTTACTCAAATGTGATGGATTGGAAATTTATTCTTAGCTAATCCACCAATTGTTTGTAGGGAAGTAGTTTCTCATATTTCATTTGGAACTCTTCATTGACCTATTTTATGATTAATTGTGAGTCCCCAAATACTTGAAAGTGCTAGATATTCCATTAGATAGCAAGATGTAGTCCTGATACAAGGGCCTTATCCTTGGAGATATTATTGGTGCAGGAGAAAGCAAGTCAAAATGCTTTTGGAATAAGGTCACCTTGTGGGGTGACCAAAACGATACCTACCCCATATCCATGAGTAGTAAATGACCCATCAAAATATAATTTCCATCCTTCTTCTTGTGATGTATGCATAATGGACTCATCTAGGAATGTTGTTACAATCGGCTCTGTTGATTCTAATGGTGCTACCGTAAGTTGATCAATGATGACTTATCCCTTGATAGCTTTTTGATTAACATATTCAATGTCAAATTCACTAAGTAACATGATCCATTTTGCTACTCGTCTTGTTAGTGCTGCTTTGGACAGGAAATACTTAAGAGGATCAACTTTGGCTATTAGTTGTACTTTGTTTTTGAGCATATAATATCATAGGTTTTATGATGTAAAGATGATAGATAGACAAGCCTTCTCTACTGGTGTATAATTTAACTCATATGAGATGAGGGTGTGACTAAGATAGTAAATTGCTTTTTCCTTGCCTTTATCATTATGTTGAGCCAATAATACACTGATGGCATATGGTGTAGTAGATATGTATAGGAGTAAAGGCTTTCCCAAAATTGGAGGTGATAAAATAGGTGGATTTTCCAAGTATTGTTTAAGACTTTCAAAAGCTTTTTAGCAGTATTCATTCCAATTGAAGTTGGCCCCTTTCTTAAGCAAATGGGTAAATGGGTGACATTTGTCTGTGAGCTGAGAAAGAAATCGCCTGATTGCCTAGAGCTTATCCTGGAGGATTCATAGTTGCTTGAGTGTGCATGGAGGTGGCATTTCAATGATGGCTTGGACTTTTGTTGGATCCACTTCAATTCTTCTTCATGAGATAATGAACCCTAACAATTTTCTAGATGTCACGTGAAAGATGCATTTCTTAGGATTTAGCCACACCTTATATTCTCGTAGTCTTTCCAATATCTTTTTGAAGACAACAGGATGTTTAGATTGCAATCATGAATTTCCCAAGATATCATCCACATAATATTCCACTATATCATGTATCATGTCATGGAAAATGACAATCATTGCATATTGATAGGTGGCCCCAACTTTTTTGAGGGCAAATGGCATGACTTGATAACATAATGTACCCCATGGCATGATGAAGGCCATTTTATGATAATCCTCAGGCATGATCTTGATTTGGTTATATCTCAAAAATCCATCCATGAGGGTTGAAATTTCATAGCCTGCTATTGAGTCCATGATCATATCTATGTTAGGTAATGGGAAGTCATCTTTCGGGCATGCCTTATTAATTTCTCAAAAATATATACATATCCGAATGCCACCATGTGGTTTAGTAACATGAACAATGTTGGATATCCAATTAGAGTAATCTATGGGGCGGATGAATCCTACTTCCAAAATCTTTTGTAATTCTTCTTTGACAAATAGTGCTATCTTTAGATGCATTTTATGCAATTTTTGTTTAATAGGTTTGGCATTAGGTTGAACATCAAGGTGGTGGACCACTAATGAAGGATCCAAGCTGGACATATCCATGTGGCTCCAAGCATAGACGTCAATGAGTAAGAGATGCCCCCAATTCGACTATCTTAGGATTTTATTAAGTTCCATTGTTAATTTATATCACTTCCTCGATGAGTGAGGGTGACTATTCTGGGAGATAAGGGGGATATTTGACTTTTGGCATGTCAAAGGCAAAACTTCTAAGCAACTCAGTATCAATATCTAGGTAATATTCTGATTAAATAGAATTAAATGGGACATCATCCAGCTTTGTAGAAGACTCCTCATCATCCTTAGAACATTATTCTTCTTCTTGGATATGTAATTATTCTTGTTCTCCAAAATAAATTGATTCACATAAATTGATAGAGAATCCCTTCTTATGATTGTCTGATGGCATGAAAGTTCTTACCCCCAAGTATTCGAGAATGGCCTCATCATTTTAGAACATATCAAAGGTAGGATCTTGTTTGGAGTCCAGTCTATGAGGGTGGGGTAACAAAGGGAGACACTGATATTGGATATGGTAGTATCAAGCAAGAGGTTTATGGTAACCAACTCTTTGAAATGACTACAAATAGATCTTATTTCAATATATTCAATGGGGAGAGACCACTCATTAGCTAAAATAAAATCCATGATGATATTTGTCGGGTCACTACCACATGGTTTGTATCCTAAACTATAATAGTATGAATTTTCTTGGACCTCAATTAGCTCCAGTCATCCTTTTTCTTCTTTACCTAATCCTTTGCCTTTATAGTTCATATTTTACATTATATGGTGGACCTTGGGGTAATGTTGTTTGGATGAAATAACTATCATCATCAGGTAGAAGCCAAGAATCATCACCATCTTCAACATAGTCCTTGGATAAAAATCTTACACTTTCAAAAGGTGTGGGCCCAAACTAATATGAACAGGTTTATTTTCATTCTTATCAGGGAACCCATAACTGTGGGTAGATAATGGAAGATGGCCAATGCATAAGGTTTTATATTCATATTCTCTGCAACTAGTGGATGTGATTTCTAGTTTGGTAAACTCTGGTGTGGGCATGGATGTGGATGTTATTTGATCAGGAGAAATATTTTTTTCAGCCATTGGACTAAGGATAGTATTCTTAGCATGATGTAATGGGGAGATAGATTGATCCATCTGACAACTATGATGGTCAATAATTCCTAGAATAGTTACCTCCATGCCTAAATGAGGAAACTTGAGACATTGATGTAGGGTAGATGGAATGGCTTGAATTTTATGGATCCAAGGTCTTCCAAGAAGCATATTATATGATAAAACCACATTAACTACATGTACCAAAGTTTGATGTACCATAGGTCCCATAATGATAGGGAGATAGATAGACCCTATTGATGGTCTTTCATTATCATCATAGGCCTTTATCATAATCAGGGTGGGTCCAAGTGATGATTCTGAGTACCCCAGCTTTTTTAGGAAGTCCATGTTACACAAATCAAGTGTAGATCCTTCATTATAAGGATGCAAGAGACACAATGATGTGTAATGGTGACTTTGATGTATAGTAGATAATTATGATGGGGGCCAACTAGTGGTAAATCTTGAGCACTGAAGGTGAGCTATGTGGAATGGGATAGATGTGACACAAGTGTCTGGAATTGATTCGTAGCTAGGTCACTCAACACTTTTAAATCATTGAGCACTTGGTTTAATATTTCCCTATGTAAGGCAGATGTCTTAAGGAGCGCCATGAGGGAAATTTGAGTGGGGTCTTTTCCAACTGTTGAATGATATCATATGATTTTTTTGACCCATTGGTAGTTTTCATAAGTATTCCCCTTAGGAACAACAAATGATGTAGAAGGATATTATAGAGGTGCTGCATGAATGACTATTTTATTGCATTGAGTGGTGGTGGTGAAATCGATGGTGGCCCATTTAATCTTTAAGATGGGAGAAGTGGATGGGGTGGATCTAGAAATTTGTCATATTTTTATGGTATTAATGGCATGATAGGGGACAACATGATAATTAGTGCAATTGGAGGATGATGCTTGACCCTGGTCTCGTTATGGCCTCTGATATCTTTGTTCATGCTTTGGAAGAGGATCTTAATAGATTACAAGCTATCCATTTCTTGACTAATTTGGAACAGGTTCCCCTTCAAGTTCTATGTCTCCTTTCTCAATTAAGTCTTGGATATAATGCTTTAGCTGCATGTAATTCTTAGTGTCATGCCCCTTTATCCTATGGAATTTACAATATTCATCCTCATGGTACTAATCAGGTTGAGGCTACCGATTATCCACAGGTCAAATCTCTGGTAGAGTTATCATATTTGTTGCAATTAATTGTTCCAAGATGGTTTCTAGTGATACCCCCAAACTAGTTAGGGGCCTTTTCCTTGTATGAGGTTTAGGCCTTCCTCATGGAACCTTGATGGCAGAGACATTAGGTGATTGTGTGAAGCCATTTCTTTAGATTGTCTACATATATTGTGGTTTAGAATCTATCCCTCCATCACCTATGACATTCTTGCTTTTATTGAAGACTTTTGGTTTATTAGAGAATAAGATTTTTGTATTTTGATTTTGCTCATTATGAGAAAACAACTTGATAGTTCCATTTTAAATAAGGGCCTTTTAGATTTGCATTCCCTTCTCTATGATTTCATCAAAGGTCTTTGTACATTATAATTTTAGCTGATACTTTCATTCCATATTGAGGTTGTCGACAAATATTTTAGCTAATTCCTGCTCAGGCACACTACATCTTAAATGACTTGCCAACCCCCACCACCATTATAAGAAGTATACTAGGATTTCCCCATTTCTCTATTCTGTGTTATAAAGTCTATAATGGATATTTCATGCTCTATGTTGAAGGAGAAATGCCTAACAAATTACTCAGTCAGTTCTCCAAATCTTGAGATCGACCCTTTAGGTAAATGCATAAACCATTTTAATGCTGGTCTAGTTAAACTCTTAGGGAATAACCTTAATAGGTAAGCCTCTTCATATATGACCTCATGGCATGCGACATAGAATTATTTTACATGGTCCCTTAGATCCCCCTTTCCTTGATACTTCTCAAACTTTAGGACTTCAAAATGTGGGGGGAAGAGGATCTATAGAATGTTGATGTCTAGAGGTGATGAGCAAAAATATTCATATTTGTATTTAAGGGCTTGAGACCGAGGATCTACCTATTGTAGGGTTTATTTCATCACATTCCATTTTAAGGAAAAGGTAGGGTCCCTAAGCGGATTGATGAGTTGATTTTGGCTTCCTTGTGGAATATGGGTAGGGGGTTATTCGTGACAATGTGATTGGTATGGTTGAGTGTTTTGGGATTGTTATTGGCATCATCAAGGTTGTGGACATTGTTAGAGGTGTTGGTATGGTATTTTGGTGATGATGCTTTTTGGTTACAAAGGAGGAGATTAATTTGTTGTGTTAGTTGGTCCAGGCGGTCTTTAATGGCAGATTGTCTCCTATTAGCCTCAATATGTTGATTAACAAGGGTGGTTTTTCTTCTCTTTCTTCTAATAACCCATGGTATACTTCTTGACAAGCATGATGTCATGGGACTCAGATGGGTGAACGATGTTATTCAGATGAGTGCAGTCATAGTTTGGAGGCAAGGTACCCCTAATTTCTATGGTTCAGGGTAATACTTCATCTTGGTTTTCATATAAGTAGCAGTCAATGAGGTGACAAATGTCATCATTACGGAGGAGATTGTTTCTATCATTCTCTACTTGAGGTGATGGGATATCACTATGAAAGTCCTCATATTTCTGAGTTGGGTCTTGGATCTTAATATTATTATCTTGATTTGAGCCTTATCCTAGGTAGAGTTAAGCTCAGGTTTGGATGGCCATGATAAAAGAGTGAGAATATGAAGTGTGATGAAATATGATAAGGGTGTTTTTGAATATTAGTCTTAATCAAAATATCAAACCACTAGTGGTCAAAGATTGAGAATGTTGATGGATGAGAAAATTAGAAATTATTAAGAAACAAAAGTTTTTTTAAGAAATCAATCTAGTAAGAATACGAGGAGGTGATGGGATCAAATATATTTTTCAAATAGAAAGTGGACGAGTGGATGGGTGTTAGGGAACAAAGTTGCTTGATAGAGACAACAGGATAAGGATGGGTGATAGATTGAGACCTTATAAGGCTATGCTTGATAATAATTCCTAAGTATGATAGGAAGATGACCAATGATATGTGAGGGATGAATGACCACCAGTAGATTAGTCTTTTATCAATAACCAATATCCAAAATAAGGATGAGGTAGGAATAAGTGGATGAGAGAGAGAGAGAGAGAGAGAGAGAGAGAGAGAGAGAGAGAGAGAGAGAGAGAGAGAGAGAGAGAGAGAGAGAGAGAGAGAGAGAGAGAGAGTATATATATATATATATATATATATATATATATATATATATATATATATATATATGATAGGTGTAGAGAATGTGGACAAGGACTATGTCTCAAAATAGGTAGATGGGGGAGAGAATGAATAAAGGAACAAACTAAGACATATATATAATTATTTACTTAGGATACAAGATTGAGACAAAATGGATATGGGTGAGCAAATATGATGTGTAGATAAATATGGATGAGTTACGTGATGTGGGGGACAAGAAGGTAAATGGATTATGTGGGTGAAAGATGCTTTATGAGTGATGTGAATCTAAGTAGGGATATGGTAGGATTTTGACTATTTATGGATTATGGGAGGAAAAATATGGATTATATAGATGGTTATTCAAAAAGATGATGCAAAGAATGGGATGTGGAAGGATATAGATAGGTATACTGTATATGAACAAATGAGATGAATTAGATGCGAAATAAAGGTGGACAAATATGGATCAAATTCTAAGTGGGGGATGGACTATGGATTAATCAATAAAGAGAGATGGGATGTGGATGACTTAAAGATGATATGAATGGGCAAGGATATAATTTCATGACAATGATATGGGTGGGATGGCTATCTAATTGTGAAAAGATAATAGGATAGATACACGAGTATTATAATGGAGATGGGTTGGGGGTAAGATATAATAGAAGTTTTAAGATACAAAAGGGGGATGGATTAGGATGGGATGAAGATGATATAGTATCCTAGGATATGGGAAAAAAGACAAAGATGTGGATAAGTTATGATATGTATAGATTAACGAAGGGGAAATATGAATGCAATGGTAGATAAGGTAAGGAAGGATGGAAGATGGGTGAATTGATATGGACAAAATATGGGTAATCAAGGATGTGAGGTGGATATGATGTGTCAAAATATGGGATTAGCAAGGTGTGGGAAATGATACGGCAAAAAAAGGTGTGAAATGGATTTATGACTATGGGGTGGATAGATATGAGGATGATATGAATGTGAATAATGCATGGGGCCTAGGTGCTATGGGATGAATAGGATGTGATACTCAAAAGGAATATGGATAGATAGGAGATTTATATAGATTATGACCTATGAGGGTAGATGAAAGGGATAATGATGAAAGGGACATGGAGAGAATGGAATAGGGAATGATGATAAAGAATGGATACTAAGTAGGGGGTAGAAAAAAGTAGTTATAGAATGATACTAGGATGATGGTATGAAATGGAGAGAGATGATATATATATGGTTTTCTAAGGTTATATACACACAAAATTCAAGGGCATGGCTGACTCAACTTATCAAACAAAATAGGTCTTTTCAAAACACCCAAACAGTCATACATAAGCATAACTCTATTTAGTAAACCATATGGGAGTGTAACTCGATGTCCACACCATCCAATAGCTACACAAGTGAGGCTATAGGCCGGTGACCCATTAGGAAATCGACCAAACCCTCCTAAACTTACTTTTACCTGATGGTTACTTGGGCATTGATACTGACATCGGTAGTGGAACACCTGTTACGATTGAAGTCCCCTATGCTAAGGTATACAAAATACTTTGGAGGAGTCCATGATTTACATGGTGGTATATTGGGGCACAAGTCTATATAGGAGGCTATTTTATTGCCCTTGGTATATGGACTTAATCATCCTCACTCCATATAACCCTTTATGGGGAATTCCACTTAGGTCATAACGACAATGCTCTCTTAATTATTATACTCCACCAAAACATAGAGTGTGGTTAGCATGCGATGGTGAAATCCATGATGCTAACCCCTAAAGACTAAGCCGTGTGCATGGTGATGAAATCCACATCATGTGTTATCCTAATGGAGGGCTTAGAAAATCAAGCAAGATCATGATACAATTAATTTACCACTTATAATTACCTATGTGAGCTTCACATGATACAACAAATTATTTACAAACACAAGTTACACAATAACCAAATATTTACAATCAAGAAGACAATAATTGATTCAAATCATAATTTTGAAACTATGGTAAATGTTGAAAAAAATCAATCAAAATGACACCCCATCCTATGAGAACAAAGGGTTAGAAATCAATAGGAATGCCTCAAAAGCCCTCTAAAACCTACAAAAAAGATTAGTCAACTGACTACTACAATCTTGCAAGTACATATGGAAATACCATAACCAGAATAGGGAATACCGCTACTGGGATCCAATACTACTAATATCAAAGGTGGGATTGTATGTAATACCACTAATGGAATCGACTAAATCATGACTCAAGAATAGTTTCAAATGGTGGTATTGTAAGACTTGAAACACTTATGTAAAATTTATCCTAATAAGTCTAAACAAAGTTTGCAGATTAAAATAATTATAAGGCTTCATTTTTAATATAATTAATGATAGGTAGGGGACTATAAAAGCCTAAATTGACTATAAAAAGCCTAAATTGACCCTAGAGATGCAATCCTATAATACCACTACTCAAAATGACAATATCGCTATTTTTAGGGCAATCTCATAACTATCAAAGTAATGGTATTGCAAGTTTCCCCCAAAATTAGTCAAATGGTGATTCCAGCAACCTCTTTCAATTCTGATGGTCCCTACAAGATAGAATGTTTTCATGAGCTAAATACTTAGATTTGCAAATGACAATAGACAAGATATGAAGATAAATGTTTTTTAGGGTGTGTTTGGATAAACGATATTTGGTCTTGAAAGATGATGTTTTGGAAACTTACTGCAGTCAATACACTTCTCTTCTTGCTACCAAAAACTAGATTGAATACTGATGAGGTAACAAGAATTGATGAGGCAAGAATATTACCAGTTTGTGATGAATAAAAAATACTGCTACTAAAAATGACAATACCACTACTTACAGGTCAATACCACTATTCTTATAGTCACATGATTGTGAAAGACCAACAAAACCTTCCCTTTGCTCTAAAGTGGTCTTCCTATCTCCTTTCCTACACACAAGTTAGACTATAAAAGATAAGCAAGCTACAAAAATACAGTGAGGTCAAAGACAATTGATAATATGAAGTCAACCACTATTTATTACAATACCACTATTGGGATTTATGTTACCACTATTACCAGTGGAATACCATGACTTACAGAGTGGTGGGATTGTTGAAAATATGTCAACAACCTTAGTTTCAACAAAATATCACCCTGACCTATACACAACAAACAAACACACCTATAAACAAGCACATAGTCAGCTTGATATTATCAAAATGCAAGATTTTTAGCAAGGGACAATATCACCACTGAAATCATTAGTATCATGAGTAATAGGGCAATACTACGACTATCAAAGTCACAATATTGTCAAAAACTAAAACCCTTATAATACCCCTAACTGCTTGTGGTTTAACTAACAATACTATGAGTCAAGATGATGAAACTGCTATTCACGCTGACAAAATTGTGACTTATAGGGCAAAATTGTGACTTTCCTAGAATACGTGATAATGAAAAAATCAGCGTTGATTCCACATCTAGTTGGTCTTGCAGTCACTTGAAAAGCTTCCAACAAGTATATTAGCCTAAATGAAGGAGGTTGGTCCCACCGTGGTTGCTAAAATGTGCACCAAATTTAGGATTCAAACAAATATTATCAAAAGTGATAATAAAAACCCAAAAATAATGACACCAATAGAAAGGGATAGAAAAGTTAAATTAGTTTGATTATAATTCTCTCACCATCACCTTTACGTCTTCATAACTCCGATCCAAGATTGATACTTGTATGCTCTTGCTTGATTTGTTGACTTGTCAGATTACTTCACGACTTGACAGTGGCATCAAGAGGCTATAGATGTTTCTAATGGATTGATAAGAGCTTGGATTGCTTAATAGAGTCCCTATAGCATGCACTTGTTCATTCAATTTATCATTAGCTTGAGCAAGGGAGGGGGTAGTCTTGGTTTTATAGAATGGTGGAGGAAGATCTTATGGTCCAAATTTAAATTTTGGGCCATTAAGATCTAGGGTGGAGGATTTTCCATGGAATTTTTAATTCAATGGAATCCTCTAGAATAGAGGATTCTAGAGGAGAAGGGATAAAATAGAGAGATTTATAAAATTTTCCAATTCCAGAAATCTCTTCATAGGTTTTTATGGGTTTAGGAGAGGTTGGTGTAGGGTGGTGGGTGGGTACTTAGGATTTTATTGAATTTTAAACTGGCTAGTGGGATTAAGGAGTAGGTTAGTAGGTAATGGGCGTTGTTAAGGTTTATTAAGGTGGGATTAATTGGTTTTAGGGGATTGTAAAGGTTCTATGGGATATAAGAATGGGTATGGGGATTATGCTTAAAAGGTTAAATAGGGATAGGGATATGGTAATTAGGCTAAATTAGTAGGGGTTAAGTAAAATTAATGGGGCAAGCATATTTAAATGCATACAAATGCAACGATCTATCTATTGATCCTTCTCTATGTTTTGGTCTTTTTGTATGCACATATTTGTAGCTATGATCTCTATCTAGAAAATATCATGGGTAATCACATGATTTTCAAGAATGTCAGAATGTTCATTGCTTCAGGGTCAATGAAAAGATCACATTTTTAGAGAGAAATATTGATGTTCTTTAGCTAAGTGGATCTACAAGACAAAAAAGTTGATAGTAGATTCATAGAATAAATTTTATAGTCATGAACATAGTGATTTGGATATTTGTTCCTGAAGTGATATAATAGATAGTTTTTTATGGACCTCTTCAAGTGAACAAGTGGTAAACGTGAAAATTTTTAGAACATGGGATCTGGCCTCACAACTCATGTTCATTTTTCATACGATTGAGATAGGTAAAATGGATGTCATTTGACCAAATTAGGATGTGTAAATGTGAGATATAGAATTTTTTAGAGATCTTTATTAATGATATGGATGGTACTTTTTTTGTAAAATGAGATGTTGATTACGTAGCCCAATAGATAAGGCTTAGATCACATACTAAGATCTATGCTATCTTTCAAGATTCCAAATGGTAAGCCATTCATTAATTTTTAGAGTAACATTTTGGATGGAAATACATTCAAATAAACTATATTAGTCAACCCTAATTCAAATATTATGGGTCATAAAGTTGAGTATATTGATATTTTCTTGACTATAGCTCTTTCGACAAAAGAAAGTTCGTCACTCTTGAGTATATGAAGGAAATGTTTCTTTATTTGTATTTTAGTTTGTGTGAAAACACATAATGAAAAATGTCCTTGCATACACTATCCTTTGGGATATGTGATATCATCTATCAGGTTGAGTATTTGATGTCCTTGCATACACTATCTATTGAGATGTGATAACATTATGATGGTTTGAAGATCCATCATTTTATCAAAAATTAGTTGCTTCTCAATTGATCAAGTTGTAGCCGAATTTAAGACTCTGGTTCCCAATGGATAAAATGTTTGCTTTTGAAACAATAGTTTAAGTTATTTTTGTCCCTTGTAATTTGAAATCCCAGTCAGAGCTAGTTGTTGTCACAGTTTTGACAATTTAAAAAATTAGCAAAAATTTAATTTTTTTTGACTAATTTTTAAAGTTGAGCTTAAAATTTTTAGATTTTGAAATTTTTAAAAATTAATTAATTAATTGATTAATATTAATTAATTAATTTAATTGAGAAATAGAATCATGAACAAAACATTATTTTCCTTCGAATTGTACAAACGCTTCTTCAAGTTCCCTCATTTAAAAAGTTATTGACTTTCCCATAACTGTGCAAAAATTCATTAAACTTTTTTTTCAACGCTGTGCAAGTGATTTTTGATTTTCCCATAGTTGTGCTAAAGTGCCTTGACACTTTTTCAAGTCGTGAAAATTTGTTTTGATACTTCCCCAAATCATGCAAATGAAATCTTCCACTACTGTGCACATTACAATTGCTATTATTATTTTCCTGAGTCATGTAAATTAATTTTTTTTCCTTTCCAGTGATGTGCAATTTTCATTTTATTCACCCCTCACCATGCATCGGAACAAAATCATTTTTTGTGTTATTTTTAAGAGGTGAAACGTTCATTGTAAAATACAAATTGAAGTTATATTTGAAAGAAAGAAACATATTTTTATTTTGTCTTGGCTACCAGGTAAGAAGCCATGCATCCATTGAAGGAGGAGAAAAGTTTTCAAAATTATTATTTTTATTTTCCCTGATCACCAAAAGAGGCCGTATGACCGTAGGGTCAACGAAGAGATATAAAAATTTAAAAAAAGGAAAGAACATTAATAGATTTTATCTTTCTCTTGCCTAATAAGAGAGGTCATATGACTCATATCAGCCAGAGACAAATTTTAAAACCATATTTCAATTGTTTATACCTACCAAAGAGGCCATAAAGCTGTATGACAATACCATAAAAAGGGAGGTGATAAGAAATTAAAAAAATAATATATTTTGTTTTTCTTTTAAATACCAAGGAAGGTCGTATAATGTCATATGAATAGAAAAAGAGGTCAAAAATATATATTTTAAATTGTTTTGCTTGTAGCCAAAGGCCATGTGGCCACATGATAAGGAGAGGAGAGAGAATTTAAAAGAAAGAGCAATTATTTTTTCTATTTTTTTTTCTTCTTCAGGTCAAAAGATCATATATTGTATGACTCATGCAAGCATTGAGAGTTTTAAAATTTAAAAAGTAAAAAATTAGATTGTTTAATTTTTTTTGACCCATAATCAAAAAGGTCATATGGTTTAATGTGAGTTTGGAGGGTTTGAATTTTTTAAAAGTAATTGATAATCAATTTTTGTTGTTTTGGCCCAAGGTAGAAAGAGGAATGGGTTTTAAAATTTTAAAAACAACAATTTACAAAAATTCTTTTTTGGCTCATTTGTATTTGCCAAAAGAAGTCATATAATAATGTTTCCAAGGGAAGGATTTCACAAGTGAATACAAATATGATCGAAACGAACTCAAATTTACATGTTAATGGATGGTTCAATACAGATATTCTCTCATAACTACGAATATTCCACCTCAAGAATTTCAGATGTGGTTGACGTAGTGCTTTTGTTAGTTAAGTCAAATATGAAGAGTTTTATATTGGATGCTAAGACAAAGGAAATAAAAAAATGGAAAATATTCTATTCAATCTCAAAACATCAAGGTTGACATTTGCATCTTCATCTTTGATCTCATGTCTATGAATGGAGAATAATCGGTAGCATTTCTAATTCTGTGCCATTTAAAACATGTCAAGAGTCATTGTGTATATTTCTTTGAAATATTTGTCAAATGATTCTACATCCTTTTACAAATCAAAATTGTTGAAAAGGTCATAGAATATTTTAAAGTGAATGCACTTGACAATTGTAAATTTAAGAGCGAATATAATTTACAGGTGTAAATCAGGTTGAAAGCCTCCACAAGTATCCTTTAAGCCCATGTCATGTGAAAGAGAGGTCAACACACCCCCACTGAGCAAAAAATTTAGTTTAGAATTATTCCAAAGCCATTGGTGTGATATTGTGTAATTGATAGGTGCAAAGTCTAAATTCAACAACAATACTCTATCTCATACCAAGTGATATGGGCCGATGGTTTTCTAAATTAGGCATAATCTCCCTTGATGCATTTTGTCAAACAAGTTCCTGTGAAAATTTGGGCACAACATTCCTTATGAAAATGATAAATCATAAATGGAACAACTGAGTTACAAAGTAAGAGGTGCAAGTAGGTAGAAGCCATATTATTGCAGAAGTGGGTTGAAGTTTCATGATAAGTGCAAAGTAAAAGCTGAAATTGTCCTTAGGAAAAGTAAAGATGAATAAACTCCATAAAATACTTCTAGTATTTTCATGTAAGTGTTGAATCTTGTTTTGTAATTTTCAATTGAAAATTTTACAAGTTCAATCTTGTAAATGTAATTCATGCAAATGCACTATGTCAACTTTGTAAGTCTCAAATCGTGCAATTTTGATTTGCACATTTCTAGTGGAATATTTGTATAAAGTCACTTTTGCACCATATAAAACTTAAAAAAGGTGGTTACGCACCATAAACATCCTCCTCATCATAAATATGAGTGTTATGCTCATTAGAAAAGGGATATTTTTGAAAAATAGAAGTCTAAGACATATTTTTGGAAGGTGAGATTGTATTACAACTCAACAAAGATCAATACAAAGGAGGAGATTTGTAAACTATGTGTTTAGAATCTCTTCATGAATTATGATAGTGTGTTTGAGTCATTTGTATTTAAATATTTGATTTCAAAACTTTGTCATAACTGTTATCAATTAGTCTTAATGTAAAAGTTGCACAATATAAATTATTTTTGAATCTATGTTTGTTATTTCCACAAATGTGAAATCTCGATGGGATTTAAACAACATTTTAATAATGTTTTATGGGTAAATATGGGATGGTTGTGTTTAGTTTGATATTAGTATTAGAAAATTATATCAGTGTATGTTTTTCACTCCTAAGAGTGTAACTATGTCTTTACCACCCATTGAATGAGAAGATATTTCTACGAGCACAATGTTTCTCCTTCTCGGTTTATTCTAGTAAATCTCTATTTTTAGTTGTTTAGAGTCATCCTTCATTTTCCTTGAGTTTATTTTAGTAGATTTTTTTTTAACTAGATAGAATAATCCCATTTTACCTTTCTCCCTTTTCTCCTCATTTCCATCATTCCTCTTATTTTCCTTTCTATCTCCTTTCTGTACTTTCTAGTTAAAAGTACAAAACTTCCACATAAAACATTTTTACGGTAAATAGTTGTGATATTTTTTCCTCTATTTTTACCTTTTTTTGGATTTCAATAAAGGTAGCTCTACCTATTAATAGGAGAGGGACTTTATCCATACATATATGAATAATTTAAAGACTTAGTTCCCACATTATTGACTCAAAGTCACCATTTTATCTCCATGACAAAATTTTGAGCCAATAGGTAGCCAATGAACCCATTTGTCTTGTGTGTTAGAAACAAAAAAACAAAGATACCCTTTTAGACATTTGTTTACTATCTCTATTTATCCATCAGATTGAGGATGATAGGATAAACTATGATCCAAATTGGTGCTTGAACATGTAAATAATTCAATCCAAAAATTATTAGTAAATATGGGATCTCAATCACTGACAATGATCTTTGGGGTACCATGCAATTTATGAACTATATTGAAAAAAGTAGCAGCTATTGTACTTGAAACAAATGGCTGTGATAAGGAATAAAAATTAACATACTTAGTGAGTCAATCTACAACTACCATGATAACATTTTTACCCTCAAACTGCAATTATACAATAATGAAATCCATGAAAACCTCCTCCCAATGCTAGCTAGGAATGGATAAAGGTTGAAAAAGACCTAAGGTCTTAATGGTTTCACCTTTGTTTAGTTGACATACCATGCATTTACCCACATATTTATGGACATCCCCATTGAGTCTTGCCCAAAAAAAATCTCACTTGATTCAATGATATATTTTTAAAAATCCTGAGTGACCTCCCATGGAGATGCATGAAGTTCCTACAAGATTTTATGTTTGAGGAGATAATGTTTATGGAGGTATAATCTATCTTTATACCATAATGTGTTCCCCTTCCCTATAATTTTTTTAGATCCCCTAGAACCTTGCTGAAGATTTTGAATCAAATCATGGGTAGTATTGTCATTCTCCCATTATGATCTTGCTTCCTCTAGTCAATCTACATGCCAAATAGTCATTGCACATAACAATGCCTCAACTAATTCATACCTTCAAGATAGTGCATTTACCACCACATTTTATTTTCCTTTCTTATAGAACTTTTCAAAATCATAGCTTAACATTTTAGTCACCCATTTTTATTGTTATTTAGGAGACAATCATTATTCCAAAAAATAATTAAGGCTATCATGATTAGTCTTTCCCTAAATGTATTGACCCATAAAATTAGGTCTCCATTGCTTGAATGTATTTAAAATAACCATCATCTCTTTTTTATAGATTGGCTTTAGCCTATTTTCCTCCTTTAGTTGGTGACTCTCAAATGTAAGTGGTTTGCCTTTTTGCATGAGCACAACCCCCATGCCATATCTTGATGCATCACATTCCAAAACAAAAGTTTTATAAAAATTAGGAGTAGCCAAAATTGGAGTGGTACACAACCATTTTCAATTATTTAAATGCTTTGGTAGTTATATCAATCCATTGGAAGGAGTCTTTTTGTAATAATGATGTGAGTAGGGCTACAATGCTACCATAATTTTTGACAAACCTATGATAGTAATCAGTTAGCCCCAAAAATTCTTAGAGATTATTGAGTGTCTTGGGAACCTACCACTCGATCATCGCTTGGATTTTTTAAAGATAAACTTTCACTCCATGTGAAATAATAAGACCCATTTACTCCACCTCTAGGATGCCAAAAGAAAATTTGGAAGGTTTTGCATAACGTTGATGTTGCTCCAAAATTGAGAGTACTTGTTTTACATACATCAAATGGTCTTCCCAAATTTTGGTGTAAATTAGGATGTCATAAAAAACACCAACATTAACTTTCTCAAATATGGATTGAAAACAATATTCATCAAACTCTAAAATATATATGGTGTATTTTTGAGGCCAAAAGACATGACCATAAACTCATAATGGCCTTCATGAGTTATAAAAGTTATTTTAGGTATGTCCTCTATTCAAATTCAAATCTGATGATACTCAGAGCAAAGGTCTAATTTGGTAAAAAAGTTACACCATGTATTTCATCTAGTAAATAATCAATTATTAGAATAGGAAAATTATCTTTGATGGTGTCCTTGTTGAGTTATCTATAGTTTAGACACATCCTCTAAGTGTCATCCTTCTTCCACACCATGATCACTAGGGAGGAATATTCACTTTGGCCATATTGTATGATTTTTACCTCCAACATCTCTTGCACCATCCTTTAAATTTTACTCTTCTAGGCATAAGGATATCTATAGGGTCTGATATTGGGTGGGGTACTTTTGAGAAGTAATCTGATGGCATGATCATGTGCTTGACTTGGTGGAAGTCCTTTTGGCATGTCACCAAAAACAAAATAATGATCATCCAACAACCTTTATAAACAGAGATGGGTATAATATTTGGTTGTTTAAATTCTATGGAAAACAAGTGCATCATAAATTTTTCAACACCTTTTCTAAGAATCTTCATCATCTAATGGGAACTAACTAATTGTGAAGATTTAGCTTGTAATCTACACAGTTCAAATGTCATGCCTTTTGAATAGAAGTGCATTAATAACAAAGTCAACTCCATAGCACTATCAAGATTAATATCTTATAATAACTTCTTGCTAGTTTGTTATTATATTCTCCTATGCATGAAGTTCATAGGAGAAAATGTCTGCTATGGGAGACTACCTATTGGTGTCTTAGATTACACCCTACTTGAATAAAGGGATTGTTCAAGTCCTCTTACGTAAATCTAGTCTAACATGGGACTGACCCTAGGTTATGGGTCACCCAAACTTGGGTCATACCTCTAGATAAGGCTAGCTTCCTTCTAGATCTATCACCTAAACTAGACCTAATCTAACAACTTGTTTGGAAAAGAGATAAAGATTAACACAAGCTATGAAATCATGTAAAAATGGGTTTATGCACTAGTAATTTGAACACTTATACTTTACACAAGACACACTTTGAGACACATTCAAGACCAAATAAGATCATTCCCACATAAATATTTCACAATAAGGTATTAACTAGCTACAAACTAGCATGAGAGGGAAAAAAACCACTTTCATGCTGAACAACAAACTATAAATTGCACTTAGAATGACCTATGGGAAACTATCAATCACTTCATGAAGGTGATAAAAATCAACATAGACAAATAACATACATTCACTTAACCACAATACATGAATTTATAGGACACACTTCAATCTAGCTTACAAAATGATGGAATTCAATCTTTATTGCATCAAAAAGATGTTATAGTACAAATTTTGGCATAGACTAAGCAATCCAAATGCATAAGAGTCTGTTTCTCTAAAAATTCCATAGATTTATTTCTAAAACTTCCAAAGAGAGCCACAATGTGGTTAAAGATAGAACATATATAGAGAAGGGGGAGGAGAGAGAGGGAACTGTGATGTATTAGTGCAAGTTCAAGGATGCTGACTCATGACCTTATCAATAAGGAATACATTATACAAAAGAATTGAATGCCCATTTTCTTTATCCATTCACCAAGTGTCCTTTTTTGAACTCCATGCCATTTTCAACTTGATTTGCTAATGAGGACCATGTCTTGGAATTGATAAAATCATGCCACATCTTTTTTGGGTGACCATAGGTACCTATTTACAAAAAATGTGGCCATGTTTGTTATAAGAGACAACTCTCAATGATCACATTTACAATATATTTATTCCAAATTGAACATGGGTCCATTATATATGAAAACCAATCCAATTATTGGTTTTCACACAATCACTATATCCATGAAAACTTGTAGACTGCTTGATCTTGCTTCAACACTACTAGTCCATCTTCAATCTCTGTATTTGGTCCAAAAGACCTATTTTAACTTTAGAACCTTGTGAGAGACAATAAGCTACTGTATAAGAGGATATTCCATCTAAAATCAACAAACATGTCAATGGAATGACCCTGTAATAGGGTTGATAGGTTCCAAATTATCAACTAGAGGTCCTACTTAAACTTTAATGGTGATGAAGTCTCATTATTGACCATCCTACCTATATGATTGCATATGATGTTTCACCAAGCTTTAATGGTGACATGGTTCCTTAAGCTTTTAATCACCTAGGTCAAAAAATAGTTCATCAACCTATGATGGAAGCTATTTGGATTTGTCCTTTGTTCATTGATTATCAATTGCCGATTCGAACCATTTACATTATGCCAAACTATATTTACTGCTATTGGTTCTGAAGATATGTCAGATCTTGACTTTTTGACCTCTTACACACCATAAGATCTAGATATATGAAAGCACATGCCTTTGATTTTCTATAATTGAAGATCCTTTGACATGTTAACTTTAACTTGCACCATTGATCTAAATGTATGAAAGAGTTTGCACCATTAGATTTTCATGGACCCACTTCCTATCAATTGAGATCACACTATTGAATCTCTGCCCAGTAGACATGCACCATTAGATAATGTCTAACTTATAGTTTTTTAAGGCTCTTAATCTAGGGACCTTTTGACTTCTTTGACCCTAGTGTGAACTGTTAGATTTGCTTGTTATAATATGAGCTCACACATACCATATATATTCAATCAACTTGAATTACATTAGGAGATTTTTGAATATAAATGGCTATTTCATAGGGTTTAAATTTGATGTCTATGTACCCATCATTTGATGTCTGCATGACCATCATTGACATCTATGTGACCATCAATTTTAAGCTCTAATAGATCCTTGATATGTCTTAAATTTTACGTCTATGTGCCCATCATTAATGTTTATATGACCATCATTGACGTCCATGAGCCCATCAAAATTTGAACCACAATGATCTTTTTATTGAGCTTTATTTTGATGTCTGTGTGAATGTCTTGTTTTGTAGGTTTAACTTTGAATGCCTATAACTTGAGCTAGAGAATTAACATTAGTATGAAATTTGTAGAGCATGATCCTGACATGAAACACTTCATAATGTTTCAATATTTTGACTCGTGAGGCTTCTTGAGTGAAGATAAAAAATACATAAGTGAACTAGTTTGTTCATTTCTAGATGATGTCCTGGTGATGGCCTGGTCCTTAAGAACTCATGCTTGAGATTTTATTTGATCCTTGAAAGCTCCAATGATGATCTTGACTATTTAGACACCACAAAGACCTACTTTCAAACTTATTCTTCAAAGATCAACAAATTACACCCTAGATCTACCTTAAAGTGTTTCAAAAGATTTGTAAAAGCTACGTGATTTCCACTAGATTCATTCTTGAATTATTGCTTAAATTTACAAAGATTTAATGCATTTTTAAGGCCTTATAAAAACTTTCCCATGATACTTAATGTTATGAACACCATGAGACCTGCTTGGATACTTCATTTGCTCAAGACTTGCTTCTAAAAAATAATAAGTTACACTCTATGCTTTGTTAAAGTTCTTCTATTTCCACCCTTGGACCACTCAGTCAATCTAGAACATCTGTTCATCTACTCAAACCATTTCAATGTAAAATATACTTATGACATTAGGTCACTCTTCAATCAAGACCCTACTTGGCTTTTTGATCTGATCTAGGTACATTTTGGTATGTAGGCCAAATTTGGTCAACATCTTTGGCAACTTGGCTGGGCAACATACCTACTATGCTTGAGAACTTGCACCATTTACTTTGGTTCTTGGAAAATTTAGATGACTCTTGGAACATTTACATGACTGCAAGATATCCTCTTAACTTGCAAAGATAAAAAGTTCTAACAAACATGAACAGAAAGAAACTTGAAAGGGAAACTAACCTAATAAAATAAAGGCAACTAACCTACTGAAAAACTATACAAAAAATAACTTATTTGGGATAAAAATAAAAACAAACTAGTGTTTAGAACAACACTTGGAGAAAAAATATAACAACTAGCTATGTACAGGGGACTTAACTTCCTCAATAGTAGTGCTTTAGATGTATCCCATTGACTAGGATAGGAAGCTCCTCACCATCCATCTTTGTGAGTTGGAAAGCATTGTGGTATTTCCAGTTGGAGACTATGTATGGTCCACTCCAAAAAGAGTCAAAATTTCTATGCTTTCTTGGCTTAACTCTATCCTCATCCCACTTAAGGACCAAATATCCTTCTTGGAAACTCTTTGAAGAAGCTCCTTTGTCAAAAGATCTCTTTACCATTACTTGATGAGATTCCATGGCCAACATGGACTGATGTCTTGTCTCTTCCAGCTCCATGAGCTCAACATATTTGATTTATATTGGCTCATTCTCCAAAATATCAAGTTGATGCATTAGATCCAACATAAGAAATTCAAAAAAATAGGCATTCTTGCTTCCTTGCCATATATTAGCTTGTATGGAGAATTGGTTATTGACCTTTTATAGGTGATCCTATCAACCCATAGAGCTGACTTCAGCTTGAGATTATATAACCTCTGATTGTCTTCAATTATTCTTTTGATGATATTTAATAGATTCTTATTAGTGGACTCAACAAGGCCATTGCCTTGGGGATAATAGTTTGATGAGGTACTAAGAAAAACACTATGTTGAGCTACCCACTGGTTGATTTTGGACCCCACAAAGGTCATAACATTATTAGAAATAATAGTTGAAGGGAACCCAAATTTGGTAAGTAAACCTTCATAGAAGTCTAAAACATTGGTTTCATTGGCTTCTTTTAATGCTACTACTTTTATCCATCTAGTAAAAATAATCCATGGCAGTTAGAATCCACTTATGTTTTTAGCTTGAAATGGGGTTAATGAGTCCAATAAATTTCAATCCCCATTGGACAAAGGGTTGATTCATTGAAATTGGTTGGAGGGGTAAGGATGCAAGCTTTACCATTCCAATAAACACGACACATTGTCTACACTTTCTAACCCATGCATGACAATCACCAAATAAACTTTTCCAATAATACCCACCTCTCATGATCTTATGGGCTATGATCCTTGCTCAATAATGTCCTCCACCATGTCCATCATGAAACTTCTCAAACAATATCTATGTTTGACCTGGATCTATGCACCTTAGCAACATGCCATTGATATCCTTTTTAAACAACACATTATCAACAAGAAGACAAGGAATTGACTACAATCTAAAATATATCCTTTTTGAAGGGGTTAGATGAGAAGGATAGACACCATCCTATAGATATCTCACCATGTCTTGGAACCAACTAGCAGGTAAGGCGTGATTATTTGCAACTTCTTTATGATTTGATACCATAACCACCCCATTAGATGTTCACAAATTTCTTTGCCTCTAATAAGGTTTGTGACCTTAATTTCCACATCATACTCCATGACTTTGGTTATCCAACTAACTCTTTTGTCATTTATATCCTTGTTCAAGAGAAAATGCTTGACACTTGGATGTGCAACCATCAAATGTATCTTATTATTGGACAAGTACCTAAACTTTTTAAGAGATATTATAACTAAAAGTACATGCTTCTCAACAAAAGAGTATCTTATTTCATATTCTTCTAAGTCTTGACTAAAAAGGCTATGGCTTCTCTAAAGTCTCTTTATTCTACTACATGAGAATACTTGAAATAATGTTAATGTTAGCATAGGTGTACAAAAAGAATCCTTTATGAATTCAAGGTTCAGGAGTGTAGGAGCACTGGATATAACTTTCTTGATGTCTTCAAAGCTTCTTACTCCCTCTTTAGACTAATTAAAATTTAGACCTTTCTTTAGCATGGTTGTAAGTGGCCTAGCTAAATTAGCAAAATCTAAAATGTATCCCCTTATGAAATTGATCTTGCCTAAGAATATTTGTAGAGCTTTCTTGTTCTTATTCAAGGTAAGTGAAAGAATTGAGTCTATCCTATCAGGATCTATGCTTATACCTTGTTTACAAATCACATGTCCAAGAAGCCTACCTTCATGAATAGAGAAAACACACTTTTTGGGATTCAAAGATACCCTAAATTGCCTGTACCTTTCAAACACTTGTCTGAGGTGAATCATATGCTCATCTACATTCTCAGAGAACATTGTTATGTCTTCCAAATAAATAAGTATAAAATTATTATGGAGCCCTTGAAATGCCATATCCATAGCTTTTTGGAATGTTGCTCCAACATTGAATAAACCAAAATGAATATTTATATATTCAAAGGTCCCCCACTTTGTGGTGAAGGCTATTTTGAATTGGTCTTTGTCTTTGACCAAAATATGAATGTAACCACTATAGCCATCCAATAAGGAGAACCTTTTTGAACCTGCAACTAACTGTAAGATCTGTTCCATTGATGGCAATGAATAGTGGTCTTTAAGAGAGGCCTTATTTAAGTCTCATAAATCAACACATAGACTTATTTCACCAGTTTTTTTCCATAATAGAACAATGTTTGCCACCCAAGTTGAGTGCTTAATTTGAAATATTATAGCTAACTGAATGAGCTTATGAAGCTCAGTTCTCAATAAAGGTTCAAGTTTTGGATTAGTAGGTCTCTACCTTTGCCTTACTAGCTTATTCTCATCCTTTAACTCAATGTTTTGTTGAGCTAGACTTGGATAAAATTATTTAAGGTTAATGTATTGCCATGCAAAGACATCTACAAAACTTGAACATAACTTTCTTTCTCTACAGGAGTGTAAACTTTACCCAACTTTAAGCTCTTATCAGTTCCAATCTCCACATTGGTATAATGTTCTTCTTTTGTTGACAATGAAAACTTTTTTTTTATCTCAACTCATCATGTCTGCTGAATATATTCTCAAGGGTGACCAACCCTTTAGGAAACTTATTTGTCTTCAGTTGCATAATTTGGTCACCATACTACTGCATGTGCTTGTCTTGGTTCATTGAAGAAAATTTAGCTTCTTCTTACAAGAATCTAATAATCTAATTGTCATCTTCAAATAATTTCCAATTTTCATGGTTGTCTATAATATAAGGCCTTACAATAAATTTGATGTGTGATTGAACTTTTTCACTCTTTATGTCATCAGGGATACTAAATTGCAACCCAATGGAAGCCAACCTATTTGCATGCTTGTTCTTATTTCTTGATTGGCCTAAATGTTGAAAGCTTGAAAGTATTCAAGTAAGTTACATTCTCTATGTTTATAAGACCTAAAAAATGTCTTCTTACATACATTAAGCCCTCTTACTTGGTGAACTACCGGATTACTATCATCAAAGACTTGTAAGGTATTGAATTTCATCTTTCTTGCCCATTGTAAACCATGAACTAGTGCTTCATAGTTAGCAACATTGTTTGAATAAAAAAATTAAAACTTGAGGGAAGAGAAATAACTTTGATTGGTTGGATAAATCAACATTATTCTATGCTCAGTGCCATGTCTGTTCCTAGATCCATCAAAGTACAATTGCCAAAGGCCATCATTAGGCTCATCATCCTTCATCAGTACTAGAATTGGTGTATCATTTTCATGAAGGAAATAGAAGCCAAGTCCTTATTCTTCAATTAACTTGGAATGATCATGCTCATGTAATTCAGAGGCCCATTCATCAAGAAAAAGATCTAAAACTCTATCTAGAGGCGACTGTTGACCAAATTTGACCCTACAAGTCAAATTAGGGCACATGTAGGTAAAAATTTGAGTTTTATGTGTTTTAAGGGGTATATTATTATGTCATAATATGTAATATATGTGTTTTTATATTATTCCATATCATATTAGCCTTGTTCAATTAGTCTTTTAGCCCATTTATCAGTTTGAGTTATTTTGGGGGTCATAAATGGACATTAAATGAGTTGTACAACTTACTAGGGAAATGTGAAGGTGTAAAAAGGTTATTTAATGTGCCATGTGTCATATTATGTCTTAGGTAACTATTTATGACTGAAAATGGCTGGTGCTTCAAGAGAAAGAATAGTTTTCTTGGGAAAAAGGTGAGTTTGGCACTTGTACGACCCATGAGGAAGTGTGCCATACAAGAAAACGTCGTGGAATGAGTCTTAAACTTCACTAGATCAATATCAATGATTGAAATGATTTGGATGGGATAAAAAGGGCCTAAAACCATTTTGCTCCTTTTTCATCCTTCTAGACATATAGAACCAGTCTTCAAGTTTGTACTTGGTATGACCAACAACGGAGCTTCCAGATCAAACACCTTAGGGAGGTGAAACTAAAATTTTAAAGACTCATTTTTATAAAAATATTTTTAATAATGGTCTCATGTTCTTTATGAACCATCCTCATGAAGTTGACTATATTTTTTTGCCTACTAATCTATGCACCCTAAAGGTTTACTCCATTTTGGGAAATTATATAAAATCAATTGCTAAGATTGATTAAAGATAATTTTGGCTTCCTTATCTAATGTTACCCATGCTTTATTTAACATTTCAAGGTGTTTGGATGAGCCAAGTAGCTTAGATTGCAAGAGGAAGCACTTTTCTATATAATAGGTAGGTTTTCACCATTTTCAAGAGCTTTAGGCTTCAAGGGTGGCTTCACTGAGTTTTTTAAATTTCATCCTCATGTTTATGATGTCTCCTTGGTCCAATTTACCATTAAGTATTTTTATCTAAGTAATCTCCATGAGAGTGCAGTCACAAAACACCATACAACCAATCTGCCATATGACTATCATACTAGTCAGTTAGGTGCCTACAAAGGGTTTAACATTGAAAATGAAGTTTGAAGACTTGTCTTAGGACTTTAAAAAAATTTATGTTTAATCTAGGCATCATTGAAAGGAGCACAAACATCATTCAAACTCATAAAACATGCATATACCCATTGTTTTCCCTTCACTACTAGGTCTGCAACATTACAAGTGCACCTATAGGTACCATTTATGAGTAAGCACATGGGAAGAAGGTCTGGGGCTGGGTTGAGGTTTTTGAATTTGGAAAACATCCATTTGATAACTTGATGAGGACCTAAAATGGATCACAAGCTCCTATGTCAGTCATACTGTCCAAGTTTCCTTTAGTGCCTATATGCATGATATTATCCACCTATAGGTGGCTTGACAGAGGTTTAAAGGTACTTGCATTGAAAAATGGGAGCATGGTGAATATTTTCTAGAGTTATATTATTTTGTATTGATCATATTAGACTCATTTGAGGTGTCAAGTTAGAAATTTGAAGAGGAGAAACCTTCAAAACATGAGAGGATAGGTTCAGGCCCACTTTCCCTAAACTATGAAAACAAAGGTCTAACCCCCTTGTCAAGATCATATAATACATTCATCAAAGTTTTGATGAATAATATTATACTCATATTGTATCCTCTAGCAAGGACAATGACTTGGCAAAGTTTGGGGTCAAGAGGGTTAGTGGAATTCAATTTTTATAAGGTCTAAAGATCCCTTGAACCACTATTTCTAGGGAGTAAATTCTACAGGTTTAAACCCTTAAGTGACCATTGGTATACTAGGGAACAAACATGGCATACTATTATGTTTTGATGGCTTCATCTAGTGAAAGGGATATCAAGTGGACATGAAGACCATCTGTTAAGCATGGGATATACTGATTCTAAGTTTATCATATATATTTTACTTAATCAAATTCATTTACTTTAACCACTTAGTCATACATTCAAGATATACAATAAAATTGAAAGAAATAACATGCACCACATAAGATAGAGAGAGAGACACCAAATTTTACGTGGAAACCCAAAGTGGGAAAAATCACAAAGAACAATCTCAATGATATAAATGAGTACCAACTCAAGTTTACAAAGTTTGCAAGCACCAACTTGTAGGAACACCAACCCCTTTGATGAGCACCAACACAACAATGATTTATGAGAACCAACCCATAAGAACACCAACCCCTTTGTGTATAAAACACCACTATCTCTCAATATTGATTTCTCAACAAATGATACCACACTACTATATCTCTTCTCTTTCCTCTACTCTCCTCTACTCTTTATAGTTAGATAAAACTATTTTCTTCCATAATACAAATGCCTTCCCAATCCTCCTTTTATAGCTTTTCAAATTACCTTTGGCATTCAAACTTTGTGACCTTTCAACTCACATGGAGAATGGTACCAAACTTACATGACCGTTCTAATCTTTTCTTTGTCTTTACCAGGTGAGTCTTTGAATTCTTCAAGGTGACTCTTCATGGGAAGATGCATCCTTTCCCTCTTTTATATTTAGTGATGAATCTTTGGATTCCTCAAGGTGACCCTTCATGGAGAAATGCAACCTTTTACTCTTTTTTCTTTAGTGATGATTCTTTGACTTCTTCATGGGCCCTCTTTTGTCTTTATGCACCCAAAAATATATTCCTTAATATATAATTAATATTAACATACTTTAGCCAAGATATAAACATTACAAACAAATTTAGACATTAAATGTTAATTTGACATCAATAATAATATTTCCAACAATATCCTCGTTTGTCTTTGATGGCAACCTGAAACTGTCACCAATTATGAAAACCTTTACTACACATGCCAACCTGAGGCTGAGACCTATAAATTGAACCAACTAAAAATATAAAGTAACTCCCCCTTATTTTATCATCTTATAACCTAAACCTATTCTTGTACTTCTCCCCTTTGACATCAATGGAAAAGAGTATGTCTTGGATATTACACTTATCTCCCCCTAAACTGATATACAAATTAATCTATCAACTCACCTTCTTGTCATGCAACATAGCCAAGACCCAACAACATCCACCATGCTTCAATTTTTTTTTTGTAAAGTGTCTCCTTGAATCCTAGAAGAGACACCCGACACAAAGGGTCCTAGAACATAATCTCAAGAGATTCCCACATCTCTTTTATTACTTCCTTGATCTTCTTATGTCTTTCTCTTAGAATCTATTTAAGCATGTCTAACTTCTTTGACTCATTAACCTTAACATTCATGATGTTTTTCATCTTCTCAACTCTTGCAACTGTCTTATCTTGACAAGGCTCATGGTTAAATGTAACAAGAGGTTATTCATAATACTTCCTATTTTATTCTTTATCCACTGTAGTAAGTAATTTATTCTCACTCTTAAACTCAACCTATCAACCTATACTGTCTTAGGTCTCCAAACTTGAATTTGGCTCTTCTCATGCCTTCTAGGGGCTCTGTATCCTTTGACATACCTTGAATATCTCTTTACTCTATTTGGACATAATTTAGAACATATGGCCAAGCTTATGACAATAAAATCAAACAACATTTCTCATACCTTTTTCTTGAATGTGATTGAGATCTCCCTTTTACTGATTGCTTCTCCTCATACAATCTCTTCCCCTATGACCAACATGATGACAAACAAAATAATGGCCATGAAAATAATTGGAAAACCTGAAGGCATTGGGATTCTTGATTGGCTTATTTAATTTGCCTTTAAAACTTGCATCCTTCCCACCTTGGACTAATATTTCATGATATTTCTCAACCTTGATTATGAGCCTCTCATGCTTATCCTTCAAAGAACCTAACTCAACCTTCAAATGATTACACTCTTCTTCTCTTGATTTCAAGCTTGAATATGCAACCTCTAGCTGATTCTTAAGATCTTAAATAAACATCTTATCTTCTTTTGCTTCTATAGCCAACTTAGAATCAAATATACACACCTATTCCTTAAGAGCTTCAACCATATATTTCAACTCATGATTCTCCTTATTTAGTTGCTTGGCCATCATGCTTTCCTTGATCTACCTTCAAGCTGTTAAACTCTTTCCAAAGGAACCTGCTCTGATACAAATTGTTAAGCATAGGATATACTGATTCCAAGTATATCATATATATTTTAATTAATCAAATTTATTTACTTTAACCACTTAGTCATACATTCAACATATGTAATAAAACTAAAAGCAATAACATGTACCACATAAGAGAGAGAGAGAGAGAGACAACAAATTTTACTTGGAAACCCAAAGTGGGAAAAACCTTAGAGAACAATCTCAAGTATATAAATGAGAACCAAATCAAGTTTACAAAGTTTTCAAGCACCAAATTGTAGGATCACAAACCCCTTTGCTGAAAACCAACACAAAAATGATTCATGAGCACCAACCCACATGAGCACCAACCCTTTTGTGTATAAAACACCACTATCTCTCAATGTTATTTTCTCAACAAATGATAACACACTACTATATCTCTTCTCTTTTCTCTGCTCTTCATAGCTAGATAAAACTATTTTCTTCCATAATAAAAATGGATTCCCAATCCTCATTTTATAGCTTTCTAAATGACCTTTGGCATTCACCTTTTGTGACCTTTCAACTCACATGGAAAATGGTGCCAAACTTACATGACCCTTTGAATCCTTTTTTTTGTCTTTACCTGGTGACTCTTCGAATTCCTCAAGGTGACCCTTCATGGGAAAATACATCCTTTCCTTCTTTTGTCTTTAGTGATGACTCTTAGGATTCCTCAAGGTGACCCTTCATGGAGAAATGCATCCTTTTCCTTTTTTGTCTTTAGTGATGACTCTTTGACTTCCTCATGGGCCCTCTTTTGTTTTTATGCACCGAAAAATATATTCGTTAATATTTAATTAATATTAACACACTTTAGCCAAGAAATAAACATTAAAAACACCATTAGACATTAAATTATAACTTGAAATGAATGATAATATTTACAACACCATTAAGATGATGTTGACATGTAGTGTCTCAAGCCTCATTTGCACATATAAGTTTTCCATCAAGAAAGTACTCACCTATAGCAGGGAAGGTAGATAGTAGGTTAGGAATGGTGTATAGGTGATGGTATATAGGAGTGTTTTCATGGAAAAAAGTCTTATATGGTGACAAGTAACCAAATTGGGTTTAATGGTTATCTACAGTGATCAATATGTAGGATATAACCCCATCTAACACCTACAGGGTGGCTGTAGGGTCATTATGGAGAGTAGACTATACACCTTGAGGGATAGACTTCATTTAGAGCATGGAATGAATGAGTATTGCATATATGATATATATATAACTTGAAGGAGAATGTAAAAAACATAAATCAAAGCCTAAATCATATAAATATACCTATAGGGTTTCATCTTGCCCAACACAGTTGCTTGTGTTGACTGGGAAATGCAGTGAACTAAGAGATGATGGTCCTTGATATGGGAATAGCCCAAACATGAAAAAATGTGTCAAAATAGGTGTGGAATAGACATAAATGAATATATTGAGATTTATTTATTTTTTCAAATATTAAACATGTTTTTTCACCTACAGGTTTAGTCCAAAGCAGAATACAGTCAGGGTTTGCACATACAGTCTAGAAAATTCAAAGATGGGAAGGGATATTTGGAGAGTTGAAGTGGTGAATAGACCTGAGGAATATTCACCATGAATATAAGTGTTTTTATAGTATTTTTAATATTCAAATCAAGCAAAGTTAAAGTCTCCAATTGAACAAACTCAGTTTACACCTTGGAACCCTACATAGTCCATTCTACACAAGCCTATCTTGGGTTTTGTTGAAGTTGGAGGGTCTAGGCTTAAGATCAAGGGATAAAATTTTGTGAAGAGAATATTTTACACTTAAATAATATTATATAATGGTTAATTTGTCTGATCTAATAAGGGAAGTACCCTCTATTTTGTATTAGATAGAGGGTACTTCCCCTTGTACACAAACCCTACATCTTTGGAAAAGGGAATGGCCAAGTGAGTTAGAGGATGATTAGACATGGAAAGAAGGTGTATTAAGTTATAGGAAATGTATATAAATATGAATAATACCTCATATTAAGGAGGAAACCAAGCAACATGTTCTATATGGTTGAGTCTGTAAGCAGGCCTGTTAAACACAGTTTAGGCCTAAAGCCAAAAGGAGAACCACTTCCATTTTTAGCATGAGATGGGATTTATAAAAAAATTGAGAATGTATATTGGGGAATAATAGATGTTTTTGTTTTATTTTTATGTATAGGAACCATCAAAAACTCATGTTGGGCTTTAAGGTGTAAACAAGCCTTTTAGACATGACTAAACCTAGAATCCAAAAAGGGGGTCAAATTCATGTATGGATTTAGATGATCACTAAAACCTATTGGATTATATTAATAAGGTAATTATAGGTGTTTTTAATTATACAAATTATATGGAAAACATTAGGAGAGATAATTTTGGCTTGAGACCAAACTTAGGCCTGTGGGAATAATGAACCAAGCTCGAATAGGTAAATTCAAATTCTCATACCTCCCATGGTGTTTTGAATGGAGACTCAAGGAATTTGGATATTTTAATAGGGTAATTGAACATAACATTAGTGATATTTTTTTTCAAGTTTAATGTCAAATCTACATGAACAAACCTTAAGAGGGTAAAATAGGTTAAACCCTTGCTAAATCCTTACAATGACCAGTTTATGGAAATGGAGTTGAAAAGCTACTCTAATGGAATATTTTAAATAGGATGATGATTGTAACTTGTATATAAATATATAAGGCTTCTCCCACCATTTTGGATTGTATGAAATTCTATGAACATGGTACAAAATAGGGTACTTTTGACTATTTTATGTGTTTTACAAGTTATAGGAGGTTTCAAGAGATGAAATAAAGCTTGGGGGAAAGATTAGGAATTTTAATAATTCCTTATGGACATTTAATTCCTTTTAAATAATCTTAAGTCTTCACATAATAGATCTCATCTGAGCTAGTCAAAACTAGCATAGTGACCAAGCTAGTGAGAAGGGTGGAAAACTTTAAGTGATTTGATTTTAAGGTGTCCCTGATGTTTATGAGACCATAGAGGGTATTTAAAATTTTTATACACTACCTCCCATGCATTTTAATGGAAAATTTATGCCTTTTTGGGGGCCAAGTGTGCAGGGTACATGAAAGAAGATTTATTTGGACTACAAATGATGATGACTCATTCTTAGATGATTCTAGATGACTAGGCCTACAACCAATGCATAGAGAGGCATGCCTGAAACCCTTCCATTTGATTTAAATAAATTTACCTTTCCATAATTATTTTTGGGATTTTAAAACTCATCCAAATCATGAAGGTAGTTTTTGACCCAAAATGAGGAGTTTCATACCACTTTTCATGAGTTTTATGACTTGGATGGACACTTGTGATTCTTGAACTTGAATGGTTCGTCCTACATCCTCTTATAATGCACAAGTAAATAATTTTATCAGCTTGAAAATTTTAATTTTTACCCTTTGACTTCTCTCTTCTTATCTCTCTCTCTCTCTCTCTCTCTCTCTCTCTCTCTCTCTCTCTCTCTCTCTCTCTCTCTCTCTCTCTCTCTCTCTCTCTCTCTCTCTCTCTCTCAAGTTTTATAATAACTAGCCATTTTGGCCATTGTAACTCATGATCCACTTGAGTATGGCGAATCCGTACTCATTTTCATCCCATTTGATCAATAATAATACTAATTTTTACCTCTTAATGAATATTAGTGGTGTGTCATGCTTTAATGTTGGATCTTACTTAGTGAATATTAGCATTTTGTCTCATTCTTTCATCCTATTTGCAGTTGGAAAGCTTCTTCTTGCAAGGCATGTGAAGTGTTCTAGGAAGTGTTAAAGTTGAGTGAGTTATTATACTAAATAATGCCATTCAAGGCCTCTTTTTTGTTACTCCTATCCTAAACATTCATCCGTAACCTCATAACGTAACATTGATGTGAGAATATGTAGATTGGAGAAGTGTATGTTTGGTTAGTCTCTTGGTTTCATGTGTAACATGTAGCTAGTTAGAAGTCATCAACTTATTTAGTGTATCACCTCCCTTAGGATAGTTTTATTTTAGCTTTATCTCTCCCTCCCCCCCACTAAAGTTTAGGTGTAGTAGTAATAATCCAAAGTGGTACATCAAGGGAGTTATCCCTATCTATAGACTCACCTCATCCTTAGGCTACCCACAAGCCTAGAGGTATTTCAATTGTGCCACTTGGATGAGGAGAGTTGAGACATCTCATCAAAGGGTTTAAATCCAAGTGAAAATAGTTTTTGGGATGCTTGATTTGACTCTTGGTCTAAGAATTTGAAATATTTTTGGTGTTGTCTTTTAGTAATCAACCTTTGGAGGCATCTATCCAAGAATCAATGGTGACTCTAAAGTTACATCGGCTGGTCAAGCAGCCCAGGTATTCCTTTTAAAGAGTTTTGATGATCATTACTTGTGTTATTTATTCATAATGAAGTTCCATGGCTAACCTTGGTGTTGAGTTCTATTTTACACAAGCTGATGAGACATTTCAAGCTTGTTCCATTCTTTATCAATAAGAGCAAGTTCTTAATCAGCCCTATCATGAAGTGTACCAGCTTCAACATAAAGCGTATCAACCAATTCATGAAGTGTATCAACCCATTCATGAAGTGTATCAGTCCTATAGCCAACCTTCTCAATTTATTGATCCTCCTAGTAAACCTAGCCACTTATCAACTCAATCCATTGTAACCTTCAAGAAAACTATTTTAAGCTATGAGAAGTACATGTCAGATATTGACACACAAAATGGATATGGTCTATAAGTTCCTAGTAATCTTATTTTTAAGGTGAAAGATGCATTAGAGTTGGTCAAAAGAGAGTGAGCACTTATTGAGAGAGCCAATTGGCAAAGGCTCACAAGTGAGATGCTATATGTGAGTGGCTTGGTTTCTTCCTTAGAGGATAGGCTAAGAATTCATGAAAGGAAACCTCACCAAACCTATAAACCTTCATATCCACTTCCCTAAGTTTTTTATCAGTCCTACTTAACTCCTATTCATGAGCCCAATCAAGTTTACCAAACTCATCCTTTTCCCCATCAATTGAATGAGAGACTTGAAAAGAGAAACCTTGTTTTTGAAGATAATATTGATAAATAGATTGAGTTGGCCAATAAGAAAATGAACTTGTCAATGTTAGCAGCAAAGGAAGTGGAATTCAAGGCCTCATTGACATCTCAGATTGCATCCTCATCTCAAGGAGTGACCTCTAGATATGAGATTCCAAGTTGGAGACAAGGTGGAGAATCTAAGCCTAAGGAGATTCCAATTTCCTTAAACACTTTATCCAATCCTCAAATTAAAATACCACCTCAAGAAAAGACTTATAATCCTAACATCCTAAGCTGGAGTAAGATAGTGGAATCATGAGGAAAGAAAGAGGATAAAAGCATTGTTAAGGAGTGTGAAGTTGAGAATGAAGTTGATCCTTTACAAGTCCTTCCTACCCTTCCTCAAGAAGCTTCTTGTGTTCTATATCAACCCTCTTATATTCCTTATGCTCATGATGATTCCTATGAACTTCAAGAAAGACTTTTCCAAGAGAACCTAGCCAAACAAATTGAAGAGTTAGAATCAAATATGAGATTGTTAAGTCAAGGTGTGATGAAAGGTTTAGACTTAAAAGAAGACCCTATGCCTAAACACACCCCATTTACCCATCCTCAAGAAAGTGTTAAAGCTAAATCAAATGTGGATAAAGTGAAAGGAAGATAAAAAAGCTATCTTAGCCCAAGGTCTACCTCCCCTTCCCCAAGAACACCCAAAAGAACCTCTTAATTTTCATTCTCAACCTGATTTTGAGCCCTATGTTCCACTTCCATGAACTAGTTTATATTGTCCTCATCCCATCACTCTTTATCTTCATGGACCTATGGTATGGGAAAATAAAGAGAAAAAATTGGTTGATGAAAATTTAGATCTCTTTCTTGAATAAAGTGTAACTCCTTGGTAGCCTTATTGGGATAGGTCACCAGATTTCAAGATGCCTAGTCTTGGCATCACCAAGAAGGAAAAGGAGATTGAAGATCTTGTATCCCTTGAGAAGAAAGATCAGATTATGATATCTGAAATAAAATTTGAGAGCCCTCAAGAGGTGCTATGTGTGGAAGAATAGGTGAGTCCTTGTGTTGAGTCTTCTTATTTGGTTGATGATGAATAATGCCTTCTTTGTATTGAAGAAGAAATATTGGATGAAGTATTATTGGATCTTAAAGAAGAGGATGAAATATCTCCTCTTGTTGTTCCCCTTCATGAATCTGGTTAAAGGGAATATGAATACTTGTGGCAGCAGTTTGAAAATATTTGCAATGAGTTTGAGTCTCTCAAGGGGTCTACTATTCAATTAGAGCTGATTACAAGTGATGATGAGCAAGATGACATTGTCCAACATGTTATATATGAGCAAGAGCAAAGTCCAAATCAACCTTTGGAGGTCAAAACAAGCTTCTATTGGCCTCAATCTTCCAAGGAACAAGAAACCATTCCTCTTGAAACCATGCCTACAAAGAAGATGAAAGTTGATCATGAGATGAAGAGTGGGCAGCAATATGAGATATGTGTACAAGGCCAAGAGGAATAATTTTACATTGTAAAACTATTTGAAGATTCTTTACTTGAGAGCATAACAATTGATGTGCCAAGAAGTAGGTCTGATCTATCAAATATTCAATCTAAAGAGCAACATGCTTGGCACCATGATTCATCTCATGAAGAAAATGATGCAAAGAACTTTATTTTTGAACTTAGAAAGGGAGGTATTCTTAGTTTTTTAGTTGTATATAGTTTTTTGTTTCCTATTTTTTCTAAGTGCTTTGAGCACATGTGTGTGTCTTGTTAGTGTGTTTGCTTTGTGTGTGTGTGTCATTTGTTTTGTGTGGTTGAGGTAGTCAATTAGTGGTATTCTCTTAATAAAAGATTGTAGTCTTGGTAAAATGTTTTCTTGATGTGTTTCAAACTTTAAATGAATCTCTAAGCCCAATGGACTGATAAGGCTACTCGTCTAGTTAGTATAACAGGCATACTACCCCTATGAGTCACCAATTTGTTGACTAAATTTGACCATGCAAGTCAAATTAGGGAACCTATAGGTAAAATTTTTAGTTTTATGTGTTTTAAGGGGTATAATATTATGTAATATATGTATTTTTATGTTATTCCATATCATATTAGCCTTGGTCAATTAGTCTTTTAGTCCATTTATCATTTTGAGTCATTTTGGGGGTCATAAATGGGAATTAAATGAGTTATATGGAATCCTAGGTAAATGTGAAGGTTTAAAAAGGATATTTAACATTCCATGTGTCATATTATGTATTTTTTAACTATTTATAATTGGAAGTGTTAGGTTCTTAAGAATAAAGAATAGTTTTGTTGGGAAAAAAGTGAGTTTGGCACTTGTACAACCCATGGGGAAGTGTGACACATAGGAGAAGGTCATGAAATGAATATTAAGATTAGTTAGCTACATATTAGTGCTTGAAATTATTTGGGAGTGATAAAAATGGACCAAAACTATTATGTTCCTTTTTTATCCTTTTAGACATATAGAATTAGTCTTCAGGTTTGTACTTGGTACGGCCAGCATGGGAGGTTCCAGATAAAATGCCTTGGGAAGGTGAAATTAAACTTAGAGAGATTAATTTTCATAAAAATATTTCAAATAATTATGGCCTATGCTTTATGAACCATCCTCATGAAGTTGACTATGTTTTTTTGCCTGCTAATCTATGCACCCTATAGGTTTTGCTTCATTTTAGGAAAGTCTATCTAAACCAGTCATTGAGGTTTATTATAGGTTATTTTGGTTTCCTTATATAATTTTACCCATGTTTTTTTTCATGTTTCAATGTGTTTGGATGAGCCAAGTAGCTCAGATTGTAAGAGGAAGCACTTTTCTAAACAATAGGTAGGTTTTCACCATTTTCAAGAGCTTCAAAATTTAAGGGTGACTTCACTGAGTTTTTATAGTTTAATCCTCATTTTTATTATGTGTCCTTTGTCCCCTTTACCATTCAATATTTTTCTCTAAGTAATCTCCATGAGAGTACAATCATAGAACACCATACAACCAATATGCCATATGATTATCATACTAGTCAGTTAGGTGGCTACAAAAGGTTTAACATTGAAAATAAAGTTTTACGACTTGTATTAGGCCTTGAAACAAATTTATATTTCATATAATTATCATTTAAAGGATCATAAACATCATTCAAACTCACAAAACATGCATATACCCATGGTTTTCCCTTCAGTACCAGGTCTGCAAAATTACAAGTGCACCTATAGGTACCATTTATGAGTAAGCACATGAGAAAAAAGTTTGGGCATGGGTTGAGGTATTTTAAGTTTAAAAACATCCATTTTATAACTCTATGAGGACCTATAATGGATCACAAGCACCTATGTCAGTCATACTGTCCAAGTTTCCTTTAATGCCTGTGTGCATGATATTGTCCACTTACAGGTGGCTTGACAGAGATGTAAAGGTACTTGTATTGAAACATGGGAGCATGGTGAATATTGTTTGGATTTATATCATGTTTTATTGACTATGTTAGACTCATTTGAGGTGTCAAGTTTGTAATTTGAAGTGGAGAAACCCTCAAAACATGAGAGGACAGGTTCAGGCCCACTTTCCCTAAACTATGAAATAGAGGTCTAACCCCTTTTTGTCAAGATCATATAATACAATAATATAAGTTTTGATGCATCCTATTATGCTTATATTTTATCCTATAGAAAGGAAAATGACTTGGAAAATTTTGGGGTTAGGAGGATTAGTGGAATTCAACTATTATAAGGTCCAAAGATGCCCTTGAACCACTATTTCTAGGCAATAACTTCTACAGGTTTGAACCCTTAAGTGACCATTGGTATACTAGGGAGAAAATAGGGCATAATATTATATTTTTATGGCCTCATGGAGTTAAAGTGATATAAAGTGGACATGAAGACCATCAATATGATGTCGATAGGTAGTATTTTAAGCCTCATTTGCATCTATAGGTTTTCCATCAAGAAATTACTCAACTACAACAGGGAAGGCAGACCGTAGGTTAGGAATGGTGTATAGGTGATGGTATATAGGAGTGTTTTCATGTAAAAAAGTCTTATATGGTGAAAAGTAACCAAATTGTGTTTAAGGTTTATCTATAGTGATCAATATGTAGGATATAACCCCATCTAACACCTAGAGGCTGGTTGTAGGGTCACTATGGAGAGTAGACTATACACCTTGAGGGATAGACCTCATTCCAAGCATGGAATGAATGAATACAATATATATGGTGTATAAAAATTCAAGGATAATGTCAAAAATATAAATCAAAGCCTAAATCATATAAATATACCTACAGGGTTTCATCTTGCCCAACACAGTTGACTGTGTTGACTGGGAAAGGCAATGAACTAAGGGATGATGGTCCTTGATATGGGAATAGCCCAAACATGGGAAACTGGGTCAAAAAAAGTGTGGAAAAGACATAAGAAACTATATTGAGGTTTAAAACATTATTTTTAAATCTTAAACATGCATTTTCACCTATAGGTTTAGTCTAAAGCAGAATATAATCAGGGTTTGCACATACAATCTAGAAAAGTCAAAGATGGGAATGCATATTTGGAGAGTTGAAGTTGTGAATAAAAATAAGAAATACTCACCATTACTATTGGTGTATGTATAGGCTTTTTAAAATTCAAATCAAACAAATTTAAATTTTCCAATTGAACAAACTCAGTTCACACCTTGGAAACCTGCATAGTCCATTCTACACAAGCGTATCTTGGGTTTTATTGAAGTTGGAGGGTTTAAGATTAAGATCAAGGGATAAAATTTTGTGGAGATAATATTTTACACTTAAATAATCTTATATAATGGTTAATAGGTCTAAATAAATAGGTTAAGTACCCTCTATTTTGTCTCAGATAGAGGGTACTTCCCCTTGTACACAAACCCTACAACTTTGGAAAAGGGATTGGCCAAGTGAGTTAGAGGCTGGTCAGACATGGAAAGAATGTATATTATGTTGTATAACACTTGAAAAAATATGAATAATACCTCATAGGAAGGAGGAAACAAATAAATATGGTCTAGATGGCTGAGTCTGCAAGAAGGCTTATCAAACATAGTTTAGGCCTAAAGCTAAAAGGAGAACCACTTCCATTTTTATAATGAGATGGGATTTTAAAAAAATTAGAGAATGTATATGGGTTAATAATAGAGTTTTTTGAGCTATTGGTATGCATAGGAACCATCAAAAACTCATGTTGGGATTTAAGGTGTAAATAGGCCTTCTAGGCATGACTAGGCCTAGAATCTAAAAGAGGGGTCAACTTCATGTATGGATTTAGATGATCACTCAAAAATATTGGAGAATATTAATAAGGTCATTAAATTTGTGGTTCATATTCCACCTCTTAGATAAAAAAATAGGAGATCCAATTTTGGCTTGACACCAAACTCAAGCATGTGGGAATAAGGAACCTAGCTTGAATAGGTAACTTCAAATGCTCATACCGCCCTTGGTGTTTTGCATGGAGACTAAGGGAATTTGGAGATGTTAATAGGGTCCTTGAAAATCACATTAGTGATATTCTTCTGCAAGTTGAATGTCAAATCTGCATGAACAAACCTTAAGAGGGTAAAATAGGTTAAACCCTTCCTAAACCCTTGTAATGACTAGTTTGTGGAAATAGAATTGAAAAGCTAATATAATGGCATAGTTTGAATAGGATTTTGATTATAAATTATAGAGGATTATCTTAGGATCCTCCCTACTATTTTGGATTATACAAAATTATACAAACAAGGTACAAAATATGGTACTGTAAACTATTTTGTGTGTTTTGCAGGATACAAGAGGTTTTAAGAGATGCAATCAAGTTTGGGGGGAATTTTAGGAATTTTAATAAATAAATATGTCCATTCAATGTATTTTAAAAACTCCTAAGTTTTCAAACAATAACTCTCATCTCAGCTAATCAAAGTTGGCTTAGTGACCAAGCTAGTGAGAAGGGTCGAAAATGTCAAGTGAGCTGATTTTAAGGTGTCCATGATGCTTATAAGTCCATGAAGGGTATTGAAACTTATAATACACTCACTACCATGTATTTTCATGGAAAATTTATGCCTTTTTATAGGCCAAATGTGTAGGGTGCATGAAAGAAAAGTTATTTGGACTACATATGATGATGACTCATTCCTAGATGATTCCAAATGACCAGGCCTGTAACTAATGCATGGAGAGGCATGAATAAAACCCTTACCTTTAATTCCAATAATATAAACTATAATTAATCAATTTTTGGATATTCAAATAGGTTTGAATCATGAAGGTAGTTTTTTGTGCCAGAATGAGGAGTTTCATGCCACTTTTCATGATTTTTAGGACTTGGATGGACACTTGTTCTTCTTGACCTTACATGGTTCATCCCCCATCCTCTTCTCATGAAAAAGTAACTAATTCTTAGCTTGACAAGTGTCCTTATGACCCTTTTATTTCTCTCTTCTTCTCTCTCTCTCTCTATTTCTATAAGAACTAGCCATTTTGGCCATTATAACTCACACTCCACATAAGTATGACAAAGCCCTGCTCATTTGCATACCATTTAATCAATTAGACTACTAATTTTTACCTCTTAATAACTATTCATGGTGTGTTTTACTTGAATGTTGGATCTTTCTTAGTGAAGACTATGGATTCCTTAGCATGTTGTCTCATTTATTCCTTCTATTTGCAGTGAGAAAACTTCTTCTTGCAGGGCATGTGAAGTGTTCTAGGAAATTTTAAGGTTGAGTGAGTTAGTCTATTCACTAGTGCCATTCAAGGCCTCTTGTCTAGTCCTCATAGCCTATAAATTCATCCATAACCTTATAATGTAATATTGATGTGAGAAGATGTAGATTGGAGAAGTGTATGTTTGGTTAGTCCCTTGGTTTCATGTGGAAATTGTAGCTAGTTGGAAGTCATAAAATTATTTGGTGTATCACCTCACTTAGGATAGTTTGCTTTTAATTTTTTCTCTCCCTTCCACCCTCAAAGTTTAGGTGTATTAGTAATCCAAAGTGGTACATCAAGGGAGCTAGCCCTATCTAGAGATTCAACTCATCCTTAAGATACACACAAGTCTAGAGGTGTTTCAATTGTGCCACTTGTATGAGGAGAGATGAGATATATCCTTAAAGGGTGAAAATCCAAGAGATAACAGTGACTTAGTTTCTACCTCATTACTTTCTAGTACCTTGTCTGAGATAACATAGTTAGTGTTCACCATACTTGGCATATATGAATCTAAATGGAATATTGTAATAGGTTTAGAATGTATTATTACCTTGGTACCATACCTAGTCTTGAACATAAAATATGTCCAATCAACTAAAAATTATCCTCCTATATTTTAAGTAAATTCTCTTGAAATTCACATGGAGTAATAGGGAGTCAAGTCCACTACAACTACATCTTGTTGAAAGGTAATGTTGGGACAAGCATGTAATGTCAACTTTAGATCTTTGATTATGCCTATTATATTTTTTGGTGACCTATCCAATTGTAATACTCCTTTAGCATTTGGTTCATAGACAAGACCAAGCTTATCCATAATTTTTTTAGGTATGACAATGATACTATCTCCATTATCCAACATACAATTATGGACTAAGTAGTCACCAACTATCAAAGAGAGATAAATTGGAGGGGTTTTGCTTGATTTGACATTGGTTTTTTCCACATTTATCATGGTATATACCTACTAATCTTGTTGCTTGATTGGTTGGCCTAAATTAGCCAAGATAGCTCCTTATTTATGAACTGGTTCTTAAGACACCTTGAGAGATGAAATCTCTTGAATGAGCATATCCTTTTGCCCTGGGATAGCAAGGGAATCCCACATGATAATGCTAACATTTGATTTCTTAATTTGATCTATTATACTGAATGAGGCTTCACTAACCTTTGGATGCACCTTTGGAACCATTGGTTATTCTCTGATTAGAGGTATTTAAGGGACCTTCACTACCTCTACATTTTGAATCTTCTATGCTATAGGGGTAGAAACATGATCTTAGACACTCTTGGGAACAATTTTAGGAACACTAAAAGCATTGATCACATCTTAAATTTATCAACTACTCTTCTTTTGGATCTAATCAGAGTTGTAACTTGAACATTCATGTTTCTAGTCTCACCAACTTGATTGAATGCAATATGATCATCTAATTGCTAATTCACATTGATGGCATCAGGCTACCCTTAAACTTATTGTGTCTCTCCATGGGATGCCATTTTTGTCTCTTGGTATTGACCTCTTTGAAGATAAAAATGTTCTTGTGTCATCTATGACATAGTAATATCTTGTGATTGGGGATTACTTTTGAGTTTCATTTGTATTAAAAAGCTACCAACTTGGATCTTACATCAAGTTATTTTGAGGAGGTGTGGGAACAATAGTTTTTGAACTAGAGGGTACATTCGGGTCAATGGCTACATATGGTTTAGTTTGGGTTATGGCTCCTTGATTTTGGTAAGGTGGTCTCTTTTCTTTAAATCCTTGATAAGGAGGCCTTTGATTATTGAAAGGCTGATAGGTGTTCTAGTTTTGTTGTTGATACAGTTTACCCTATTACTACTATCTCTTGAGTTGGACTATATCATTCCCAAAATCTTGTAACATGATTTTCAAATCATCAATCTCATTATCTTGATTAGAAGGGGTTATAACTTGTACTTTAGGATATGGAATGGGATTTATAGATGGGATTTGAGGAACGTGATGGGTTGGAATGGTTTGTAATTCTAGGAATATAGGCATTAGGGGCCTTACAGAATGCTTACCAGCTTATATCAAGTTTTTCATTACTCATATTGCAATTTCATAGATATTTGGTGAAGTATTACCACCCATAGACTATATCATGACCCTAATATCATAATTAAGGGCCTTTAGATAGTGCAAGCATGCATACTCTAGAGATGGTCTAACCAATGCAAGGATCCTAGTCCATGTTTTTTGGAATCTGAGGTTAAAATCAAACATGAACTCATGGGGGTACCTTTGTATGGTAGTTAGTTGTTAAACCGATGATAGGTGATCAAATTTGTCTTCAAAATATTTGATTAAGGCTGCACCTAACTCATCCCATGTACCAATAGAGGTCAAAGGAATATTTCTATCCCATTGCAATGCTTTTCCTTTGAAGGAGGTAACAAGTAGTCTCATATCCACATTATCTTAAATATTATAAACATAACATAGGTTGGAAACATCTTGAATATGATCAATAGTAGTTTTATCCCATTTTCTTGAGAATAAAGGGATAATCTTTAGGTAAGACACAATAATTTCATCATATTGGGTCAAATTTAGGGGATGACCCCTATTGAATGGAATAAAAACTTGATTCCTAATAACCATTTGGGTAATTGGAATTTGGCTAATGGGGGAAATAGATTGGAATAAAATAATAGGATAACTAAGAGATGAATGCTTCTTTTGAGGATAAATACTTGTCTTATTGAATCCTACTTTTTTATAAGAAGTAGAAGGAAATTCAATGTGTTCAAAAGGAATACCTTTACTTGATGATCTTGTGGTAACCTTTGGCATGAAAGCATTGTCTTGAAGATGCTATGAGCTCTATAACTCTAAGGATCTTAAAATTTTGATGATAATGAATGCCCCATTCTATTGCAATTTATTCTTCTCAACTTCAAACTTAAACTATGACAAGGAAAATTTGTCCCATCAGGCATGCCAAAATTATTGGTGTCCTAGATTGCACCCTAACTAAATAAGGTTATTGTTCAAGTCCTCTTACACAAATATAGTCCAACATGGGACTAACCCTAGGCTATGGGTCACCTAAAATTGGGTCAGACCTCTAGATAAGGCTAACTTCCTTCTGTATCTATCACCTAAACTAGACCTAATCTAACAACTTTCTTGGAAAAGAGATAGAGATTAACATAAGCTATAGAAGCATGCAAAAATGGGGTGATGCACTAGTAATTTGAAACTTATACTTTTCACAAGACACACTATGAGACACATTCAAGACCAAATAAGATTATTCCCACATAAGTATTTCACAATAAGGCATTGACAACCTATCAAACTAGCATGAAAGGGTAGATATCCACTTTCAAGATGAACAACAAACTGTAAATTGCACTTAGAATGACCTATGAGAAACTATCGAGCACTTCATGAAGGTGAGAAAACTTAGACATAGATAAGGAGAATATATTCACTTTACCACAATACATGAATTCATCGGACACACTTCAATCTAGCATGCAAAATGATGGAATTTAGTCTTTATTACATCAAAAAGGTGTTACAGTACAAAATTTGGCATAGAATAAGCAAGCCAAATGCATAAGTGTTTGTTTCTTTAAAGATGTTAGAGATTTCTTTCTAAAATTTTTAGAGAGCCATAATGTGGTAAAAGATGGAACATACATAGGTAAGGGGGAGGAGAGAGAGGGAACTGTGATGTATTAGTACAAGTTTAAGGATGCTGAATCATGACCTTATTAGTAAGGAGTAAATTATGTAAAAGAATTGAATGCCCATTGTATTTATCCATTCACCATGTGTCCTTATTAGAACTCCATGCCATTTTCAACTTGATCTGCTGATGAGTACAGTGTCCTAAAATTGACAAAATCTTGCCACATCTACTTTAGGTGACCATAGGTACCTATTTATCAAAAATGTGACCATGTTTGTTATAAAAAATATCTATCCATGATCATGTTTACCTCTGTATTTGTTCTAACTTGAATATGGGTCCATTATAGATGAAAACTAATCCAATTATTGGTTTTCATATAGTCATAATATCTATGGAAACCTATAGACTACTTGATCTTGTTTGAACACTATTGATCCATCTTCGATCTCTGTATTTGGTCCAAAAGACCTATTTTACCTCTAGAACCCTTTGAGAGCCAAGAAGATACTGTATAAGAGGATCCTCCATCTAAAAACAATGAACATGTTAATGGAATGACCCTATAATAGGGTTGATAGGTTCCAAATTATTGACCAAAGGTCCTGCTTAAACTTTAATGGAGACAAAGTCTTATTATTGACCATCCTGCCTATATGATTACATCTGTTATTTGATCGAGCTCTAATGGTTATATGGTTCCTTAAGCTTTTACTCACTTGGGTCAAAAATTGGTTTATTGACCTCCACTAAAAGCTCTTTGGTTTTGCCCTTTGTTCATTGGTTATCAATTTCCAACTTGAACCATTTACATTGTGCCAAACTATATTTGCTCTTATTGGTCCTAAAGATACACTATCAGATCTTGACTTTTTGACCTCTTGCACATCATAGGATCTGAATGAATGAATGCATGTGAGCCTCTGATTTACTACCATCAAAGATCCTTTGACATGTTAACTTTAACTTGTGCCATTGATCCAAATGTACAAAATAAATCACACCATTAGATTTGTATGGACCCACTTCTTATCAGTCGATCTCACACCATTGGATCTCTGCCTAGTAGATACACATTGTTAGATCTTGTCTAACTTGTATATTTTTAAGGCTCTTAAACTAGGGAACCTTTGACTTGTTTGACCCCAACATGAACCATTAGATTAAATTTTTAGAATATGAGCTCACATGTACCATATATCTTTATCAACCTGAAGTACATTAAGGGATTTTTGAATATAAATGGACATTTATGGGGCTTAAATTTGACATCTGCACACCCATCTTTTGATGTCCATATGAATATCATTAACATTCATGTGACCATTAATTTTAATCTCTAAAAAATCCTTGCTATGTTTTAAATTTGATGTTTGCATGTCTGTCATTGACATTTGCATAACCATCATTGATGTCTATGATCCTGTCAGAATTTAAACCATACTAATCTTTTTGTTGAGATTTATTTTGACATCTATGTGAACCTCCTATTCTATAGGTTCAAGTTTGAATGTTTATAACTCAATCTATAGAATTTGTATGGGTATGAAATTTATAGAGCATGATCCTGGCATGAAAAACTTCAAGGCACTACAATATTTTGGCTCATGAGGCTTCCTGAGTGAAGATAAAAAATGCATAAGTGAATTGGTCTGTTCATTTTTGGATGACATTATGGTGAAAATCTGGTCCTTAGTAACTTGTGCTTGAGCTTCTATTTGATCCTTAAAATCCCCAATGATGATTTTGACTACTCAGACACCATGGAGACCTGCTTTCAAACCTATTCTTTAAAGATTAACAAATTGTACCTTAGATCTACCTTAAAATGTTTCAAAAGATTTGAAAAAGCTATGTGATCTACACTGGATTGGTTCTTGAATAGTTGCTTGAATTTCCAAGGCTCGAATGAATTTTTTAGGCCTTACCAAAATTTACCCATGATCCTTAATGTTATGAACACCATGATACCTGCTTGGATCCATTATTTTCTTGGGACCCACTTCTCAAAAATAACAAGTTACACTCTAAGCTTTGTTAAAGTTATTCTCTTTCCACCCTTAGACTACTCATTCCATATAAAACATCTATTCATCTTCTCAAACCATTTCAAGGTAAAATATCCTTATGACATTAAGTCACTCTTCAATCAAGGCCTTGATTGGCTTTTTTATCTGATTTAGGCACATTTTCGTATGTAGGCCAAATTAGGTCAACACTACCTATTAGAATTACACTCCTATAGCAAAGTCAACCCCTCCCATGGAATAACAAACATATGAGAATCTAAAAGGTAGTCTCCCATATCAAGCTTAATACTATGGAATTTTATAGAATAATTAATAGTACCACTATCTATAATCATGACCAAAAATTCTAGAGTTACGTAAATGAAATAGTTCAAATGAGTAGCCAACTTATAGCTAATGAAGTTTCATGTATTCTTAGGTTCAATCAACATAGTTACCTTTTGTTTCTTAAGGAAACCCACCACCTTAAGATTTTGAGGAGTACTAATACTGGAAGGTGGATGATAAGAAATAATAGGTTAAAAATCTTCAGATTCATCATCGAGTTCATCCAAACCTACACCTGATGCTTCATCATCTTCATCATCATCATTGGTGACTTCAATGTAAAAAACCAATTTTTAGCATAATGATGTCCTTTAATCCATTTTCTATCACAACCAAAACATAAACCTTTCACATGATTCTCCTCAATTTGTTAAGGGGTTAATTTGGTAGGTTGAGGAAGTAATGGTATTAGGAAAGTGCATTCACATACATGAATGAAAGGTCTTCATTTGAGAATCTTTTTTTCCTCTACCATGCATTACCTTGGGATAACTTCAGTGTTGAACTAGGACTAAACATGCAAGACTCTAATTGAATGCTATCCTTGAGGCCACCTAAAATTAGGTTTAGTCAGATTTTCCTTAGTGATGTCTACCACACATAATGAGAGATTATGAAATTAATGAATGCAATCCCTTACAATCCTTATTTGAAATAGTTTGTCTAGATAGATGAAGTATTTTTCTAAGACATTATTATGATATTGGAGCCATAGCTCGTAAAAAAATACAGACTAAAAAATTGAGAGACTTTTTTTCTTTTTTTCTTTTGAGCACATAACCATCGATACCAAATGAACTATTTGGGTTTGAGATACAAAGAGGAAATTAACACCTTTTGAGAGCATGGGGTCTAATGTAGATCAAATAAATTTTCAATTTGAGTGATCCATGTGAGTGGATCATTACCATCAAACTTGTATATCTATTTTTGGCAACATCAACTTTAGACCATGATTGGCATTGTGATTGTTTGGAGTAGAAGAACCAAACTCGAGTGATAGAGGGTTATTTTGTAATGGATGACTTGAAAAATTGGCCAATTTCCTAGTTATTTGTTGTAATTGATCTTGTAAGCTATTCAGGTCCCCTCTCATCCCTGTGATGTCCCTTTAATTGCATTAAGATCATATTTATTTACCATTCTATGAAAATCTTATTTAAGTTGTTGAATCACCTTTGAAATACATGGATTAGAATTTATAGACTCCATGTTGTCCTTGTGAGGAGTTTTAGTAGTTTATTTCAATTTCCCATGTTCGTGAGTATTAGGACCAACCATGCACAAACCCTTGCCATTCAACCATGAACTACAAGGAGAGATATCTATCTCTTTCCATTCAATCATGAACTACTTAACATACTTATGTAAGAATTTGAGAACTCAAAACTAGCTTGAAGTCTTTTATTCAAAGGTATAATTGATATTTAATTTAGCACGGATTCACCATACCAAATATGGATCTATTACAATGCCAAAAGTGGAAAATTACATAGAGAAATGAGGAAGAGAGAGAGGGGCATAGTAGAGGGAGATTTCCGAGTGTCCACCATGAGTTGCAACAAAAAAGAAGTTATAAAACAATCCTAATAGACTTCTAATGACATGTGTCTCTCCTCTAAAGATGATCCATCATCCAAGTGGCATAGGATTTGGAAATCATAGGTGTTTATTGATTTGTGACTTTTTCTCTCATTTACACTAAGTCATGTATCTAACCAATTCTTTCTTCCATGGTAACTAGCTCTTTTGGTCAAAATAAAGACCTATAGATTTAGGACTTGTAGGTCCATCTTTTGATTATAGAGACTTGTAAGAACAACTTCCTTGAGTCCTTATACTTGGAGTTGTATCATTTCATTTTTAACTCCATATCACTCTCTTAATAGTTTGTAAACCTCTGACTGAACACTATATAGCCTCAAGTGTGCCCATTCACATGTATAGACTATGTAGACAATCAACTTACATGCAAGGTTTGTGTATAAAATGGAGTCTGTAGTATATTCATGCCTTTTAATTATGAAAGGATTCTATCATGGTTAAATTGGTGTTTATAAGTATGTATCACACCTCTCCATGGCTTGAACACCTCAAAATGAAACCTTAGATCTCATGAATACTCACCTACAAGTCTATAGATATATGGGTAAATTAACCTATCTCAACCCTTATTGGATAGTGAATTGATTTTTCTTCATACTATTTTGAGCTTACATCATGTTCAATAATGCTTTCCTCATATGCTATCATAGTTTCTCATTGTCCTTTTAGCCATGTTTGGCAATCATACATGTGGAAGACTACTAATACATAGACCATGCTTCCAAAGAGCAAGACACAAAACCTATTAAAGGATCATCTTTAAGAAGTTAATTCTAAATGAGGGAGCACATGAACCATGGAATAATTAGGGGTTTTCCATGAATGATGACTCATGTGAAAACTTCTAAGGGTTTACATTCATAAAAAATGGTTACAATAGAGATGACATGCTCCATACATTTGAAACACTTTTCTCTTGGGTGATGGAACTTTATGAAGTTGAGTTGGTTAATGAAAATAGAATTGAAAATACTATATTGACCTATGAAAACATCCATCAAAACCATTGTCCATCATATTCTTTCATGAAGAAACATGAGCAAAACTAGACTGTGTTTGAATGGACAAGGCATAATGATCTAGTGTCACTTTTAACAATTGTTTATAAAGGAGGAGCCATGAATATAAAAAATAATAACACTAAATTGAATCTCATTAGGACCCTTAACATTTATCAAAGTTTTAGCCTTTAACTTTCTCTCTCCTAGCCATGCATTTAATTTTTGCCTTTCTAAGCTTATGAAGGCAACGATAGAGGAGAGAGAAATATCTACATTTTTTAGACCTAAAACTTGATCCAAAACTTTAAAATTAACTATGTAATCTCAGGAGACTCTCTAAAACTATTTTCACCTACAAGTAGATCTATTAAGGTTAAATAGTGACCAAAAGGGCTTATAAAGGAGTATTTTTCTCATTTAAGGTGTTGAACTACAAGTTTTTTAGGATTTAACTATTCTTTGATCCATGTATAACATCAGGTATGTTATGAGGCTTCTTTAAATGTTTTTCCTTTGTGATGGTACGCACAAGTCCTTAAAATTAGGCCAAAAGGTGACCAAAATGACTTTTTGGCACATATCAACATTATAAGAGGTTAATGCATAAATATATGACTTTAAAGACATATCAAAATCCTTTTATAATGAATCATTACTATGTCACAACCTTATCCATACTTGAAAACACCAAGACTCCTACGTGACCCTTAGGACTATACAAGCACATATGAGACCAAACCTCAAACAATGCTAGATAATGACTAATGTGACCACATAGACCATTTAGGACCATTTAAGACCATAACAAGATCATAAAAACACCATGTAAAATATTAAGTAAACCTATGAAAATTTTAAACCTATAGGAGTTGATCATTTTTGAATTGGGGTCAAAAATTGGTCAACAAGTTTATTAGTAATGGTTAATAAAAGTTTTGTTTTCCTATTTTTAGCAAATAAAATTCCAATCTATAGAGCCATTAAAAGACCACATTTAGATAATAATGAAAAAAGGATGGGAAAACCATATTAAAATAATTTATGCAATTTAAATCATACAATTAATTACTAATTTATTAATTGATATTTTTTTAAAACTTCACATTTAAAAAATTTAAATGTTTTTTTTAAATTTATCTTGGGTGAAGGAACCTCATGAAGTTGAGTTGGTTGATGAAAATATAATTTAGAAGACTCTATTGACCTATGAAAACATCCATCAAAACCATTCTCCTCCATCATATTCTTTCATGAAGAAACATGAGCAAAACCAGACCGTGTTTGAATGGACAAGGCATAATGACCTATTGTCACTCTTAACACTTGTTCATAAAGGAAGAGCCATAAATCTCAAAACCAATGCCACTAAATTAAATCTCATTAGGACCCTTAAAATTTATGAAAGTTTTAGCCTCCAAATTTCTCTCTCCTGGATGTACCATGCAATTGATTTTTGCCTTTCTAAGCTTGTGAAGGTAGTGATGGAGGAGAGAGAGAGAGCTATCTACATCTGTTGGACCTAAAACTTGATCCAAAGCTTTAAAATGAACTATGGAAGATCAAGAGACTATCTAAAACCATTTTCATCTACAAATATATCTTTTAAGGCTATACAAGTGCCCAAAAGTGCTTATAAAGGAGTATATTTATCATTTTAGGTGTTGAACTACAATTTTTGTAAGGTTTGACCATTCTCTAATCCATGTCTAACATCAGGTATGTTAGGAATCTTCTTTAAATGTTTTTCATTTGTGATGGTATGTACAAATCCTCAAAATTAGGCCAAAAGGTGACCAAAATGATTTTTTGGCATATATCAACATTATAAGAGGTTAATGCATAAATATATGACTTTAAAGACATATCAAAATCCTTGTATAATGACTCATTATTATGTCACAACCTTATGTATACTTTAAAACACCAAGACTCCTACATGACCCTTATGACTATACAAGCACATATGAGACCAAAGCTCAAACAATACTAGACAATGACTAATGTGACCAGTGGACCATTTAGGACCATTTAAGACCATAACAAGATCATAACAACCGTGTGTAAAATCTTAAGTAACCCTATGAAAAGTTTCATCCTATAGTGGTTGACAATTTTTGACTTGGGGTCAAAAATTGGTCAATAGGTTTATTAGTAATGGTTAATAAATGTTTTGCTTTCATATTTGTAGCAAATAAAATTCCAATCTATAGAGCCATCAAAAGATCACATTTAGATGACAATGAATTTTTTTTGGGAAACCCCTATGAAAATAATGGATGCAATAAAAGGCCTATAATTAATTACTAATTTCTTAATTGATTTTTTTTAAACATCATATTTAAAAAATTTAAATGTTTAAATTTTTTTTTTGACACTTATTACTAAATCTATATGCTGTAGAGACTAAGTTACGACATAAAAAGAATAAATAAGAAGAAGATTTATTTTTAGATCATGATGAATTTGACATTGGTATTGATGATGATGACAATGATGATGATAACAATGATCATGATGATGTGGAGGAGGATGATAATTTATACTATAATTTTTAAACAATTTTTTTAATGATTTTTTAAAAAGATTCATTTTATAGGTACTAAAACTTTAATTGATGTTACTGTTTAATAAGGGTTGATTGATTCATAATACTTACATCATGATTTCAACATTAATATTATTATTTATTATTTTAAAATGTCATCTGATTGATGTGTATCTTGTTTGTAAATGTAGCATTTGGATTGTAGGCATCATTTTCAAAATTCCTTAAATACATTCCTTAGGGTCTATTATATTATTGATAAATGACTACCAAGTTATTTAAATTTTTGTCATTGTCATTAGTGCCATCATTTTTATTTACAAATGACATTAGAAACAAAAAAACATCACTATTATGTAACTAACAAAAAAAAACACTTTAATATTTTAAAAAACTTATTTCTAACATAAAATGCAATAAGCAATGTTTTATTTTTTAATTGTTGAAAAAGTTGCATCACATCACCAACCTAAATCACTAATGTGGAAAAATTGATGCAAACATCTTGAAATAATTAGTGATGCAAATCCTGAAACAAATGTTAATTTAACAACTTTGTGCCTTTAAAACAAAAATCATGCAAATACATTTGAAATTATTTGATTAAAAAAAAATGAAACTCATTAGTGTGACGTAAATTTCACTAATGCAGAGAGTGTCACCTTAAAAATATACCAAATCTACATCAAAAACCATCACTAAACCTCTTTACATAAGCTATCGGGCTATATCAACTTTCTTTATGTAAATTGTGTTAGAAAATACTCTGCATCAGAAATGTTTTTTTTTTTTGCTTTCAAGTGTTATATTTTCTCAATTCTATCATTCAAAAGAATCTATTGATGCCTTAAAAACAATTTATATAAAATCTAGGGATCATTAAAGCATTTATTGAAGCACACAAGTTGATGTTAGACAAAGACCACATGACATTAGTTTGCTTGTTGATGGAACTATTCCAATAATTAAGATTTGATATATTCAATATATCGTTACTCTCTAGGGGATTGACATATATTGATATATTTTTTCTATTCTTTAGTTTTATAAAAACCCGAAAACATATTTTATTTTCTTTAAGTTTTCAAATATTATTTCCCAATTATGATAAAAAGAAGAAATCTACTTGGCAAGTGATCGGATTCAAAGCACATAAAATTGAGCAAGGTTTTTGGAGATCAAAACTAATATATTGTTAAGAAAAGAGAGAACACTTTTGAGAAATTTATTTGTTCATTATCAAATTTTAGGTCAAGTATATGTCACTTTAGGTGCACATTTTCATTGTCACACTCTGATATTTATCACCAAATCACATTGAACCTAAACCCTATATATTTACCTTATAAATTTTGAATCAATTAACAGAGCTTAATTACTATTTTATATATTTTATTTACCTTAGTTAATCATAATTAAGGATTTATGATATAATTTAGTAAAAATCAAAAAAATTATATCAAAAAGATAACATAAATATTTAATAGCAAACATTAATTCATCTCTCTTTTTTAAGTGTCACCACTAGGGTTAATTTTAAGATCCCCTACATGAAAACCTCTTGGAATTCTTTGGGTAATATATAAAAAAATATTTTTCAGGCATGGTAAATCCTATATGCGTGATGGTGAATCCATTAGGATTCAGGAGGAGTGCAAGGGCACATAGTATTTAACTTTATGCCTAAAGATTTTGAAGTTAGTATAATAGCCAGACTCAATAAATGATTGGATATCTAAATGTAGCTTTGGCATCCTGGTCTACATGCCCTAATATGAAATAGACCATGGATTACTGAAATAATTAATGTCTTGCTATGATACTAGCAAGATGAGGTTCACACTGAGCATCAAATCTCGATTGATTTCCTTTGGTACCTTGACTATAGACATTCATAATCTATTAGGGATTCCATTCCACAATGCTAACCTTATAACTCCAAAAGTAATGTTGATAGATGATGATAAGAAATATTTAGAGTCAAATTCCAGTTTGAAGATTGGTCGAACTAGTATGTAAATTTGTTTTTCATATTTAAAATTAAACTTTTGTTATTTGTCATTCTTTTAAATCATTCATATTTTTTCACTTTCATTTTAGATATTGTAAGAAGGGCCTCCACATTGATGACATTTTTGATCCTTTTCTTAAAGCAATGGCTCGATTATTCCTTGTGAGAATAATATTACAAGGAAGACCAACATACATTATTTTTTGGGTTGTTTTTTGCATTTTTTATACTCTTTCGAGTTTGAGATATGACTGGTGCACTTTTATTTCTTATAGGATCAGGTTAGAATTGAATTATTGATATATCAATCTTAGTTACACAATTTATTATTCCAATTTTATACTGGACTTGTACTATGAGGCCTTATATGAACTTAAAAAAACTACGATTCCAACTATGATGCATCCAAAAATGAGCATAAATGCTTTGTTTGTTGATAATTTTGAGGTTAGTTTACCATTCAGATGAATCACTTGAATGGTTTAGTTTATAAATTATTACAAATTTAAAGCTTAATATTTATTTATTTGTTATAGGTAAGATTTTATGCCTTTATGACACAAAAATAATCTACTTCAAAAGGATAGTGTGCAGTTGAAGGATTTGGAGATTCTAATTCTATAGAATCATCCTTATATTCCTTTCATATTTAAAAATATCCAAGAGTTTCTTTCAGATCATCTCCACATGTGAGTTTCATATTTACAACTTTCAATAATAAATGCATAATGACATTTTAAACTTTAAGTGCATTATCTTATTTATTTGGTTGATTTTTATAGTTGACTCATAATCGACTGAGGTTGGCCTTGAACAACCTCAACAAACCCCAATGTTTCACCTAGTAGTGTATTCTTGACCCTTTGTACAAGGTATTTTACATTCCATGTTTTATTTTTAATTGATGATTCATTGATTATAGGTTTTTTTGACTGTAAATTTACCTATTACAACTCAAACCACCCCCGTCACTCAGAATATGAAATGTATATAGGAAGATATACTGTCTCCAACTATAAGTACTAAATCTTTAATTTTAATTTAGCATTGAGTTTTATTTTTTAACTTTAATATTTTTATAATATAATTTGTTTTTGTAGGGCACCCTTAATTTATGAGAAAAATTATGCTACCACCATTGCCATCAAATGTAATTTGCACAAGGGGGAGGAAATTTTCACTCCCAACAAGGCCAACACCTAGTAGAGGAACACTGCAATTGTCAAGTTCTGAATTCTTAAATTTATCTATCAGAGGTCTCTCTAGTACACAAGGATTAACCTATTTTTAGCAAATTGATCTTGATGAGGAATCTCTAGGGATTGATTTGGTGGTGTTGCTTTCAATCCCCATGATTTTATTTAGGGTCTAGATGTAACTAATCAAGAGGAACCTTGTATCTTTTCAAACCCCACCCCACCAGCTAATGTTGACTTGTTTGATGATGCCATGACAACTTTTTTATTAAATAATTTACTATCAAAAAGTATTATTTAATAGAAAAGTTGTCATGGCATCATCAGACAAGTTAACATTAACTGGTGGGGTGGGGGATTTATTATAAAAAAGTATTATTTCAAGTCTTAAGGAGGGAGTTATAGATGAGTTAAAAAATGTATTAGTTTGGGAGTTTTGGGCAAAGGCATTGATAAAATAAATAAATGCCTATTATCATAACCACTCCCAAATAAAAAATTTATTTTCATTAGTTCAATGTAATGATCTTGATAATCAATATATGCAGAAATACCCTTAAGGTAGGGAAACGCCATATAATACTCTTTTAGGAAGGAATAACTCCACAATGTCTCTTCGAGGGGACAACCTTCAATATCCTCTTACAATAGAAGACTCAATGCTTACTTGATATCCTTACCATGATAATCATCTCCTATATATATACATCTATCTAACCCATGGATGGGTAACCTCCTAATCCAATATAGGCCGACCATTACCCAATGTAATACTTCCACAAGTTACTCTATTATCCTAATATATTGTACCCATATAACTAACTAAGGGGATGTGTGCCACATGTCAGCGTCTCCATCAACCCATATACATCAATATATCATATCCCTAGGTACATAGCAATCCTTCCCTCCTTGACATGTTTCGTCCCCAAAACATAAGAAAAAATCAAATAATGAGTGTGCTTCAAATCATTGCACACTTGTCTCTAATCTCAATCATCTAGCCATCCATATGTGATCTTGGCAGGTGATAGCTCTCCAAGCTTATTTCCAAATTTTATTGTGCTTCTCTAATTTCATTCATGATCATAATTATAATGATTTGGTGTCCAAGCATAATTATTCCTCTTTTTATTCCATGTACCATATTCCGTTGTGCTACTCTGATTCCAACCATGACCATAGTAGGTATTCATCCATGCATAGTCATTGTGTTTTCCCCATTCATTCCATGTGCCATAGTATTTTTTCTTTGGATTCCATGAAAATCCATAATGATTGGAAATTTTATTTCTTGTATAGACAAAATGATTGTTGTTATGACACTTTCTCACCTAGTTCCATGATTGTTTCCTCTCATGATGATGTGGGTGTCTATATACCTCAACCTTTTCCAATACTTTGACCTTATCCGCCTTTGCTTCTACCTCTTCCACCTTTTCTTTCTTTGTCTCTTGAGTAAATGAAGTGCTCATTTGTAGTGTGTCTTTATCCATATCATCTGAATCTTCATCATGTTCTTCATCACCTGTTTCCATCGTATCCTCATGAGCTACCTGGATTGTTATTGGTGCCTTTTTCACTATGATATCTTGTAAAGTAATCTTCTTTTTCTTATAACAAAACTTCATGAATTTTTTTTGAACATTGATATTCATTATTCCCAAAGTCTCTAACCATGGATATCCAAGAACTATATCCATATCATCCATATCCAAAGCATAAAAATCTGAATGCAAAACATATTTTTCCATAATGAGCTTCAGATCTTCAAACATTGAAACATTCTTACCATCTACTTGAACCTCCTTGATATTATTTGCTTGAACATGTAGATGCTTAGCCACATTCATGTTAATGAAGTTATACTTGCTTGTAGGGTTTATGGACACAACTACCTTCTTCTTTTGAATGTATCCATAAAATTAAAAAATTGACTCGGATTTCTTTGCAGCCAAATTATTTGAACCCTTCTTTTCTTCTTCTTCTTCTTCATCTGCTTCTTCTTCTATTGCTTCTTCTACTTCTTCTTCTCCTTCTTGTTCTTCTACTGATTCTTCTATTTCTTCTTCTTATTTTTCTACTTCTTCTTCTTCTACTGATTCTTCTTCTTGTTTTATAGCCCATTGATCTGAAAAAATCTGTTCCATTTCTTTCCATGAAGAAAAACTTTCTGTACAGCTCAACTGATCAAACCAATCTAGTGCAAGCCCAGACAAAAAAGGAGTTAATCATCTTTGCCCAAAAGTTTTTATAAAATGATTCTCCAAAAGGAGCCACCATTCTTTAGCATCAATATCATCTTCCCCTGAAATTTTTTTCAACTCCATGATCCACAAATAAATTAGGGTTCATGAAACCCTCAAATGTCAAAATTGATCCATAAAATCACAATAAATCACTCCAAACAACTCAAAAAATTCTAACATTTTGACTGTACTTCTCTTAAATCTGATTACATCTCCAATAAAATTTTTGAATAAAAATTCCCTATATTTTGGAAGATATAGCGAAATAATTATAAACCCTAAAATATCAATAACTCCCTCAAAACGAATCAAAAAATTCTAAAATTTTTACTACGCTTCTATTATATTTTCTTACATCTTTATTAAAAATTTCAAATAAAAATTCATTATATTTCAGAAGATATAGTGAAATTAGTGTTTCACTCCACACAAATTGCCCAAATTGAAGCTCTGATACCACTTGATATGATCTTGATATTCAATATATGCAGAAATACCCTTAAGGTAGGGAAACGCCATATAATACTCTTTTAGGAAGGAATAAATCCACAATGTCTCTTTGAGGGGACAACTGCCAATATACTCTTACAATAGAAGACTCAATGCTTACTTGATATCCTTTCCATGATAATCATCTCCTATATATATACATCTATCTAACCCATGGATGGGTAACCTCCTAATCCAATATAGGCCAACCATTACCCAATGTAATACTTCCACAAGTTAATTTATTATCCTAATATATTGTACCCATATAACTAACTAAGGGGATGTGTGCCACATGTCAGTATCTCCATCAACCCATATACATCAATATATCATATCCCTAGGTACATAGCATTCAACGTGAACCCACATAGATTGATGCTTTGTTTGCTCAAGATAAATTTGGGTCTGTTTCTATTTTTAATAGTTACAATGATAATGTTTTGAGTATTATCTTAAACACGTTGGATAATTTGAATGTAGAAGCCCAAGAATATTTTAACAAATGGGCAAAAGCCATCAACCTTGTTATTATTTAAAATGATGATAAGGAAAAATCTTTGGTAATATATTATGATTTTTATCAAATTTTATGTCATAGTTATTATATTTCATATCTATCTTGATTTTGTTTATAATTACAAAGAAAATATGAGAATCTAAAAAATGAAGTCGAGGTCCTTAATGTGCATTTGAAAAATACACAAAATTTTATATTCTACCATTCTATTCAAAGAGAAGCTTGTTCTATTGAATAAATAGAAAAAAACACTAATAAAAATTATTAATGAGAAGGGATGGGATTCTTATGCTTTATTGAAGTAAAAAATAGATGTTGATCTAAGTCTATTTTCTGTAAGAGATGTTGTAAAAGAAGAAAACAAAAATTTCACTCATATTAATTCTACTGCTAAGGATTTTGAAAGGGCAGGGATATTGAAGGATGACATAGAGGAAGTGGAGGTAGGGATTTGTGAGGATAGTGGTAACAATGTGGATGTTTGGATTGACAAAGTGGTTGAGCAGTGAAGTGTCTTCCCAAGTGACAAAAAATTTGATATTTTCTGGTATTGTAAACTCTATTATATTTGAAGACAATGTTATGTTTAAAAAAAATTGAAATGACAATTTTAAGTTTGAGTTTGCAATGATCACTTTGTTAAGTTTCAATTACTCTTGTTTTACTGAGTTATGGTTCATTTGTTATCTTACTTGCATATTTTATGTTAATCTAGTTTAATAAACATGGTGATGTGGACTGCAATTATTTTTTCTATGGATTTAGATTGAGCATGAATTTGAATTTCATGATGTTGTAAACTCATTATTAAATTTGAAAAGATAATGTAATGTTTTAATTAAAATAATTTGAAATGATAATATTAAGTTTGAATTTACAAAGATTAGTTTATTTAGTTGATGCAGTTCAAACAACATAGTGATGTGGACTACAATTATTTTTTTCTTTGGATTTAGACTGAGCATGGATTTGAATTTGATGTGCTTTCATCTTGTTCAATTATTATCATTATTTTAGATAATGGAAAAGTTATAGTTATTATGGATGTAGAGTTCAGGTAATTACTATGGTTTGTTCTATGCTTGAATCTTCATGAATTTAATTTTTTTCTTTTGAATTTGGTCATGTTGTTCAATAGGTTTGTTGTGTTCTTTTACCTTGGTATTTGACTTCAATATTCATATTTTAAGCTAAAATTTAAGGTTAAAACTATTAATATGGTGCTATAATATCAAATTTAAGTTAGTTTAAAAGTCATAAAATATGTATTTAACACTACAATCTTAGAAAAATACAAAAATATTATGACCCATTTGAAAATTTGAAGAACCAATTAAATAAAAAGGGAAAGTTGCATGATGAATGGAATAAAGATTTAAAATGACAATGCTATCAACAATTTTAATGAATTTAGTATTTGAAATATTTTTCAATACAAAAAATGATATGAAATTAGAATCCAAAATATGATAATTACAATAAATATACAACTAAAACTTGAGTAGTTAAAATAATCCTACACAAACCTACTCATCGTAAGTGACATTTGCATCTATCATATTAGTGAAATATTCAGTGTCATTATTTATATCCTCTCTATTTATCACTGTATTACTGATGCCTCTTCTTTCAATTAAAGAACTTCATGTTGCCAAAGTTATTTCATAAAGAAACATGTCCACAACATAACATAAAACATACGATCTCAAACATGTTTCTAAAATTTTATCCAATCTATTTAAAAGTTTTGACTTAATGAAATATAATGCACTGAATACACTTTCATCTTCCAATGAGCCCAAAATCAATGTCTGATAATGATCATATAATTAGAAATATTCACTAATACTTTCTTGTAGGATGTTACTAGGATAAAGTTTTTTCCATGGCCGTGTAATTACCTCATTTTATATTGGTTCCCTTGGAAGGTGATATTGTTCAAACATTGTAATTCTAAAATGTTTTAACTAAGATTGTAGTAAATCTTTTTCAAAAATACATTTTATTTCAACTCCATTGACCTCTACATATTTATTGAAATACTTAACAAGAGAACCCATGTATTTGTGAAATAAATTGCTAGTCAGTGTTTGACTGTTATTACTATTCCAAAAGATGAGATTCACAATAGCCATGACCTCTAATAAATCATCCCTTTAAAAATGATCTCTGATATCCATAGATTTTTTTTTAAAATTATACTCAATTTCATCTGTGTTTTAGTTATAACAGTATCATATAGAATAATGTTATAGGTAGTTCTTCAGATTCAACTCTTACAAGATCAAGTATTCTCTAGAAAGTGTGCATTGGTATCTCTTTGGCATTAATGACAACACAAAGATGATAATTGATATTCAATTTCAAATAGCTTTTAGGATTCCTAAAATCTGTCAAACATTACCAACTACTAAAAATAGGGCCCTGTAACTTTTCATTCGAAGTGTATAGTATATCTAGATATTGACATACTTGTTTTTTCAACCATATGAAGTCAAAAATATAAATGGATCTCTCCTAAGCATGTTTCATTAAACAATTTATTTCTTTTAATATTGAGATAATTCCATGTAATGTCAACAATGTTTTTAAATATGTTAAATGGTACAACAAATCTTTTGCCTTGTCAACTTCTCTATGATATTTAAACATAAAACCTATTAGTGATGGTTATCTTAAAAAATTTGGCATACAGGTTCATACATAGAAATCCAAATTGTATCAACATCTTTCAGTAATTTTTTACCATTAATCACTCCTATTAAAAAATTTTAGAACTCTGAAAATATTTTTGGACTTCTTGACATATAAACATGTAAGTCATGAATGAGATCTTCCACCTTTTAAACATTAGCAACTTTTCTAACTATTTTATATGCAAGATTAATCTTATGAGCCATGCAATAAATCAAAATCATAAATGAAGAAACTATTATTTATATTCTAACACACATACCATATCTATGCCTTGTATAACTGATGTACCATTAGTCCCAACACACACCACCTCACTTTACCTTTCAAATTAGATACAACCAATTTGTGAAGATTTTTTTAGCATTAAAATTTTCTACCATTTTATGAACTATTAGTAGATGAGGTTGACTTGAATATCCCTCAAAAGTATAAACATGCGTGCAAACCCAAGATGTGTTGTTAATTGTTGTGACCTTATCAATGGACAGTGAGATGAATAATGAATTTTGAAATTTTTATTGCAAATCCTCCTTCTCAACCATTGATAGAATTTTTTCCATTTTCTAAGCACTGCTATCTAACCAATGTTATTGTGGAATATCAATAAATCTATTATGTTGAAATAAATTATTATAATCTAAAAAATATGAAATAAGTCTGCCCTTTTTTAAAATGTGGTATACAATAAAAATTGTACATATTTGGCCTTTAGATGGGACTACATAACTTTTCCAAGTTGAGTTTCGATTATTCCCACTTTATCAACAAGATGTTTTTGATGTTTCTTATAATTTTCATACTCACTTGCATATATTACATACATGTATTATTCTACATTTGTCTACATGTGTGTTCTTGTTATGTGTCCATTTGCGTGTTTCACTGTCACATATATTTTTCCACAATGTTTCTCAATCGTGTCCAACTTAAGATGCATTATATTTTATTTTCCTAGTTTCCAACTACATATTGTACATTTGCATTCTTTTGGAGTATCATTAACATTTTAAAGCTATACAGGTTCAATGAAAGGAAATTTTATTGCCCAGTCCACCTTAAAGGACCTTCTAATATTCCATTTACTTCTCTTCCTTTACAAATATTTATGAGTGGAGTTTTCAGGTAAACTTTATGTTTGATGAGAACCAAAAATCTCTTTTTCCACTTGAGTGTCAGATCATTGTCATCGAAAACTAGAGGAACATCTTCGAGTGGTGGCATATCATCATCAATATAATATTCAGTGGGTAACATGTTATTCTGATTAATTATTTTTTTTGAGATACAATCATGATCAATGGAGATTTCTACATGTAAAACTGTTTTGATATTATTAAATAGTTAAAATCAAATTTAAGACAAAAAAAATAATAAGTACCTATATTTTGAGTGCATTGTGGTTGTGTGGGGTTTTTTTATTGACTCTTTAAAATAAGATAGTATGCTCAATTTTCTTAATAATTAGCTTATCCTTTTACCATTTCCACTAGATGCCATGATGAACAAAGATGCAATAGTTTGGTTATATTGTTCATTTTTAGTGCAGATGCTACTTTTCAATTCTACCATTTTGTTACAACATGAATGCTACTATTCAGTTCTACCATTCAATTGTAGCACTGATACTGCTATGCGATTCTACCATTCAGTTATACCATTTGGTTTTATCATTCATATCTTAAATGATACTATTCAAATGTAGTCCTTTGGGTGTGGTGTAGGTTCTACCATTCTATTTTGGCTTCTTGCTTGTTGGGTGCTTGTTTGATATCACAGGGTGGTTACCAGAAGTATATTTTTATGGTTACCCATGGTAGCCTATGTACTATATATATGTGGTCAATTGAATGGTAAACTAAAAAATTATTGTAAATGGTTGGTGAGCTGACCTCTAAAATAATTTACATTCCTAAATTTTAGGCATCCTGGACCTATGTAGTGACCCTAAAAAATTGTCAAAAACAAATTTCAAAAATTGAAATATTCATGAATTAATGAATATTCATCGCTAAAATTTACCCTGGTCACCACCCTTCCTTTATAATAATATTTATATTAAAATTATCTTGAAATGAGAACCCACCTTTCCCCTACCACCCTTTCTTTTATATAACATTAAAATAATTAATTTTAAATTTATTTCTGCAATTTCATACTAAGACACTGCACATTCTCGTGGTAAATCCTAATAAATATTTTTATATTATCTACTTCAATAATGTCAAATTTAGCTCATATTTAAAATAGAAACAAACAATATATTAAACCCAAAAAATAGACTAATCCTTTCAATGTTAATTCAATCTCACCATTTTTCACAATTAGGTAGGTTTTTTTTTAATAAAACATAATTCTATATAATTATTTAGGAACTTCATATTAAGAGTACATGGTGGTCTCATATACTATAAATTATCTTGTAGATTAGTACTCAACATTCCTAAAAATGTTGTTGACCTTAATCTTTTTATTTTTATTTTTTCATCTTCAAATTTACTTGTAGAGCAAGCCCATGGATGCTGAGGACAATAACAATAGAGAAGGAAATAAGAAAGCGGACCCAGTTTTATAAAAAATAATATAACATGTACTCAAGTATTATATTCTTCATCGATTCCAACATACACCCTTTTCCTTTTTCATAGTGTCTCTAAGGAATGGAACATGTTATTTTCATCCTCTTGCAGATTCATATATGTTGCCTTCTTTGTGGGTAGGCTCAACAAATATGAGAGGCATTGGTATTACTATTGCCTATCCAAAAAATGGATGCACATTTCCCTTTATTTCCTTGACATTCCTCCCAAGGCTAGCTTTCAATACAATGGCTTAACTTTAAGCTTAGTGCTCTTACTTTAAATAAATAAATCATTTGCATATAAGTATTGGGTTTGTAATCCACTAGAAAAAACCTCTAAAATAATTCCTTCTCCAATGGTGGAAAATATTTTCCTACATGGGATTAAAATCTTGGAAAAACATGCCTACAAAGATAAATAAATTTGGTATAATTTGAATAAATATATGATTTTTAGAATTTTAATCTTGGAAAAATATTCCTATAAAGTGGTGGTAGGAGAGATGCCTATAAATAAATTTCATAAGCTTCAACATCATTTTTTGTAAAAACATTTTCTTATTAAAATTTGGGTTGAGAAACAACATTATGGGTTTTATCAATATGAATGATTGTTTGTCCATGACTTTGGTTGGTATTCATGATGGGTGAGCTTAAATAACAAACATAAATGTAGTGCGTGTTGACGATAAAAGTAATTTTCAACACTTTTTTGAATTTCCTTATTGATAGAATTTTAAATTCCATTTATCCTACATTTGGTAACAGTTCCATGTAATAAAGGCACACACCATAAAATTTATTTTTAATGCCATGGTGAATGCCCTGTTGACAAGTCAATTTAGAGTTTGAAAATTACTTTGCGTTATGCATCCTTTCCACTCTAAACAAGGAGACTAAAAATTCGATTACTATTTTTGAATGTTTGATGACACATAAGTGCTTAAGCTCACTTAATTTTCCTGCTAAACATTATTATTCCTCTCTATAGGATTTATAAAATAGAACATCATCTTCCTCCATATCAAAATTGATTATTGTTATAAATATACATTTTGAATTTGTATTCCATATTTAGTGGTTTGAAAGAGAAATAGGTATATCATATTTTATCATAGTCAAATTCTTAGGTTGCATCCAATTTTCATTATGTTCTTAAAAAAATATACATCAATGGAAAACCTTCTCCACCACTAAATCACATAGTTGTCAATGTTCTTCTTTCTTCATGAGAGTGAGCCATTAAAACTAGATATTTGAAAATTTATTCTCTATGTGTTTTAAGCCCTTATTATCATTAAAAATAAATCAAAAGTTTCAAACAAAAAATTCATATTGTTCTTGCATTGGTGCCTAAACCTTGCTGACATGATTTAAGCATTGTATTAGATTTAATCATATTCAAATTCCTAAAGAGTTGAGACGGATTTAGACATATAATTGGTTGTTTAGGGAAAATAATCCAATAATCATGTTAATAATAACAATGTTTATGCATGATGCTTATAAAATATCATAAAAAATCCTCATTTAGGTCTTTGTAGTTCATAGATAATTAAAATTTAACATCCCTTGTTTTAGTTAAAATCCCCTATTTTGGCTAAAACACTATGTTCTAGATAGTTCATAAATAATCAAAATAATGTTTAAATCCCCTATAACAAGAAGCATGTTCATTTTTTTTGTCTTATTTGAGATTTAAACTCCAAATATAAGCTTGTATAATTTTAATGCTAGAATATTAAATTTAAGAGCCAAAAAATATATTAAAAAAAGAATCAAAACATATATACAACCAATTTGAATAATTACTCAACATCTCTATCATATGTATGTTAGAACTATAAATATACTATTTTAACAAATTAATGAAAATGATGAAGATCATAAGTCAAACAAGTAAATCATTATTTATTTCATGAATTGATTTGTAGCTAAAATCCTTAAAGATGAAAATAGCAAAGAAAAGGCAAATGGTTAATAACCTTGATATCAAGGTATAAATGGTTGTCATCTTTCTTCGCATTTATTTCCCACATGACTTACCAATATTTATGCCATTTGATACCACTTTCAAATCCCATACTCTTTAATAAGATTGAAAATCAACCTGAAAAAACAACAAATCACCATTATACAAAGAATTGTGCATGAATCATTAGAATAAATATGGATTAAAAAAGGGCCTTCTAAGAAAGCATAAAAATAAGGAACTATCTCCTATTTATTTACTAAAAAATCAAATGAAAAATATATTACCTAACTACACGAGTTAATTAATTTTATACATTTACATAAAAAACTAACAAATAAATTATTTCATTTTATCTTATATATTTTTATTAATTTTTCATAGGAAAACTCAAACTTCCAATGATTTTATAAATAATATACCTTCTATTTTTTGTGTTGAAGCAAAGGTTCATATTTTCAAAATAGTTTTTTTTCTCTTGACAAAGTTAATTATATTTTGTGAATTTTCTAAAGCCAATATCTGTTCCTAGCAAACAAACAAGAAGCAATAGTAATTTTGACTATGTCATGTAACTAGTCTCCCCTTTTAGATAGTAATTATGCATGTATTTATATGTTATTTTTCAGATTAGTTTTCACATTATGTGAATTTGGGTATTTATGGAGAGGTAAATAGTAAGTTTGAGTATTTATAGGTTGATATTTACCAAGAGGTAAATATAATTAGTTTATTTGTTAATCAGAATATTGTTATATAAATAATATTATGATATAGGTTAGAATATATATTATTGAGATATATTGTTTATATTATTATAATAATATATCATAAATAGTGGTTTGTATAATCATAGGATTTCGGGTGAGAGAAACCAATGGAGAGAATATAGGAATAGGGTTCCTATAAATATGTAACCTCACGTATTGTTTAACAATTAGAATAGAAGATAACAGAATATTATTGTGTATTGAAATAATTCTCTATGTGTTCAGCTCAATTTATCAGTACATGAGTTAATTATTTACATATAACTCTTTGAATTCATAACAATGGTATAAGACCAATCTATGATCCTGTACATGTGAACAATGAGAGTCTGGTAGAGGATAAACATTCCAAAGGAGATTTTGTTTTTGTCTCCACGGTGGATGGTGGATCTACGTGTGTAATAACACAATCATATTTTATCTCTTGATGTACACTTTCACTCTTTTGCAAAGAAATAATGGCAGTTCTAACATTGACATAGAAGGAATTAAATGATTTTTATAATTTTTAGCTTGATATACACTTATGCTATCAATGATTGTGCCTTTGTTTCATCCATTAATTCTAATCCATAGCTCACCATCCCTCATTTACATTCAACCTATGTACATCTGATTATGGCATGTTAATATCTAATTGGTCATTGCTATAAGGAAATCCAAGCATTGAGTGAAACTCATTGAATTCCACATCTAGAATTGACAACAAAATAACTTCACAGTGACCCAACATTGTACCTTATGAAGTCTACATATGACAAATCTATTTAGTCAGGCATTCTAAATCCACATTTAGGTGGCTCCACTTTATTAATGTTGGCATTGATAGTCAGATTCAAATCTACGTGGGCATAGCCCAATAAATATTGAGATCGCTCTCCAGTTTGTTTTATGCATCGAGTCCTACCTTTCTTCTCAATGTCTTCACATGTTCTAAGGATCACCATAAAACTAGAGTTAAGTCGATATCTACATCTCATTCCAACACAATTGATCCAATTCAACAATCCATTTGATCTACATAAGCTCATAGGTATATATGTTTGCTATTAGTTCTATTTGGCAGAACTGATCTTTGTAAAAGGGTTGAGTATATATGGTGACATGGTGCTATACACACAATTTTATGTTGGACCTTATGACATGCAGTTCACATCAAGCTGATGATGATTTGGTTACATGTTGACTTCAGGAAAATAATTTATAATTGCTTTCAATTTTTTAAGTTTGGTCAAAATAGTTTATGAGTCGAGAGTCAATTAGTTGTGAAATTTAAACATATGGTTTTAATAAATTTTAGTTTATTGTAAAGTTTTTTGACATTAAGTTTATTTTGAATCAATTTATTATTAAATCCAATATTAGATTTTGTAATGAAATTATCCAAAAACTCTTTGGTCCATGTCAATAGTATATGTCTATAAATTATCAAAAGTCCTATGTCATATAAAGTCAAAAATTGTACAAATAAAAAAAATTGCCTTACAGATGCATTTTTGCTTGTATGCGACATCCAAAAAATGAGGGGGTTCTAATTTTTATGGAAGCAATGAATAAAGAACCTATCAGAACCATCAAAGCATCTCAAAGACAAAATTTTTAAGTAAGTAGTATACCACACTGGAGGCTGGAGGATACATAGAGGTTGGAGGTCTTTTAGCGACATCTCATTAGTTGTCAATGATGGGGCCACACCAATGATGTGGTGACATTTTGTGTGGTGTGTTTTTCATTTCCACTTTTCCACTATGTGTTTTTTAAAATAAGAACATAAGAATATGCTTGTTCAAGATCTATAATTTATGTGAAAATTTTAAAAATGATTCCCTGATGTGAAGACATTGTGAAAGGATAGAAAGCACCAATGTAAGTTCATGGATCTTGAAAGGGTTTGTGGTAGAGATATAAAAACCACCAGGAGGTGAACAATAGATATAAGGAGGTTCCTGTTCATGTCAAGGTTTATGGTAAACCTATAAAACCATGGGAGGAGTGAGGCTCTCTTTGTATCAAGGTCATGATCCAAATAGGGCATGCTACAAGAGGTGAGCATACTGCAAATAAGAGTGTGAATATTTTTTCACCATGTAAAAACTATGGGGGGAATGTTGGCATTAGTTTTCACATTATGTTAATTTGGGTATTTACGGAGAGGTAAATAGTAAGTTTGAGTATTTATAGGTTGATATTTACCAAGAGGTAAATATAATTAGTTAGTTTGTTAATCAAAATATTGTTATATAAATAATATTACGATATAGGTTAGAATATATATTGTTGAGATATATTGTTTATATTGTTATAACAATATATCATAAATAGTGGTTTGCATAATCATAGGCTTTTAGGTGAGAGAAATAAATAGAGAGAATATAGGAATAAGGTTCTTATAAATATGTAACCTCACATATTGTTTAATAATTAGAATGGAAGATAGAAAAATATTATTGTGTTGAAATAATTCTCTGTGTGTTCAGTTCAATTTCACAGTGCATGAGTTAATTATTTGCATGTAGATCTTTGAATTCACAACAATAATTATATCATGTTATCAAAACTAAAATTAAATGTGCATACACCCAATAAGTTTAATATATCTATGCAAATATTGGTGTTCATATAGGCTTGAGTTCTTCTTGTAAATTGATGTCATGCCACATGACAAGTTGTAGTGATCCAACTAAAAATATATAAGATGTGGATGTTAATGTCACTTAAGCACCTAGAATTTTTTTTGTAGACATGATCAAGTATTGTTGGCATACCATAACGTATAACATGTTATAAGTCAAGAGAATCATTACCATAGATATGAATATGAATAATTCAAAGGGAAGACATTAATTTTTCTCCTTATATTAGCCCCCAACTAAATGAGTGGGTTCATAGGCTACTATTGTTAGGTATGTCTAATGATGATATGCAATTGAAACACTGTGATATGGTGTATGATAATTAGTTACAACATTCAATGGTGAAATATAATAGTAATAGAGAATCCAAAATAAAGGAGGTGAAAAATGTATCTAGTTTTAATGATGTAAAAAGTGTTTGGGAGTGGGTGTTGGCATAAGCCAATAAGTGGTTTTTATATCAAGGATAAAATAACCATGGAACTGATGATGATGGACATATCCCATCAATATTGGGCATCCAACTTCCATAACATTTGGATTGGTTGTTGAAATTTGGCTATGATATCTTATTGGCAATGGATTTAACATTTGGAATAAATGAAATGAAGGTATTCTTCTAATTCTCATAATTGTAGTAGATGATATAGATCTTTTCAAACTAACAAGTTGATTTGTGTTTTATTTTAAAAATTAGTTTCAATTGTACACATTGCTAGTGTTTGATTTCAAACACTAAGTGACTACCTATAACATGGGTCATTATGTTCATGACATGTACTAGTGACCTCATGCAATGGATGAAAATAATTTGATAGATATTAAACTTGAAAAACATTGATTGGAAAATAAACGCCTTCATGGTAGATGATGTTGGTGTAGAGATCAAATTAATCAAGTGTGTGACTTTTAATTTTTTATAGGCACAATGAAGTTCTTATGTTGAAGTTCATATACACCATTTTTACATTATTTCCCAAAGTCTTACTAACTTATTTTATTATGAAGTTAAACTTTTACCTGTGAAGTGTATTTATGTAGTTGACATGTAAATTATGTATGGTTGATGAATTTCATAGCAATAATGAGAGAATATGATGTCATGTGTGAGATATTTAATGAAATTGGATACATTATGCATATCTATGTTGATGAATAAATGGAAAATAAGGAGGCCAATTTTTTTTATAGAGAATTATCAATCCATACAACCCAAATTTGTTAAAATATCAGGAGGAGCATTAACTTGATAGGGTTGGAATGTGATCAAGTGATATTATACCCTTGAACATTATGGGAAAGAAATAAATGCAACCATTGAGTCATGACATTAAAAAAAAACCATATCTTAGGGATGATAAAAACTTTTGCACATCACATCGTGGACTGGTAAGTTTAGTAACTAACCACATATGTTTATATACTATTGGTGGATACAACTAATAATTAAGATAATTAAAGATCTTTCATGAGCTAAGGATTTATGAATTCTAAACTGCCATGCCACCTTTCACACTACTAATAACCACATAGCTTAGGTGTAAATTTATATATATGATACATTGCATTATCAAGTATATAATACAACACTAGTCATGTCAATGTGTAATTATCCATATTCAATCCAAGACTACACATTCAAACATGTCATTAAGGTGGAGATGATGAGAGAGAGAATAAGGAAGGGAATTTTTCATGATGCGATAGATGATGTGAGTGACCCCACCAACAATAGTGATAGAGAATCTAATGTAATTTTTTTTCCACTTATATTGACAACTCGAAAAACCTCATGATCACTATACCATATATTAAGGGTGTTTCAAAAAAAATAGTTAGAATAGTAAGGAGGTTTGGTTTTAAAATGAATTTCAAACTTTAAAATAATCTTCATACTAGTCTCGATTCAATAAAATATCCATTGGATCCAAATAGTAACACATGAGTATACATTATGTCTTGTTCATGTGGCAAACCTTATGTGGGGGAGACAAAAATATATTTACAAACAAGACTTAAATAACACTCCAAAGACATTATTCACTCATTAGAGAGGAAAAATATTTAAAAATAAAAGTGAGGGAAGCAATTGAAATTAAAAAAAGACTTGCCAATTTGAATAGAGATAGGAGACTAAACATTGGCAACTCTTGGAAGCCAATTTTGAATTATTTAAAAATGAGAAATGGAAATACCCAAGTGTGATTTACCTTTTTAACTTTTTTAAAATTTAAATTCACAGTCATTTACAATCATTAACTTGTGTTAGTAGGATACCCTTTGGTGAGCCAACCATTTTATAGAAGAGATTGGTACAAACATATTTCATACCATTTATGATGGTTTCTAGAGTTGTCATCTCCTTGGAGTAGCTTCATCATTAAATTATCCCTAAAGATGGATACACGTATAATATTCAAAACATCATATTTATTTAAAATCAACTAATTGATTTGTTTTGAATACACATGACATAGACAATAGATAAAGAGATGAAAATTGAGGTGAAGGAGGTATGGATAATGGAGGATCAAGGGTTATAGATGAAGGTGAAGTGGATGATAGTGAAAACTAGCTATTGGTTCAGGGGAGGAGAGGAGGGGCTAATATTGGAAGACATGAATCCACTCATACTCATTTGGTATCATATTTTTCATAATTTATAATAGGATTTTTTTGTCCTTGTATGAATAGATATTGGTTAGAGGAATAGAGGATGAAATTGAATCCTCGATAAGTAGAGATCAAAATATATTTAGAATTGTCTCATTATAGCAAGCTACTATGGAACACTATCAGTCTTGGAAAAGTGTATGTAAAATGTTTACAACAAGGTCAATAGTAGGTAAATATCAAGTATAATTAGGTTGGAGCACCCAATGACTCTGTCATTCCAACAAGTGCATGATCGACATTTAAATACCCTTCATATAGAGAGACTTCATATAAATGATGAATAAAAGAAGATAACATAACATGTCATAATAGATAACCCTATTTACAAACCCTCCTCCTAAGATTCACAAATGACAAATTTGGAATGAGGATATAAATAGGGTAGCATAATGAGATAAAGATAGACATGATGGATATAATGCAATTTAATTGTGTCCCTATGTTGCTTTTAGATTTTATTAATTCATTTTATTCTATGAAAACTTGGATTTATTTCATTATAAAGGATCTGTAGAGACCTTGTAGCCTAAGTTTTGATTGGTTTTGATGCTCATTATGTGGGAAGTGCTTTTAAGTCTTATTTATGCATGATCCTATTTTTTAATATAACATGTGCATTGAAAATATGTACATATTTATGTTGATGTATGTATCAAAAATGACATCAAAAAATTCTTATCAACACAACGAAAATTAGAGAAAACATGGGAATCTTAATTTTTATGCCCACACAGTTGTTATATCATGATTTTCCTATGATCTTTGAATTTTTCTCAAACCAAATTTTTTTAATCTCAACTAATATGTTATAAATGTTTCATAACAACTTTAAAAACTACATAATCACTTTTAAGATTACAAATTTCAAATTTCCTTAGTGATAGTGCCCCATAGTTATACCTTTATCAATTAATACAAATGTAAATATAATCACAAGTATATTCCCATATCAATATGTATTGTATCAAAAAATTGTAATATTTGTTAAATGCTTAACAAGACCATAACATATATTGAATAATATAGAACATTCCATTTATATTAAAATCATGTACAATCAAGTGTAGTAAATGATACAACTAGTAACCCAAACAAAACAACCAAGTAAAGTAAATGTTACAACTAGTAACCCAAAAATAACAACCAAGTAAGTAAATTTTATAATTGCTAACAAACATGACAAGAAAGTATAAATTATTGTGAACATTTTTCAAGAGTGAAACACTTATAGAAACAAACATCATTATTCTTATATTAAATGCCACTACTACTTAATCCAAAACATCAAACTTGGGCACACACATTCTCACACTTTGCCTTCTAGTGCAATAATTAATGTTCATAAATAATAGTCATTCCATCATACTTCATGTTAAGGGCCTTGATTATTTATCCCTTGTAGTCACATATTAATTTTGTGTGGGCATTGAGACTTTTGATGGTGGCATACTTTTTTTAAAGTTATAATTTCTACCACCTAAGTGATTAGTTTATAAGATGTAACTCTTCATATTCCATAGTCAAATTATACATCACCCTATTATTATTAGCTATTATAGTTACAAACCTCTCAATTATTATCCTTAGGTTTTGAATAAGGTTGGATAAAAACTAGTTTTCCATAGAGAGAGAACCATTTATTACTAGGGCTAGTAATAAGTTAACACCCACATGATTCGAATTAGGAATTTCCATCACATATTATCCTTATAAAAATCTCTTCTACTTCTTCTATGATTTCACCGGTTGGCTACTCATCACTATTCATAGGGAACCCTACATAAATACATGGATATGTGAATTAGGATATGCTAAAAAATCACTAAATTCATGGATGGAAATCAAATCTTAGAGCATGTACCAACTTAAATTAATATTAGGGACTATTTTATGTAAAGGAAAACTACAACATATTGTCAACATAGATAACAACTAGCCTTATCACACTAGCTTGTCTATTTTAATGGTGGTGTGTTTATTAACATGGTTTATTGTAAGAGAAATACTAGTTCATGGTAATTTGGTACTAAATAAAAATAAATTTTTATTGAAATAAAATAAATTTTATGTTGCCTCTAATCATAAATTTGGATACTATAGATCATCCAATTTAGTCAGTGAGAAAATAAACCATCAAACATGGTAATTTGTGACATGACAAAGTGCTTTGTTTCTGTTGTGCAAGATAAAAAACATATGGTTAGAATCAAAATTAATTTTTTAGTACATATTTGTGTTTCTCTCAAAAAAATTATGCAAGTTCATAAAAACATGTGATTTCAGTTTTGTATGTAAAAGTTAGTCTCTAGAAGTTAGAGGACTTGTTATGGCAATTTTGCACACACGGGAAGTTGGATGGACATGAAGGTGTTTTGGATTTAATTTTTGACACTTGGGATTATTTCAAAATACCAAGAGGTATTAATGTGTATAAATTCAACCTATAGAGTTAATTCAATAAGCACAATTGAATCAGATCCAATCCAAGCTTTCAAGTTGATGGATTTGTGGAATTCATTAAGTTTTTCTTTCATCAAGTCATTATTTCCATGCATGCGACTGATTTGAATGGTACAAAACTAATATAGTTTAGTTCATTAATTTTTATTACTAGAGAGGCAAGGCTTCCAATGAACATTACATAGATCATTAATAGTATATATCCCATGAGGTTATTGTCCTTGTAATCCTAATAAGGCAAAAGCTTATAAATTGCACAACATAGTGCTGATAAGAAATCATGGCTTCACTCTTATTGGAGTTTTCCCAAATTAGGTTTCTCTAGGGTATGTATTGTGTTATCTCTCTCTCTTTTTATGTATTTATTAAATTTGTTTACATGTTTTTGTTTCTTAAAACTAGTCTAATAAAAAAACACTTAAGAGAGCTCAACACTCATTTATCAAAAACATAGTACTTATTCATAAATGTTAAATAAATCCACTTTGGTATTGCACTTATATGTAATAATTTAAATTTAAATCATGAATGGAGTAGTATGTAATGGATGTAGCATGTGGATATTATATGTGAAGGGTTTCATATTATCTTATATGTTGTAGAAGTCAGTTATAATAACTAGAATACATCTTTAATTAACATTTTGGGTGTTGTTCTATGGTGTATAACTTGAGATCAACCTCTTATATCGAAAGAATATGTATTGGTGAAAATTAAAGTGGAGTATCCACCTAATTTATGGATCATCCTCACAAAATTTTATACTTGCGTAGGAACCTTAATTTTATTGGATACATCAATAAATTAGCCTGGAAAGAATAGACATAGAAAAGCTAATTCTTTGTCACTTGGTAATCATTATAACTTATTACCACTATTATTCATAACCTTCATTAATATATTACCTACTTTTATGAGGAATTTAGAATTATGGACTATATTTAAGCTAACCAAGCCTAAGGTTATGTTTGGGATTGTTACATGTTTGTTGGGCTTATTCTTTATAACACATACCCTATTGCATAAAGATCATGCACAAAATTGATTAATGATCATTACAAGTGCAATGAAAATGTCCACCAAAGGATTTGTGGGATTTTGTATTAAAAAGAATATTGACACTAGGGTACTCAAAACCATTATGAAATAATTAATTGGACAATGATAAATGTGTGACTAAATGACATATTGTAGATTTCCTAGTGATTAAACACATATTCTGCATCACAAAAAAGGTATTAAAATTAGGTTAGATGTTTAGTCATTTTAAATACTAATTCTTCACCTTGAAATATTACAAAATGTAATAAATTAATAATTTTAAAGAAACCTTATAAAATGACCTAACAACCACATAATATTAACTATAAACAAGTAAATACATGTGATAGACTACATTGAAAATTAATAATTATATGCAGGGGTTGGCTATCCTAGACCCTTTATATTAGCTACTCATTTAGAAATATGATAAAAAAAATGGTATAGAAAGACATGCTATTTATATAAAACACATCATCACACTCTCTCATCTAAATCACTTAGTAGATAAAAGAGAAAGCACACATATATTTCTTAACATACATTTTGTGGTATTAAAACACAAGGATTTTATTGCAAATAAAGAAATCTAATGGGATAACCTTCTAAACCCCTTCACCTTGTTTCTAGAGGTTTATTTCAAACTTTTAGTATGTATATTTAAGTTTGATTCAATAAGTTGCAAATCATGTGTAAGTGTTATGTTTTTAGTGCACTTATAAGCTTGTGCATTTATTTTACATAACCTATGATGAGAAAATAACCCCAGAATGGGGGATGATGTGCAGACCTCTAATAATCATCAAAATTAATGTACAAGACTAAGAATACAAGTGGTTGGGATTAGTTGACAAGTTAATTTCAAAATAAGTCATGGGATTAGATTTAGCATACAATACTAAGCAAGGAAACCTAATAAAAATGGCACCAAAATACTACAACATAACCCTACATGACTATTGGTATCTACTATAACTTAACCCTACTTGATTGATGGTATTACTACAACTTAACCAGACAATTTAAGGTTTATTAGAAATCAAAACAATGAAATAAGATATTCTATAGTATATAAACTAATGATAAATTCAAAGACAACCATAAATTCATACTTTCAACATGCTCCATAGGATTAGTTAAAGTGTTGTAGTCCTCATTATATGCAACAAGTTAGGAAAGATCCAAAACTTATCCAATTTAGTAAAATCCAAGATTGGATAAGGTAATCAACCAACATCCATTGCAATACATGTTTATATCAGAAGCATGACTAAATTGGATTAAATAAACCTAACCAAGGGATTTATTACTACACAACACCAAAGGAGAGGGTTCCAAATCCTCTAGGCAAATGACACTATATAATAACCCTAGCTAAGTATACACACTTGACATGAAATTATTATAGTGATCACCAAATGTTGTGGCATACATTGGGATAATAAAAACATATAACAAGAAAAAAAACTCTACTCAAGTGAATGTATATGTATACTAAGCTAGGATAAATACATTCAAACTATTATTTGTAATATTTTCTACCAATCAAATGAAATAACAAAGTTAGAGAGACATACCTTGGAAGAGAACCTATCGAGTCTCACTTTTTCCCTTGGATAATGGTGCTTTGCACGAGTTTTTGTGGATTTTAAGGATCATAAGGATAAATAAACTCTAGGATATAATACCTCTTCTATGCATCCAAGACTTTCACAAGATGAATATTCTACTTATCCAAGGTAAGACCCTAAGAAATTAAACTTCTCAAATGGTAGAATTATGAACTATAATGATGTGAAAGTGAATGTTATTCTCTATTAGATTGAAATGAGCCTTGTATTTATACTAATGGATAAGCCTTAACCCTTATAGAATTTAAGCAAACAAGATTGATTGACTCGATCCTGATATTTGGAAAAAGTTACCATTAGGCATCAAACTAAGTTGACTAGGTTGACTTAGCTATGTAACATGTGCTTATTAATCCTTTATAAAAAGATTGGTATGGTGGGCTTAGTAGAAAAAGGGAGTGTTTACTTAATTATGGGTTATTGAAAGGAAAATTACTTATGGAAATGTGTAAATGGGGTTTGGATTGCTTAGAAAGTTGGATAAGTAGGATGTATAATGGGTTTAGTTAATAATAGAGTTGACCAACAATCTTGTGAAGCATCAATGGTCTACCCACCCCTTTAGTGGTGAACCCTTTAAGGTATGCACTCAAAGAGATAAAAATTCAATAGGTTATGGTAAGAAATAAATCATCAATAGTTGATAAAGTTTGAAAATATTGTTTGTATATATATGCCTCATTTGAAGCTCATCATGTCTCATGCATTTGTAACATGGGATGGTGCTTTGATGAAGAACATATAAATACACAATGTTGAGATAATAAATTATGATATAAATTAGAAAATAAATGGCAATAAGGAATTTGTTGGAAATAATTGAAAGTGCCATATACATACCTTTAATTACATTTATCACTTAATGATTATCTATTGCATTTGTAGTCTTGATCATGGAGGGCACGTTAACTAATTTGGACAAACCCTAAAGATATAAGGATAAAGAGTAAAGATAAATAAACATAGAAAAATCAAAGTAAATTAACACATCCATAACTAGATAAGTCACTTGGAAAATTGGTAAGTTGAGATGACAAATGCTAAGTTAGAACCAAAATGCCAAGGAAAATAGATAAAATGAGAGTCAGTCGGGTAATAAAAAATCCAAGGCTACTAAATGATCAATAGACCCCAAAAATGAACCCAAAGTAAGAAAAGTCACAAACTAGATCAAACTAAGGACACATGAAACTAAAATAATAGAATCTACATTAGCATAAGATAAGTAACATTCTATACGCAAACAAATATGGAAAAAGAAAAAGAATGTAAAAAACATTGATGAAAGAGAAGTAACAATCCCTACTCATTCAAAAATAGAAAAACTAAACATAATGAACAAGAAATAAAATAAAATGGTCCTTAAAAAGGGTAAAAAATAAACTCAAAGTTTGAATCATAACTAAGGGGAATCTAAGAAGGATAAGACATTGATTAAGAAAGTATCACATAACTTCTCAAAGATGCATCTTTTAATTCCAGATGAACTAAAATAATCTCATTATGAGCATGTCTGAAATACATGAAGAATATGGAATATAGAATTTGGGAAAAGATTGAGAAACAAAATTACCTATCAAGGGGGGATATGAAATGGGTGGTGGGAGAAATGAAATTTGCACCAAGGTGAATGACCTTTATTAGAAACAAGAAACTTAAATCAAGTTGGCAAGATAAAAAGACTTTCAACATAAAGTACTATACAGAATTATCCCTATCCACATAAATTTGGGTTAACTAGTGAAGTATAAATATCATCCCATGAAGGCTACATTAATGAAAAATTAAAATGGACCTACCTTCCCATAGCATGTTCCCTATTCCTTAGGACCCCTTACAGAACTGTCGATATACTGTGAAGATTGGGTACTTGCATGATAAATTAGGTAGGTATGATAAATATATTTATGAAATTATGAGACCTATTACCCCATTTAACTAGCCTACCACACCTTAATGGACTTCAACTCTATTGTGAGGCCAATTGTGGAGTTTGAACTTTGACTAGGATAGGATATGTGCCTGATAGTAATGACATATTTTGTTATGATTTTGAATTTTGAATGTTTTTTTTTTAAATTTTTGATCATTACATTTTGTTTTAATGATTTTTATTTTCAATTTTATGCTTTTATCTATTCCTCATCCATAAAAATTCAGAGAACCAAACTTGGGCATCAAAAATGACTATCACTAGAAAACTTACACTTGGTAGCTAGAGAAAATAACTTAAAGAACATGGTGTCTAAGAATTTTATACTTACATGTTATATGAGTTTTATTTTGAAAATGACCTTGGTGTGACCATAATATAATGGAATAAGTGAAAGGTGATGGAAGTGAATATGGAATGATTGAGTTGTCTCAAATAAAAAAAATGTGTAGTTTGAAAATTATAAAACAACAGGTAAGCATGACTCGATATCATAAGAGATAGTGTAAATGAGTGGAGACATTTGAAAAAGATTGATAAATTTGTTACCATAGAATAATATGACTGATTTTAAGAGTATGAAGTCACAAATCTCAACCATTACCTTATTTTTTAGGGAAGACACTTAGCTGAGATTGTAGACAAAAGTCTTTTAGAAGATATAGATTTTTTAGGAAAGCCTGGTCTTATCTGAGGTCTTATACTACAACTCACAAAAGAAAATATAATGTGTAAAAATGAGAAATAACATAAATATAGTTTGTGAGGAAGGCTTGGTCCTATCCAAGGTAATTACACTAAAACTCATAAAATAAAACCCAAAGTGGTGGGGAAGTAATGAATTTTGTAAGGCAATGAGCTAATGAGCTAAAAAAGACTTAGAAGCCAATAACATAAACAAGAAAATATTCATGAGGATGGATGGGTCATATCCATTGTCTTATTATGCAACTCATGACTTAAAAAAAACAATGTAGCAAGACCAAAGGACCAACAATATGAACTAAGGCTATTGAAATTGATGCCATGTTACTCTTTATAAAGGTTTGGAAAACCTGAGAGAAATATAAGATAATGATAGTATTGGAAATGATAATTTAGGAAAAAAACTTATTTAAAATTTGAGTATTAGTGGGCTCTTTGAAAATATGTCCTTCAATAGTTTACAATCTGTAAATACTAGGACCAAGAATGTCTTTGACCAAATAAGAACCCCATCATTGTCTAGCATACTTGTCTTGTTTATCATGGGTAAAATATACAATAAGGACTAAGTCACCAATATTGAAGGTACAAACCTTGAATTTTTTATTGTGTTGTTTGGAAAGTTAGGTTTTGTATTTTTAGTTATGTTGTAAAGCAACTACATGATGCTCATCTAAAAGGTCTAAAGCATGTAGATGGGCTTCATGAAGTTCTTCATTGGGAATACTTTTGTGAAGAGATATGTGTAAATATGGTAACTCAACTTTTAGAGTAAGACATATTCAAAGTTATATACTAAAAAAAATGATGATGCCCTAGTAGAAATACATATTTTAGTATAATAAGCCCAAAGTGTAGGATAAAGTTTTAGATGTCAGTCAAAATGAGAATCTCAAATTGTTTATGGTAAGATTTTGTTAATAATATTGTTAGTGGATTCTACTTGTCCATTGCATTGATAATGATAAGGCATTAAAAATTTATGCATGATTTTGAATTTAGCACATAATTATTTCATATGATTATTCTTAAAATTCCCACCATTTTAAAAAATGATGGTGTTGGGAATTCCAAAGTGACAAATGATTTGATTAAGTATAAATTTGGATATGGTGATACCCATGACATTAACAAGGGGCGTAGCTTCAACCCAGTTGGTAAAATATTTAGTGGCCTTGATGATGAAGACATGACTATATTAAAAATGAGGTAATTTACCAATGGGATCTAATCCCCACATGGAAAAAGGCCAAGGAGATTCTAATGTTTAAATTTTAGTTAGAGGAGAGTAAATAATATCATCATGCAATTGGCAAGGATTGCATTTTTTAGTAAATGTGATAGCATATTTTTTATATGTGGGCCAAAAATATCCCATTCATAGTCATTTGTGAGTTGTATCATGTCCAATTAAATGACAATAACAAATTCCCCCATGTGATTGTTGAAGGAGGGAGGGAACTCCATCCTAATTGACACAACAAGGCAAGGTATCTTTGACATTTAAATCATATAGGATGTCATGTCGTAATACATATTTGTAATCTTGTTTGTGAATTATATTTTTTTCATGAAAATTAATATCAATAAGATAAGTGTGATGTTTGATAAATTGCATAATATTTTTATACCAGAGGATATGTCGCATAGTTATAACCTCAATATGACAAATAAGAGAATTATTTATGATTGGTAATGAAGATGGTAATTTGAACATGTGGATGAGAAATTGAGAGTTAGAAGAGCTTGATGAGGATGAAAAATAGAGGTAGATGAAGCAAGTGAGTCAGCTATGTCATTCTGCTCTTGTGGAATTGGTTCTATAGTAAAGGATTTGAATTCTTGAGTAAGAGTGATGGTAATTTGATGATAAGTAATAAAAATTTCACTCTTTTTTTTGTAGTCATCATTAACTTGGAAATAAATGAGTTTTGAATCACCTAATCATGTAGGTAAGGGATGTATAAATCAATGGTGGCTTACATGTCTAAGATGAGAGATTTGTATTCAACCATGTTGTTAGTAACATCAAAATTAAATCAAAAAATGAGACATGATTTTTATGTGAGGATTAGTTAAGACACATCCTACCCTAGTTCCTTGGAGGAATTTAACACCATCAAAATGAAGGGTCCAAGTATCTTCATGTGGGTCAATTATTGCTTCGGGTAATTCCTCAATGATGGCTTTGGCTTTTGGTTTAGAAATGGTAGTGTTTGGTTGATCCATATTATTTGTCTCAAGATAGTTGTAAAATTATTGAAATAATATTTTAGTGAAATAGCTTGGTTAAGAGCTTAAATGTATAATATTTATTCACCAGGAAGAGTATCTTGAAGATGATCAGTGGCTAGGATAGGAGCTGAAGTAAGTTGGTGAGAAATCACTTGGCCTTTAACTAAATTTTGGGTAACGATTTGTAAGTCAAATTCCATCAAGAGAACCATACATTTTCCAATTTGATCACCAGGTAAGAGAGATTTTGAGAGGAAGTGACGAAGAGGATCAAAATGGATGATAACATAAGTTTGGTAAATCATGTATTGGCAAAGATTTTCAATTGTGAAATAAATGGGGAGAAATTTGCATTCTATTTTGGTGTCACATGTCTCAGAATCTATTAAAGCATGACTAATATAATATATGGCATATTCGGGACCTATTCCATCATATTGGGAAATCATTTTCCCATATGATATGGGTGTAGAGGAAGTGCATAGGATGAGAGGCTAATCACTAGAAGGAGGTCAGAGAGTGGGGGGATGTTGGAATAATTCTTGCATGATATTAAATGATTTTTGACATGAATCAATCTATTCTAGAGTTACACCTTTCTTAAGAAGGGAATAAATTGAATAAATGCGATAAACCATCTCAAGAATGAATTGTCAGATTTCCCCAAGTTTACCAAGGCATGTCCATATGTTTGAAATATAATGAGGAATAGACATGTTGACAAAAAATTTGATTTTGGTTGGATCCATATCAATTCCTCAAAGAGAAACTAGGAAACCTAAGAGTTTAGTAAATGTGACAATTAAAAATGCATTTGTAAGGATTATCTAACTTTGTATTTAATGAGATAGTCAAATATGATAATGAGATCATTAGGATGATTTTTGCGATGATTGGATTTGGTGATAAGATAATCTACATAAGTTTCAAAAATATTATGTGTGAGATCATGAAATATATGGGTCATGGCATGTTGATAAGTGGCACCAAAAATTTTAAGACTAAAGGGAATTTTGATGTAAAAATAGGTGTCTCATCCTTTAGTAAATGTGGTTTTATGTTGATCTTCAAGAACAATATGAATTTTATTATATCTTGAGAAATTGTCCATGAGAGATAACATTTCATAGCCAGTATTGGAATCAACAATGGCATCGATTAATGTAATGAAATGTTATCTTTGAGATAAACTAATTTAATTTTATGAAAGTATAAAAATGCAAATGATTAATTTATTGCTTATGGTAACAATATTGGAAACACATTCAGAGTAATCAATAGGTTTGATTAATTTAGCATCTAGGATTTTGATGACCTCTTTATGACATAGGGTTAAAATCTCAAGAGGAAATTTATGTTCCTTCTGATGCATACGTTTGGCATCAAGATAAGTAATGATATTATTAACAATAATAATAGGGTCTATACCAGACATATATTTAAAAAACCATGAAAAAAATTCATGATATATATCAAAGAATAAACAAAAATTATCATGTTCTGTAGGATGAAGTTCTTTGGAGACAAGAATAGGTTAGGGGACAATAATTGTTCCATAATCATTTTCCATAGTTTCTTCGATAAGCATAACATTTCCATATTGGAAATGATAATGACTAGGAGGGAGTGAAGAAATAGGATGTGTATTTAGGTTGATACTAATAATGAAATTATTAAAACAAGGAGTCTTATTCTCAAAATTACCTAACTTGTGATGTTGGCATGGGAGTTGAGGTTTGAAAGCATGGGGTAGGTATAATACAGATTCATCGATAGGGAGTGTGGGTAAGGGTCCATAATATTCAACATATATTTCAAGATCTATAATTTGGTTACCTTGATTATCAAATTTGGAATGTATTTCTTATATGAATATAGCTTTTGTCTCTAAGGTAATTTTAGGATTAGGGGTTTGGAATTATTCAATAGTCTATAGTATCAATATAGTAGGAGAATTACTATCCTTAGTGGTGGTTGGATTATGGATAATAGGTAGATAAGTGAAATATGTAGGAGGATCAATGGGAGTTAATGGATATTGACTGAATAAATTGATTTAATCAGTGTGATTAAGGTTTGGAGATTGAATTATATCAAATTGTTCAATCTCTTGAACAACCCACGAAGTATCTATCAGTGGTTCATTGATATGTGGTAGAAAGCCTTCTAGTTTTGATTCACTATCAAAGGATATGTGAATGACATGAACATCATGATTGAAGGCATGCATTTTAGCTAATGTCTTTTGATAATGTAATACATCTGTATCTCATGACTGAGCTTGTGTCATGATATAAGTATCATCATAGGATGGTGATATTGTGCATGTATCCATTTCAATGGGAATAGTTATAGTGGATAATATTATATTACTAAAAGTGCGAAGAGACATGGTTAGAGGATATTGAAAGAGTTTGGCTACCCATATTCATTTCAAGAAAAATCATCCTATGTAGGAAGCTTCATGTGCTTACATGGGGGAGGGCTATCAGTAGTGTCCTCTATTAAAGGAATGGTTCTATCTCATGGAAGGATATAATGGGGGATCCATTCTACAATATAGGGAGGTAATCGAGTGGTATTATAAATGTTTTTTAGTTCATTGGGTTCATCATCATCTGAATCTACAAGAATTACATGTAAGTTTGAATGCATATTGACAAATACATGAAGATGAAGACTATTGATGTGGTGATATTAGGAATATGATATTGAGATTTAGGATTTGTAAGTTGGATACTATAGGGATTAGGATCAACTTCATATTTATAATGTTTCCCATTATGTATAAATATTAACTACTAAAGGATACAATAGCTTGCATGTGATGAGTCCAATGACGTCCCATAATCGTGTTGTAATATAAGGGAAGATCAAACACCATTAGTTTGGTGATAAATTGGGTCCAATGGTAAGAGAGATCCAAATGCAGTTGAGTGGTTTTTATTTAGTTTTGTAAAATCCATGACACATGAGTCGAGTTTGTTTGAGGTTTTTTTTGGAATATCTAATTTTTTGAATTAACCAAAGAGAGGTGACATTGATGCCTGATCCTTCATCAACTAAATTTTTTCTAATCAAAGTATTATTGATGTTGATTTTGATAAAGAGGGGTGGATCATTAGCTCGAAATAGAATTTCATCATTTATCATATCTTCTTATAAAAATTTAACGGAGGTTTTCATAGATTAATTTTTTCATAGCATACACTTCTATAGGTTCATGAGTATTAAGAGATAATTTAGATTCATTAGATACAGGATCATCTATGTCTTGGAGTTGTTGTATAAAAGACATGTGATGACAGGGAGAAGTTTGAACTAATTCCATGAGAGGAATTTTACAAGGCATAATATTAAGTTCATCTAAGAAATTTTAGTGAGGTTTAGAATAAAGATGAGCATGAGGCTTAGGTTGATTAGGTGGAGTAGTGATGATAGAGGGGGATCATCATTAGTGGATGTTTTTGGAGATACTAATGAAGAAGTGGTGGTGTCTTTAAGTAGTTTATCATCAATAGAACTGACTTAACATTTCATTTTAAATTTCATAAAACTAACTTCTGTGGTATTTTAATGCCATGTGGCTTATTCTATAAGTTCTTAGATGCTTAGTCGTATTAATATGATAGGTGTCTCTTTTTTCTCTTTCAAACTCAACCCTAGTGTATTTTTTATTTGCTTACATTTCTCTAGAGGATACGTGTCTATCTATCGCTATGTTTTTGATGGTTGAGGTGTAATTTTTTTTTACTTTGATTCTTTGGGTCATAGGTTAGTAAGATATTGACAAGTATCAAGATTTCACTAATCTACTATATATCTAGGATTTAGGGATTGCGCATACCTCAAGGGCCTCTAGGCAAGCAAAATGGTGACATGTGGATGGATCTCACTACTCTATTTGCTTGGTGTTGTTCGTATAGAGGTCTATGATGATGTCATCTCTAGGTGACCAGGATGGTGACACATGGATGACTCTCATTACTTTTCTTTCTTGATGTTATTCATACATAGGTCCATGAAAATAACACTTATGGGAGAGTGGGTTGGTGACATGTGGGTGACTCTCACTGATTCGCTTACCTAACATTGTTCATATGAATCATTATGTTGATATCACCTATAGGTTGTTGGGATGACTTATAACTTTTCTTGCATAGCTCTATAAGAGTATAATGATGCCACATGTAAGGGATGAACTGAAAAGATGCCTAAGTGTGGAATAATTTTGTTCAAGACACAACCTAAAAAACAAACCCATTGTAAGAAAAATACATTAGCCTAGTTAGTCATATAAATTGTAAATAAAACCATGTATATAAGCACTTAAATAAATTGAAGGTGAATAGTAAGGCATATAGTATGGCTTAGGCATAATTTTTATAGTCTTGTAAACACTCTAAAAATATGAGATGAAACTTGCAAATCATGTTAAGAAAACAACCCATAATCAAGATAAACAAATGATTTTTTCAAGTGTTAGATAAACTCTTTTACGTTCATGCTTTCAAAAATTACAATATTATAGACTTCTACTTCAAAGGACCTTAAAATATCATCAATTAGTATTAGGCCCCTATTTGAAAATTTTTAAATGGGGCATGTGTGTTAGGGCACAACAAATGGTGACTCACAGGGGGAAAATACTCTTGAGTATTTTGAGAACCCAAAATTTTAGCAATGTGTAATGAGAAAACTTCAGCTCTACAAAAGAAAGAATAATCAAACCAAAATTTGGAATAAAATCATACTTCATCATGCAACATACTAACCCTTTCCATTCCTTGAATTTGTGTGTGGTACAGTGGAATCAATTCCTCCTCGGTTATGAAAGTTTTAACACAATCTTGGATAAACACAAGAGGTTTTGTTTTGACTTTATATTTTGTAACCAAATATTAGGGAAAGCTTGGGCATTAATCTTCTACCATCTAAGCATCTATAGCCCTAATAGAGATGCCTCTAGTTCCACTCAAATCCTTGTTTTAATTCCAATCGGGCATCCATAGCCCTGGTAGAGACTACTTGAATCACCCATCCTCTATCAATTTTTTTTTAAAACACAGATGAAGAAAGGTTAGGAACCATAATTGGCTAGGTGTATGAATAATAAAACTTATTTTGTCAGTATGCCCCTATCAATGTGTATCCAAGTTTATGTTTATTATATATCATCCAAGTTTTAGCATGAAATAGTGCAATAAACCTTTGAAATGTAAATCCTTTCTAAAATTTGCATGAGTATATTAGAGAAAACCCCAAAAGTTCCATAAGATTATTCAACCCAAGTAGAACCTAATTCAATCACAACACATACGTCTATCCCATAAAATCTAGTACTATTTGGAATAAATCCTTGCAAGAACCAATTATGCATCCTTATTTATTATCCCCCTTAGTTTTTTGGGCATGTTCTAAGTGGCTTCAACATAGGAAATTGGTCAAGTTGTTCAGTAATTTTAATAAATTATCCTAGAAAGGATAAAAACTAATCTATTGAAATCAAAACATAGAAAGCAAGGAAAGTATTCTAGAAAGCAGTAAAACTAATCTAGGAAGAAAGAAATCTAATCTAGGAAACATTAAATCTAATCTAGAAAATAGGAATTCTAATCTACAAAACCCACTTACATTTTACTTAGATGCATCTCCAATTGGATCAGACATGAAGTAGTGCTTCAAAAATTATCCATTAATGGTAAAAGTGAGGTCATTACCTTGAACGTCTTTCAATTAAAAGGCATTGTTACCTAGAATATATGATATCTGATAAGGTCCAATCCATAAATGAGTGAATTTATAATGTTGTCCCTTGTTTTCATGTGATTTATACCATAATAACACTAAGTCTAAAATCCTAAAAGCCTTGATCATGGATCTCTTGTCAAAACGTCACTTGAAAATATCCTAATGTTTGTTGATGTTGTGCACTGCTTTAGTTCATGCATATTATAATTGGACTATCTCAAGTAGTCTAGATTGAATCTTTTCCTCTTCACTTGTATACTCTTGCATAAATTATAAATTTGGTAGCTTGAGAGTAATGGGGAAGACAATTTGTTTTCCATACACTAGCATAAAAGGTGAAGCCTTGAGAGCTTGCTTATTTATGGTTCTATTTGCCCATAATGCATATTTGAATAAGAGGTTCCATTCTCTACGTTTATCTTATGAATATTTCTTAATGGCATCCATCAAATTCTTATTGGTGGACTCATCTAATCTATTTCCTTGTGGGTAGTAGCTCAAAGAAAACTTGGTTGTGATTTCATTGTCATAGGCCCACTTTGTAGATTCAAAATATTGAAAAGTTGGACCATTGTCATAAACTAAGGAAATAGGAGTGCCAAATATGGTCAATATCCTTTCTTCTAGAAACTTGATGACATGGGTTTCTCTAGAATTTTTAGTGTCTACAGATTCTACCCACCTAGTGTAGTAATTTGTAGCTGTGAGGATAAACTTATGTCCTATTAAGGAATTTGGGTTTATATCTCTAATAAAATTAAGACCTTGTTGGGAAAAGGGGTGTCCTTTAATGAACGGATGTAGAGGCATGACAACATTCACTTTTTTCTTCCTAAACACATGGAACTCATGGCATGTCCTAACATGATTGTGGGTGTCCTTGAAGATTTTAGGCTAGTAGTATCCCATACTCAAGATCTTGTGAGCTATAGTATTACCTGAGGGATGCATGTTTCCAATATTTTGATGCAAGTTATCCAGGATGTCCTTATCTTCTTTTTTTGAAACACATTTTAGATAGATGCCCTCATAATTATTTCTATATAATACTCCTTTCTTAATTAATTAGTGAGCTGATTTGAGCCTAAGGGCTCACCTTTTCTCTCTATTAAATTTAGGGGGACATGTACCTACAAGTATATTTTGGATGATCTATGTGTACCACTCACCCCTAACCACTTGGGTTTCATTAATTTGCTCAATGTGGATATGTGGATTAGTTTCAATCATTAGCTAGATGATTCCCTGACCGCTTATCATTTTAGCTACTTTGATCTCAAGGTCAAACTCTTGAATTTTGGCCATCCATTTCCATCTTCTTTCATCCAACTCATTATTTCCAAACGTGAGCTTAACAACTAGGTCTGTAAAAATAACAAATATTTTGTTCCTCAAAATATAATGCGTAAATTTATTTATAGCTTTGATTAAGGCATATATATTTTTTTGATCATAGAGTATTTCAACTCTGCATCCTTCAGATTGGTGTTCATGAAGGTAATGTGATGTTCACTATCTTTCACATTTTATGTAAGTATGACAACAATGCATGTTTTGATTTGAAAAAATAAAGATAGAAATATTTATTGAAGTCTGGATTAGTCAGAAATAGATCCTAGAAATTGTAGTCTTGATGTCATGGAAGGATTTATTGGATTTGTTTGTTCATTCTATCTTAGCATCTTGTTTCAATATAACATTCAATGGTTTGACAATCTCTATAAAACCAAAAATAAAATTTCTTAAAAAGTTAATCTTGCCAAAGAAAGACCTCAACTCTTTCTTACTATTGTGTTGAGTCAACTTGGACAGGGCCCGACCCAATCTGGATCAATGGATATCTAGTCCTTGGTAATGGTATGACCCAAAAGTTTTTCCTCGATAACCCCAAAGATATTATTTTTTAGATTCAAAGAGACTCCATATATTTTGCATCAATCGAAGACCTTTTATAGATTTTCTATATGATCAGCTCTTTGTTTTGAAAACATAGTATAAGGTCATCCATGTAGATGATTATACACATCCCTACCAATTATTGAAAGTCAAAATCCATTACTCTTTAGAAGGTGGCTCTTGTGTTAATTACACTGAATGACATCCTTTTATAAGCAAAATTTACCCACTTGGTGGTGAAGGTTGTCTTCAACTTATCTTCTGCTTCAACTAGTACTTGATTCTAGCCCAAGAATCCATCCCAAAAAGACATCATCTCAGATCCCATTAACATCTAAATTAATTCAAAGAGGGTAGAAGGTAGTTGGCCTTTTTTATGCTTTGTTTAGGTTTCTAAAATCTACACAGAGTCTGATTTTTCTACTATTCTTTATGACTAGTACTAGATTGACTACCCAAGTCGAATGTCTAATTGGGAAAATAATTTTGGCATCTAGTGGCTTCTATACTTCTATTCTTCATGAGAGGTTCCATGATTGGATTCACTAGCCTTTGTCTTTACCTAAAAGGACTGTGATCTAGCTTTAGGGGAATGCTATGAGTGATCACCCTAGGGTCAAACACCTTCATGTCATCATATGTCTATGCGATGAAATTTTTGTACTCTATAAGAAATATCTTCAGCATTTGATTTTCATTTTATGTGTAATTCAAGCCCACATTCACAAACAAGGGATGTTGGTCAGTTCCCAGATTCTCTTTAATTAAATATGACTTTGTTGGTTTGAGTTGTTTCTAATTTTGAGCCTAGGGATCAATATCAAAATCTCATTCCAAGGAAACCATGCCCAAAAGGATGTGATTCTACTTATAAAATGTCATCTTCTCCTAAGCCTTCAATCTACATCAGCATGACATCTTCTTCATTTATTAACTAGGTTTCAAAGCCTCTAAAACTATTCATGAATTCCACAATCTATTGATCATATTTGAACATCATGAAGTTGTCCACATTGTCTAGGATGGAAGGGCAAGGAACCAGTTATAATGATAACTTTTGCATTTTAGACTCTTGAAGTGGTCCCATATTAGTAGTTAAAGCTGCTATTTAATCTACTATTTAGTTCTCTTCCCTTGGGATGGCTTGATACTAAATGCTTCAAATGACTCAATGAGGTCCCATGTTCAATGCTCATACTTATTTAAATAAGTGAATTTTCAATGATATTTGTTCTTTATCTAGTTAAAAACTAGTTTCAAGTTACTAAAACTCTGTAATTACTTAACATTATGCCTTAGTACAAACTAAAGGCATTGGATCAAAGATTCATACTCATCTCTATTATTTGTGCATGGGAAGTGCAATATGTAAGCAACTAAGTATTGATTTCCATCTGGATTAATCAAGGTCACACCTACCCCTGAACCTTGTTTTGATCTAGCTTCATCAAAGTAAAGAGTCCATAGCTAAAAAGGAGCTTAAAATTCTTATTCATGAAATGCATGTTCTTATTTAGTTGTAAACATATACACAACTATGTGTGAAGACACGAAGTCTAATTTATCATTGGTAGCATTATACTCAGTAATCAAATACCTCATTTTCAGCTCTCAATCCACTCAAATTTGGTTGACCATTACTTTCTAGGGTAGACACATGTGTAATAAATTGGTGTCCATGTACCCATTCAAAATTTTGGATAAGTCACAACTCAACAATAGACCATAAACCTCTGGAATGTCAACAACCAAAATGTCAATGGTTTGTTACACATGTGGTTCAAATTATAGTTGGATGCATACATTTGTTAATTCAAAGACACATGCAATGGAATATTTTTCTAACTTAAGGATGAATTTCTTTGACTTGTCAAGAATCAATCCTAACTTATGGTAGACAACTATTAACATCACATTGGCTATAGATCTAGAGTAAATAAGTAATTATGCACATTCTTTCCAAACATTTAGATAGTTATTAAAAATGATGGTACTTCAGGTTTGTCTTTATATACCATGACATTTGCATGGGCCATCTTGGATTTTTTAGATGCCCTCCTAGTCAAAGATTTAATCGATAATTCTATTTGCTCGATAATCTTGGCCAAATCATGAATGTTGATGTTAACCTTGATCTTCTTCATATCCTCAACAATGTTATACCCTCCTTTGTTAGGCAATTCTACAGTCTATAAATGTGCATCTCCTTTAGGAGGTGGTGGAATGTTGTGAGCCTTCATATTTGGAGGAGTGGTAGCATTATTATTTAGAGGCATCAATGTGTTAATAGGTTACTTACTCCTCAAATTGTAGTTATTCCTTACTTGATGATACTATTAGAAAATATAGATCTCATTGGTGTTGTCCTCTAGTTCATTATCATCTTCCTTTGGAAATGGATAATTATAGGTCTCAAAGACATTAGAGATGCTTGGATGCCTTAAACTGGTAGAAGAATATGGTTCTACCTGATTCACAGAACCTTATTATATATCCATCTCTATGTGAAATATCTTGAAGGATTTATATAATTCAATGCAGTCTAACTCACCATGTTGTATAATGTTATGTACATGACACCAGTTAGGAAGGTTGATTCCATGATGTTTATTTCTAGTCCCTTGTTAGATGGAATTTGTTTTTCTTGATTGTTTGAAAGCTTGTTGAAAGGTTTGTTGTACCTCTAAAATATGATATTCTAATTAGTGTCTTGGCCTCCAATGTTTCACTTGTGTTTCTGCATGCTTATAAATTCATTACTCAATTTATGTAACATCCTTTTAATTGATTTCAATTCTATTCTTTTAGAATTAGAATAGGTACCCTATGCCATAATAGTATTGAATGGTATCAAGTAATGATGTAGGGTTTGATGGATAGGGTTAGAATTGTTTAGATAATTGAGATACTGATTAGGTGGAACCTAGGTCAAAGGTAGTTGGTTATGGGTCGGGTTTTGGTTTTCGGCCATGATATTTTGGTTTGCATTTAGAATTGGACTAAAAGCCAGGTAAATAAAACTAAGATTGAGTGGGGTCAAATATTTCAACTAAGGATTCAATTGCTTATCTATGTTGATAACTTTGACATAAGCTAAAGGTAGTGTACTAAAATTGACAACTCTATAAAGGAACACCATAATCACGGGGTCTAGGGATTTACTATACATCTCTAGAGTCTATGCTTCTTCAAGTTGATAAATAGTTTCAAGCCTACTATACATCTTTTTAAATATGGTATTGAAGGCTTGGATTGGCTCATTGGGTTATTTATTTATATTTTCAAATGTTGACAAACAACACATGCACTAGTGACCTTGCCAAACTATGCCAGAAAGGTGTCTTGGTAATGTGTCCAAGATGTTATGAACTCTCTAAGATATTTAAAAACTATTCATAGGCTACATCTTATAGTGTGAAGGGAAATAGTCTGCAACCATGTCTTCATGGGTTACATTCAAGATTCCCAAAATGGTTTTGAAGGCCTTGATATGTTTTTTTGTGGTCCTTCCTGAGGGAGAAAAAGAAGGTAGGTATTTCTCAGGGTTTCTAGGTAAATCATGAAAAAAATCCAATAATATTGATAGTGGAACCTTTTATCTAGGTTGGTGCCTAAGGGAGAACTTGTTTTTGGTCCATCAAGAGTAATGAAATATGAGGTTATCTACTAATAGAGAATGATTGGGCTCAAGGCTTTCTCCTTACTCCTTTATCAAACCTAACTTTTTTTATGGGTTTCAAAAGGTGGTAATAGTAAGTTATTATCTAATGTAGACCTTGTTAACCTTATAGGTGCTTCCAACATAACTCAAGTGATTCTTTTCATCAAAATAAAGGTAGAGGTGTAATCCCTCCTTCTAGTGCCAAATTAAGTACATGTTGATATGGGTTTTATGAACACCATAAAGACCTTTACAAGGTACCCTATAACATTTGAGGATCAGTGAAAGAACTTCACACCAAGGCATGAGTTTTAGGGTGTTCAATTTTATAACAACTTATTGGTGGAACAGAGGTAAATGATACAAATTATTTACCACATATAGATCGGCTATGGATGAACATAGATCTAATTTATATGGGTGGCATTATGATGGTTCTAACTACGGTGGGTAGGATTCTCAAATAAACTCCAAAAAAGAGAAAGTAAGGAAAAGAAAGAGGCCTATGGACCACATAAGATGAAACCTTTCAAACTAACACTTGAACCATGATAGGATAAGGAATTAGAATACCAATGTCTATTGTAGGATGTTGTAGCACACCAACACTCAAACACAGTTAGGAGTCAAAGGGAGATAAAACACAATAAAATTAAACATGCATAACTAAAGGTTTTTATGTTTTCATAGTACTATTAAAAATCATCAAAGGGGGATTATGATCAACATGCAAAAGAAATTCAAATCAGATATAGATTAAAATTAATAACTTTATTAGAAAGATAACTCATGCATAATAAAAAAACTTAGATAACAAAATAATAACATGCCTTACACAGTCCATATAATTGGATAAGAATTAAGATTTGCACATAAAGACTAAGTCAAGTAGAACTTATCAAAATTTCCTTTTAATCTCAATATCCAAAATTCTTCTCCCTTTGGGACTATGAGGATACAAGTTTATAAAAGCTTGGGATGGGGAAGGCCTTATCTCTCAAGTGAAGTTTAAAATACAAGTCCCAAATAACACTGTATGCTAATTTCATGCAAAGTATGCATGTACAATATTGATTTCTCAAAATAGAATTCTTCATCTTAAAATACAACAGATACATGTAAGGTACCTAAGTTAGGAACTATCATTCCAACTTTGATTGGAACATTCAAACACATATTTATAATTAGATGGTGCTGATGTGGTACCGCTAGAAGAAATATAACTATAACATAACTGACATGGAAGTTGATGTGGAAGAAATTAAAGTTACCACCCAAGTTGTAGATGGAGTAGGCACTAAAATTTGAAGTGAACTCATCACGGATGTAGGGTTAGGTGTAATTATAGTTGAACTATGTGTTATGACTAAAAGTGGGACATAGGTGGGTCTAGTTTGTGTGTACACCAATGTATATTTGGGAAGTTGAGCACCATGTGTAGGCACTGAAGACACTTTTGTTTACACATTTATTTTCTTTATAGCCTTTATCTAGAGGTAAAACACATGACTTGCTTGAAATCAAATTTATATAGTCTCAAAATTGAGCAAGTTCTTTTAAATAACTGAGGGAACTTGTCCATTAGTTTCTTGTGAATTCCTAATGCATCTTTGACCTCAACATATAATTATTTGATTCCAATAATATTATCTCTCATAGAATTTACCAATTGTATTATTTCATTCATATTTTTGTAGACCATGCTTTCAATCTCTGCTCTAAAACAATCCAATTCCACCTGTAAGAGATTATTATAAATAGGCTTCAGCACCAACTTCCCCTATGGAATTATCACTTGAATAACTCTTAATTAAATAAGGATGGAGATAATTACTCATTCATGTTTTCATAAAATGTTTGACAAAGTCCACATCCCCTGATGCCATTCTAGTAGGTTGTCTCTCTTAGAATTAATATAATGTTGTGCCCAAGTTGCTTCAGTGGTTATTATTAGATTTAGTTAGGATAAAACTTATTTCTCATTACTCGGCTGATGAAATGAAACTTAATATCCATGTCTTTTATTTTATTAAATAATTAGAGGACATCTCCCCACTTGGGTTGATAAGTGGCCTTTGCATACCTTATAGACCCAATTATGTCATAATTTTCTAGCTACCCCTTATAAATGATCTATAATCTCCTTGAGGGACTGAATGGTGCTAACCTCAGGCTACCTCTAGATGGCTTGATCAAAAGTATTGAACATTTTTTGATGGTTCCTCCTATCTAATCCATAAAACTATAAGGAACTTATATGATCAATTCAGGGTCTAAGGGTTTACCTTCCTTCTCTTGGTCAGAGAGAATATGTCTTCCCATTACTCTAGCTCTATTTATTAACACTCAGTAATCATAGTATTCATCTTGAAATTTCTCAAGGTACTTATCTACATATCAAAGTGGAACTTAACTATGAGATACACATGGATGACCAAAGACTACCTTCCTATTTATTCTTCCTATTGTAGTTTCCTAATCCATGAAAGGACATCTAGGGCACCTTGTTATTTGGATTATGTTATAGGATGCTCTATTTGTGTTCACATAATTGGATGGGATGGTTGTGGTCCCTGAGTTGGTTGAGTTAATTCACCTCCTTAAGTAACTAGATGGGATGACAGAGAAATTATCATAGCTCTAAGAGATGATTTCCCCATTTCAAGAAAAGGAGGAATAACCTTCCAACTAGTAACCTACTTATACACTGGTGTATCTATTATTAATGTAGCCTATCTAACTTCCTTACTAATATAAACCACCATGGATTTTGATTGGGGAGCTTGAAAAATTAAGATCCCTATTTGGGAGGTCATCTTAGAAGGAGTAGCCAATGCGAAAAAAATGGAAGTAGACACTAAGCTTTCAAAATGTACTTTGATGATAAGCCTGACGATCCGAGGGCTAGTTTCACTTAAAAATAAATAGGTCATTGATGTATTCAATAGATTTTATAAATAATCAGTATTTGAGGTATAGGTGACCCAAACATTCATAGTTGTAGTGGCCATGGGAGTTGTAGTAGTAGGCTAAGCTATGGTTTGCAAATTAGGGAAAATTGGTGATGAAATAATAGCTTGAGGCTGGGTTATTGAGCCCAATGAATGCAAATAATATAAAGAATTAGTTACACTAATAGAAATTATATAAATTATAGTAGTAGTCAAATAATGTGGAATACTAGGAGTTACAATTATAGGGGAGTAACTGGAGTACTAGTTATTATAGTTGTTTGAGGTGGAGAGCTTTGAGGTGTACTTGGGGATGCCCCCTAAATTGTATTTTATAATTATGATTGTACCTCTCCTTTTGTATCTCCTTCTTGATCTAGTAATAACTTGGTAGAAATTGGGTTACCACCTCCTTCATTGATTCCTTTACATTGAATTATTATTTCTATTCTCCCTGATTGATTATTTTCCTTAGATAACCATTCATCCTCTAGGTCAGATTTAGTTATCTCATTTATAGACCAAGACTCTTCAATCTCTATTCTAGAGATCCAATCTGCTTCATTGGCCATCCTCGTTTCTTCTTCCTACTATCATAGACCTTATCAAAGTCTATTATTCTTTCCCCTTTCCTTTTATTCTTGTCTTCTTTAGGCACCTCAACTAGTTCTTTTTTCCTTTCCTCCTTTAGATTAGAAATAGATGGGGTCCTGGGTTTCCTTGTATAGGTTAGAATTATTCTATCAACAATAGATACTAGCCCAGTTGGAAGTGGAATGGGAGATAGAGATGTAGCAGTGTAAAAAGTGATGATGGAATGGGAATGATAGGCATCATTGGTGGAATGATACGTGGTGATGGAGTGACCAGAGTAGTCACTACTGGGAGAATGATGGATGGTGAAGCATATTGCCCAACAAAAAGTGGAATTATTCCTGATGACATCAAAAGATAAGAAGTAATAAGAACCTGAGATAAGAAAGAGGGGAGAGTTACCTACTTTATAATAGTTAGTGGAGGTAGGGGAAACATAGAAAATATATTTGTTGCTCCACTAGGACTTGCAGGCCTTTCTTCTTCAATTCTCTATTTTGGATAGGTTGTAAAAATTGTATGTGCATGGGAGGTATAAGGAGTCCCAACTATTTTTTCAACATGAGCTACCTAGATGGGCCACCATATCCTTGAGTTCCTTATTTGGCTTGAGGAGGGGGACCATGAATGGGTTTGGAAACCCATTGATGCTTTTCAATCCTTTTGGCATCCTCCTTGGTAATGGTAGGATCATATTGAATCTTTCATGCTATTATCATAGACATATTAGCTCAACACATCTTGATAGCAACCTTAGAGTCATCTTCAACATTGATAAATACACTATCTTGCTCATAAGATTGATGTTCATAGTTAATTCTTACCCCTTTCTCATATTTCTTAAGGTGTCTTTAGACATTCCCTCTAGGATCCTAATGCCTAAAAATCACCTTCTTAAACCCATAATGAATCTTAATTTTTCCAATGCTATGTAGGTGCTCCCACCTTGTGTATTGCATTTAGGCAATATTGAGGGGCGTTGGGTGGAGCACTATTTACTTTGTTTTATTCAACTCAGTATCAATGTTATCAACCAATTGACCAACAATTTCCTGCTCAACAACCTTATTTGGTACAATCCTTGGTAGGTATAAAGAGTGTGCTTTTATGCCATCGATCTTGATTATAATATGCTTAGGATACAACTAATAGTCTCCCATTTTATTAATAGTCTTCTTTAAATGATGAAAGAGCATGGACATATTATTTCCATAGATGGATTGATACACCATGGGATAAAAATTCTTCATTATCTTTTTCATATTCCTCCTAAATATGTGCACATGGAGAATATTGAACTCATTGCATACCCTATTCTTGGGGTATTCAATGGATGGTTTCCATGGATGAACATAGGATGCATACACAGTTTTGGATATTGCATCCACTATATAGGACATTGCATAGAATTCCTATCTAGACAAATCTCAAAATTGGTGAGTTTCAAAATCATATTAGAACTAATGATTTCCCATAGGGATATTTTTTTCTAGAATTCAAAATTATATCTAGTAATGGGGCCAATACTTCATTGATGTAAGTGATGGTTGAAATACCATTTATCATGTTTAAAAAGGACATGGTGATTTTGATTCCTAGCCAAAAAGTGATGATGGCAATAGTAGATGTAGGACCTTATAATTTAAAGTTGCTTGGGTTACCACCCCATTCATACAACTTGATAATGACATTATTTTTTTGAAGCCATGTGTTGGCCATGTCTTACGTGTATGTCATGTTTGACATGGGAAGCCTATAATACTTCTTGAAGGCATTCCCACTGATGTAGGCAACTAGTGTCTTTTTCAATCTAAAATGTAATATCTTTCTTATGGATTTAAATTGAATAATAAATCATAAATCACATCAATGCATGACATTACTTCTAGTTTAGCCACTACATTATGGAGATCATTTTATTTAATCACCACTAAGTCATCTGTGTATCTCTTTGTGAAGATGGAAAGTTGATCCTTTAATTTGTATGTCTTAACTGATTCAACCTTGTCCCAAACTTTTGATTAATGTTTAAACTCATGATTCAATGTTGTTGAGTTAATTAATGTATCTTTGAATTCTTTTTTACCTATAATTGAGTAAGTAGAGGGGATGGGGATGTGAGATGAGGAATCCATTGATGCCATATGCAAAAAAAATATTCTAAAATGGTTATAAATTATTGGGTGTAATGGAGCTCTAGATTCATAGTACTCTGGACTCAGGCTCATGATTCACAATACTCTAGGTAGCTTGGAGGGATTGTACTTAGACTAAGAATGGCACTTCAAAATATATTGGTTTGCCTATGTTGGATATGAGAATCGAATGCATTAATTATCTAGTTCATGTGAATTAAGTATAGTAATAGATTTCACCTTTTAGTCTTTCATTTAAATTTCATAAAACTGACTTCCACTTTTTTTTAATGCAATGTGGATTCTTCTATAAGTTATTGGATGCTTAGTCATCTTAATATGATAGGTGTCTTTTTTCTACTCTTTCAAACTCAACCCTAGTGTCTTCGTTATTTTATTACATTTCTTTAGAGGACATGTGTCTATTTATCACTATTTCACTAATGGTCAAGGTGTAATTCATTTTTACTTTGATTATTTGGGACACAAGTTAGTGAGATAGTGAAAAGTGTCAGGAACTCTCTACTCCATTGTATAGCTAGGCTTCAAAGATTGTGCATACCTCAAGGGCCTTTAAGTGAGCAGGATGGTGACATGTGGATGAATCTCATTGCTTCACTTACCTAATATTATTCGTACACAGGTCCATGATGATTTCATTTTTGGTTGAGCATGATGGTGACACATGGATAGATCTCGCTATTTCTTACATAGGTCCATGGTGATGTCATATCTAGTTGAGTGGGATGGTGACACATTGATGAATCTCATTGCTCCACTTTCCTAGTGTTCATATAAATCCTTCTATTAAGATCACCTCCAAGTTACTAAGATGAATTGTACCTTTTTTTCATAGATATGGAAGATTAAAATGATGTTGTGTGGTAGGGATGAACTTTGGGATGATCCAAAAATATGCCTAAATATGGGATAACTCTATTCAAAACATAACATAAACAACAAACCCACTACAAATAAAATAAATTAGCCTTGTTAGTCATATAAATCATAAATAAGAACATGTGTATAATCAATTATATAAATTAAAGGAAAATAGTAAGGCATATAGTATGACTTAGGCATAGCCTTGATAGTCTTGTAAACACCCTAAAAACATGAGATGAAACCTGTAGAACATGTTAAGCAAACAACCCATAATCAACATAATCAAATGATTTTTTCAAGTGTTAGCTAAACTATTTGTGTCCATGTTTTCCAAAATTACAAAATTATAGACTTATTCTTCAAAGGACCATAACAAAATAATCAATCAGTATTGGGCCCTTATTTGAGAGTTTTAAATTGGAGTGTGTGTGTTAGGGTGCAATAATGTCTTTCATTGCAACATGGAAAGAAAGACTCTGTGGGACATAAACTTTCACCATCTGTAGGAGATAGGTTTTGGAAGACTAGCCTTCCTCCTTGTATTGATCTATCCTTCATATGATGACCCTTAAAATTGAGGCCACAAAATAAATCATTGCATTACGTACTTTTTGATAAAAGGCATTTGAGATAAAATTTGGGTAAGCTATTTACAATATTAAAAGATGGGGATGGGAGAGACCCAAAGAGGGAGAATAGAATAGAAGTTTTTTAATTTAAAAAATTATATTAATAACTAAATTTAAATTTAAGGAATTAATATTATGATTAACATTATTATTAGAATAAATTAATATACATATTTTAAAAAATATATGCAAAATATGTTGAGAGATACACATCTAATATAATTAAACATCTCTCTAATCTTATAATTTAGGTAATTATATCTCTATTTAATAAGAAATTTTGTGTGTGTGTGTGTCTACGTATATGTATATACATACATAGACATATACATATGTACACACGTGCACACACACGCACACACACACACACATTACATCATAAATCATATTTAAATATGCAATAGAATATTTATTATTTGAAATCTTATATATTATTCAAATTAATACAAGTTTGTGAGTGTATTTTAATATATTAATTATTTTATAAAATGTTATAATTAGTACAATTTTAATAAATATACATAAAATATTTTTATCGAAAGTTTTAACTATTTAATTCGATGTGAATAATTAGACTACTAGCATAAATATCTTAGATAAATCTATGTAAAATACATTTAGATATATAATTTTGATTCAACTACATGATTTTGGATTTTTGAAATAAGAAGAATAGGCATCTCAAGATTGATATCTTTCAACATTTTTTACATATATTTATATACGATTTGTATGCCAGTTTTATTTATAGTTATAAATTTATAATATAATTATCTAGATGATATGTTATATATTAATATAATACATTATATTTATTATTATTATTATATATAAATATAGTCTCTGGTATATCAATGTCTTGTTCCATGTTAGCAATATTACAATGAAGATTTGAGTCATATATCAGATGTGCAGCTTTGCCACAATCAAATCAGCTCTCATGATGTCCTTGTCCACCTTTGACAATATAAAATTTCCAATCAAAGATGTTGACACCTTGAAAGTTGTAGACCTATTTGTGATGGGTGCAGGGCATGTAAATCCACTAGTTGTTGAATTCTAGTGTAGTGTATGATATCACCTAAAATACCTTGTCATTTCTCCTCACCATCACCATTTAAATCACCTTAAAGTATCTAAATATTTCATATTTTTTATGTCTTTTCCCTTCCCCATGACTTCACCATTGCTTAATCTCCCCGTGAAATGAAATGTCTCCTCCCTACACAACACATTGCCATGCCGTATGAAGAAACACACAATCTCATTTTTCACTGTTACCTCCACTAGTACATAACCCTTCATGCACAAAAGGTGAGATGGGGTCAATGATCATGGATTTATAATGAAGTATAACTAATAATTTACACTCATTTAATTTAAAAAATCCCACTTTATGGATTTTTTTTAAACATCCCTTACAACGTATAAACTAAATTATATTCATAATATTAATATAAATAATAATATAATCTAATCATATTTAATATTATTATTATATATTTAAAAATATTATATATATTATTATACATATTTTTTTATATTATATAGATATTATTATAAAATAATAATTAGTAAATTATAAATAGGGTAAGTACACAAAGTTGGGGGACAAAAAGGGGCCTACCCATGGACATGTTTTTCTTAAAAATTAAAAAATCTCAACTTATGACTACACTTAAAATTTGAAGATGGTATAAAAAATGAATTATATAATTTCAAAAACACTATTAGAAAAAAAAATAGTTAAGCACAAGTAGGTCAAACATCTAAAATTTAAAGAGGAACTCCTATTTTTTAAGAAAATAAAGTAGATGGTTGTCTGTACGATGCAACCTTTTTATAGAAAAGTTCAGTATATTTTAAAACTCTTTTGTGGAAATTTAAATAAGATCATCAAGTTTTTGATCTATATTTTATTAATTTTTTATTGAACATATATTTTGTTATTAATTTTACAAGTAAATAGATCTTGAAAACTGATTAAAAAAATGGATAGATGGTCGTATGGGTTCCATAACTACCTCAATTTTTTAATTTTTTTTGGATCAATGAAAATAAAAATACTTAAACATATATAGGCATGTATATTTATGACATGTAGTGGCCTAAAAAATCCATAGTTAGAAATCAACATAGATAAAAACCTTAAAATAGTTAAAAAATTAAAAAAACATATACTTGGAAAGGGGAAAGCATTCTCATCATAATGGTAATAATTTTATGAATTGGCTCATTGCAATTCATAGTGTATTTGTCGATGGAAGTTGAATTTTCTTTTTTTTTCTCAAAACTCTCATATTCAATTATGTGTTGACAGGTCCAAGCCATTTTCAAGATAAAAGGCTCAATTTTTGAATTAAAAATAAACATAGTATGTATGTACTATAACTCACATGCATTATGTTAATATTTCACCAAAAATAAACAAGGATCTATTTGTACGAGTTTATGTTTATGTTTATATCTATTCACATTCATAATTTTATATTTTTATTTTAAAGTGGAGTTTATCAATATATACACTAGCAAAAAAAGGACATAATTTATATAGTGGTGAAATTTTAGTGTATTTTCACCCTAAAACATATGTTTTACCATTTATAAAATGATTTATGATTGAACCAAGCCTAATTTCATTACAAATGAATGAAAGAGTCAATTATTTCAATGGTAGAGGTAATTAGGGTCAACTTAGACCGTTAATCAATTAGGGGCAAAGAGTCAATTATTTGAATGAAAGATTCAATTGTTTCACTTTAATTTGGGCCTTAGTCAGCTTGAATTTCATTAGAGAATGAAGTAAATAGTTATTTGGTTCAATGATAAATGCAAGTTTGACATGTATGGGACGTGGCTTGATGCTCTATAAACTTCAATGTCATCAAGTAATGAATGAAATAGTCAACTGGTTCAATTTTGGAGGCAACTAGGGTCAATACAAGCCGCTTGAACCTAATTACAATTATATAATGTGATTTGAGGCTAAATTGGCTTTGATTTCATTGTAGGTTGAGCTAATTAGTGAATTAGTGAATGGTGTATGATGTGATCTTGATCGATATTAATTATAATTTCATCATATAATGAACCAAATAGTTGATTCATTCAATCACAAAGGTAATTGAGGCCAATTTGAGCCATTTTAACTTAATTACAAGAGCAAGACATGATTTGGGGCTTAATTACCTTTGATTCTATCATTATTTGATTGAATTAGTCAATTGGTGTATTACAAACATGGTTTGGGCCAAATTAAGCCTTGTGGACCTAAATTATGGGTTATCATTTAGGGTGTAGGGTTACAATTAGTTGATTCAAGTTAGACAAAATTAAACCTTCTGAACCTAATTTTGACTATATAAGATGTAATTTGGGGGTCAATCAACCCCAATATCATAATAAAATAAATAAAATAGTCCATCAATTAAATAATAAAGGAAATTGGGGCCAATTTGAGCACAGGTTCAACCTAACCACAAGAGTTAGACGTGATTTGGGGCTAAAATAGTCATGAATTGATCCAATTAGCCAATTGGTGTAATTACAGATGTGATTTGGGATAAATTGAGACCCATTAAGCTAAATTATGATTCAATCCATTATATAGGATGAAACATATGGCTTAATCAAACCTTTAATTGTATCACAAATATAAATATAAAGGTAATTTGGGTAATATGAACCCATTAAACCTAAATGTAAGTATAAGATATGATTTTGGGATATATATTAGCTTATATTTCCTTGCATATCAAGCCAAATAATTGAATTTTACAATCATTGATTCAAGTTGGATGGAATTCAACCCTGTGAACCTTGTTTTGGTTGTATAATATGTAATTTGGGGTTTAATTAAGCCCATTGTCATAACACCCTAAACTAAACATAGTCCACCTATTCAATCATGAAGAAATTTTGGGCCAATTTTATCCATTTCAACCTAAATACAAAACTAGGGTGTGAGTTGTGGATAAATTAGCTTTGATTATGCCAAGAGTTGATCTAATTAGATAATTGGTGTAATTAGACATGTGATTTGGGCTAAATTGAGCCCTATCAACCTAAATTATGGCTCAATCCATTCTATAGGATGAAATATATGGCTTAATATACCCTTTCGTTATATCAAAAAATGTAAATACATAAGTAATTGGGGTCAATATAATCCTGTTGAACCTAAATGCGAGTATAGGATGTGATTGAGGGCTACAAATTAGCTCATATTTCCTCATGTATATTGAGCTAATTAGTCAATTGTTACAATAAGTGATGCAAGTTGGATGAAAATAAACCTCATTAACCTTTTTTTTACTATATAGGATGTAATTTGGGGGCCAATAAACCCCACTATCATAATACCCTAAACCAAATATTGTCCACTTATTTAATCACAAAGGAAATTAGGGCCAATATGAGCCCCTTCAACCTAACTAAAAAAATAGGATATGAGTTGGGGATAAATTAGCTCTGATTATTTCAAGAGTTTATCTAACTAGTCAATTGGTGTAGTTAGAGATGTTATTTGGGCCATATTGAGCCCCATAGATTTAAATTATGGCTTAGGGTTTATAGTTCAAGGTTATAATTCATTGATGTAATTGAAACCTGTGAACCTAATCATGACTAAATATAGGATGTAATTAGGGGGTCAATCAACTCTGATATAATAAAAAAATAAATTAAATAGTCCACTAATTTAATTAAAAAGTAAATTGGGGTCAATTTAAGCCCATTCAACCTAACTAGACAAGAACAAGACATGATTTGGGGCTAAATTAGTTATGAATTGATCCAATTAGTCAACAGGTGTAAATTAGAGATGTGATTTGGGGATAAATTGGTCATGAATTTATCCAAGTAGTCAATTAGTATAATTAGAGATGTGATTTGGGCTATATTGAGCCCTTAAACCTAAATTATGTCTCATTCCATTCTATATGATGCAACATATGGTTGAATCGACCCTAGAATTATATCATGTAAATAAAAATATGGAGGTAATTGTATGGGATTGTATGACATAATAATATTACATAGTTTGGATTGTATCACATAATCATATAACATAGGATTGCATCACATAATATAATCATATATTATAACAATATGATAAATGGCTATATAGACATAACAGATATAATGCATACATATTATTATAATAGACAAAAGCTCTATGTACAATGTTTATTTTTATGGTGTTTTGATATTTCTGACCTAACTTACATTTTTTACACATTGTACACTTTGAACGACGAAGACAAAATGATTCAAATTATTCTTTGGGACCGCACCATCAAAATGAATCAAATTGTTGTTCGTCTATTAATGGGTGATGGTTCTCATTCAAGGAAGAGGAAGCAAGTAAGGCATAAAACACCATAGAAATTACAAGTGTAGAGAAAAGGAAAAGTTAGAGTTCAAATATTTCACTCAAGACAAGGTACAATCATTATACTTAATAAACCAAATTTTGTAGATAATGATGAAATTGACAATGACACATTGAATAATGATGAAAAATGTTTACATAACAATCCAAATTATGTTTCAAGTCCACATTAAAATTATATAATTTTTTATTTTATTGATGATGAATCTATGCATGATGAATGAACCCCTAATAATGAAGAAAATTTAATGGAAATACATAATGATGAAATTATCAATGAAGAAAATGCCATGAAAACCCTAAAAAATGAAAGTACCAATGAAGAAACTAATAGCGAACATAACGATTTTGAAACTCCCAATCAATAAATTCCACCATTAACAACACCTCCAAGAATTATGCATAGAAAAGGATAGTACTTAATTGAACTTGATGAAAATATTTTAAAACTAATGCATAATGAAATTTTTGATTGCTATTCAAGAAGACTAGCTAAAACTTTTTGGGACAATTTCTTTGATAAATTAGATTTTCATAGTCAAAAATGTCAATTTGTTTGATTCATTGATAAAATTTGTTAAGATCAGATATACAATGTACACCCTAGGACTAAGAACATCTAACATGGATGATGAAAATAAATAAAAATTTAAAAATATACATGATGCATATCATACTATAGGCCCAATCACATAACAGAGATTTTAATGCTACTCGACGCATAATTACAACTTGTGTAGTAAGTGGTCAAACAAGGAAAAAATATTTGATTTCAAAAACTAGTTGAACATTGGACATAAAAAGAAAAACATTATTGAAAGTGATTGGTAGACACCAAGCTCTATGCATTTTCTGTTAGACTTCCATGACAAGGATATAAATGATGTTCTCAAAGATTTACTTGCATAATTTTGGAAAGACAATATAAGAATTCCACCTAATACAAGATATGTAATGAAAAGAAGAATTGGTTCTCGTAACCTTGAACCAAATCTAAAACATTTCTTGGATATGACCCAAATGTAATTGTACTCTATTTTTTTGGAAAAATATCCAAAAATTTATATTAGTCAAATATAATTTGAAATGGCCAAACTATTTTATGTAAAAATGAATCACACACACATCACTTATTGTTATAGGCAACATGTCAAATTTTCAATGCACTATGATTTTTTTTTTGTATGTGTTATACTTTGCATATGACAACATTTTTTAGGAATGTGGCATAGAACTTTTGCCATAATCAGACATAATTTATTCCAACCAATTTTTATGAAAGACTAGATGACAGTTCTTTTATAACAAAACATGTTTTGATGGAAATTAAAGCATTTATGGTGGATAGCCAAAATTAAAAAATGTATTCATGAGGAGAGTACAAGTGCAATTGGACAAGAATTAGTTGGTTTGATCAAATACAAATCTATGACTTATCAATTAAAATATGGAAAAGAATTTAAAAGGTGTGCGTTTGTTACAAAATAGACAACTATTTCATAATTTATGGTCAAATTTAGGGAGAAAATTGTTTATGAGTACTCAAGGGACACACACATGGATAGATGATTAGATGAACATTTGAAGCTAAGTGAGGAAACATTCCCACTTGGTTCTATTGTTTTAGTAGTCAACTTTGATAAGAATTACACATTCAAACCAAAAATGGAAGATTAGTGATAGTATTAAAACTCAATACAAATTTTCATGTTCATGTATATCATTCATGCTTGCACCTGATAGTATAGAGTAAGATCAAAAAATATTAAAGGAGTGTCATTTATGTAAATGATGATTGATCACATAGTACATAGTACATGAAAGGTTATTTTGAGATGTTCTATGGATAATTGACTGGGAGGAACATTTATTTTCAATCAACATTACATTTGGGCAGACAATTACACATCATAATTCAAGCATCTACGAATGTTTTATTAGTTGGGTAGGATGCACATTACCATTGGTGTAGAACATATTTGGAGTTTCATTGAGGTTGTCCATAAAAAAAGGGAGGGAACATGATGGTGTTGGATCATGTGTAAAAATATTAATTACAAGAGAGGAGAGATTTGAAGATGGTGTTTTTTAACTAATGCAACGACCATTGTTACATGGTGTAATGAGAAAATGGGCCATATTTATCAAAAAAATTCTATTATTCATAGATATTTCTAGTTGATTGAAGAAGAACACTTGGAAAATCATGAGGATTGTATGACTATAAAGGAATCAAGTGGTTTCCACTCATTTCATATCTCAAATACAAGTTATTGGACTATTCATACAAAGCACTTGTCATGTTTATGTTCTACATGCATGGATTCTATTTGAAATGAGTGTGAGTCATAAGAGTAAGTAGATGGATGGATTTGTAGACCTCTAATTTTAATTGACACATGATATTCCACCATCATTACAACTTAAAAATATGATATCATCACATAACTTTGATAATGTATATCATCTAGTGCAACTAGGTGGAATAATAATCATTATGTACTATTTATTCTCATTATATATCTTGCCAACGCCAATAAAAAATTATTTTTTGTGATGCAAGGCAGTTTTTTGAAGTTATTGCTGATGAGGAGAATTAAGAGGGAATAAATTACTATTATTGATAAAAAATTGACTTCCCCAATCATAGATGGAGAAAACAATGACTATCCCACTAGATTTGTGGTAGTCAATAGAACTTGGCTTCGACATTATCTTATAATTTTTTTAGATATATGGTTGTTTGAATACTTTAAACACATAGTAAAATACTAAAATATTCCAATTTGGTTCTTGAAACAAATATTCAATTGGTCAAATACCATGGGAGGCCATTAAACAAGAATCTATGGAAAGTTTGTGAGTCAAACCATGAAGCTATTTTTTCTACTATCAATATTAGAGTAGATCCTAGTGGTTTATTTGATTGAAATTCCAAGGTATGTTAAATTTTCAAATTTAGATGTATTTAATTTTACCAAATTTTATTTATTTTATAGGTAGTACATTTAAATTTCATTTTTTATTACTTACTAACAATTTTTTTTTAAGTTAGTGGTGCCAAATAAGCTTCCACCTTCACACAATTGGCATTGTTAGTAAACAAATTCATAGTATTGAAGCTAAGAGAATTTTAATATACTTATACTCAATTATTATAGAAAGGGCATTTTCTAGGTCAAAATGGGTAGTGGGTATCTTGATCAGGTATTATGGGAGGCCAAGAACCTAGCCTTGACATTACCTACCACCCCAGACATGTTGGTAATCTCAATTTTTAGCCATGAAGCACTGAAGGTGGATTTATATAACTATATATAGCTTCAACTTTGAAAACATTTTTTTTTAGTGTTTTCATGCTCCTAAACACTAGTGAAAACATACATCTAGGTGGATTTGGAGGTCATGCGAGCACACGCACGTGCGCACACGCGCACACACACACACACATATTCAAAGTGATGGACTTGCACCTATAGGTCCTGGAGGCATAAATGCAAGTTGGAGGATAATAACTTGTCTCTTCACTATAAATAGTTACATTTTAGGACCCTTCATGATAACTTATGCCATGAATTAGTCTCTAAAGTTACATCAACATGATCTAGGTGAAATCATATGGATTAAACATGCATGTGATAGTTCTTGTGATTCATCAAAATGACTTATAATTTTTATTTTATGCAGGCTTCTAATTAAGCTAAAAATTTACATTTTTCTTGTATAAAGAAGGGCATTCTTGAGGCCAAATGGGTGGTGCATCTCTCTACCAGGCATTATCAAAGGCCAAAAACCTATTCCTATATGTTATTCACCACCCTAGATGTGTTGATAATGCCAGGTTTGAGCCATGAAGCACCAGAGCTGGAGTTCTCCAATTGCAGCTTCAACTTTGATAATATTTGTTGTTAGTGTTTCCACACTCTTGAACACTAGTAAAACTATGATTCTAGGTGTTTTTAGACATTGTATTCATAGGATCACATGTAATTTTATTGTATAGACATGTTCAAATTGATGGACTATGATAGACTTATAACTATGGGTCCCAGAGACAGAAATGCCAGTTGGAAGACAAGAACTTGTCTCTTCACTATAAAAACAATACATTTTAGGACCCATCACTATAACTTATGCCACCCATTTATATTCAAGGTTAAATTAACATAATTTGGGTGAATTTATTGGGATTCAACATACACATGATGTTTCTTTTGGTTATTCTAAATGACTTATAATTTCCTTTTTATGCAAGCTTAAAGTAAGGCTACAAAATTGCATTTTTCTTGTAATAGGAAGGGTGTCCTTGAGGCTAGAATGGGTGGTGGGTCTCTCAAATGGGAATGATCAAAGGATAATAACATATTCCTTGACATTATATTCCAACCTAGATGTGTTTTTAAATCTAGTTTCAAGCCACGAAGTACTAGAGGTGGAGTTTTATAACTACAGCTTCAACTTTGACAATATTTATTGTTAGTGTTTTCATGCTCCTAAACACTAGTGAAAACACACTTCTGGGTGGATTTGGAAATTTTGGTCATTGGATCACATGATATTTAATTTTAAATATGTGTTTTAAGTGATTAAATTTCACCTATAGGTCTTGGAGGTATAAATTCTAGTTGGAGGACATGAACTTATCTCTTCATTGTAAAAATGTTATATTTAGGACCTATTACTAAAAATTTTGCCACATATTCATATCCAAGGTTACATCAACATGATATGGGTTAAAATTATATGGATACAACACATGCATGATGGTTCTTCTAGTTCATCCAAATGACTTACAACGTCTATTTTACACACATGAAATTAGGCTAAAAAACCACATTTTTCTTATTTTGGGAAAGGCAATCTTGAGGCCAGAATGGGTGGCAGGTCTCTTGAATGGAAATTATAATAGGAAAATAACCTGGTACTATACATTATATACCACCCCAAATGTGTTATAAATACCAATTTATATCCATGAATCACTAGAGGTGGAGTTATCCAATCGTAGCTTCAACTTTAACAACATTTGTTGTTAGTGTTTCCATGCTCTTGAACAATAGTTAAAACATGTTTCCAAGTGGATTTTGATGTCAAATTCAAGTAAGTACATGTAATTTACCTATATATACATGATAAAAGTTATGTATTTACACATAGGGGTCCTAAAATTAGAAATTTTAATTAGAGGATGAGAGTTTGTCTCTTCAATGCAAAAAAGTTACATTTTAGGACTCGTTACTACAACTTGTGCCACAAATTCGTATCCAAGGTTGAATTGACATGATCTAGGGTGAAATTATAGGTATTAAACAGAAATTTAGGGTTATTCCAATTCTTCCAAATGAATTATAGTTTATATTTTATGCATGCCTGAAGTTAGGCTAAAATATTGCATTTTTCTTGTTTTGGGAAGGGCGTTCTTGAGGTCAAAATGGGTGGTGGGTCTCTCGATTGGGAGTGATAAAAAGACAATAAAATAGTTCTATAAATTATCTATCACCCTATATTTGTTATAAATTCCAATTTAAATACATAAATCACTAGAGTTGGAGTTTTCCAACTGTAACTTCAACTTTGATAAAATCTGTCATCAGTGTTTCCATGTTCCTAAACAATGGAGTAGATATATGATGAGAAAAGAATAAATGTACAATATGAGTGCATTATAAAGAAATAAAACATAGTTTATGAATCAAAACAAATGATTTATAACCACCAAAATATTCTAAGGCCTTAGGAGACACGAGAATTACAATCCTGCACTACTTCAAAGGGCCAAAGAAGAGTTTCCAAACAAGAACACAAAGCATCTCCAAAGAGAGAACATCCCAAATGAGGAGGTAGAACATAATCACTTCATAAAACATCTACAAGTAAAATGTTTTAACCTTTTAGGGTTTTACTAATGTAAATATTATGTTAGATTAAAGGGTCGAGTTGTTTAAATTAATTAAATAATATGCAATAAATAACCACTGATTTGTTATAGAATTTGACTTGCTTTAACATTCTAGAATATTATATAAATATGTGTAAATAGAGACTTGTTGTACCCAAAAAATATCACTCATTTTTGGGACAACATTTGAACTATTTTGGTCCTCAGACCAAAATAATCTTTGCCCTTTCTCAAAATTTGTTTTAAGCATTCAAATTCCTCATTTTCCAAGCTTCTCAAAAAATCTACAGACTCTTCAGGCTTGAATCTACGAACTCTGTAGGAAGAGAAATCTACAAACTCTGTAGGAAAATAAAATCTACAAACTCTGTAGGCCAAGTTCAATGGGCTTCACAGGTTTATTTCTATGGACTCTATAGGAAAGAAGCAAGCTTTCAACACTTAGGTGATCTCAAAGTTGGTTCAATGACTAGGTTCAACTAAAAGAGTTCATCGGCAAGATTCTAAGCAAGGATTGAACCGTTGAACCATTTTGGTTCAATGGGCTCAATAGGTTCAAAGGTTCAACATCAGCAGTAAGAGTTTAACTGCTTCTAGGTTCAAAGGCTTCTACAAGCAGGTTCAATCAAAAGAACAAGTTTTTGTAATCGTTGAACCATTGAACTATTGAACCATTGAACCACTCAGGTTCAAGGTTCAACAGGTTCAAGGTTCAATGCATTTGGATCAACGAGGATCAAAAGGACTTAGCCAAATCAAAGGGAATGAACCATTGAACTGCTGAACCAAAGTTAGTTTAATTCAATTGGTTTAATGCTTCAGTTCAATGGTTGGTTCAAAGGAGCGGTTCAATGTAATAGTTCAAGAGAGCCTCCTGAAGGATAGTGCCCTTGTGGAGGGCACTTAGTCAACAAAAGCACCCTTTGGAAGGGTCATTTTCAAGGAAGCCACAAAGGTAAGTTCTTTAAGAATTTTGTTTAAGACAGTCAAAAGACAAAGGCATAATTCCTTCAAACTTTCTGTCTAAAGGAATTCAGAAAGTCTGCGAGAGAAAAGCCCAAAATAATTTTTGAAGGCCAAAGACAAAGCCAGTCAAAACAATTCTTGCAGAATTTTTGTCTATGGGAAAATGTCTGTGGGAAAGCTCTGAAGGACTCTGAAGACAAAAGGCCAATGAAGGACCTCAAAGGGCAGGTGCCCTTACGAGGGACTCTTGACTACCAAATTAAAGGACACTTCCCAAAGCTGAAGGGTCACCTTCCCTTTGGGAGGATGTAAAACAATAAATTTGAAGAAATTCTAAGGGGTGACGTGCCCGAAGATGTCAAATTCAAGAATAGTGAACTAACCATTGGAAATTCAAACATAGTGATGGGTGAGCAAATGTCAATTTTCCATAAAATAGCCATTGATTTTAAAAAGCCTTGAAGAAGAGCCAAAGAACTTAGCGACCCACGAAAGAAAGAAGCCCGAAGGCCATCCAAAGACCACCTAAAGGGCAAATACCCTTATGGGGGGCTCTTCCCAACCCAAAGCAAATCATTTCTCAAGGCTCGAAGGGCAGGTTCCCTCTGGGAAAGCTCAAATGACAAAGCTGAAGGAATTGTTGAGGAAAGTGACGTGCTCACGGACGTCAAAGTCACGATGATGAAATAGATGTTGATCATTGTAGGTTTAAATCTATAGACCCAAATGCATTCAAAGGCTTTAAGGCCAAGACCAATAGAAAGTGACTAAGGAAAAGAGCATCAAATTGAATCAAGGCCCTGATTCAATTAACCAGAAAAGGAGGAACGATGAGGAAGGATCATAAACATTTGTGCATCGGATATGTTTCTAGAAGTAGATCACCAGGTGGACATTGAAAGATGCAAAATTTCAATAGCGTGACCCATTTCTCTACATTGAGAAAATCAAATGGGTAAATGCCCCTAAATTTTAGCTTGTCTTCTTAATAAAATTCAATGCAACATGATGTGTTACTATTCCTGAGTCTTTCTTGAAGAGGCTATATAAGGGACTCTCTTGTTATTGTAAATAGATCTCTCTCTGACAATTAGAAATAAAACTCTACCCAAATTAGAAGGCATTACTGAGACTTTGAACTCAGATTGTTTTAGATTAAGGTAAGAACAGGTTTTGAAGGGACCCTGAAACCCTAAAACAAAGGATGAAGGAAAAAACATTAACGTCCACAGGTGAAACCTATAACCTACTTCTAAGAAGTATCAAAAATAGGTTTTACATGGACCTGAAACCACCAAACAAGAATATCAAAAGACAGTCCCTAGGTTTTACAGAGACCTAGAAACTCCAGTGTTATAAGAAAATAAAAAACTAGTGAATGGAACCAGATATTACATCCAACTAAAAGAACCAGGACAATAAGAACTCAATGGATCTATTCTTCTAATTCCAAAATCATCTTCACTGCTTCCTTTCCAATTACAGTAGTTTCTTGTATAGCTATAGCCGCCAACGTAGCACCCTCTTGGATTGCTTTCTTTTTTGAGCTCCGTCTGGTTCTCTTGCTAGGCCCCTCCAAGGATTTAATTTCCTCATTTGCTCATTTTCCAATGTTTACAGCAGCTTCACATATGCTGGAGGTTACCTCCTCCATCTTCATTCTGCTTTCCTTAATGAGTTCCCTTAGATTGTTCTCATAGTCTTTTAGTTTGATAAGAATATCCCTCATCTACTTTTCCATATTATTGATTTTATACTAGTCTGCTTCCTGATTACGTTTCATTATTTCCATTTTCTTCTTGAGGTCCATTATCTCCTTGTACATCTACGAGTCGAATTGAAGGATAACATCTGCTTTACATTTGGTCGAGCTCATATAGGGGTACCTCCCATCATTCTGCCCTATATCACTTAAATCTTCTATGTTCTCTTTAGGATTATCTTCATCCTTTTTCGTATGATCCTCCCTTTCCATTAATTTATGTTCCTTAGTTTCAACAGGGCTTTTGTTATGGATAAGATCATCCTTTACTTGATCTCCAGTTTCCATTGCTTAATTGGCATCCTGTGCTAGATATTCCTTCTCTGTTTTCGAAGCAGGATCCTCAAATAAAACGTCCGTATCTTTTCCAATTTCCCTTGGCACTTGCTGATTTTCCTCAAGAACATAGTTATTGTTTTCAATTTTTTCCTTTATAGTGCCTCCTTCTTTCTCATTCTTACCTTTATCTACTTCTTCCTCACTGGAGCTTGATTCCCCACTTCTGTTTCTTCCTCTTCCTCCATACTCTCCTCCTCAAAACTTTCAGTGCTTTCCCACTCTATTTCCTCGTCAGTATTCTATTTTTTGAAGCTGGAGGATTTGGATTTAGCTTTTTCTTTCCCCTTCATTGTTTCATTCTTATTACTCTGTGAGTCCTTATTTTTATCCAAATAAGGATTCAGGACAATGGCCTTGTTTTTGTAGAAACCTTCAATGGCCTTTGAGCTCAGATTGTTGATCATATGTTGTTATTGGAATAAGAAAGCAAGTGACTTTTCAGACTTTGTGCTGTGATATCTTTGTTGTTGGGGAAACTGTTCTTATGTCTTTTTCCTTAATATATTTTTTGTTCCTTTAATTCAACAAGTAGAATTAGTGAAAGTAGTCAGGAAGGTGTCTTGAAGTCAACTTTGGAGAGACTTTGTGCCCCCATAATTGCCTTTAGTGTGTTTTCTTTTTGTTTTTGTGTAAAGGACCTTGGGACGACTTTGTGCCCTCATTGTCCTTCATATCTCACTCTTGGGCAATTCAGGTGGAGACTTTGTGCTACATCTCAATTTGTTAGTTACTATGTCCTTGGTTACATTTTGCTTTTATTACCAGGAGTATTCTTGTGATTTGGTGAATAGTATTTTTGAAAGAAGAGGAGTGCTTTTTGTCATTTCCCTTGAGTTTTTTCCTTTGATTTGCATGCATTATCTCTGAAGAAAGAGAGATGGATGGTTTATCCTACCCTTGAGTATTATTTTCTATTTATATATATATATATATATATATATATATATATATATATATATATATAGCATATCTATAGGGAACCTCCCCTTGATGAGAGGAGAGATTAGTCCCCTTTTGATGTGGTAAACCTACACATTTAGATGACCAATCTTCCTACTTTGGCTGATCAGACCTATTTTGTTTATCAGTATGCTGATCGACAAAATATTCAACCAATAGTTTTTGGTGACTCTGCTGGGGATATAACCCATTATTGTTATAACCTATCCATTGTAATCCACTATGTAAGAACGACTTGCTCCAGTGTTTTCCCATTGTTAAAATTTTCCTCCCAGCCTCGCGTAATAGTTTTTGGCGACTCTGCTGGGGATATACTTATGTGCATTCTAAAACCTCAAGTTTTAGATGAAATCAGTCTCTACCATTATCCATTATAGACTCCACTCCATTTCATGTCTTACCCATTATCCATTTATAGCCTTACCATCTTCCTCCACATTCGTTATTTTATTTGGTATGCAAAACTAGAGCTACTGGGAAAGAGTGCATAGTTTAAAGTCTCAAGCTTCAAACTAAAGCAAGGTCAATTCTTTTCCATTTTTGTTTCACAATTTGGCAAATTCAAGGTATACATGAAGCCAAAGGGATAAAGGTATTGTTGACCCTATATTCGATTTGGTACAACAAAGTGATTTTAATATGTTTCTTTCACCATCTCGCGTCCAACAAACCAAGAGCTTTCCTCCTACTAAAGTCAGATCTCCATTGCCAAACGAAGTATCCACTTCTACTATTGATAAAGCTTTGCCAATAATTACCCTTTTGAGATTTGTTATTCCTCCTTTTCATAGTCATATAATGGTAGTTCAAGGCCCTTGGGGTAATGATTTTGGTCCTCTCAATCTTACTCCACCTCTACATGAGCTTCCATGTAGTTTAAGGAAGAATTTCCCCAAATTCTATGGTGATGGAAATTTTCATCCTGATGAACACATTGCAGCCTTTAGCATAGCTTGTGGCATAATTGGAGTAGAATTTGAAGATGTAGCAGTCAGGCTATTTGTAGAAACATTACAAGGTGTTGCTGCAGATTGGTTTTATCATTTACAAGCTCGGTCAATAATTGATTGAAATATCCTCAAAGCTAAGTTTGAAGCCAGATTCAAACCTGTAGAAGATGCACATGCACTTCTAGCTCAACTTACACAGATGAAGAAAGAACCTCATGAACCAATGAGGGACTTCATAGCCAAGTTTGACAAACTGAGGAACAAAATTATTGTAATTACTCAACCTACAGCTAAGAATCTCAAATGCTTCTTCATTAATTCTCAGTTACCTGAAGTGAGTTTTCTTTTGAGACGTGCTGGTCAAATAGATCTTGCTACAGCTCAACTTTTGGCCATTGAGGTAGAAGATGATCTCATCTTAGCAGGGAAGATAAGAAGAGATCCAAATAGAAATAGACCCCCATCATCTTCTTAATATTCATCTACAGGCACCACTAATCCAATGGTGCAAAAGCTGGCAAATGAACTGCTAGCCTTGAAAAGATAAATGGCACAAGGTATGTCTTTTGCTCCTTCATATAAAGATATGCCTAGAAGGACATTTCCAAATCAATCATATCAAGGTAATGTTGCCAAGAATCAAGGGCAGCCAGATCATCTTCCTCCCCCACAAGAAAAACTTGCCCTTGAAGCTCCTCCAACCAACTCAGTAGTTGGATATTTAGAAATAGAACATGCTTTATCTTTCCAACCTGAGTTTGAGTAAGAAAATGACATTGATCTCTTCACAGAGGATAAAGAAGAATAAGCTAGTGACTCCCACATTGGTTTCCTAAATTACTAGGATGAACCTAGAAGCAAAGGAGAAGCTTTTGATGGATCATATGCAGTGTTTACTAGGTCCAAGAACCAATCAGTCTAGCAAGCTGATAAAGGGAAGACAGAGGAGCAACCTCAACTAGTAATTACAATTGCTAAGCATGGAACCACTCTGCCTTACTAGTCAAAAGATCCAGTGATCACTCAAAAAGTAAGTACATCAATTTCACCTTCACCTTCTACTTCAATTTCAAAAACCAGCCCTCCTCCCATCCCTCCTAAAACTCAAAAAGTTGAAATACCTTCCTTTGTTCCTAATCCAATTCAGCCATTTGACATAATTGATCATGTCAAGAAGACCAAAATATAAATGTTTGAATTTGAATATTTGCAGTCTAATCCTGATCAATTAGATAAGTTGGTCCAATGTGTCAAGAATCAAACCGTCCCTACAAGACAAGAGGTTAAGAAAATAATTCATGATTCACCAAAGAACATGCCCATTTTGAATAATATTTTCATTACTCCTCCAGCTACCTCTGAGAAAATAGAACCTTTCTATGTTTCTCTGTTAATAAATGGTCACAAGCTAAGTAATTGTATTATAGACTCAGGCACATTTGATAATGTCATGCCTGCAAAAGTAGCTAAATCTCTTGGCCTCACACTGACTAAGACATTTGGGAGATGTTTCTCCATGAAGAACAAGCAAGTATAACTTTTGGGTCAAATTAAAGATGCCCAATTTTCCTTTGTAGCCTTTCTAGACAAGAGAATCAAGATGACTGTCTTGATGGTTGACGTCTCAACATCCTATGGCATTTTGCTTGGAGGAGAACTAAGCATGGAACTATCTGAGGCAAGGATCCCTGTCCAAGGCATAATGAAGAGATTGCTTCCTAAAAAGGAGGCAAAATACGTGGTCACCCAAATGTCGGCCCCTATAGCACAAATTTTGTTTGAGTCTTCAGGCAAGGTTAATTATTTCTTAACCACAGAGAATGTTCATGTTTCTACAGATGAAAGTCATGTAGCTGACAATCCAGGAATTGATCCAAACAAGACGTCAAGAGAATTGGTAGGGCACAATATAAATAAGGAAGGATCTTCCATCTCTAATGAAGAGAAATCTGATAGGATATCAGCTTCTGATGATGCTTGGATCCTGGAGTCTGATGGCAGCAATTCTTCCACCAATGATGGAGTCAGGACTATGTTGATATCTCCTCAAGGAGATATTCTTCCTTCATGCAATTTGTAACTCAGCAACACCAACAACATAGCTAGATGCAAATCTCTGTTGCTCAGAATAAAGATTTCTCAAGATGAAGAGATCAAACTTCTTCACATCAAAGGAGATGCTAAGCTGATAGTTTGTCAGGAGTTTGATGTGGAAAATCTAATCATGTGCTGGATTGAACAAGAAGAACAACCTATTATGGTAATGGACCATGCTGCTGCAAATCAAAATCAGGAAAAGGAACCCTTCGCCAAGAAAGCAAATAGTTATGGATTTCAAATTGAAGACCACATCCTACCATGGGGCAAGAAGAAGAAAAAACCAAGAGGAAGACACAAAAAATTGGTTTCTTGGTGGAGACTTCCATTCACCCATCACCGTTTTTAGGGACAAAATGTCTTCTTGCTAGTTTATCAAGATAGAGCACTATTTTCACTACCTCTCAAGAAGCAGCATCTAAAACACTTCAACTATCAAATCATTACATTTGTACATATGTATATTTGTATAATTTTTAATTATATTTTCAACTCTTGAATTATCAGATCATTGCATTTGTACATATGTATATTTGTATAGTTTTTAATTCTATTTTGTTTTGTTTGTTTCCATTTTTGATGCCTTCCATTTTTGGGTAGCATGACTCTATAGCCCAATGGTACACATGAAGACACTGGAGATTCTGGATTCTACTCCCTTTAATTCTTTTTACAATTGATAGAAGTTCCCCAACTGGAGCCAGCTATTGTACCCCAAAAATATCACTCATTTTTGGGACAACATTTGAACTATTTTGGTCCTCAGACCAAAATAATCTCTACCCTTTCTCAAAATTTGTTTTAAGCATTCAAATCCCCCATTTTCAAATCTTCTCATAAAATCTACAGACTCTACAGGCTTTAATCTACGAATTTTGCAGGCTTGAATCTATGGACTCTACAGGAAGAGAAATCTATAGACTCTGCAGGAAAAGAAAATATATGGACTCTGGAGGCCAAGTTCAATGGGCTTCATTGGTTGATTTCTTCAGACTTTATAGGAAAAAAAAAACTTTCAACACTTAGGTGATCTCAAAGTTGGTTCAATGACCAGGTTCAACCCAAAGAGTTCATCGCAAGATTCTAAACAAGGACTAAACCATTGAACCATTTAGGTTTAATAGGCTCAATAGGTTCAAAGGTTCAACATCAGCAGCAAGAGTTCAACCGCTTCCAAGTTCAAAGGCTTCTAAAATCAAGTTCAAAGGCTTCTACAAGCAGGTTCAATCAAAAGAACAAGTTTTCATAATCATTGAACCATTGAACTGTTGAACGATTGAACCACTCGGGTTTAAGGTTCAACAAGTTCAACGCATTTGGATCAACGAGGATCAAAAGGACTTAGCCAAATCAAAGGGAATGAACCATTGAATCATTGAACCAAAGTTGGTTCAATTCAGTTGGTTCAATGCTTTAGTTCAATGCTTTGGTTCACTCAGTCGGTTCAAAGCTTGGTTCAAAGGAGTGGTTCAATGCAAAAGTTCAAGAGAGCCTCTCGAAGGACAAGTGCCCTTACAGAGGGCACTTTCTTGACAAAATCACCCTTCAAAAGGGTCATTTTCAAGGAAGCCACAAAGGTAAGTTCTTTCAAAATTTTGTTTAAGACAGTTGAAAGACAAAGGCATAATTCCTTCAGACTTTTTGTCTAAAAGAATTCAAAAAGTCCATGGGAGAAAAGCCCAAAAGAATTTCTGAAGGCTAAAGACAAAGCCAGCAAACACAATTCTTGTAGACTTTTTGTTTGTGAGAAAATGTCTGTCGGAAAATGTCTGTGGGAAAGCTCTGAAGGACTCCAAAGATAAAAGACCATTGAAGGACCCCGAAGGGTAGGTGCCCTTGCGGGGGACTCTCAGCTACCAAATTAAAGGACACTTCCCCAAAGCCTAAGGGTCACCTTCCCTTTGGAAGGATGCAAAACAAGAAATATGAAGAAATTCCAAGGGGTGACGTGCTCAAAGATGTCAAAGTCAAGAACGACGAACTAGCCATTAGAAATTCAAACATAGTGATGGGTGTGCAAATGTCAATTTCAAGGTCCATAAAATAACCATTGATTTTAAAAAGCCTTAAAGAAGAGCCAAAGAACTTAGCAACTCACTGGAAGAAAGATTCTCGAAGGCCATCCAAAGACCACTCGAAGGGCAGATACCCTTGTGGGGGGCTCTTCCTGACCCAAAGCAGATCATTTCTCAAGGCTCGAAGGGCAGGTTCCCTCTAAGAAAGCTCAAATGACAAAGCTAAAATAATTGCTGAGGAAAGTGACGTGCCCATGGATGTCAAAGTCGTGATGATGAAATAGTCATTGATCATTGTAGGTTTAAATCTATGGACCCAAATACATTCAAAGGCTTTAAGGCCAAGACCAGTAGGAAATAACTAAAGAACAGAGCATCAAATCAAATCAAGGACCCGATTCAATTAACTAAAAAAGGAGGAACGATGAGGAAGGATCAAAAACATTTGCACATCAGATATGTTTCTAGAAGTAGATCACTAGGTAGACATTGAAAGATGCAAACTTTTAATAGTGTGACCTGTTTCTTTGCATTGAGAAAAGCAAATGGGTAAATGCCCCTAAATTCTAGCTTGTCTTCTTAACAAAATTCAATGCAACATGATGTGTTACTATTCCCAAGTTCTTCTTGAAGAGGCTATATAAGGGACTCTCTTGTTATTGTAAATAGATCTCTCTCTGACAATCAGAAACAAAACTCTGCCCAAATTGGAAGGCATTACTAAGACTTTGAGCTCAGATTATTGATCATATTTTGTTATTAGAATAAGAAAGCAAGTGACTTTTCAGACTTTGTGTTGTGATATCTTTGTTGTTGGGGAAACTGTTCTTATGTTTTTTTCCTTAATATATTTTCTTTTCCTTTAAATCAACAAGTAGAATTAGTGAAAGTAGTCAGGAAGGTGTCCTGAAGTCAAATGTGGAGAGACTTTGTGCCCCCATAATTGCCTGTAGTGTGTTTTCTTTTTGCTTTTGTGTAAAGGACCTTGGGATGACTTTGTGCCCTCATTGTCCTTCATATCTCACTCTTGGGCAATTCAGGTGGAGACTTTGTGCTACATCTCAATTTGTTGGTTACTACATCCTTGGTTACATTTTGCTTTTACTACCAGGAGTATTCTTGTGATTTGTTGAATAGTACTTCTAAAAGAAGAGGAGTGCTTTCTGTCATTTCCCTTGAGTTTTTTCCTTTGATTTGCATACATCATCTCTGAAGAAAGAGAGATGGATGGTTTATCCTACCCTTGAGTATTATTTTTTGTTTATATATATATATAGGAAACCTCCCCTTGATGAGAAGAGAGATTAGTCCCCTTTTGATGTGGTAAACCTACACATTTGGACAACCAATCTTCCTAATTTGGCTAATCAGACCTATTTTGTTTATCAGTACGCTGATCGACAAAATATTCAACCATAAGACTTATATGGAAAAAAAATATCATGTAATATTTGAGTGCTAAAAATTGGGTTACAACTAGGTCTAAGTGACATCTATAAGATCCCTAAGTCAAATCTTTCCTTGGATAGTAGTGTCCCACTTAGATAGTAGCACCCCACTTGGATAGTAGAACCATGTCACTCTATTGTCCTGAAAATGGCACTAGGATCCTTTGTGTAAGATTATTTCAAAATTCTAGGTGCACCTATGCCTGTACAGCTTCTATTCCTATACACATGAAATTTAAAACTCTATTTTATGCCTATAATAGTTTATTTATGTTATAAAACCTAATCCTCCTTACAAATATGGTATGAGCTAAAAATGTGTGTTTGTTATTAAGATTGGGTGGACATCCTCAACACCTTGCTATGAAGAGTGTTGCCTACATACAAATACTCTAAGGAGGGATCAATCCCAATGTAGTTATCCCACATAATGCTTGGTACAAGTAAAAGTGAATGCTAAAATGATAGTGGTCTTAAATCCCTTGAGTGTGCTTGAGATTGGAAATCTTTGAAATTTGGGCTTTGGGTAGTTGTATATGGTAGTGTGCAAAAGTAAGGCATAATAGGGATTAATAACATTGATTTTTCTCAACTTGTTTCTTGTTTGAATAGGATTTTTACATATATTTCTTATCTAGTGGATATAGGTCTAAGAGTCATGTATTTATAGCGTTTCATAGCTTGTGTAGATAATAAAATGTGCCTAGGCCGACCTTAGGAGTACACATTTGAAAATATATTAATTAAAGAGAGTTAAGGCAAGGGACACTAATGTCATGTTGGGGACACTAGCACCATGTGGCTCTAGTGTTCTTAATGTGATGCTAGTGTCTAGATGGTAGGATGCTAGGTATGAAAAGACAAGATATGGGAATGAAGGTCTAGGACTATGTTTGAGCTTACTAGGGACATCTGTGATCCACACAATGGCTAGAAAGTGTGATAAAGGCTCTAGGATATGTCTATGAATAATATAGGAATATGTTGTCTCAAACAATACTCTTAGCATCCAAATACCGCTTTTAGGTGATTACATTCCTCCCCTTTAATGTTAAAAATATAGCAAAGTGAAATGACTTGTATAAAGGAAAAAGAAGTGTACCTAGACTTACCTAGGAATAAAATCTTGGGTAACTAAGCTTGAGTATGTGAAGCTGGGTTTGTGTATGTGAAGCATGATCTAAAGAATGAACTATAATAAAATGTTCATAAACTAGTCCTTAATAAATATCAAAAGCAAAAGACTATGTTGAATAAATAATTAATTGAGTAAATCTGAGTAAAAAGATAGGAAAGAAGAAAGGAATAAATACACCTTATTGGGTATGTGAAACAATGCATGAAACTGGCGATAACTTATGTGTATGCATGTACATAATGATCAAATCATTGAATATATTAGACTGAACTAATAGCTTGATCAATCCTCATATGTGGGTGGCTTAAGAAATCAAATTGGTTTAACTCCATCATTTACCACCCCTACTTGGTGGATCATGACCTTTGAATAGCTTAGATTAGACTATAAGTATGTCTAACCCTCTCATGTGGATGCTCAAGAACTCAAGTAGTCTATGACTCCATCATTTCCAACCTATGTGTAGTAGATGAATCTGAAATTGAATTGCACAAAGTGCTAGAAATATCTAACTATGTATATTAGCTCTACAACTAATAAGGTATATTGGGTGGATTTAGGCCACTCAAGAATACCAACCATTGTAGATTAAGGCATGAAACTAGTGACAACATAGAATATGATGTCAAGTGTATACAATGTAGATAATTACATGGATTTTTTCATTTCATTTGATCAGCATGTGTGTAATTAAGCATATGAAAATAAGGTACCATGTACATGCCCCCAATTTGATATATAAGTATACTAATTTTGGAATGAGTTATAATAAAATGTATTTATGTATCTGAATTGAATGTGGGGATGATCATGTCACACATGTTACCCCCAATCTAAATAACTGATATGAATTTGAGTTGAACTAGTGTGAATATGATCTAAATCTGAGCATAACTATCAAACCTATAGATGTATTTGTGTAAACTTATGTTATACATGGTGTAATATTTTGGCTAATCTAAACTACCCTAAAATTAGGGCTACTAGACAATAGTGCCATGTCTTGTAAAATATCTCCATGTGGAACTAGTGTCCTAATCTAGGTGCTAATGTCTATCTGGTTTGAAATCTAAGTGACTGAACTACTTTCTGAGTCCCTATTTTTTCTTGTGTCTTACCTATGTCTGATTTTTTGAAACTGAGTCTGTGTGCTAAAAATGTTATATGAATGCAATGTAGGAGCATGATCTCTATGACAAACCCCTACGAATTCTCCCTCTTTTGAGGGTAGTGGTAGAACATGTGAAAGAACTATCCTCAAAAGAAATAGTTTTTCAAAATGTGTTAGCTAGAGAATATATGATAATTGTATGATCATCTAATACAATGTGCAAACATAACTTTATAATGTAAGAGAATTTGAGCATAAGCATGTAGTGTAAGATATATGTTATATCTATCATTGCACATGGTACCAACATAGATGTAATCAATGTGTATAATAATAAATATGAGTAGCTACCTAGGGGGATGGGGCATGATGTCCATCATGACACCCAAGTAAGAAGGGCAAATGCATGAGGTCCTTTATGGCATTGAAAACAAATGTGTGTAACAAGCAAAGACAAGTGTCATGTCCATGACACATACAATAAATCATACACACAAACACATGAGGCATGTAAAGATAGGCTAAGGGGACACAGTACAAGGGACATGGGCACATTTCACTAAATCTAAGAATAGAATACATACAAGGACATGTTCAAATGTCCACATATGCAAGACATAAGCAATTTGCATTAGATCTATATAGAAAGACATGTTCAAATGTCTACATACACAATCAAGAAGGTGTAAATAAGGGACATGGGCACATGTCCAGGCATACATGAATAGAAGTGGTGTAGATCCAAATAAAAATGGCATATTCAAATGCCCTCGAATATAAGAAGCATGAAACACAATCAAGTCTAAACTAGGAAAGATAGAAATGAATATATGTATGAATGTAGCACAAATATATGTAAATGATGGGATGTACATATGTTGAGTCTAAACTAGTTATAGTTAGCAAAAAAATTTGAGTATGATTAACAATGATCAATATCAAGATATATCAATGTATAAACTAGAATGTATAGAATGTAAGGATAGAACCTAGTAATATAAATTATGTATGAGATGCCCCCTAGTGGATGGATGTATTAAATGAATAAATTTGGATTGGTGTATATGTCCCCAGTGGGTAGATGAAGCAAGTCTAGATCAGTGTAGTGGACCTCAGTCCTGTAATCAATCTGCAAGCACTTGATAAGAACAAGTAAAGCATATATGTATGATAAAACCTATTATACTAAGATAGATAACATATGTAATGTCTAGCAAGTATAATAAATGTAAATATAATAATGCATAAAATCTATAAATTTTATTTTTTTGAGTAATATTTAAATGTTATTATGTTTTTTCATGTTATGTTATTTTTGTATTTTTTGTATATAACTTATGTACAAGCAATATGAAAATAAACCATATACAAGGAGAAAGAATGAAAGTATGTATAAGAGGTTAGGAACCATACTAACGGATGAGTCTCATGGGAGACTCACTATCATTATGACCTGTGTCAAATAAGGGAACTATGATCATGCATGTTGTGTGAAATGGAACCTATGATCCCATAATCTATTGTGTGGATTAATATGTGTCTGTATCTCCTTGTGTAGTTATGTTATGAATCTATGGCAATGAATGTGGTGCTCTATGAACTATAGGGGTCTTAGGAACGCATATAGTATAAGTTGTAGGTGACATAGGTGACCTATTCTAAGAACCCTAAGAACCTAATAATATTGATCTCAACATAAACTAAGTGGAGGAAGGTCCTCTAGAATCTATGACATATCTATGACATAGGGGGTTCACTAATAATGGTCTTTATGGGAGTGTATGCATACATGTTGATATCATAGGAATAGACCTCACCTACAATGGTGGATATAATGAAATCTATGATTTATGCAGAGGAACTTTACTATGAGCTATAACTCATAACTATGTAATATATGGTAATGGTGTTAGAACTGTAACTAGTGATTATGTTAGAATTGTAACTAGTGATTGTGTTGGAATTGTAATGGGTAATTGTGATTGAAATATCTATGGGATGGGTAGAGGATACTTATATAGGAGACCCTTAACTTTAACTAGTTGATTTATGTGTATGTACTTTAGGCATCTATGTAATATAGATGGAATGGCTTAGAGCTACTGTAACCATGGCCTACCCAATAATATATCTAATACACCTGTACTAGGTACTATTAAGAACTGAGTGGCTATATGTGCTGGTATAACTTGTAATGGAAGAAAAATATCCTTGATGGAGATATTAACATGACCATTGATACCACTAATGACTTTATCTATAAGGAATATATCCTAATTTGAGTACCCTAAATGCTACAAAAGTGTCATAGTGCACATGCTAATTCTTAGCCCATTGTCAACCATAACACTTTGGATAGGATGATGATCTATGTATGCTTGTATAAAGAGTGCATGTAAATTGGTATCATTGTATACAATCTCCTTCTTTTATAATGTGATGAGTAGTCTAGGTGGATCTATACTATGGTACATGTAAATAATGTTGTGTAATGGATGTGGTTCCTCTGTAATAGTATGATATAAAGCTGGTGGTGGATGTTCCTAATATGTGTATTAAACACTTGATGTGCCCCTACCTCATTTGTTGTGTGATATAGAAATAGATCTGAGGATATATTTAGTGCCTTAGCTTCTATTTGTTTTGCTTTCAATTCCTAGATGGGTATGCCCACATCAATAATATTAGCCTCAATTAAATCTTATATCTTATTCTTTAGGCTTATGCATCTATTTATTGTATGGCCTAGTGCCTTGTGATACTCATATAATATATTATAATCATAGTTATTTGGAAGAGGTCATGTCATATCAACCTCTTTAATGGGAAGTAGAGATATGGCATTGCATTACAAGAGCTACTATAAAACCTATGTTGGTGACTTTGGAAGGCTGGTGAAGATTCAATGTTGAGGAGCGGATACAACCAATCTAGGAGGTGGATCGGAAGTTACATTGATTGTTTCCTTTTGATCACCCTTGTTCTCAATGGCACATACCTTGTATGAAGGCTTTTTTAAACTCTTAATAGTTGATTCTGATTCATTGGTATTGTTATCAGCCAAATGTTCACCCTTTATAAGGTAGTTCAATCCTTCCAAATTTGGAATAACATGGAAATACTTCAAGGTAATGGTTGACCTATTAGAGATGTGAATATTTAGGTTAAAGGTCTAGCTACCCTTGATGAATCATTTAGGCTCAAACACTAATCTACCAATTTCTAGGAAAATGGAGAAAAACCTATTCTAATGGGGGTGATGCACCAAAATAGTTAGACCACTACCAACTAGCTGAAAATAAACTTCAAACATGAGATCAATCTGCAACAAACACTACTCCAAATCCACCTCTCTACATTAATACTTCTCATGAAGGTTGTGAAGAATGCTTGGGCTAGGAAGACTAGTCAAGAGATCATGAAATGACACTAATGAAAATATAACAAACTAAACTACTAAACCTCAATTAGACACTTCACAAGCCCTAAAAAAAGGATTACAAATTGAACATAAATGCAAGAAAGGACAACCATGCCAAGGAATCATAGCTAATTACTTAGCAAGATCAACTAGCCAAGCATACACATTGAAACCAGTCAAAGGAGGAGGTAAAAATAGATTTTTATCATTTATCAAGGCTTGAAAATGGGTAAGGATTTTCTATACCTAGGTGGAAGATACAAATATAGCCTATCAAGGTTGAATATATAGAAAAATGTGAAAGAAGGAGAGACATGCGTAGGAGAGAGATGACAAGTGTCTCATGAGTTATAAGAAATAAAAGAGTTATGAAACTATTACATCCAACCCTCTAAGACATGTGTAGGTCTCTTGAAGATCATCTTCTGCTCCAAGTGGTGTAGAAGTTTCAAATCTTGTTTGACACATTTATCTCCTCTTCAAAACTTCCCCTTTTCTTAGCTTATGAGAGGACAAGTTGCACTTTTCAACATTAAGGCATGTTGAGTTACATTTTAGATCTACTATTGACACCTTTCATAAATTTCATAATCTCTCCCAATTGACATCTTAGTGGCAGTCATCAAGTAACTCCTTAGGCATCTTGAAACCCCTTTGTCTCACTAGGCCATTCTTTCTTACAAGTGTCAAATCTTGAGTTTGTCTTCTCTAATGTATTATCTCTATATGTATGGTCTATTCACATCATATCAAAACTAGAACAATTCATTTGGAGTCATAAAACTATCTCCAAGAAGTCATTTTGCATCAAAAGCTCCCATTTGGCATCATTATTTGTAGCCCTAAGAATGTGTAAACTCATTATGTAGAAGAATTTAAGAAGTATATTGGAAAAATAATCACATATTTGAGGACCCAATATTCCCTTATATCTCCATGTCAAGTTTTAGGACCTGAGAGTGAGTGGAAGTGCCCTTTTTATGCTGTTCTCTCTCCTTAATTAGGCCTTTAGGGATAAAGACTAAATTTTGAATCCATATACCCCTAAAACATGTGAAATGTAAAAAAAACATGTGATTTAATTTAAGGACCTCCTGAGGATCTTCCATTTAAAATTTGAGCTACTAACACCCTTTACGGACCTCCCAAGTAGCTTGAAAAAATCTTATTTGATCCTTTTCTGTACACCTATAGCCTATACATGACAATAAATTACATGGTAAGGTACTAAATGGATTTATTATGGTCATTCAACTCATTTTTAGTTCTATTCAATTCATCTTTGGTGTTTATAAACACCATCTCCTCAATTGGGCCATTCTGGCCCTCTAGGCAGCTCAAAACCAACCTGCAATCTTAAGGATGATTCATAAAGGATAGAGCTTCTTCCCTTGAACCAATTCCATAATATTTAATTAGGAAGACTCATCCAACACATAAAAACATAATTTTACACCATGTAAAACTTCATGAGAGATATAAGTGAAAGTTAGTAGTTTCCCGAGTTGGTAGACTACATTATGTGAGGTCAAGAAGAGTTGAGACCTATAGGTGGTGTTATGATGTTTGGTTTTAACTCCAAACACCTCAAGAAAGTCTATAATACCAATCATGAATTTTTAATATGGTGTCTCTACCATATTTATTCTTTAGACTCTCTACACACACCATTAGGTGATGTCTAGGGTTTATGAGCCTATCACTACAAGAAACCTTCACTACCTGTGATTACTTCATTTCTCTTTGTTGAAGAGGTTCAAGACCTCATAGAGTGATTTTTTGAAGTTTAATCATCTTATTAGAGATATTTAGGTCTGATATTATCTTCAATAGATGATTCTCATCACACTCTAACACATAGCCTTTTTGTTTGATCTCCTAGACCTATTAGGCCTAAACAATCTGTTTAGACTTTCCACTTTCTTAGATCATATTTTTGTTTAGTGAGGAGAATTTTGAGGCTCAAATTGAATAGGTAATCCTATTTTATTCTTTTCATGGCCACTTTTTCTTTCAACAAACAATCCCTTCTCATCTTGGATTATATTAACTTGTATATTATAGTTAGACTATGTGGTTACAAACTTGAGGTGGATTCTCTTACATCCCTTTCCTAATTACTTATATAATTTACTAATATTCAAGACTTTTATGTATCTATCTTATCCATATAAACCCAACCCCATGCATACTACATATTTATCTCATTGTTACACAAGCATGTAAGAGTTGGTTTGACTATATCTACAGGGCTGAGGAGAGTTTGTTTTGATCATCCTATTTAATCCTACATCTTTAGTTTATTTTTGAATTAAAATCAACTTTTAAAACTTATTCATGATCTCACCTAAACTCAGTTTGCACTATATGTGTGATCTCATCTTCTCAAGTTTGAAAGTTAGCTTAACTACCAAGTAGTCTTGTAGGCTTCTTTTAGCCTTCATAGCTAAGTTTTTATTTTCATCTCAAAGCACCAAGATGGTTTGAAGATGCTCTCTATGAATCATTAGTATCTCACTTATTATACTTACCACCCAAATCATCATTCTCAGTATACATTGTCTCCTTCTTCATAATTTGGCACACAAGCCTGACTGTAGATGGAAGTCTGACTTGAGGTTGGATTAGAGGTTCAGAGCAGGTCTTTGATGGCATAATTATCCTCCCTACACCTATAAAATCTCCATGATTTTTTCAAATTTATCACAGTTCTCTTTACCTTTGAAGATCATCTATAATACAATAAATTGTTACATTACATGTGGAAATGAGACCCACAAGTCTACATTTCTATTGATGAAAGCTTATTTACCATCTATATTAATCATATTAACTCTTATAATGGATTATATGCTACCATTAAAACTCTATCATGGGGTTATGAGCTTCATAAAACCTTTTACTTTCATATTTATCACCTTTATTTAGGTAGGGTTATACACAGTTTATGATCTAAGAATGCAGCCAGTTTACCTTGGTGGATTGGTGATGAGAAGATTAGTCTTGATAGAATTATTTTTAAGGTATATCATATCCTAACATTTCTCATGAAACCATTACCTATCCATTTACATTCTCTTCAAACACAAACTCTCATCTTGATGACCACTTGGAAGCCTGTAGATGATAGTCCATTTCTCACAGAGGCCTATACATCTCATTCTAGGCCTTTTACTCTCAAGTGATGTTAGGATACTTTAAAATAAAAAGTATATTGGGCATATTACTCATATTACATACTTTAATTATGGTTGGAATTATTCAATCCAAACATGTAGAAGGTCTCAAAACATGTGTATATGACTATAACCTCTTGGGGACCTATATCGAGAAAGATTATCATGCATACATAGGGTTTGAGACCATTTAAGTGTTGATGAGTCTTTTGGTAAAATTTTTAAATATTAATAAGGTATTTTTATATCTAAAAAACCACACAATAAACATTAGCATACATCTTTGCTCTTGTTTAAGAACCAAGACCATGAGATCAAAACTATAACCTGTGACCATGAGAGCTTATTTATTAACCAGTATATAAATGTGATAGATGGTGATGAATAATTATGTAGGAGGGTTTTTTAGACCTTTAATTTTCCTCTAAAATTTTCACCTTGTTTCCATGAATTCAAACCTACAAATATGTTTCCCAAAACTAAGACAATGGGATTTAACATCCTTTTTAAGAACCCTAGCTCCTTAGCAATTATTTATAAATATAAGGAGCTCAATCAAACTAAAAATGTCACTAATTAATAGATCATATATTTCCCCAAAAAATATCAAAATATTAGACTCCAACTCCACCTATACATCATGTACCATTTACTTGAAAATGGACTTCATGAGCTTGTGAAGAAAGCGATGGGAGAGAGAGATTATTCTACCTTCTTGAGACTTTTGAAAGCTTCCTAAGGGTAAATATGACTTATGGAATATGAAGGGGCATTCTAAAATTATTTTCACCTATAGATGATCTCAACAAGTTTGTATAAGTGCCCTAAACTCCCTTTTTTGACATTAAAACTATCGTACTGACCATATTCTTACCTACACTAACATATATGACCCATATTCATGTCGTACACTTAATTTATGAGCTTTTAAAACCCATTTTTATGTACCTCTCTTTATATTTTCTTTTTAAAATAGCTTTGGAGTAATATGAAGTGCACAAGAGATCAACATATGTGAAAATGACCTCATGGAGATGGAGTGCACCTTGTTAAGACTTATTAAAGTTTGAAATCACCTCTTGGCCAATTTATTAAATGTTCCATGCAAGAATGAAAACTTTATAAGGCTTATTTTGGCCACAATGGAAGCCTAGGTTTCTCCAAAAACCTTAAAAAATGCTAAAATACCTTAATATCTCCAAACAAGTTTATCAAGATTTAAATCAATTAACCAAGTGAAAGAACTGACTTGATAGACCTCATACCATCTTGACACTTAATGGCATACCCACAGGACCCACTAAATTGACTTGAAAGCATTTAATTATTGAATAAAGATGTTACCTTAAATAATGCTAACAAGGTTTTTTTTTAAAGACATCTAATACCTCATAAGGCATGAAAAAGATAATGACCAATAATTGGAAGCATGACAATCAAGTAATTTTCTATAGGGGTTGACCTTTTAACATTGGGGGTCAAAATTGGTCAACAAGTATACTTGAGTTTTCCCATTGATAGGAGTTTAACCTCTCTTTATTTTATTATGTGGCATAAATTTGTAAATGAAGGAAACTTATTGAATAAGATAGCTTCGTGTAATGTTGATAAAAGACTTTGTTTAAATGTCCTAAAGCTCTTTGTCTGCCATGGGGCTAGTCAATTTGGCTAATATAGTCTTAAATCATCATACATAATCTATGATAGGATCATTTGAATTTTGTTTTAACTATGCCACTTGAGTGTATGATATCTTATCATTGATTTTGATGGAGAAGTATGATAAGAACATGTCGGCCAAAGGATTGAATGTTATGATAGATTGATTTGGTAAATCATAAAACCATTTTAGGGCATAATCCTTTAAATTTCATGGAAACAACTTTGTGATAAGCTAATCATTGGACACATATTCAAAGCATGCTACTTGAAAAGCTTTGAGATGATGCTCTAGGTCACCATTGCTATCATATAATGTAAGATTAGGAGCCATGGAACCAGATGGCAAGGGAGTTTCCACTATGTGATGTACCAAGGGTGTATGTAAGAGAATAGTAGAATCTAAGGCATGTGATGTCCTAGTGGCTCCCTTATCAAGATGTAACACCTTAGACTATAGAGTATGAATCCCGTGCATAAGGGATTGCACATCTAGAGTAGAGGAACTATCCATAAGAGTTATAGTTGTCACTGAAGGTTGATGAATTACAATTTTAGGTTGTGTTATATGAGTTGGATGAGTTGGCCCCACTATAGGTCTAAAAATGTTATTAGTTAAGGGAGTTGAAGATTGACCATTGTTTATTTTGTTCTTGATTTACAATATGGCTTGTAGGATTTATGCATGATCAAGGGGTTGTTCCCAAATTCTATGTTTGAATTCCTATAATATCTCATCTCTATTGATAATTATGTCATTATTATTAAGTGGAGGGAGAGTGTCTTGATTTTCAATATGTATATCATCTTGCTCTTGATTTTATTATTCATCTTCGGATGAATTATCATTGAAACCCATATAATTATGGTGTGAAGGATGCATAGTTAAAGTTATGATAGGTCCTTTATCCATGTTATAGGCTCATATAGTTTGAATTTTAATATGCTCTATAGGATTACCACCTAATCTAGCGCTTCTTCTTAATGGAAGAGAGATAGCTTAATTAGATGGCATATAGTAAGAAAATTGGAATAGAGCTACTAATATAGAATATGTAAAAATTGAAAAATTGAAAGAAGCTAATGAAAATAGGAAAAAGAAGGATACAAACCCTAAAAACATTTAGGGTTATGGTTTTTTGAATTAGGTTTTCTTTTTAAAAATTTAAATTATATTAAAATAAAGGAAACCATATTATGAGATTGATTTAATGAGCTAGGTTATGCCAAAAATTTAGAAAAATAGAAGTATG